>VDFB02000003.1:327241917-327694924 GCA_007258455.2 Sequoia sempervirens
AGGCTTGGGTCCCACATGGGATAATTTTCCTTGTTGTTGTGTAAAATGTTGTTAAAGTTTTTTTTCTTTTTCATTTTGTTGAAGCCAACCATGTTGAGTCCATTCTCAACCATGGATATTGGCTTGTCTATTCCTCTTTGTTAATTTTCAAACCATGGACCTGAGACATTTTTATCTCTGAAAAAAGATACCTCAAGTCCCCGTTTAGATTGAGTTCCCTAAATCACCCTTGTCATGCCAAATTTTTTTGAGCCAGTTAGCCTCTTTCTTATGCACTATGGTTTGTATTGAACTTGAATGGTTATATTCAACTTGTCCTCAACAACAATTTTGTGTTGAGGTAGATATTTCCAATTATTTTTAAAAAACTATGGATATCCAGATTGGTCAAATGAGATATACTCAACACGTTCTTTAACTAAATTTTTCAAACACTTGTTATCATTGTCAATCCTCCAAACATAAGATTTGAGATTGTATATTGGCTTCTCCCCATCCAAAACCCTCCTCTCAACCCATTGTGGACTTGTAGACTACTCAAAAATAAGAGAAAGGGTAGCATAGAATTTTAATTGCAATGCCAAGAATTCAATTAATAATACTCCTCCCCCAATACTTCTTCAAAATTTGGGGGCTAGGACTTAAAAGTGTTTCAAAGCTTCTAGAGTCCCACTAGAAATACCATTGATATATGAACCACTAGCCATCACTACCTGGCATGCTTCCCCTCCTCTAGTTAGGTAGTGGAAATTTCACATCCCCTAAAGGTGTTTGAAAGAGGGAGAATATGTGCTAGAAAAATGTAAACATGTTCAACTTAACTTTCATAGAGGAAGTTTTGAATCAAGTGATTCTCTTTTGTAAAATATTTATTTCACTCTAAATGAGTTAAATAATGAGGAGATGACTTTTGACACCTATTTATGAATTATATCTCCTAGAATTTTTTAGGTCTAACAAGCCTTCCCTAGAAGTACTCTATTCAAGATGCTCAACTTTAATTTCTACATTTTGATATTCTCTATATTTGTAAGATGTTAGATTTCTATTTTTTTGTTATTTGTAGTTTGTTGTGTCACTTTTCCTTTGAGTTATTTTTGTGTAGTAACCATGAAGTTGGTTGAAGTGGTGTCATCACCTTTCTTTCTCCTATGTGGCATCAGCACTTAGTTGACTAGGGATGTGACCTGACTCTTTTCAACATTGATAATCATTCCTCTAGTGTTATTAATGCTTATACTTTGAATGATTTTATTGAGATATCTACCCTTTGGAGGTGGATCACTAATTAAATACCTACCACCCCTTAGATTATGTTCAAGGATTTCAAAATGATTGAATGGCTTCTAAAATATGTTGGCCCATGCTTGACTATGCAATGGACAGCTAGAAAAGGAGAGGTGTGGTTATTCATGCCTAAAAAATTTGGAATTTTTTATCCCAATCTTGGACACCATCAAGAACATATGACATTTTACACTTGGATAAGTCTTAGAACAAGGCCTAATAGACTACTAAAACATCTCCATCATGTTATGGTTTCAACACAATATTTTTTCTCCTTTTCCATCTATTATTCATCACTAGTGGAGTCTTTTGTTAGATGTTCTCCTTTAAGACTACTTTCCAATACAATTTCATATTAAGTGGTAGCTTTCTAAAAGTCCATTTAACTCATTTTTTCTAAATAAATCATTTATTAATCATAGTTTCATGTCTTCTCACATTCAATATGTTTGGAACTACGAACCATGTCCCATCCATGATGTTAGATGGATAGCTTGGTGGAATAAACCCACCACCTATACTTTCTAATTTCTCTACATATATGGGTGTCAATTAGCCCAATTCTATTGTTAGTTGTATGGGTACATACTATTAGCTAAAAAGAGTAGTAGCACAAAACAACATAGACACCATTAGGAAAAACATATTATATCTTATCACAAAGAGCTTGTGGAGCCTAAGATTGTAAAGATACCATCAAGACTAGGAGTAGCATAGATGGGCCATGTCCTATCTTGTAGATATATGTATAGGGAAAGATATGAATGACAATAAGAGAGAGATATATAAGAAGGATAATTAAGGAAGAAATAACAAAAGAATGAATGTAAGAACTTTTTATGAAACTATATGTAAATTGTATACATATTATATGTAAGAAGGGAAGAGATACACAAAGTATATGTTAGAAACCAAGATCAGACATGCAAACCAAAAAACCTTCCACAAAAGAGAAAATCAAAAAAAGCAAAGCTATTGCAAAAATATGTGCAAAATATTATTATTCAGGAATTCATAATTACATGAGATGATTTGCTTTATAAAAGAAAAGTATGCATAACCCTAATCTTATCTTGAGCAACAAGATAGCTCAACAAGATAAGGATGAGAATAATTAACCTATGAATTAAAATATACCTAAGTAAAGTTATGCAAGTGTAATTAAATATTAATTACACTAACACCCCCCATAAGTGCAACTTAGGGAGACTAACAAAGCATGCACCTAAAACTAAGTGTAATGTCCCCGTTTTGGAGGTAGTTTGATTTAATTAATCTAATTAATTAAATTGTCCAAAATAATGATTATTTTATGAGGATGACTAATTGATTATTTTAATTAAATTAAAAAGTGGTATTAAGTTAATTATTTATAAAGTTATCAAATAAATAAATATTAAAAGGTAACTTTATATTTAATTAATTTAATAAAGTGACTTAAATAAAATAATATATCATAAAGTCACTTAATAAAAATAAAATAATATTCTGGAAGCTTCTAGATTTTGGGCCGACCTCTTGGTGAAAAAGAGTAAATAGGTGAGGCCAGCCATTGTTTCATCATCCAGGAATTGTTGTTTGAATTGATAACTTTTGGTGGTGGAGAAGCCAGCTAGGGTTTCAGCCATTGGAGGACCTTTGGGGATGAAAACCCTCATTGGTTATGCAATTTTGAGGCTGTGAGATACCAGCTGAATTATTGCTAATTGTGGACTTTACTTCAGAAGTCCAATCTTGTGCTTCATTGTGGAAATTATTTGAGTACAATAGCTGATGTATTATTGTACTTATTTTGAGTAAAGTATTTGACTTGCAACAGCTGATGTATTGTTGCATTTGATGGAGAAGTTACTTCAGCAGTTGATGTATTGCTGAGATTGATTATTTTATTGAGCAAATTTGTGGAGATTCAATTTGGAGAATAATTGTTGGTTGTGATTTATCATTTCATCATCTTAAGGAGTGATATTTTGTAAAGTTTCAGTTGCATTTTCAGACCTTCATAATCTGTTGTCATGGAGGTTGATCAGCCTATGTGAGTCTCATGTTTTTGCTCATATCTTTCGATTGAGGAGGCCAATCATTCTGGGTATTGTTGTATTCAATTCCTATCGTCGAGACAATCATTTTAAGGGCAAATTGGAGGGCGTTTGGTGCTGCAATTAATTATCTAAACTTTTGCCAGGCAAGAACAGGGGCAGCAGCTTGAGTATTTGATTTGAGCTTGGAAGGTGCCTATCACATTGGATTTTTATTGTTTCTTCATCAACAACATTGGGCGCCATCATTACCAGGTTCTTCTTGCATTTACTAAGTAGTTTGCATTGTCATCATAGGCATTTTAGTTGCTGTTGTAAGTGAATACTCAGAAAATCAGATTTGGCACTATTGTCAAACAATTGTAAGCCAAGAGTCTTGGCCAATTCATAGCATCATTGTAGTAGACATTTTATTGCAAAGAAGGAGATATAAGTTGTTGGTCAAATACTATTGTAATTGAATATGTTATTGTCATTCATGATCAGCTTATTAGTTTGCATGCCAATTGTTTGTCAAAATGTCAATTGGTTGCAGGTTTTCCTTTGGCATAAATAATGTTATAATATTGCATACTAGGTGTTTGTATTAATGCTACTTGGTTGTAAGTGCATAAATGCCATCTTAGGTTGCATCCAAAGTGTTTGTCATAATTTCTAATTGTTGTAGCTACATATTGCAAGTAGTTTCAGTCATCTATATACATCAAAAGTGCATTAAAACAATTGCATTTCATCTTAGAGACATTCATAGTTGTCATTGGAAATCATTGATACCATTGGAAACATTTAAAGAAACATCATTGGTGACGAGAAAGTTAAAACAAATCAATTAGAAGTTCTTATCAACCTATATCAGCTTGCACACCAATTGTTTGACAAAATTCCCAAGGCAGCAAAAGAAGAGTTTTTTAGTCAGCTGGGCTAGGCTCATTACACTAAGATAAATGCAAGAAAGCATGAATGGGTCCCGACAACAAGGCTTGATCAGGTACCCATGTACAAATGCAATAATGAGGTAGAGAAGGAAAACCTAGTGGGACAAAACCCCCCTACAATGAGATGACTACTACAAAGAAGCACTGGAAGAACACTATGGAGTAACATTGAAACCACAATCCGACAAGCAAGGAAAGATACTTTGTCTACAACAAACCAAATCGGAATCATAATAATGTGACAGCAAACTCGATGCCACGGAACACTAGAAAACTCACAAATTGGAACAACCTTGGAATTTGTGAAGCAACAGTAGATGATATGATGACAAAATCTAGAAACTATGTATTTTGATGTCAATGCCAAACTGAGACTAAAACTCTTCCATGGGAACAAGTACCATAAAGACTCTAGAACATTAACCATAAAAACATGGCCCTCAAACTGAGATGGATCTGAACTAATGCAGATCAATAACCATAAACTCCCAATTTGAAGTGTGAACCAATGTGAATCTGATATGTGTCAAGCTATGACAAGATGTGGCCAAAAGAAACTAGGAAACCAGATATAACCCATGTGAGTTGCCATCAAAACAAGATGGAGATCAAAGTGCATGCACACTCTAATCAGATTATTATGCAAGAAACCCCCCTAATGGAACTTTATCTCAGTTCATTTATTACAATAACCCAATGATTGTAAAAGGAGAGAATGCAAACATGCATAAACAAAAAATAAAAAAAGACCTAAGATCTGTGTAGAGGACTGATCTAGCTTTCCAATGCCACAAGAATGGCGAAAAAAGGATAAGCGAGTCAAAAGATATGTCTCCTAGAGTGAAAACAGAAACATGAGACTTCTGAGGCTAAAAAAGGCATCAAAAAATAAAAACCAAAAAATCACACTTGCACCATTACGTAGAACTCGGAACCAGCTTTCCAAAGATATCTTGTTTGCAAAAAAATGACGTTGTATGCAAAAGTTATGGTTGATTCCGTGAAAGTAGCTAAAAAAGCACAATAAGCCCTCCAACAACACCTGGAGCTAAAAAAATAAGCCCCTGGTCCGCTTAGCAACCAGGGGCCTAGGCGGCTAGCTCCTCGGCGGAGCCCACAATCACCCACGTGACCGGGGCTGGGCCAAAAATCCAACGAGGTTGAAGCTAAGCATTGGTCGCTTATAAAACCAGGTGTTAGTGCATAATAGTTGGCGGGGGGCTGAAGACCTGGTCAGTGGCAGAAGAGGGTGGTGCTGCCTGAGAAGTGGCTGGTGGGCGCCGCTTGGTGGCTATTGGGCGGCGGCCTCCATAATAACTTAGCAGTGCCAAAATTTATTTTGATTTTTGATTTTTTTATATTTTTATATTTTTTTAATTTTTTTCAAAAAATGTGCCTTAAAATGCGTGTTGGGGAGGCCGTACAGCATTCCTGCAAATTTTTTTTGCCTCTCCAGACGACTTTGTCCAAAATGGACAAAATTTATATGAAAATAGGGGTTTTTGGGTGCTACGAATCCAACGGTGAGGTCCATTTTGGCCCAAAATGCTCCAAACATTAGGCAACCCCCAGATCTCTCAGAAAAATCACTAAGCTTGAAATCCTCACAAATTTCTTCAACAATGACCAAAATCAGTGAATAAAAGTCAATCCTGACTTTTTCCAACACTCTAAATCCAATGGAAAACCCTGATTTGATCCAAGATGTTGCATGAATATGCTCAAGGAATGAAACCCTCGAGGAACCTCGAACGTGCTCTGCACTGAAAATCTCCAAAAAAGTTGAGAAGGGGTTGCAAATCAAGGCTTTGATACCATGTTAGAAACCAAGATCAGAAATGCAAACCAAAAAACCTTCCACATAAGAGAAAATTAGAAAATGCAAAGCTATTGCAAAAAGATGTGCAAAATATTATTATTTAGGAATTCATAATTACATGAGATGATTTGCTTTATAAAAGCAAAGTATGCATAACCCTAATCTTATCTTGAGCAACAAGATAGCTCAACAAGATAAGGATGAGAATAATTAACCTAGAAATTAAAATATACCTAAGTAAAGTTATGGAAGTGTAATTAAATATTAATTACACTAACAGTATAGGGGAAGATATACTATACTCTTTTGAATATGATTAATATAATGACTACCAAAATTATATCTATATGATGTTATCTATCAATTAGTGAATATCTATTTAGTTCATCCTGTGTCTAAATCAAATGGTGTTTACCCTTATATTACTAAGTCTGGGGCATAAACTACAACACACAGGAAGTACTTGGGGCTCAGAACTATGGTTTGTGTTTCCCTAGATTTCTTGCTAATATTGGTTCCATTTATTGAGACCTTGGTTAGGTAATTTAAAGGATAGAAACACCCCATTTTTTTATAAAAAAAATGGACATATGGAAAGAAAATAAAATCAAAGATGATATGAAAATATGCGGAACTATCCTCTTAGTGCTTACCCTGTGAGAGGCGTTTAGGCACCAAGAGGATGGAGAATTGAAATGGGGAGAGATTTTGCAAGGGATCTTCGAAGAGATGTGACCAATAAAGAAAACTACCAAATAACTACCATGGGAAACAATAAAAGGATTAATGAAACCCCAAATCAATCACACCCATGGAAAAAGGAGATAAGACAACTTCAAGAAAGATAAGGATCAAGAGCATGAAACAAAATTCCATAAGTAAACAATATAAGAACAATAGTGTTTCTATCAATATACAAAATCAATAGTGTATAATACAATAAGAAAGCCTTGCATATATAGGCAAGGTAGATGAGGTAGGAAGGTAGGACTAAACTACTAACTAACCCTCCAAAGATAGAACACTTGCAAGCTCACTTGAAAAGTGTGTGAGCAAATGTCAATGATTGTCTCAAGTAATGAGGACACATGTCTCAATGCTATGAAATGAGACAAAAGCAAAAGAAAGCTAAGTAAACTTAAGAAATGAGTATGAAAAAGGTCAATCTTGGAAAGTTAATTAGCTACCTAGGTAAATAACGACTTTATTTGCACAAACACCCCCCTTAAGTGAAACTTAGGGAATAATGTATGCACTAATGATGAGTCCTGACTACAAGGCCATGTTAGGTAGTCATGTACAAATTTCTCATAAAGTGGAGTGAAGGAGAATAACCTAGTGGAAAATAAAAACCCCTTTCGAAAAGAGAAATGATGCAATAAAATAATAGGAAGACTCGTGATGACCCCCAAAGGACTATTTATATAACATAAGTACAAGAAATTTTCCCACCATGGGAGAGATAGAGAGGCTATGGAGCCCCCCATGAGATCATAGAACTTGTACTATTGAGTGATGCTTGAAGAAGAATGCAAAATATGATCTATGACTATCAAACAACATTTCTTCCTCGTGGAAGAAGATGAATTGAAAATAGGTGCATGCAATCTTCCCATGTGAGATGAACATAAATACCTGAATGATGCACAAGATTCAAAGACAATGGTGAAATCTCTGAAAGCTACTCAATCTCTCCATGCAAAGGCTCATGTAGAACATAAACCAAATATGTAGATGGGTTGACAACAACATTGATTTGGTTGTCATCAAAGGTGTCTACCAACTTTGTAAAATGGGATTCACTAAAAAAGCCTAATATGCCATGTATGTAATCATCCTAATCAACTATAGTGGAAACACAATCGTGAATATCCTATTGCCTTGAATCATGAGAAACCAATTATATAGGAATTGAAGAAGTAGAACATGAAGGAGATGTGATGTTAGTGTAAGGTGGAGGAATCAATAAGGAGGATAGAACTCCAAGGTTCAAATAACCAAATTGTATATCCTCGTGCATGTTGAAGGTATCAGTGTCATCTATACTCAAATCATCATCAAAATTGAAAAGACCAAAGGAAGAAAAGGAGTATAATCTGGAATGATACATGACCCATGGCAATGATGTCTCTACTTTGTAAATATCCGATAATCACAAAATATGGTGTGAACTCAAAAAAATTTCATGTGCCACTATGTGTAATCTAATAAATGGAAAGGAGATAATTTGATAAGGAATTTACATAAATTATATCATTGAATGTCCCTTCTCCAATTTTGATATATTACTTTCCAAGAGCTAACATATAGGTGTTATTCATCATCAATATTGGTGGGAATGAACAAGGCTCAAATGTGGAAAGCAATTCCCTGGATGTAACCATGTGACACGATACCCTAGAATCAAGAAGCCACTTGTGTGATGTGTTGTTTTCAAAAGTAATGAGTACCATACCCTTATTCTTATTCTTTCCTAAATGTGCAGATACTGCAGATGGAGAAAATGAAGAACCACTTGTCCTAGATGTAGGCAGTTGATTTTTTTTTTTTGAAGATTCTTCAAGTCATCAATTCACATTTTCATAACATTGGTGTTCTTCATGCCCTATTTTCTTACAATAAGTACATTGTGGCTTCTCCTTAGAATTTTTTCTTTCTGATGAGGGAGATGGATCTAATGGAGTCTCTAATTTTGATTCATTCTATGGATCCTTAGTTTGTTTATTTCCTTTAGATGATTGAGAAAATAATGATTGAATTTTTAAAGAGGTGATAGCATCCATAGATAATAACTTAGATTATTCTTGTGTGAGTCTATCACAAAACTACACAAAATAAGGCATTATAAATGTTGTTCCAAGAGCATCCATTGTAGAGTAGAAACAAAAAGAAAATATTTGATAAAGGACCTTTTATCTTTAACAAAATCAAGAAGACACATTATTTGTTTATTTTTGTTTTATAATAACCCTTAAGTCAAGAAAGAAAAGAATTAAATTGTACCAATAAATCTCCAATAGATGGAAATGAATTAGGATATAATGTTTATAATTCAACATCCAATTGTAGAAATTTGAACTCATCAATTGTACCAAAGAGATCTTTAAGCTTGTTCCACATTTGCTTAGGAGTTGTAGATTATAAAATATGGAATTGTAAGTTATCAAAAATATGGAGACGAATGATGTTTATTGCTTCATCTAACTTGTTTTGATAAGTAAATTGTTCAAATCTCTAATAAACTACATTTGTTGTCCATTGATCATTTTCCATAGTCCCTTAGATTGAAGAACTTGTTGTACGTAGACTTTCCATGTGTGGAAATTATGTGGTGTTAACAAGTCAATTTTTGGATCCATGATGTACACGCAACAAGGAACTTAAATTGTGCCTTACCAAGCCCCCAAAATTGTATTATATTTGAATGTAGAGCCCCCAAAAAATTTACAAGACAATATTTACAAGCTTTTGTTAAGTTTGGAAGTCAAATCACCTATTTATAATTTATGGAGATTTTTACAAATATGGAAAAATGGGCTTTCTAAAACTTGATTTTGACTTCAAATCTAGAATCCTTGCAAAATTCTAAATTTTTTTTGACAATTTTCAACAAATGAGCTAGAAGTTATGCCTCATCTAAAATTGCAAAAATTACACTTATTTTTGGAGGTTAAAAAACATATTAAAAAGTACAAATTTTAAAACATCTTGACGCTACTTTTTTTGGCATAGAAAGATTTTTGGTGACTATTCACAATCCAAAATCTTATCTCCTATTTGCAATTTATGTCAAAATGAAAAACAACCCCCTTTACAAATATTAACAAAGACATGACAATTAACTATAACCACTAATGGTTCACATAAAATTCTAATAGTTAACAAAGAATAAATGTCATAGGTGGAGAAAAAAACAAAAGTACAAGTCTTGAAGAGGGTGGAGCCATTGGAAGAGTTGATTGGGTCCTTGCGCCAAATGGAGGAGGTTATTGTTGTTGCAAAGTTTGTGTGGGAGTGAGACCATTGGAGCCGATAACAATGAAATTTTTGGAAACTTCAACTACTCTACACATCGTGGGCTAGGTGGGCCACCAAAGAGTGACAAAATAGTAGGAAAAAGGTTGAGTAGAAGGGATTGTGTGAGGAATGAGGAGATGGTGTAAATCTCTTTGATGGATTGGTGAACATAGGTGATCCATACTCTTTTCCTTCACTCCTACACCAACCTCCCAAGTTAACTACACCAAATGGAACCACACTACTATCTTGGTTGTTAATGTGGAAGAGGATCGAAAAATCTCTTTGTGGATGAAGAATGGTCAAAGTGTGACAAAAATAGAAGGGAATTTATGAGTGCCATGCCCTTCCAAACGTTTTTCAAAAACTCCAACTTGCATTCAAACAAGGGAATTCACCTACAGTAGTCACCTAATTGCCCTAGTCTCTATTGGATCATCTTCAAGGACAATGTGGGCACTAGTATATAAAATCATAGGCTCCAATATATTATGTGATGCCTTAAACTTCAACGTAAAAGATATAATCGTTGGGAGGCTTTGGTGTGAGGCCACACAATAGAACCTTGCAAACAGGTCAATGAGGACACATAATGCCTACAAATATGTAACATGCCCATTTTTCTACCCAGTAATTTACTATGTTTTACCCACAAGTGAATAGTTTATGCATATAACCCTTAAGAGCAATAAAAAAAATTCTTTTCGTTTGAATAATAAATGAACATTTGAAATATATTTCAAACTTTCCCATTGCATACAAAATAATTCCTTTCATTGATACAAGTAATGATGATACATAATTTCAATATGACATTTCCCAAATTTACAATTCCATAGAGAGGGATACAAGTTTACATACATAGCTTCAAAAAGCTCACTCAATATAGAAAGTACAAATGGTCCAGAATATCCTCCTCAAATCTTGGCCACCAACTATGTGAGAAGAAGCATCACTCAAGCACTTTTCTGCCAACCATGGACTTACTATGGTCCCCCACACATCTACCAAACTTGGTGAGATGGCCCTCCCTTTGACAAAGAGATTGGTTTGGTAACCTCATAACCTTAGCCTTTTCTAAGCATGGTGTTTTTTCCTACATATCTAGAGCTTCCATATTGTGGCTACAACCTACATGTATGACTATCCCTACCTAGTATGTAAACCCGAATCACAGTGAACTGACAGTGTAAACAGTGGCTACTTACACTACTTTGGCCAAATAATTCATCACCCAGTATTTTGAGTGAGAGTCATCTATTTCACCCACCTTCCTAGCTTGATTTGGTTTAATGACCATTCATACTCTATATCTAGGTTACCCCCTTTCCCATGGATTAGACAAACCCCAGGAATAACCCTCTTAACAACTCATAATCAAATTGAATTTACAACCAAAGTGATTCTAGAAAATTCTTACTTTATGTTGCATACATCCAATATAGACATCCTACATGTAGTGATGACAACTACGTATAATGTAAATACATTACATTCATACAAACTCCCATATATATGGTGCATACACATCTATACAAATATAAACTAATAAGAAGGTTTCTAAAATATAATGAAAAACCAAGAAACATGGAAGCATATATAAGCATCACAACATATTCAAAACCATTTTTTCCACCATAGTAAACAAAACTATTTAACCTTTTCAACATAAAAGACAAAGGTAGAGAAACTAGCATGCCTATATATAGCTCTAATTGATTAAACTCCCTTCTTATCTCTACTCCTCAAGCCTACTTAATACATCCTCCAAGATCAACTTAATTCCCTCTTCTAACCTCTCACTAATTCTTTCATCAATCACACATGCAAAATAGCAAAATAGCAAAATAGCAAAATAGAAAAACAACTCTCAAACTCTCAAGCTCTCAACTCACTAGCTCAAAAATCATAGCAAAATAACAAGAAGATAATCAGATTGACAAGTGTAGCATTTGGTAGAATGAGCACTTCTATTTATACTAAATTGTGAGCAACCAAAGGCTACAAACAAGTTAATATTTATGTCACCTTTTTATCCTCATGCAACGACTCTTCAAACTCACTTACAGATTTGCAACACATAATAGTCCTCTCCATTTAAATGGTTGAGCTGACTTGTTATAAGGGACAACAAGACTCTTTTACTGAGTCAAATGAACAACAAGCTCAAAAACAAGTTCCCTTAATTGAATTCCTTCTCATGCTTCTACCAAGTTTACTCTTGATTGAGTCTCAAGGCTAAAATATTCCTTTATCAAGCTTATGCACAACTTACAAACCTCTTATACATTACATTCTCTTCTAAATTGGCACCACATTTCATATATTGGCGCCTCATGAGAAAGCAGGTTTTCACTAATTCATATTGCTTAAAAACTGTATTTGCTTTTTGTTGCAATGTTTACACATCATCCTTTTATTCCTACCTGCCTCTTAACTTTGTTGACTTGGTCTATTGATGCTATGTGTAGGTTATTATCCAGTGTCAAGGCTATGCCATATATATGCGCCTTTATTTCATTTAAGTGTGTCACCATTATTAATGATAGGCTATATATTGTGCTTTATGAATATCTCAATTGATTTCAACTTATATATATATATATATATATATATATATATATATTACATACATATATATATTAATATTTACTCATTTCACAAAGTTATCAAATACATTAATTGTCGGTCAATAAACATATATAAATATATAAAGAATAGCATTACATATATATATACGATTATATACAAATATGTATTAATATATATGTAACTATATTACTTTATACATATATATTAATATGTAGTATATACTATATACTACATATATACATATACACAATATCATTTTGATATCTTTATCAAAGCACTCATACTCATAACCATCAATCGACATATATACATGAAGTGAATATATATAATATATATCACCTTAGTCCAATCGGTATTCCCATGCATAGGGGTAATTCGTCTATGAGCATGCATAGGTATGTCTACCTATGTATACTCATGTACATATTCAATCACATGTATAAGTTTACCGTAGACATGTACATATATACATTTTATGCATATATCTCATTGACATCACAATAAAAACACAAGGACTTTCACACGACATCAAGACTTAATCACATTCCTCAACCACAACATTCATAGGACAAGATCACAACTCAACACTATATTCACATCTAAACCAAAGATTACTTACCTTTTCCAAAAACTGACTTGACTCAACATAGACCAACTAGGGTGTGAGTGTGTGAATGCTCAATTAGGCTCATTAAGGGTTACCATACCAAGTTCTTCTCCTGAGTGATACTTCCCCTCTCTTCCAGAGGTTTGAACCTATTCATTCATTCAATTTAGCACATAATAACAATAGTTATCATATTCATCACATATATTTCATAGTCAAATTTATTATAATATCAAATTGCATCAATCATTCATTCATCATATTTCCATTCAAGATTCATAAAACACATTCATATACTTAAAGATTCATAAAACACTTTCATATATATGTATGCAATTTAACCAAACAAGGTAATAGTAAATAGGTAATATCACTCAAAAAATAACTTGGAGATAAAAAAAAAAAAAAGATGAGCGAAACTATGCAGGGAAACTGAGTTAGGGCAGAAACAGAGGACAACAAGTCGGATGATGGTGAGGAGGGAATCATCAAGGAGACTGCAAAGGAAGGGATGGGGGACTCACAGGAGATAGGACAAATTCTTTTTGAGGCAGGAGTAGAGATCAATCACCAGGCTGAGCAGAGGAAGATTGTGAAAATGTCCGTTGGAAATGTTAACATTGAAGTTATGAGGGAAGCCCCTATTTTGAGCATCCCTGATGCACTTTTAAAGGTTAAAGTGGATTGATTACAAAAGAAGGTGATAATAGAAAAGGTTATTGGCATCTAGCCAACAACAGATAGGATTAAGCAATGGATAAGTCAAAACTGGTTTGGATTCAAACCTGAGGTGAGCATCCTTGCCCTAGGGTTTTTTCAAGTTGTCTTCAATTTTGAAGTCGATCGTGAGAGGATCCTTGTGGGGGGACCATGGTTTTTTGGCACCGTTGGCTTATACTTAAAAAGGTGGGAGCCAGGATTCAACCCATACACTAAGAAAATTGGGATCGTTCCTCTCTGGATCAGATTGTACAAAATGCCCAATGAATTATGGTCTAAGGATATTCTTAAGCTAATTGGGAACTCAGTTGGCAAGTTCATCTCCTTCTCTAGCCATGCTCCTAGCTGAGGATATCCTCCTTATACTCGATTGTGTGCCAAGATAGATTTGAGCAAGCCCATCCAACACTCGATAAAACTCTCTTCCATTTTTGGGGTATGGACGCAAGAGATAAAATACAAATCCTTGCCCTTAAGATGCTTTAAATGTAGAAAACTTGGCCACTATGCCAAAGGGTGTGGTGAGTAGGTGAAACCAGGAGACAACACCACAAAAGTGGCGAATAATGTAGTCATCAGATAGTTTGAAGTCAGGGATGGTGCCAAATCACCTAATTCATTATGATCGGCCTTGCTAGGACAGGTTCAGGGGAGTGAATTATCTAAGTCTGAAGAAATCGAGCCTGAGAGGGACATAGAGGAGGCAAGTAAAAAGAATAACAGCAAGGTTAACATCACTGGATGAAGTTGGATCACCAGAAAGGGCTCCTCTTGAGCCGGTTACAATGCCCGTGTCTGGGGCCAACATAGGTGTGGTGGCTTCCTGTCACCCTGCAGAGGGTTGTGACAGTGAAGCGATAGGGTCAGAGGTTGATGATGACAAGGAAAACTCTTAGAAGATGGTGACTAGAAGTGGTAAAAGAAACAGTGGTAAGAAGGCTTTGTTTGTGGATGTCGGAAGCAATAATGCTAGGGCAGGAAAATAGAGGTAAGCAAGGCAAAATAGAAAGCTTTAGAGGAAGTGGTGAAAGGAACTCAAGATTCCTTGTCCAAGTATGTGAAAATAGGAGGTGAGCACCTCCCAACCAACAAGAAGATATGAAGATTGTAAGCTGGAATGTAAGAAGCCTCAACGGCCCGGAGAAACATTGTTTGGTTAAGCGGCTAATAGAGATAAAGTTCCCTGATGTTGTCTACTTGCAGGAAACTAAGATAGACAGGGATAGTCTCTTGAATATGATCCCTGGGCTTTGGAGGATTGGAGAGGGTTGTGTTGTTGGTGCTAATGGCACAGCTAGTGGGCTTGCCATATTATGGAATAAATTTCATTTTACCGGTTTCAAGGCTCACTCTTTTGATAACATCTTGACCATTCGACTCAAGGACTTGAGGGGAAATTATGATTTGAAACTTACAAATAATCATGGTCCCAATTCAGAGATGACCAGAGAAATGTGTTGGAATGAGTTGAGGTCATCCAAGGAAGCGACTCCAGAAGGAAATTGGATTGTTGTTGGGGATTTCAATGCCACCCTGAGCCCCTCGGAAAAGTCTGGTGGTAGGCCTCTATCTAGCTCTGGTTCTCTTGAGTTTAGGAAGATGTGCGATGACCTTTCTCTAGCTAATATAATCCCAAAATCTGGATGGTTTACTTGGAGTAACATGAGAATAGGCGAAGAGAATATCAAATGCAGATTGGATAGATTTCTGGTTAATTCAGAATGGCTACTCTCTAATGTTTCCTTTCATTATGAGGTCTCCCAGTTCTGTAGGTCAGATCACTGGCCTATCTCATTAAGTATAGTTTCAACTCACAAGCCCAGAGGTATCCCCTTCAAAATGGAGGCCTTCTGGTATGAGCATAAATATTTCAAGGAGGCACTTGCGGGTTGGTGGGGAATGAAGGTTAAGGGTAACAAACAATTCATTGTATACAAAAAATTAGAGGAAGTTAAGAAGTTGGCTCGAGCCTGGATCAAAGAAGTGATGGGAAATCTCTTTGAAAACAAATGTAAGGTGGAAGACAAGCTGAAATTCACAGAGTCTAAAATTGCCCATGGGGATTTTAATGAAGACAAGAGAAACAGGGAGAAATGCCTTTTGGAAGAGTACAATAGAATCCTCAGAATGGAAGAGATATTCTGGAAGCAAAAATCTTGAGTTAACTGGCTGAAAGAAGGAGATAATAATACAAAATTCTTTTACCTCACTAATAAGATGAGAAGGCAACATAATAAGATTGTTAAAATAACCTTACCAAATGGATCTATTGTGGAGACATTAAAGTGATAAAGAAGGAAGGGGTCAAATTTTTTTCCAATCTGCTGGGTGATAATCAAGAAGTGAATGTTCAGGCTCAAGAAGATATGCTCAAAATCATCCCCAATCTTGTGAATGAGGATGACAACCAAATGTTGTTGGATGCCTTCTCCGTGGAGGAAATTCAAGTAGCCACCTTTTCCTTGGGTGCAAATAAGGCCACTGGGCCTGATGGGGTTCAGATTGGCTTTTTTCATAAATTTTGGGATATTGTCGGTAACAACGTGTGGGCTGCTACTGAGGAGTGCAGAAAGAAGAAGGCTATCTTTAGGGCATGAAACACCATTTTTTTGGCCTTGATTCCTACGAACAATGCCCCAAAATATTTTGATGATATGAGACCAATCGCTCTATGTAACAGGATTTACAAGATTGTGTCCAAAGCAATGGCTACCAAGCTCAAGAAATGTATTGAAGGCTTCATCTCTAAGGAATGGAGCGAGTTTCTCCAAGGTAGACAAATTCTTGATGGTATTGTCTTAGCTCATGAAACTATTCACTCCATCAAGTCCAAGAACAAGGAAGGCATGATCATAAAACTCGATATGAATAAAGCATATGACATAATCTCATGGGGCTCTCATCAAAGTGATGAAGAATTCTGGTTTCAACAAGGACTGGTGCAGCTAGATCTATAGTTGTATATCAACTAATTCCACCGCTATCCTTATCAATGGTTCCCCTACCGAATTCTTTTCGGGTGGGCAAGGGTCTTAGGCAGGGGGACCCTTTGTCCCCCTTCCTCTTTCTAATCATTGCTGAAGTTTTGGGAAGAGCCCTTAGAAACGGTGTGAACAACAGTCATTTAAAAGGGCTTCAAGTTCAGGCAGTGTTCTTAACCTCTCCCACCTCTAGTTCGTAGATGACACTCTACTACTTGGTGAGGAAATTGCTTGGGAGGCTAGGGGTTTCGAGAATATTTTTATTTCCTACGAAGAGGCAATAGGGCAAAAAATCAATGCTTCTAAGTCTAGGATCTACTTTTTGAGAGACTTGTGTGCTGAGACTTTAGCGATCAAGAAAATCCTTGGTTTTGAGGAGAGTCTTCCTGGCACTTACTTGGGCATGCCCTTGGTTGATAAAAGGACTTCAGATATAGAATGGGGTAAAGTTGTGACCAGAGTTCAAGATAAGTTGGCCTCTTGGAAAGGCTGTTGGTTATCTTTGGCTGGCAGGATCACATTGATCAAGTCTTGGCTGGCTGCTGTCCCTCTTTATGTGATGTCTATTTTCCAAATTTCGAGGAAAGTGGCCAATGTTCTTGAGGCTTCTCAAAGATTATTCCTCTGGAGAGGTACAGACCCCTCTTTTAAATATAACTTGGTAAAGTGGAAGGACATATGCTGCCCTAAAGCTTTTGGAGGATTGGGAATCAGAAACTTGAGGCAAACGAATATGGCCCTTGGGGCCAAGCTAGTCTGGAGAATCTATGATGAGAGGGATAGACTTTGGAGTAAGGTTATGCAAGCAAAATATCTAGAGGGGAATCCAAAATATTTATTTGACACTTCTTGTATTCTCCCATTGGGGTTTGGATGTTGGAATTTCCTTCGAAGTTGTTGCTATTTCCTCATACCACATACTTCATGGAAGATTGGTAAGGGAGATAAAATAAGATTTTGGAGGGATCGTTGGGCTGAAGATTCAACCTTCTATGAATATGATAGGTATCGTCCTCTTGCTAATGTGTTGGAGCCTCGTCTGGGTTCTTTAGCCAAAAACTACATGATTGAGGAATGCAGATGGATCTCTTTGGAGGAGGAGGGAGGTATGCTAGCTGAGGTTGGCAAGGAGGTGCAAGCCAAGATTGAGGGTTGGCCCATCTCTAAGATAGAAGATAGAAGGGTGTGTAACTTGAGCCACTCTGGCAGTGTTACTGTCAAGGATGTCTACCTCTCTATGGTTCAAGTGGGGCTCAGGAGGAAGGATCATGCTTCTACTCTGATATGGAATAAGAATGAGCTCCCTAAAGCCAATGCTTTTCTTTGGGTGGCCTGGCATTGTCGTACTCTCACGTGGGATAGGCTTTAGCTCATGGGACATAGGGGACCTTCAATGTGTGAGTTGTACTATAATAATGGAGAGGATAACAACCATTTATTCATACATTGCGAGTATGTTGGGGCTCTTTGGGGATGGTTCTTACAAAAATGGGGATTGGCATGGCCTTTTCCCAAGAACATTCCTAGTCTCATTGAAGGATGGAGGTTTAAAATTTGTAGTCCGGGTCTTCACTTCATCTGGCTTACTACCCCGGCTATCATTGTGTGGCAGATTTGGCTGGAGAGAAAACATAGAGTTTTTTAAGATAAGTGTAGGCCAATAAATAGAATTTGTGACACCATTGATGCCTCTTTGGTTGAATTGGGGGAGGTTAACAATAAGGAATATTGGTATGTGAAGGAGGAGGAGGCTAGATGGGCTAATGCTTGGCCCACTTTCAGGTGGATGGGGGGACAGAGGAAGTTGATAGTATAAGGAAAAATAGTCTTTTGTGTCGCCCGAGGGACAATGTGGTAAAACTTAACTTTGATGGCGCTGCCAAACGGAACCCGAGATGTGTTGGAGGTGGGGGAATTTTCAAGGATGCTCAAGGTCAGCCGCTTGGTTGGTTTTCACAGGATTATGGAATTGCCTCAAACAATGTTGTTGAGGCTCGTACTCTCTAGACCAGTCTCACTCTTTCCGTTAATAATCAATGGAATAGACTCTGGGTCAAAGGTGATTCAAAGTTAATCATTGAATACATGAATGGTGGTTCCTCTCACCATTGGAAGCTGAAAATTATTATTGATAAAATTATACGCCTTGTTGCCTCCTTCTCCGAGATTTCCTTCTCTCATATTAGCAGAGAAAGAAATAAGGCTGCAATTGGATTGCCAATTATGGGGTTGGGTTGATGAATAGAAGCGGTTCTTATAAGGTAAAGTGGCAGATTATATATCTGCAGCAGCTGCTGAAGCTAATACAAGATGATGTTAAGGCCCACCTACCTAATTCCACTATCACAGGGGAAGGCCCTTGTTTATCTTGATAGGGTCTATTAGCGTGCTTTGTCTAAAATGTGGTGAGCCTCTATTTGTTGGTTGTCTCCAGCTTGCTCTATGACTTTGGCGGCTCTTGCCTCTATTGGAGGCTCTTGCCTTTGTTGTATTTTATGTGGTTCTTGGACCTAAATAACCAAGTTTTTATTATAAAAAAAAGAAGGTAATATCACTCGGGGTGTAACAAAATAGGCCAAAGTGAACAAAAATATTGCATTATACATAGATAAAACCTACAAAAGGTTGATAACAAAAAATTTCAACACTAGTTTGTGTCTCAAACCAGGCCAAAAAGACAAAAACTACATGTAACAAACAACAACAGAAACCCTCCGACGAGGCAAAATAGGCTAATATTTTCCCATAAAAGGTCTTTTTTTTTCAAAAATACAAATTTTGACCAAAATAGTACATGGGAAGATTGACAGAAGGTAGATTGTCCCTCTACTTTTTTTTAACTTTTGTACAATCGACACAAAGATCTAAAAAATTGCAAAAAATCAAAGTTACTAAAATTGACAAAATGAAAGGTATTTCTTTGTTTCCTGAGTCTTTTGGATGCAATGGCAGTATCTGTTTGGCTCCATGATGCTCCATTGATAAGACTATGTGTAGGAGTCACTTTGATGTGGGAAAGAGTGTGCTCTCATGGTTTGAAACCATTTTGAATAATTTGAAGATCAAGAGGATGAAAAAAACTTCCACAAATGAACAAAATAAGCACAATAGTATGTCTATCAATATACAAAATGAAGAGTACATAATACAATGATAAAACCTTGCATATATAAGTAAGGTAGACGAGGTAGGAAGGTAGGACTAAACTACTGACTAACCCCCCAAAGATGGGACACTTGAGAGCTCACTTGACAAGTGTGTGAGCAAGTGTCAATAAGTGTCTCGATTGATAAGGACACATGTCTCAATGCTATGAAGTGAGAAAAAAGCAAAAGAAACCTAGGTAAAATTAAGCTATGAGTATGAAAAGGTCAATCCTAGAAAGGTAATTAGCTAACTAGGTAAATCATGACTATATTCCACAAAATATGAGCATACAATGGGCCAAATAATTCATGCAAGAGATTGATTTGAATGTATAAAGTAACCTTACTTATATAGGCAAGTCTAACATAATGACTAACTACCCCTCTAGTGATGGAACACTTGTTAACTCACATGACAAGTGTTCTTGTGAGTGGCAAGTGACCATGCAAGAGGTATCTCACAAAGTGAGGACAAATGTCTCAACCTCATGAGGTGAGACAAATATCTAAACTAGCATAAGTAAGCTTAAGTAAATGTGAATAGGTCAAACTAGAAGGTTGTTAGAAATTAGGATCTTAGGATACTAATTATTATAAAATAAATAATTTGAGAAATATCAAACATAGATTTTACACAATACACAAGATATACATGGGGATAACCTTTCAAGTAAAAAACCCCATAAAGCATCATTTTATTAAAATACTTTAAAAAATGGTCTATTATAATATAGACCAAACCTAGGGACACTCTTCTACATACTTCTACATGACCAATAATACCACATGTGAATAGTGATATAATTCACCATAAAATCTCCAAATTCTTCACCTCTCAAATGAGAGGGAACCTCCTTAAATATAGGAGAATGGGTGGCATAATGGCTCTAGGAAAATTCACCGCCAACAATTCACCGTCGAAAAATTCACCGCCAACAATTCATCACGATGACAAATTCACCTCAAGGAAAATTCATCACAAGCAATTCACCGCCACAAAAAAATCATCGCATTAAAATTTTGCAATTAATTTTCCATGGCAGTGAATTGCTAGTGGTGAATTTTCCTTGAGGTGAATTTGTCATGGCGGTGAATTTTCTACAGTGAATTGTTGGCGGTGAATTTTCCCATGGTGAATTGCTGGCGGTGAATTTTCCTGATGTCGACATAATACCTTAAGGGGTATTATTCACACCTATTCAAAATAATCATTCATAAATAATTAATAATCTAATAGTATTAGACTATAACTATTTCAAATGGGATGTGCTTAACAAAGCATATAATATATAAGGTTTAATAATCTTATATTAGAACATTATATAAATGTTATAAGGGTATGACCCCTAATAAAATTATGTTCTAACACTCCCCCTTAATGTTAATAGGGGTCATCATATGTCAATTTCCATAAAAAAATGAAGTACCCCAATAACGTAGATCTCATTTGACAGTGATAAATAGGGACACAAATATGTGCCAAGATGAAATTCTTGTATTCCGAACTACATGAAATTCATCTTGTTGTAATTTACAATCGCGGTGTTTTAAAAATGATGTTATATATATGAGGTCTTCTAAATATTTTTATTGGAGCCCAAACCTCCTCAAATCAGTCTCACCATAGGTTCATTACATAGTGTCCATAGGACTTAATACAATGCTTTTATTTTGAAGACATATTCTATGGTATATTTCCAATAAATGGAATCACCAACATAGTCAATAACACAATAATATATTTGATTATTGGTGTAGAAAAAATATTTTTAATATGCATTTGTCAATTGCCAATGAGCATATAGTATTGCACATAAATCTATAAAAATAGTCTAAAGACCATTAACAAGGAGATCATAAGATAGTTCATGAAAATAAGTATGAATAATTTATCATTTTTCTTTCAAGAAAAAAAATCATGCTACTAATCATATATAGTAATTACTCAAAAAAAGATAAGCAACAGGCTTGCTCCTAAGACAGTTTATTATGGTGATAGCCACCCATTGTAAGTAGGTGCTTTTACACTTAATAGATTTAAATGATACTTGAAGCGCAAAAAAAATGTTAGAAAAAATAACATTCTATAGAAAAGAAAATATAATAGCCAAAAGATGCTTTGAACATTTCTGCAATTATATATTGTTTAAATGGATGTGTAAGAGTTTGAAAAAATTCACCCTTACCTTTTTTATTCACCTTGCCATCCTTGTGTCTTAGCAAAAGGGAATGAAATTTTCTATTTCAATATAACAAGAATCATGTAATTCTTTGAGAGAAATAATGACCTCCTTAGATAGTTGTGGAAAAAAATGTCATCTCTTAACTTCGTAATATAACTATCAACAAGAACGAAGAAGTTTATTTATCTCCTACTTCACTTCCAACAAGCATTACATACAAAATGCCAACTTAAATAATTTATCTTCTATATGATGTTAACATGAGCATACACGTTGCATTCTAATTTATTGAGTTATATGATATAGAGAATCAATTTAGTGATAATATTTTGTTTTTAGATGGCCCGTTTAATCAAGAATATAATTTGTGTACAAATCCATGTACAATATTTGACTATATTTCTTTTTCAAGGATAAATGAATGATATTTAAGGATTAAATTCCTTACTAGTGTGGATAAGATGATATTATACAAGGACATAAGGCCTAATACAAATTGAATTTATATGTATAGTAACTTAGACAATTGTATCACATCAATTAAATCAAATATGGTTATTAAGTGTACTATATCAACCTATTAAAAGCAATTTCCAACATGTTTGTCTTTATCTTTACTTTGTAATTTTCTTGAGAATTGCTAATTGCTCATATATGACATGAAAGTGAATTCAAGAGAGATAAAATATAAATAATTTTTAGGTAATCAAAACACATGTATGAAGTACTTTAAGGGGTATAAAGAATATAATAAGTTTATGTTTTTTTCACATTATAAAAATGTTGCAACTACTAGTTTCAATTTTACCAATATCCATTTGTAAATGCTTCTTACAATAAGATATATTTAAAAAAAAAACTTATCCAAGAAGATGAACTTTACTTGAATGAGTAATCTTGATAACACAATAATGGAGAAACAATAGCTTCAACAAAATATTTGGGGTAGTAAGGGATGAAGACATGTAAGGCATATGCTAGATCAAGAAAGTTAATAAGGAATTAGAAACCTAAGAGGAGATCACATAAAGATTCAACATTAAAAGGCTGAAGAAAGGTTGCACTAAGACTCCCTCTTTTTGTAATTTTACCATTGAATTGAAAACAAAAATAGATGAAGGGTGGAGTGAAATATATTCTTCAATCTATGCAAAAATAAGTAATTAATTCTTTCTTCAATATCTTAATTGTATTTTGATAATTTATATTTATTATTTCATATCCTCATATAGAGAATTGAGCTCTTATATGTGAACTATTTATAAAATATTTGTAAGCAATTCCATTTAGTGTACACATAAGGGAAGTATTAGAGCCAAATAGATTTCTGGTGATAAATTTCTAATAATCGAGGGACTCTAAAAACTTTCTTAATATACCAAGGAATAAGCATAGAAAACAACTTAGTTAATAATTATTAAGTCTTTACTTTCAACAACAACCATGAATTTTTCATAGTTAATCTCTTGATAGTTGAGAATTAGTGTTATTTTTTCTAATGTTTGGATTCTAGTGGTCTAATCCAATAGACCAAGTGATTTCAAATGTGAAATTTATACAATCCTAGATTCTAGAGTCCACCCTGTCCATATACTATGCTTGGTAGGATGTTGTTGGACGTGTTTGCAAGTCTAGCATTTCAACCTCAACACAATATTATTTTTTATTTTTCCTTGTAAAATATAAGCTTTGTTTGACATTTATGGCTTAATTGTTTTTCATCATATCATTGTTTTTTAGAAAAATGTTATTATAATCATAAATTATGATAAAGGCTTTCTCCATGTCTAATTTTATGTGATAAAACTCCTATTGCAAAGCACAATAAAAATACATTGATGACTAAAGAGTAAGTGTATCATGCAATTCTTCATTGCGATAAAAAAAATCAACTAAGTCCAAAACATGGTAGAAAGGTTGACATTATGGAAAGATGCATATTTATAATTCAAAAAGTGGCAAAAGACCTTGAGTTGTATGACTAAGCATGTAGATGACTTAGAGAAAGATAATGTTTGCACATGAGAAGTAATATCAACATATCGAAGGTGAGGATAATCCAAAGATAAAAATCCCATATTTTTCTCTAATAGCCTCATCTATTTTTGAGATTATTTTGGGGCTTATATTGATCAAGAGATGAATATACCCACCTTTGAGCTACCATTGAGAACATCAAACCAATAGTCTGCAAACTTTCCTCACACTAGTAAACAAGCATGCAAATTGCGAAACTATATTCAAGGTGGGTGAATTGTATGAGAGAATGCCTCAAGGAATAGTGATCACATGACATGCAATGATTGCAAGACCTACACAAATGGATTTGTTGAAAAGGATTTAGAAGCTTTCATGCAAATACCATTGTCAAGTGTATAATTGAAACACATGACCATTGTTATTCTCCTTGCTTGCATCAAAATGGGAGCTTTGGAAAAATAATAATGATACCAATCAAAACATATATGATCATTACTATGTACATCCATTAATGCATAATGAAAGGATTTTTATCAGATATTATGGCCAGAAATGTTTGGTCGATATGGATATAGATTAGAATTAAGAGATAAAGTTCATAACAATTATGTTAGATGGAACTTGTTACAAATTATATCTAAACCAACACCAAAAAGATGCATCTAAGGCACAATTTATAAGAGATAAAAATGGATTCTAGTGGATTCCATTAGCTGGTAGCTTCCTCAAATGGACTCATCCTATAGTCTAAAAAACATACTACACCCCATAAAATATTTCCTTTGATAAATGCAAGTTGGAAACTAGCAACATCTCCAAAAGTAAGACATCTACGACAACAAGTAGGAAGGATCCAACTTAAATGTACATCATAGTTATGTATGTAAGTGGTACAATTATAGTGGGTCATGGTATAGTGGTATGGAGGAGCAACTACAATAATATAACAAACCTTATTCAAATCTATGGTTTTTGTTTAAACTTGGAATGTCACAACCCTCAAATCATAATTTTAGTTTGATGGCACATCCCAATAAACAACTAGATATGCATATATAGTAACCATTATAATTAAGAAAATCAAAATGCATGAAAATGAATGGGTATAAATTCATATCTACACTCGTCCCATTAGTTCTAAGTAGTCTATATTCATGTCAATAGTCAATATTGTTGACATCAACAACCTTAGTCAACATAATATTCTATGATTCTAATAGAATATGCTTGATGTAAACAAAATATTACTCGGTCAAAAAATGTTGTCGAAATCTAGATGATGCACCAAAATATTCTTAATCGATCGATTATATAATTTGAATATTTTGGATTCCATCACCTGAATCAGAGTGGAATATTGTACCTAATTTTTGGTTCATCGACAAAAATGGTTGCTAGTCAGGATTTTAAACACTATGATGGTGAGTGTGGGGCTATGGGGTTGGTGGGTAATATGGCTTGTAGAAGGCTGCTATGTGGTCACTACTTGGTGATGAAGTACCCTATGATACATTGTTGATGCAACCTTGTGGTACCTTGCATATTGCAAACTGTCTTTAATTTTTTTATATTAAAAAATCTAAAAAAATTAAATATTAAAATTTTTAATTTTTAAAAATAGGATATGATAATATACTTTTCTCATCTCCCTTTATTGAAATCGTGGTGTTGATTGCCATGAAGCTCATGGAGAGGTACATTGCAATATATAAGTAAGTTGCAACACATAGTAAAATGTTCAAATTGTTTCACTTAGAATTCAATAAAGTGAGTCTCAAGACCTCTCTTTTGGCCAAGAGAATGGATAGGGGGGAGCTCATCTTGATTAAACTTGAGAATCTCCTATCTAATCACTGGAATATCACTAAGGAAGACAACTTCTTGAAGGCTGATATTGTCATGTAGGATTATAGGATTGCCATTCTAGAGAAGGATATTACAAAGATCAAGCACAATCTTAATAGGGTGATTGAGCTAAGTTAAACCACAATTCAAAACTCTACCAAGAGTATCAAAATACTATAGGAGAAGATTAGCTCACACTTGTCTCAAGTGAGTGCTAGTCCCAGTTCTAGAACTAGAAGCCAAAAGTCTTGGGTGAATCACAATTAGGAGCTAAAGGATGCAAAATTAGTGGACAAACACCTTGAGTTCCTTAGGGAGGAGTAGAAAGTGCTTGCAACTCGTAATCAACTTTAGTCGCTTACTACCTGTGGTGATTGTTGAGTTGTCTAGTCGCCTACAACCTGTAATGATTGTTGAATTGTCTAGTGATAGTTTTGTTTGCCTCTTGACTATTACTAAGATGATTTAGTAGTCACGACGATTTTTCTTCTATTTAATATTTGTAGGCTGTCTAACTATTTTTATTTAATTTTCTTTTCTTCTAAAAAAGACTCTTTCAAAACTCTCATTTTATCCTTAATAAACAAATAAACTTAATGCACCCCCCAAATTTCCCCATTACTTACAAATTGAACTCGCCCTTGCCGTCGCAATACGCATAGATATTCTGAACTTCGTAACGGGCCATAAATCAAGATATGGATAAACTGGATATGGGTAAATAATTGTTTAAAATCTGAATGGATAATAAAAAAGATATAGCAGCCACAGGCGAAGTTAAATGCACCGACCAATTCCATGGCGGCGACGTCGTTCTGCTCGCTCACATTCTCCTCCATCAAAATTAATCCTACAAACCCTCGCCACAATTTTGGCATCAACAAATTTCCTCCTAAACTAGTCATTCGTGCACAGCAGGTGAAAACAGAACTCCCCCAAAAATGCAACAAAGCGCTGGCGGCAGCAGCCGCCATTTGCGTTGTGTTAAGTAGCCAGTCATCCATGGCGGGGGAGATAGAAGAAGGGTTCTCCAAATACTACGGAACAGCAGCCAGCGCCGCCAATTATGGCGGCTACGGCGGGAACGCGAGCAAGAAAGACAGCGCGGAGTACATTTACGACGTTCCAAGTGGCTGGAAAGAGCGCCTCGTCTCCAAAGTGGAAAAGGGTACCAACGGTACGGACAGTGAATTTTACAACCCCAAGCGAAAGGCTGAGAAAGAGTATTTAACTTCCCTCTCCGGATTTCGAACCCTGGCCCCCATGGACACGGTTTTGAACAATTTGTCGCTCTCCGATGTCAATTTGCAGGATATTATATCGAGCGCCAACAGTGTGAAGTCCACCGAGAAGAGGGGGGCGAATGGCCAGGTTTATTATGACTTTGAGATTGATAGTCCGCTGGCGCACAGCCTTATTTCGGTGACATGTGCGAAGAATAAATTGTACGCGCATTTTGTCAATGCGCCGCTCCAGGACTGGACGAGGGACGAAGCTATGCTTAAGCATATTCACGAGTCTTTTTCCACTGTGGGCGCGACTGATTCTGCCTAGGTTCGTGAATTTAAGCGCACCCATTTGAAGAAATTTGGGGAATTTAACTGTAAGTTGTTTTTTTGCGCAGAGGGTTTGATTTCAGCCCAGAAGGTGATATGTTGTATTGTATTACGTGGTTTTAAAGTAGGCTTCTTTTTTAACCGCTGTAAATTGAATTCAGAAGATAATAAATTCTATTATATTATATAGGGTTTAATTAAGCTTCGTTTTGAGCCTTGGAGATTGCTTTCAAAGGATAATTAGTTCTAATCAATTTCATGGTTTTCGATTAGCCTTTGTTTAAGCCGCCCTAGGATTAACGCCTTATGAATGAATTCAAGATTGATGATACACATAATAATACAGAATAGGATTAGAGCATGGGTGCTCAAAACAAGTATCTGTAGTAATTAACTTGACAGTGAGAATTGTAATATACATAACGATCCAGAAAGCCTTTAGGCACTGTTGTCTATGTAATCGAAATTGATAAAAAGTGAAAAAGTCTCCAAAATTGATAAAAAATGAAAATGTCAAGTTTTTATTTTTGTTAATGATATTAAGTTTCCACAATCCATGTAGATTATTGTCAGATGATTTCTGGATTTGATTGTGTAAGAATTTTTGCATCAACGTTTTGGATCACACTATGTGATCCATCATCAGGATAGCTGAGAGCTCAAGGAGAATGTTGCCGACTAGCAAACTGTTGCAATTATCCATCACCAAAAAAATGCTCCGCATTCATAAATGAAGCATTTTTTGATTACTCTACACAATGAAAATCCCTCACCCATTCCTATTAGGTCGTTTCCAAACATTCCTGCTTTTCAATCTGTTTTTTTTTTTTAAAGGTGCAATACACCCATACTAGTAGGGGTAAATGCATTTGACTGGAGCTATGAAGTATGAACTGGGTACAAGAAACCACAAGATAATACCAAACCTGCGAGCACAATGGCCCAGCGAAGGCACAAGGCCTGCGAGCACTTTGGCCTAGTGAGGGTTTGAACCCTAGTGGCTGTCACTACAACCAAGCGACTTGACCACCGAACCACACCCTTATCGGCTCATAATTAATATTAAGGTTTGGGCTTTGGTTGTTGGCACAGGCAATAAGCCCCACCAGTTCACCAAGGAGCCTCCCCTTAATACGAGGGTAAACAACAAACTCCATTATTGACATGGTAGAGAGCGACCCCGCGAGGTTTGAACTTTGGTTGTTGGCACTGCAGACAAGAAGCCCCACCATTTCACCAAAGGGTCGCCCCCATTTTTCAATCTGTCTTTGAAATAGCTAAGAAACCAACGATTTTTTTATTCTTCTAAAATATTTAAAAAGGTGATGTTTAAGACTAGTAAACTTAAGTTCATCAGTTTTATGTATGATATGTTTCTCTAGTATTTGCCTGTCCACCGTTTTCTTTGATAATGATAAATCATATGATTGACAAGGATTTTTAAAAAAGTATTTTTCATCAATGTATGTTGCAAGTTTTATTATCAGGCACCAGATTCTTTTACTATAGCAGATATCTGGAGAATGGGAAAAAAGGGATCCAGTCTATGATTGCGCAACAACAAAATAACTTTCGTATATTACAAAGAAATTGTGTATAGCATAGAAGCAGATATCTTCAGAGTATTACAATTTGTTGTATCTCAGCAGGGTTCCCAATATTTTCAGGAAAATGGTATGAGTTTTATAATTTCTCGTTGACCAAAGACTGAAAAACCCACCAATATATCACTATAATATTAGTGATATGTTTGATATTAAATTTATAGCAATATTGCCAATATTATCAAAATATTTTCATTTTCTTTCCTATAAAACCCACTGACTGTTGATTTTTTACCTTCCTGCTCTAATGCTTTCTGCCAAAAATCTGCCGGCTTTTTAAGTGCAGTTTTAGGCAAGAAGAATAATTTATCTCATTTCTTCCTGCTCCTTGGAAAGGATTGCTCACTAAGTAGAATATATTTGGCCATATTCCAACTCAAACTGCATTATTTCCTGTCAAACTCTCTCTCATACTCGCCAACATCCTCACAACATCTTTCATGATTGGCCTTTCTTTCACCAAATCTTTGAGCAAGCCAAGTCCAATACCAAATAAAGACATGTAACCCCACTTGTTCAAGACTCAAAAGTCTTCAACTTCTTCAATGCCCTCCTCCATTTCAGCAAATATCCTGCAGTAAGCTTCTGTCAAGTATATCTACACGGCTGATTTTACCCATCTGTATAAGTTAAGACCACCTACAAACATGTCATATGTTGGTCTCTTTCTTATCAGCATTTCTAACAACAAAATGCTGTAACTATAGACAACTCCTTCCTATCCCATACTTGGCATTCGTGACAGCCAATGGTGAGATCACATGTGATTCTAGAAATCTATATAAAATTCTCAATTAAGATGACATATCTGGAGGCATACCTGGGGCAATGTAATCCACTGACCCTTTGTTAGAAAGTGTTGGAGTAAGAGAGCCCATAAATAGTGTACCTTAAGTTAACCTGGCAATTGCAAAATCCGTGACATGTTTTATCGGCTCTTTCTCCAAAGGACATTATCAGGTTTTAAATCACAGGGGACTAATTGGACAGAAAAGTTGTAATGCATATATTCCATGACATTTGCTATGTTAATGGCAATGTCCGGTCATTTTTTTAATCCCAGTTGATAACCATCATTTTCTGGATACAAATGGTTCTCTAACCTTCCATTTAAAATAAATTCAAAAACTAAAGCTTTAAATCTGGAGATTGAACATGAAGTTATCATCCTGGTGAGGTTATGGTGTCAAAAATTTCATAACACCTTGCTTTCAGCGTTATAATTCTTATCAACTTCTTCATTGTGCAAATTAAGAGCCTTAACAGCAATGACTCTACCATCTCTCAGATCTCCCCTGTAGACTGTGATCCAAAGTTGCCCTCTTCAGCCAGCTTGCTCTCATTAAATCTATCAGTTGCACTAAAAGATCTTCATAAGAAATTTTCAATTGCTCCAACTTCTGTAGAATATCTCTTTGGACATCATCTAATTGCAAAGTGCATCTCCATAAGAAACCCAAGGGGCAAAACTAAGTGGCATAGCACTGACATTAAAGACTGCCATTATCACTGTTTTTTGTGCTTTGTAATCGGCAATCTCAAAATCATTTAGAAAAATCTATATTTCAAAATTCATGGCGTACTCTTTGGTTTACGTTCACTCTCTCACTCTTTACGCACTTAAGATGGCTTTAAATATAAAAAACATCATTTATTTTGCTTTTTTTTTTTTAATTTTCTGCATTTTTTGGCTTCCTGATATTATCCTGAGAAATTGAAGATATATATTTACTTCTATGGTATATATAGGACAAGGTGTTTTACAGCCAAGAATCAACAATAAAACTGCCATGAGATTTTCTCAAGCAAACCACAATCATCCCCTTATCAATAGTCATTATTCCACTGACTGAGATGGCAATATTCTAATAGATAATAATCCCAAATTCTAAGGATCATATGTGTGTGCAAAACATTCCATAAGGACATTTGCTGAAACCTATTTTAGTCAGTGTAGGAATCCCACCCAGGTGGAATATCGCCAAAACCAATTTCTGCCTTTGCTTATATAATTTTTGTTTATAAACCAATGCTTGTTTGATCTTTCAATGATTTTCATATAATGCCAGGAAAGATAGCAAATGCTAAACAGTTGCAAAATTAAAATGTACTGAAAGTAAATGTTTGAAAGATTTCTATCTTCCTAATTAAACTTGTACATACATTTCAATCAAAGCATGTCCTTAATACAAAGCTTGTGAAAAGACATTGATTATCACACCTGGAATGCAATGCCACTAATGGCTGGTTGAAACAATTTATATCTGCATATCTGGATATTAATAACAGCAGCCTGGAGTATCTCAGATTTGTATGCCCAACATATTGTATTGGTTTCTTCCCTTAAGAAACAGCTACCAAATGATGATATGCCCTAGCCGTCCCAAGAGAGGCATTAAATGACACTCCAATATAGGTGTTTCAGCCTAGACCCTTCACACGTCCTTGCCAGGGAATATTAACAGTATGCTACAGAATGCAAATAGCCTTTGAGGATGCCCACGTGCTAGCTGGAAGGTGTACATACAGCATTTAATTAGCCGATAGGCTATTACATGGGGGAACCCCACCGGAATCTCCTTCGGTTTGATGCTGGAAAATCTCCTCCAGTCTGATGCTGGAAAACAGCAGTCGTGCACATTTTCCAAGGCCACATTCAATGCTTGCTGTACACGCGTGCTTTGTAGTGGGAGTACCTTTGAATGCTTGTTGTACACGCCAACAATTTTTAGCCGGATGTTTTCAGATTTAAATCTTACTTTTGAAATTTGTTGCATACAATTTTTCTAAGCCTATCAGCGTACGCATTGCACCTGATTGGGGTGCAAGTGCTAGTATCTTCTTTAATAGCTGGACCTGAAACCCTGAAGTATGCTTATATGAATGACTCTCCAAAGCTCTACAAGCCCCACGTGCCAAGGGGAATAAAGATACAGCGAGAAGTAAATGTCACCAATGATAATGTATATTCTTTATCTCCAACAATCTTCAGATCTGCAATATATAATCTTGAAACCCTCTTGAAATACTTGCAATAATAATCCTCACAATGAAGCTTGATACTGTAGCAAACATTATTCACTTTTACTGTAGCGCTGGTACTGTAGCAGCACATTAAACCCTCTTAATCTTTTGTATTTCTTCTCCAAATAAGTCCAAATGCAGCTCCTGATGTGAAGCTACCGAATAATGCAGCCTTCAAGTGATGTCTCACACTCTCAGGTAGCAAAACTATGAAGAGACTACGTTCTCCAAAGCTTATACCAGCAAACCCTGGTTTTCAACTTCTCCAAGAGAAGAGCTCAAAGACAAACTCCAAATTCTTCAAATATCAAAATGAGTGAATGCATAATATTTGCTTTGGTTGTGCCTTTTGTACTTTTCACAAATAGGTCAATCCCTTTCATGAGCATTTAAAATCATTTAAAATGATATAACATGTTCTCACATTAACTTTATAAATTGCTTTAATATTTGGCCTCCAAAACATAATTAATTAATTGCACTTTAAGTCACTTAATGAAGGGTCATGGCCCCATTGAATATAAAGTGAACTTAATAACTTTATATTATGCCTTTATAATATTTTATTATCATTAAAATGACTTCAATGATAATATCTTCATAAATACTCATCCACCGGCCAAACCAACTGAACTAGGAGATCGACACTGCAAACCCATCACATCTAGGGTCCTTACTATAAAAGTAACATTGGACTCCACTGACAATGTGACTTACTATAAATAGTAAGTGTGTATACCTGAGTCTTGGAACACCAAACGAAGGCCCAACCTGAATCAAACTTTGCTCCGAAGAAGAAGGCAACCAAATAACTACCCAACGGGGCCCTCTAAACACTCCATTAGCCTACGAGGGTCAAATGATAGGCTAATCCCTCATCTGATGCTTACGAAAATGGGGACATTACAATCAGTGCTCTTGATGGACACGTCCCTGCCCAAAATGACCTTGTCCCCTATAGGGGACATTTTGGGGATGTGGGGACAGGTAGGAAACATCCCCACCCTGGCCCCTATTTAGTCAAAATTCGGGAAATGTCTTCAGGATGTCAAAAAAATTGCAGGGTACGTTAGGGGACAGCTAGCCATTCCTTAACATACCCAGGGACATTTCAGTTAACTTTAAAAAAAAACTTACAACTTTTCAATGCTTGTTTGGTTTATGACATGACCATCTAGGATTTACAAAAAACTATGAAAATAGTGTGTTATGAAGGCCTGTGTGGTTTTGAAGGTGTTAATTTGGGCTTGGTGGCGGGGGCTCTGCCCCTCAACCCCACCATGTATCACAACAAGGAACACACTAGGGGGGCTGCCCCCAGATCTCATGAGGGGTGCTACCTGCAGACCCTGTTGGGACGTTGCCCCCAAACCCAAACTCCCATCAAATTATAAGTCTAACCAAGTAATAAACCGATGATGAATCATGATCACAAAATTTACAAAATATAACCCACAATCAAGGATTATCTTGTTTTGTACATTGGATAACTTGTTTAGTATACAAGAACTGCTATAGACAAAGTTGACATGCCACAGTCATTATATTGTTGAATACAAGTTAAGTCATAGTTGGTAGGAAAGGCCATTTTCATAATGCAAAAATGTATCAGTCATGCCCTGCACAGACAACTCATAGAACAATCCCATCGATTAGTATCCTAGCTAAGGTCAAACTAGATCATAACTAGTTATCCTTTCACTTATCTGTTCCTTTTTGTTAATGAGTTTGACAATAAAACATGCAGTCCTGAAAATTTCAGGAAAACTTTAATAATAAATCCTTCACTTGAATATACACACCAGTCAGGCATGCTCATATGTATGTATAAAGAACATCATAATTCCTATTCAATTACCCATGCTCACAAAGGTTCTATAATACCTATGATGAATGCTTTATCAACATTATCATATGAATATTTGAAATTTCCTTATATTCTTTTTTTTTTTTAATAGCCGTCTTTTGCCATCCCCTTAAAATGACCAAAAAAATCTCCGTATCAGAAACACATCCTTCTGTCCCCTGCCGTCTCCGTCTCAAAAACTTGGGGGAGCATAGATTTTCGTGCTCTTAGGAGGCTGTCCACCCCAATTGAAGACATTAAGTAAACATTAATTCCGAGAGACAAGATCTTAAAGATGTGAAACATGACTTGAAGGAGAGTTGAATCAAAGTGATTAAATGATATACTCTGATCAGACTTATCAATGCTCAGAATCTCATAATTAAATCTGCAAAAATTTAAATACTTTACTCCCAGGTAGCATACATCAGTGAAGAAGAAAATTTCTTTGTTCAGGGAATCGTAGTTAAATTATTATTATTTCCTTTCTTAAGATTCGGTGTCAAAAACATCTTATGATCCCATTATGCCCAATGATAACTCACGCTAGAGTATCTGAATGATGATAAGTCTCCTAAAGTCATTTTCAAGAACAGTTTTTAGAATCAATTCATCCACACCTCTACCGTCTTCGCATTTCTACTGATTTTTAATCATCTGTCACCTTATTCTTGTCTTACCGACCACATAACATTATACTGCCAAGATGTCTTTCTAGTACTTTCCTTTTCATTTATCCATTCATTTTCTTCTATTGCGATACATTATTGCATATGACATCCGCTACTGGGTTCACTTATCATCTTGGCAATTTAATTATATATGCATACAATCTATCTGATGGGTGGTTAATTAAGAACATACTTAAACTGTAGTGTTGTTATCTACCCAACCAGACCCCTCTATAACAAAAATAATGATACACAAAATGGATTTTTATTGTAGATACATAAGGCCGCCTTACCTCAAAGGGAGATGAATTTTGATACATTCCAACAAATGTTTTGTGAGATCTCAAAGTTAAGGGTTATTTATGTGTATTTACGCTTAGGGGGGCTGACAATATTCTTTTGAGTTATGCACCAGTCCACAGATCAAAACCAAAAAGGAACATAATTTAAATTATATAGAAGGTGAATGGGAAGAACCATTACTGAGTCTCATTTACTTAAAGAATCTTTATTTTTTTAAATGAGATCATATTTTTAAAACTTTGACTATTTAAAAAAGATTGGGATGATGACCATTAATGCCTCTTGAACTAAATTGATTTGTAGGATACATCAAAGTTATTTAACACTGCAATTTTTCTGATTCCAGCTCCAAAATTTAAATTAGAACTCATCGAGAACCTTGGCCAACCTTTGATTTTTAAACCCTTTGAGCCATGATGTCATGGAAAGAATTTTAGAAGTCAAAAAAAGGATACATCAAAGTTATTTAACACTGCAATTTTTCTGATTCCAGCTCCAAAATTTAAATTAGAACTCATCGAGAACCTTGGCCAACCTTTGATTTTTAAACCCTTTGAGCCATGATGCCATAGAAAGAATTTTAAAAGTCAAAAGAAGTAACAACTGATATAGTACATACAAACCCAAATATAAAATAGAAAAAGGAGGCCGAATTTTAACTCCCAATTAGACCAAATATGGTCACGTTTTTTTACTTGTTTAAGACAATTGTTTTGTTGGGAGCGTAAACCAAAATAAAATCTTTAAACTTTCTTTAATTGGTAAGACAGGATTTGTTGTATTCAAAACATGGATTTCAACACTGCAGATGAAACTAATTGTTAAGATGGGATTTTCTTATCATTTTGTGAGATCCAAGATATGGATTTTATTTAAATTTACACCCTCCACCCATTCCTTGTAATAGGAACCTTCCCAAGACAATAAGCTGTGGCTCTTGAATGTTTTTTTTCGCAGATTCCATGTGCTTACCCGGTGCAATAGAAGTCAGTTTGACAAATTTCTCACCTAAATGCTAATCGAAAATATTCCTTATTTTCTAGTTTTTGAGGCTATTGTATTTTGTCATTTTCGGAGCACCTCTATCTCTAGTTTAGAGCTCATCTTATCTACCTTTGCACTCTTTCTCATCTTAAGCCTTCATGTTATTCACAATCAATTCCTCCTTTTTTTCCAGTTCTCTATCCCTTGTATATGCATCTTCCTTCCTTATCGACACTAATGGTTCTACAAGATGACCCACCAAAGCATTGTCATCACATGAAAGTTTTCGTAACCACCTAATTAATAACCTTCCTAGATTACTACACAATTTGTAATTTTTTTTTAACATCATGACATTGCTATTTGTAGAGAGAAAGAAACTAAACAACATAGAAGAGATTCAAGAGCATCCGCATAATGAGCAAGATGAGAAGTAAATGAATTCAAGTATTTTCCCAAGGTATCTTCTTAGTGCAGCAATACAAATATAGACATTTATGTGACGTGCACATTTTGTAAGATATAATGGCATATCAGATTGGCCTTCATGAATACATTAAGTTAATGAATTTAAAGGCCATTAATAAAGAATTCATACCTTGGTTGATGAGCTCGGAATCAAGTTGGTTCCTTTGTCTTTGCTTGCCAATGATGTAAGCTAGGGTTCTTTTGGCATCCATCGCCTACATGCCACTAGCTTTATAGCTTGCATGCCACTGGTGGAAGTCAATTAACTTTGGGATATGGCTAAAACATTCTATACGCAAAGCATGCTCCTTGATTGCCATCAAGTTAGATCTTTGATAAGCTTATCTTACACGGGTCATAGGATTTACCTATTGGTGATCACCTCGGAAGGAGAGGAACAAACTATGTTTTAAGGGGTGTACAACCCTCTACTTATGCCCCCTCATAGAGTCCTTTACTCCCACCATCTTGTGTTGCCTTAGAAGTTAGCTTCTGTACCAAGCTTAGCTCTATAACTGAGAAAAGAGACTTCCCGATTCAAAATAATAAATACTTAGGTTTTGCATCAACTATGACTCATATTTTTAGCATTGGTATGAAGTGGAGGACATCATGATCTATTCATCCCCAAGGTCCTTTCAAACTAGTAATCAACTAGTAGAAGGTATCCAATGAATACTACTAAAAGGTTGGTAGAGGTAAACAAATAGTAACTAGATTTGGAATATGAGAGTTTGTTGCACCACTCCTCTTCGGCATTAATATGCCAAACATAGCTATTTGAGGCTTATTATAGTATCTTATTTAACATTATGAATCTTAGACTACATTTGAAGAAGGAGCTTGCTTGTTCCAATGAACTTGGTTAGATTATGGTTTTAATTATTTACTTTCACTACCATTCCCCTTTTAGATAATACCTCACTTTCCAACACTAAGAATGTAAGACACACACCCATATATATATATATATATCAAATTTAACCATTTCATTATAAACATTTTGACATTTCTTTCCTAATAGCAGATAATTTGCCCTATTTTAAAATACATTCATAATGCAGTAGACTGAAACTTATTTTTCCTCTTTATCCTCCAGGAGGTTGGTCTTTCTTGACATTAGAACAAGATTGCAATGGGATTAAATCTCTCATAAAAATACCAAGGGTTTATGCCCTCTTGTCACAACCAATCGATTGAATGCATTTCTAACTAAGTAATTTTGATGGCAAGATAAATGTAAAAGATGAACAAAGGGTAGGCAGTCTACTTTGAGACATCCCATTTCAACCATTAAAAATATGTTTTCTAGACTAGGGATTTAACCAACAATCCAAGGGTTTGCGGGTGTGCGAGCTTAGCCATTAGAGGGGTGAGTTGGACTAACAAGGCGTCTATTTTTTTCTCAGGAAGCAAGCAAAACTCATACTAGGGTCACAATATTGGGAGAAAGCCTTAAAATGTTCTAGTGAGATATAAATAACCTAAAATCTACAACAATAACAAAGGAAATGCGTTGAAGGGAGAAAAAAACTTGGAAGTATGGCACTCAACTACTCCATATGCTTGAGATTGGATGCTAACCATTCTCTCTCCAATTGCCCTGATATTCCTCTTTTATCCTTTTGGTTTTGTTTATTTGTTTTCATTTTTCTTTCTTTCTTTGTGGATAAAAGAAAGAAAAATGAAAAGGCAATTTAGTTTATTGTTTATTATGAGTTATTTTATTTTCTCTTTACTATTATTTTATTTTTATTAGTTCCTATCTAAGGTTGTCAAAACTCAAATTGGGGTTATTATTGTGCGTCCATAACATAAGAAAAAATGTGTGATCAATATAATTGAATGAGTGCTTTGGTTCGCAAGGTTACGTGTAGGTTTGAAACAATCTTGGCTTACTCAATCTATTTGTAAAAGAATCATTTTAATAACTTACTACGACTTGATACCTAGTTAGGGGAATCTATGGTTTGGGCAAAACATTATCGTCAAGGTTTTGACACTAGATTGGCCTTATGATCTTTCAACCTCTCTCAGTGGAGCCACATAATTTGCCTCACCTTGCACCCCGAGTACTTGCAATCAAATGATAACCTCACACAATCCACTAATCAGAGATTAGTTTAGTTAGTCGAGAACATAATTCATGCATTAATTTTAACAGATAACACAAATAATAATAACATTCATTACTAGCAAACATTAATGGTTCATAGACACATTTGCATACATACACAATCCAATGGCATTTTATGATTACAAGATCCACCCCTAATCCAAATTACAATTGGGCTAGGGGTCTCACAATAAAAGAAAGGGGTTCTTAGGGGATGTGATAGTTTCAGTGATGTATCTATCACTAAGATGCTTTCCTTGATTTTTGCTTTTTTAATTGGGCAAGATCTAACCAAGTCCCCCGCCTCATGACAGTTCTACCATCTCAAAGTATGATTTACATAATTCAATGGTTGCTTACAAATTGATTCCTCTATTTTCAACCATATATCCATTGGTAAACCCTTAAAAAAATCCATCTCATTCAAGATTCAAACATGCATTGTGTGAGATAGTGCTAGCCTATCATGAAACACATAAATAAATATGCGTAAATGGTTGCCAATGACAATTAGAAAAGAAGGGAATTTTAATGTCATTTTTAATTAACTATTGTATGTGTCCCCATCCTTATTTTCTTGATAAGAAACATTTTTTTTTTTAATAAAGAGGCCAAGTTGGGGGAAGTAGAAGCAACAAATAAAATAATTTTATGCATATAAGGGTGTAGGTTCCATAAAAGGTTGTTGTAACCTTGAAGCACTTGACATATTAATCATGATAGATTCCATGGTAGCTAATTAATAAGAATTTACAAGTTGGCATTCATGACAAAGCGGGGACTATTTTGAGGAGAGAAATTGTTAATTTACTAATTGTTATTTTAGAAAGGGAAATGGGGTGTGGGAATTTGTGCCTTGTTGGTGCTTTTTATTGATGAACTTGTTGGACTTTGAGAGAGCTTTTTATTTTCTTATAAATTTTGTCTTAGCTTGAGCCTTGTGTTCAACTATCAATTCAAAGATGAAAATCTTTGGATTGGGAAATTGGAGGATGATACCCACTTGTCTTCTTGAAGACAATCTTATTTAGAGGCAACATTTGGTAGCAAATATTTGTAATTGGAATAACATATTATAATAAAAGATGTGATTCATATTTATATGTTGTCTATTTGATGATATTTCAACATATATGAATATATTTTTTGTTCCAACATATTTGTATAATTCATGAAATCTATTGTTGCATTTTTTGGGAATTGTTCTATATTACCTCACATTCACAGGATCTCGATGATCAGAAAGTTCTAAATAATAATATTTATTTACTGTGTGCTCTCTCACCTCACCCTCATAGAACCTTTGTGATCAAAAAGTGGTAAATATATTTTTATTTAAATTTGTTGAGGTCATTACAATAGTATCAAAAGCCATGATCTTGCTAGTTTGAAGAGAAAAAAGAATTGTTGATGTCACTAAGTGAAAGAGAAGATATCTACATAAAGAGGAAAGAAAGCTTCAACAAACCCTTACTTCAACACAAAATGCAGATAAAGATTAAGAGATGGCAAGTGAAGATATAGAAATATAAGTTTTCTCAACCTTGGAGTCTATAAGAGATGAGCAACAACAAATCATTGATACTGTTTTTAAAGCATTTCAAACTTTGGGTTCTATTTCCATGACTACTCCCTTTAGTAATGGGGATAGAGGGGAATCCTTTGCTACATAAGCAAATAAAAAAGTTCAATTGATAGATCCTAGTGGTTCTATGATACGGCTGAAGCCACAATAGTGGTTTACAATTGAAGTGAGGAAGGAAAACTCACAGAAAACGAATGCATGGAAAAAATATTGATTTTAGGGGTTCGTACGAACATACTGGTTCGACCGAACCCATTAGGGGTTCGCTAGAACCTGGGTTCGGGCCCGAACCCTTTTAAAGCTTTCTCGCCAAAAATGCCAACAAAAACCCTTATAAGAGGGTGGTTCGAATGAACCCTGGTTCGAGCAAACCCTACCCCTGGGGGTTCATTCGAACCCCCCTTATTCCTCATCCCTCCTTTGAGACACAAAAAAACCCTAAATTTCGGCACTTCGGAGCTCGGGTTGATGATGAAAATGGATGAATCTTCACAAACCCAACTGGAATCAGGTAGTCCTCGGAACAAGCTATCCAATGAATATAATCTTAATATGTTTTGGTTTTATTATGTATTTGTTTTTTTAGTTTTATTAAACATAGGTTTTTCATCGAAAATGAAGGTCTATGTTCTGCACATGTGGAAAAATAGCAGATTATCAAAACAAAAATTTGAAACATATGAGTGCACCAAATATTTAAGTCCTTGATCCAACAAAAAAAAAAAATTTGAATTTCGATATATACAAAAAAAGTTATGCGTTATACGGTCGCGCTATGTCTGAAATATAATTGGTTTGACTTCAAAACTTGATTAAAGAAAAAATATTCAATAAAAAACTGTCTAACCAAGTGGAAGCACTAGATATCAGAGTTACGAATCTAAATTCGAAAGAATTAGAATTTTATCCTTCATGGAAAAAAAGTTATGCATTATATGGTCTGCGTCACTTTTTAAAAATGTTGTTTTTTGAAAAAAACCAGTTTTCGTGGGAGATGGAAAAAGAAGTGTAAAATGATTCCAAAAATTTTGAAAAAAATATTTTTAGAATCTACAGAAAAAATGTGATGAGACTCTAGTTTGCATTATCTTCAAATTCTTCACGGTTTAGCTGCTATAGCTATCTAAATGTGAAGATTTAGTTAAAAATAATAATTTCAGTGTCCAGTTTGGCCAAAAATTGTAAACCACTATTGTGGGATCACCCATACCTAAAATCATTTTTTGGTAGAAAAGGGGAGATAAACAAAAGGGAAAATATTAGATCAACAAGATGAAGAGTTGTCCACTCTCCATGTAAAGTACAAAACATAGAGAGGAATTTTAAGTTGATCTCTCTTTAATGAACTTTTGTAATATAAAGAAAAAAAAAAGCCTAAGAATAAGAGAAGGCTCAATTAGGACCTCCAACACCAGTGAGGAAGATTTATAGTTCCTTCATTTGATTGGTCCAACAAATGTTTATCCTATGCTTTGATCTAGAAGTTAAACACTTCTCTTTGAACTTGATGTATGAAGAGCCAATAAAATTTGTTACACTTTACTTGGAAGGAATTGCACTTGAATGGTGGTTCCATGACTTAATCACCCAAGGTGAATCTTATTACTACATATGAAGAGTTAAGTTAAAGGTTGAATGATAGGTTTGAGAGGCAAGATCTTAAGATAAAATTTAGAGAGTTGGTATAGTTGAAGCAAATCAATACAATTGGTAGATTTTTAGAGGATTATCACAACGGTTCCTAATGTTTCAGAAAAAATAAATTACTTTCCTCTTTATTGAAGGTTTGTTTGAGCCCCTCAAGGGCCTAGTTAAGATTTTTACACCATCATCCTTCCGAGTGTTGGTATTTTACAGGACAACTAAGAGGGGGTGGGTGAATCAGTTGTATACTTAAAACATTCAAACCCTCTATCTTTTCAAACTCTATCAACCTTTAAACCCTTATTATGCATTAGTAGAATGTAAACATATGAAACAACAATGCAAACACATCCAAACACATAAGAACACCATATTTACGTGGAAAACCCAAGAAGAGAAAAACCATGGTGAGGATTAGCTCACATATATATGAATTGCAACACCGAATACAATAAGGCTCACTACCAAGGGCTTATTGCCCAAAAAGGAGAAAGGCTCACTGTCAGGTGGCTCACTGAAGAGGACAAAAATATACTAATAGGGGGGGAGGGGGGAGAGGCGCGAATCAGTATATTAACAAATTTTTACCCTCTCAACTTTTATCAACTTTAAACTCTAACACAATATCAACTATGCAAGAATATAACAATATGAACAAGTTGACACTAAGATTTTACGTGGAAACCCTTACGGGAGAAAACTGCGGTACAAATAATCTACTTTATATATTTATGCGAATCACAATGGTTGTAGGCACCAACCTCTAACTTGTTTTATAGGCACTAACCTACAGGTAGCACAAATTCCCTCAATTTGTAGGCATCAACCTACTGGAGGCACCAACCCCCACAGTTCATAGGCACCAACCTACTAGAGGCACCAACCTCCACTTGCCAAGCACCAACTTCCTCAATTTGTAGGCATCAACCTACTAGAGGCACCAACCCCCACAGTTTGTAGGTACCAACCTACTGGAGGCACCAACCCCCACTTGCCAAGCACCAACTTAGGAGAAGATAATATCTTCAAGAACAATGTTCCACCTTCAATGTTGCTTCTTCAATAGATGATGGACAATTCTGCTCAAACATATTTCTTTCAAATATGATCTGAATCACACTATGTTCTTCCTTTCAAATCTGATCCAACATATGCACAACTTCTTTTCTCATGAATTTGATTACAATTATGCTTACTCTCTTTCTTCAAATATAGTCCAAACTATGTACCACTTCTTCACACAAAACTGGTCATAATCATAACATCAACTTCTCATAACTTTCTACCTTGAGATCTGCCCAAGTTTGTCCTCTATCTCTGCATAGACTCCTATATTTCTGCTCAAACTCTTCCTTTATCTCTACTAGATCTTCTTCTTTTATATCAACATACTCTTCTCACAAACCTATCATAAACTCTTCTCTTAAATCTGTATTTATACTTCTTTCATATCTGCATGTATATCTTTTAGATATTACTTTTATTCTTCACACTTCATCACACATATATGTTCTTAATATAAATTAGATTTGCACTTCATAGTGCTCCTCCTTCTCTTCTTTATTACTCAGAAAATATATCTCTTATTGCTTGCTTTTGTTCACACAATCTTCTATAAATTTGCCATGATACTTCTCACAATTCCATTTTCAAATCTAAATATAAACTTCCCAAAAATCAAATCTTCTTATTCTTGGACCTGTTGGTGTCTTTATGATATTATTCTTTCTCTAAAACACTCCACACACACGACCACATCTCCAAAATTCTCTCAATACTTATACCTTTGATTTTCTTGAGGAGATGTCACTTTTCATTCATGAATGGACACAACTATAGTCATCACTTCTCTTTTTATTGTTGCCCTTTGTTAATTTTAGATAAGATTTAACAGAAATCAGAAAAGTAAACATGGAACAATGAACACAAAATTTATCCTGGGAAAACCCTCCTACTCGAGGGAGAAAAACCCAACAAGATATTCTCTTATAAATCAAAAAAATAAGTGCAGAAATGGCACTCAAAATCAGGCCCTAGAAAAGGCCGAATCTCATACAATGAATCTGCACAAAATAATGACACTTCTCCTTGAAGCAAATCTTGAATACACAAAATAATGACACTTCTCCTTGAAGCGAATCCGCTGCTTAGAAAATAGACCTGCTGCTAAAGAAATTCGAACTTGGAATGAATTGAATTGATGCTAAAATGAGGTGACTCTATCTCCTTTATATAGCAAGCTAGGTGGCCTCCTTTCTAGGGCCGACCTAGAAAAATACAATATTTGTTTATAATATAAAGGTTGACCTACCTTGAATTAATTTTATTTAAAAGAAAATATCTCCCGCCGCTACAAAACACTAACACTCCCTCTTAGCTAGGGAGGTATTTTCAAATGTCTTCATCATGAAGTCTCTCAACATGATGTCCACAATGGCTACACCCATTTGTGGAAAAGCACATCTCAGTCTCAGAGATGTACAAGGGCTCGTAATGGATTCTCTTAATATGGCATCCACAATGGCTACACCCATTTGTGGAAAAACACATCTTAGTCTCAGCGATGCACAAGGACTTGCACCTCATATTTCTCAATCTTAGAGAAATATACACTACAAGGGCTTTCACCTCATATTTATCCATCTCAGAGAAATATACACTATAAGGGCTTTCACCTCATATTTCTCCGTCTCAGAGAAATATACACTACAAGGGCTTTCACCTCATATTTCTCTATCTCAGAGAAATATACACTACAAGGGCTTTCACCTCATATTTCTTTGTCTCAGAGAAACATACATTACAACAAATCTCAATGATGTTGTGACTCCCTTTGGAGCTCCAAGTACCTACATCAACCTCTTGACCTCCTTGTCCAAGATTACCTACAATGCTTTCCTTAGAGGAACAGTTTCCAACGCACACCTTCGGCACTACTAACTTGCGAGAGTCCAGGACTATCCTCCTCGACCTCATCCCGGATCACCCTATTCTGAATAGGTTTGCAGTGCTACCAATGTCAAAACAAGGTTGACTTCCTTGTGCAATTCCGTTCTCTACAACTAAAGAGGTCTTCCAAGGACTTAGCACCTGGCCTTGCAACACTGCAACCCACTTAGCTGACACCTTCACTTCACTCTAGTTCCTCGAGACATAGGACTCCATTTTTTTGAACATAGAACTCCCTCTGGATCCCTGCCTCAATACAGAAATTGCAAAGAAATCCTCTGGAAGTGAACTCCCCTCCATTGACTAATCTTTAGAACCTTAAATCCTCTTCTTGGACATGATCTCAACTCATGCCTATAATTTAACTCCCTCTGAATGGAAAGAGTGTAATCAAGGGATGAATCCATATCCATAGGAGCCTTCTGCTCCTCATTGACTAATCTCCAAGAATTGTCACCTCAAATAATGGGGTCTTCAATATATCTTCAAATAATCCAACATCCTTTTGCTCCTCGATCCATCCTGCATTTTAAAGAGATTAATAATAGTTCATAAAATCAAACTCCCCGGATACAAATGAAACATGTAGACATCTAGCAAATATCACTAGATAGAACAATTAAAGGAATGATACATAATAGAACTTATCTTGTGGAATCAGAATCTCCTTAAATTCTGCATCTAAAGTAGAGTTTGGAGTTGGACGCTATGTGTTGGTTGGTGTTGGAGGGATAGCGAAGAAACAAGAGAAATCCTCAACAACCAACATCATTGTGTATGCATCACAACCTTACTTCCAACACCCAAGTCGTCGTCACCCAAGCAACTTGAAGCCAAACCAACAGCACCACCCAACTCACCACCAACGAGTTCCACCATTGATGTTGCGTTAACCAAAGTGCTACCTCTACAATTAACCAAAGCAGAAAACTAAATGCCATGAATGACTTCCTCTGTTGCAATTGAACTAGATGAAGAATGTCTAGGGATTGTAGAGTAATTCCCCTCCAACACTCCTCTCTGATGAGCCACAAATAAATGATTTATCACCTTTTCCAGGTCAAGAAAGAAATCTTGCAAAGCCTCAATTTCATATTGAACTGATAACAAATGCAGAGGAGGCCAAAGAGACGCGCTTTTGAGAAACACAATTGCATCTTCACCCAAGAATGGTACTGGTTTATTCAACAAAACCTCCTCCATCACAGACCAAACCAGACCTAACACCACCCACCTATCCAATTTCGCGCATGCACTTCACAATCAACAATCCTGACTGAGCTTATCAACCTGGCTAATGAATCTGCACTCTTAACTTGCTTTTACAATACTTTGCTAATGAAAAAAATGAATTACAATGCCAAAGTTGAGAAGATTGAAAGTGCAGATCTGAGTGCAATTCTAGTTACAAATACTGGGCTTAGCTGAAATGGTATGAAGAAACCAGTAGCAGACTCGGGTAGCCCAGAAGATGTTAAAGAACCCTCTGCCTACAAGATAAAGTCTCAGTGCCCCTTTGGGATGTGAAATCGACCACCTACAAGAAATTACAACCTCCAGGGGTAATCACTTTTCCCAGTAAGAATCATGTCCTTTTCTTCTGGAGTATACCAATCTAGGATGGGTCACGATTTGGTCCTATTAGACTGCCTAATGTGGATTCCTTTGACTGGGTAAATGACATGTTGAATATAACATTATTTCTCCAGTATTATCTTTATCTGGTTACAAAGCTTTGTCCACTCAATTTTGCTTCCTCCAATCTGCTTTATACTCCACGGCTGAGAGAGGCACGACTTCTCCAAATATTATCTTGTCCCTTAATAATATTGACTCCTTCAATGCTTTTCAAGAATGAATAGAGGTTAGACTTCGATATTCAACTGATAATGATACGCATTCTCCCACGTACTACTCCAGATGGCTTCTGGAATACTTGATAACCTCCAATGAATAAATCGAAGATCAGAGATGCTAGAAAAATAGGTCTAATCACAAATCATAGCCTTTGCATAGTCAAATCTGATCAGATCTTTCCTAAACCCACTTTGATACCATGTTAACTTTAGATCATATTTAACAAAAAGCAGAAAAGTAAACATGGAACAATGAACACATAATTTATCCTGGGAAAACCCTCCTACTCGAGGGAGAAAAACCCAACAAGATATTCTCTTATCAATCAGAAAAATAAGTGCAAAAATGGCACTCAAAATCAGGCCCTAGAAAAGGTTGAATCTCATACAATGAATCTACACAAAATAATGACACTTCTCCTTGAAGCGAATCTTGAATACACAAAATAATGACACTTCTCCTTGAAGCGAATCTGCTGCTTAGAAAATAGACCTGCTGTTGAAAAAATTCGAACTTGGAATGACTTGAATTGATGTTAAAATGAGGTGACTCTATCTCCTTTATATAGCAAGCTAGGTGGCCTCCTTTCTAGGGAAAACCTAGAAAAATACAATATTTGTTTATAATATAAAGGCTAACCTTCCTTCAATTAATTTTATTTAAGAGAAAATATCTCTCACCGCTACAAAACACTAACACCCTTTAGTAACTATTTTGTCTTTTATATTAACATTGATCGTTGGCTTGTCTTAGTATCTACTTGTCTTATCTATTTAGCAAATTATCTTTCATAAAGAAACCAAACTCAGATCGCCAATCCTCCATAACACTTTCGTTGATCATACTTAATCACTGGTCATATTTTATTTGTTGGGCATATTTGTTTCATACGTTGATCCTTATAAATATATTCAATTCCATTCGATCCTCATAAATACATACATTGATCATCTCACAATTTGATCACTGCTTTCTCTAAAACTAATCACTAATCTCATTCATGATCGCTTCACAATATGCAATTGTCTTTAAACAATAAATCAACTTCCTCTTATTTAGTCGACTTCATAAATAGATTATGAGTTTCAATTTTAATTTCTTCAGTAAAAGTCTTCAGCAGTAGATCCTCAACTTCTTTCTTTATATACTCGAACTCTTTCTTGTAAGTTATTGCAACTCATTATTTTACTTCACAAGAGAGATGTATTAGGCCATCAACTGTAATGACTGGTAATCTCGACATTGTCATAATCACTTTTTTTAGACTCGATGAATCTAACCCAGATTACATACTTATATCCTTCTTTTCTTATATCTGATCATCTTCATATTTGATGCTTACAAATAGCCAAATCATCTTTGATTTAACATTGATAGCTTCATGAGTAGTTGCCCATATAATCATTGTTGCTCATGACTTTACTGTGATATACTTGAAATTTGCTTTCAAATATGCTATCTTTAGCCATGCTTACGTTATCTTCAATCATGCTTAATTTCCTCGTTCTATCTTGACATCAATGACAATATGAACCTTCTACCTTCTCAACTCGACATCAATGCCAATATTTCCAACAATCTCCCCCTTAGTCATTGATGGCAACATATTCTTCCTCATCTCTTCTAACTCTACCCTATTCTATTTCTCCCCCTTTGACATCAATGGCAAAGGGATATTCATCAAGATTCTATCAATGAATGTATCATTAGTAACATCTAAGTGTGTACTCTCATCAAATGCACAAGAATACACTTCTCCCTCTCTTGGAGATTCTCTAGTACTCCCCCTATCAAGGATTCTTTCATGCTTCCCCTTGCTCTGATACTACTCTTTCTTGGATCTTGAAAGTCTTCAATTCATTACATGGGTTAAGAATATGAAATATTTTCACCATCTAGATACCAATCCATTACTTTCCCTTGTTGATTTGTTACACAAGTGGATTCTTCCTTTTATGGTTCTTGACATCAATGCAATAGTTTCCCTTTTGTTGTAACTTTCTTTTTCATCATACTTTCATCTTCTAGGACCTTGGTCTACCTTACATCTTTACTATTTCCATTTTTCTTCCTTAGGGATGAAAGATAATATCAACCTTAGCTCCCCCTAAATTTGTGCTTCTTCTTATAAACTAGAAGAGGTAGGTTGAACTTGCATTGGTTTCTTCATTTCTTGCATCTATCTTCTTTCTCCAAACTTTAATAGTTTTTCCTTTTTATTTGTTAGAGACATTTTCTTTCTTGCTTTGTCTTGGAGGCTCAACAAAGATAGTTCGGAAAACACATGATGTATGTCCAAAATTGCTACACTTGTAACACATAATATCATGACCAAATGAATTATAATTTCTCCTAGTGAAGCTTGAAGTATTTCTTGCACAAATTCTGCAATTCATTGCTTTGTGGCCAAAATAGTTGCATGAAAAACAATATCGATTGAAAGAATAAAACTACCTAGCATTAAATTTTCTTTCATTTTCCTTGGAACTTGTGACATTCTCATCAAACTTTGTACATTGCTCCTTTGGATTTTCCAATTCTTTCTTCAACATGACAACTTCTTGTTCCAACTTGTCACAATCTATCTCTTTTGCACTTGATCTTTATTTCATTTTCAACTTGTTCAACCTCTAAAAGTTGAGTCCTTAAGTCTTCAATGATTTTGTTTGATTCCTCCAAGATTTTTTTCATTTCCTTAATTTTTATTTCATGCTCGGTGACCTTCTTCTTCAATTTCTCATTTTGTTTATATGCATAATGGAGCTCTTCTTCAAGATCTACTTCTTCTTCTTCATTGCAATTTTGGTCAACTTCTTTTCCTTCATGTTCACTATTTGTGTCTTCCATGGCCATAAATAGTATTTCTTCTTCATCATTGCTTTGGCATTCATCACTTTTTTCTTTTGAAGAGTTGCTTTCTTTCTTTGAATAAAAGCTCTTTTTATGTTTTTGGAATTTCTTCTTTCAGTTATGCTTGGAATTTTTCTTTCCCTTTTTCTTTGTGTATACTTCCTTTTCATCCTCACTTGTCACTTTCATTTTGAGGACATTTAGAAGCATAATGTCCAACTTTTCCACAATTGAAACATTTAAAAGGAAATTTTCTTTTATACTTTCTATTTCCTTTCTTTAGCTTTCTCATGAAATAATCCTCTACCTCATCACTGCTTGCATTCTCGCTTGATGCATAATGCTTGGTTTTTCCTTTCTTGGATGCTTTGAAGGAAATCTCTTTTTGTGGTGTTCTCCCTTCAATTCTCATTTCATAAGCAACAAGAATCCCATGCAGTTCATCTTTTGTCAATTTGTCAAGATTTTCCAATTCTTCTAATGTTGACACCTTGGAATCAAATTTCGTAGATAAGGATCTTAATATCTTATCAACAATGAATGCATCATCAACATCTTCACCAAGTCCTCTCATAATATTTACAATTTCATCAACACAAAGAAAATATGATGCTATATCTTCATCTTCTTTCATTTTAAGGCTTTCAAACTTCCTTCAATGTGTTTGTAACTTTGCTTTCTTCACTTTGGCATCTCCTTCATAAATATTTCGAAGTTGTTTGATCCATATTTCTTTTGCTAACTTGCAACTCATGACTTTTGTGAACTTGGAATCTGTTAAACTGCAAAGAAGAGCATACTTGGCTTTGGCATTATTCTCACTTGTTTTCTTTCTGACTTGATCCATTGGAGGGGTTGATGGAGGTGTATAACCATCTACTACAGATTGTAAAACATCAAACCCAAGAGCATTCAAGCAAGCTTCCATCTTAACACTCCAAAATGCATAATTAGTCCCATAAAAAATGGTGGCTTGACTGCATTATTATCTACCATGTGTGCTCTTTAGGATCTCCCTTCAAGCGGTTAGGCTCTCTCCGAAGGAACCTGCTCTAATACCAATTGAAGAGCACAAAAATATACTGAGAGGGGGGGGAGGTGAATCAATATATTAACAAATTTTTACCCTCTCAACTTTTATCAACTTTAAACTCTTACACAATATCAACTATGCAAGAATATAACAATATGAACAAGTTGACACCAAGATTTTATGTGGAAACCCTTACAGGAGAAAACCACAGTACAAATAATGTACTTAATATATTTATGTGAATTAAAATGGTTGTAGGAACCAATCTCTAACTTTTTTTATAGGCACTAACCTACAAGAAGCACCAACTCCCTCAATTTGTAGGCATCAACCTACTCAAGGCACCAACCCCCACATTTCGTAGGCACCAACCTACTGGAGGCGCCAACCCCCACTTGCCAAGCACCAACTTCTTCAATTTGTAGGCATCAACCTACTGGAGGCACCAACCCCCACTTGCCAAGCACCAACTTAGCAAAAGATAATAACTTCAAAAACAATGTTCCACCTTCAATGTTGCTTCTTCAATGGATGATGGACGATTTTTCTCAAACATATTTCTTTCAAATCTGATTTGAATCACACTATGTTCTTCCTTTCAAATTTGATCCAACATATGCACAACTTCTTTTCTCAAATCTGATTACAATTATGCTTACTCTCTTTCTTCAAATCTGGTCCAAACTATGTACCACTTCTTCACACAAAACTGGTCATAATCATAACAGCAACTTCCCATAACTTTCTGTCTTGAGATCTGCCCAAATTTGTCCTCCATCTCTGCATAGAATCCTTCTATATTTCTGCTCAAACTCTTCCTTTATCTCTGCTAGATCTTCTTCTTTTATATCAGCATACTCTTCTCACAAACCTGCCATAAACTCTTCTCTTAAATTTGTATTTATACTTCTTTCATATCTGCATGTATATCTTTTAGATATTACTTTTATTCTTCACACTTCATCACACATATATCTTCCTAATATAAATTAGATTTGTACTTCATAGTGTTGCTCCTTCTCTTCTTTATTACTCAGAAAATATATCTCTTATTGTTTGCTTTTGTTCACACAATCTTCTATAAATCTGCTATGATACTTCTCACAATTCCATTTTCAAATCTGAATATAAACTTCCCAAAAATCAGATATTCTTATACTTGGATCTGTTGGTGTCTTTATGATATTATACTTTCTCACAACACTCCACACACATGATCACATCTTTAAAATTCTCTCAATACTTATACCTTTGATTTTTTTGAGGAGATGTCACTTTTCATTCATGAATGGACAACTATAGTCATCGCTTCTCTTTTTATTGCTGCCCTTTAGTAACTATTTTTTAATTTATATTAACATTGATCGTTGGCTTGTCTTATTATCTCCTTGTCTTATCTATTTAGCAAATTATCTTTCATAGAGAAACCGAACTCAAATCGTCATCCTTCATAACACTTTTGTTGATCATACTTGATCGCTGGTCATATTTTATTTGCTGGGCACATTTGTTCATATGTTGATCCATATAAGTATATTCAATGTTTTCCTCCATTTGATCCTCATAAATACATACATTGATCATCTCACAATTTGGTCGCCGCTTTCTCTAAAACTAATCACTAATCTCATTCATGATCGCTTCACAATATACAGTTGTCTCTAAACAATAAATCAACTTCCTCTTATTTAGTCAACTTCATAAATAGATTATGAGTTTCACATTTAATTTCTTTAGTAAAAGTCTTAAACAGTAGATCCTCAACTTCTTTCTTTATATACTCGAACTCTTTCTTGTAAGTTATTGCAACTCATTCTTTTACTTCACAAGAGATATGTATTAGGCCATCGACTGCAATGATTGGTAATCTCAACATTGTTATAATCACTTTTTTTAGACTCGATGAATCTGACCCAAATTACATACTCATATCCTTCTTTTCTTATATATGATCATCTTCATATCTGATGCTTATAAATAGCCAAATCATCTTCGATTTAACATTCATATCTTCATGAGTAGTTTCCCATATATTCATTAATGCTCATGAATTTACTGTGATCTGCTTGAAATTTTCTTTCAAATGTTATCTTCAGCCATGCTTATGTTATCTTCAGTCATGCTTATGTTATCTTTAGTCATGCTTAATGTCCTCATTCTATCTTGACATCAATGACAATATGAACCTTCTACCTTCTCAACTTGACATCAATGATAATATTTCCAACACACTACCAAGAAGAGAGAAGATAGAAGAAGACTATTACAAAGAGATTCACTATCTCAAGGCAACATGAGAAATCCACCACTGAAACTTTATGCCATTTACAACCTTTGGCTCACTGCCTCCAACAACTTCAAGCACATTGCAAATGTAGACCCTTCTACTCACTGCATTCTAGTCATAGGAATTAAGCTTGCACTCAGATCACCACACTTAATCAATTTTGTATCTTTCACACACCTTATACAGATCTACACTCATCTCCAACAATTCACCTTACTTATATATCATCCATGACTTAAACAATCTCAATTAGGTAGGCCTTAATGAAACGTATGCACCTAAAACGTGCAACACCAAAATAGGTCAGCACCAAACACTTCCACGGTGGAAAGAAGTGAAGGATGACCACACCAAGGGTTAACTAGGACCCAAATCCACATCACCACACTACTCAACACATTCACAATCCATGAGGTACCTCCACAAATAGTGCTAGCACACCAGGTCGGCCAAACCTGAACTAACACTACAAGCGACTGCATACAAACTTCTTCAGGTCACGCGGACCACATAGCAACATGTGAGAGCATCCACACATCTCAAAATATTCTAGCATCATCAGAATATTCTGCAACTCTGCCACAAGCACTTGAAACTAAGAACAACATTATTTTGTGCTACCAGACACATAGCCACAAAACACTACTAAGCAACCTTGTAGAACACCTTAGCACCTGAAACCTCAAGGGAAGGAAGTTACAGACAATATAAGCACGTTCCCAAATCCATAAGAAAATAAACCTTATTGCAGAGAAATGCAAAGCAATCCCATTTCTCCTAGACAACTTTCTACACAAACAGACAAATTATCAAACACAACTTTCACTACAGAACGACCCAGAATCTAAAACTTTGGATATAGAACCTATGAACACCTTTGATCATTGTATCCAAACTACACAAGCATATCTTCATCCATGAAGAAATGCGAAGAGAAACACTGAACACACCTATGTTATACTACACACTCTTTTATTCAAATTTTCTTAAAAGCACTTGGAAACCAATTGAACCAACTACAACTACAACACTTATTCCATACATTAATGACAAAATTGATCACAACACCACAACACACACCAATAATCTCCCTAACCAACTCAGGCTTCCAACAAACTCTTCAACTATATTGTAGGTTGATAGCAATGACAACACCAACAACATTGTGTTGACATCAATGACAACACCGCAACTCAAACTTCCAACACCGAGTCCCCCATTGGAGGTGTTTCCCTAGTAGCCTGCATACCCCCACCATGGGTTTTTCCCCTAGACCCCACAGGAGGGGCTCCACCCCCTGCACTCCCCCATTAATTATTTTAGGGGGGAAACCACAACTGCCAAAGTGGCCAAAATCTTAACACTAGAGCATGATCAGGCTCCATGGACTAACACCATGAAGCTATTGAGAGGGCTTTGACACTTGAGCCATCTATACTAAAGAACAAGATCTCATCTTAATGAAATCAATCCACTACTAGGTCACTAAAGGGAATTTTTAGAAAGAAAAAAGGTTTCAACTCATACCCTTAGAGAGACATACCAAATCCATTTGTGACCCAAAGATTGGATGATCCCACTAGAAATGAATTCATAAGAAAGTTATTTTTCTCCTACAAAGAATAATGGGAACCTGGTCCTTGATGCCTTGGCAAAGGCCAAGTTCATTATATTGAGGTAGTATCTAATCAAGAATAAGATAATGAGTAGCCTAAGCTACAAGAAGTCATAGAAGAGCAATCCATTGAGTATGAACTAGAGAAAATGTGAGTTTGGCATAAACACAAGCAATGGTGCACTTGTAGCTCTTTTGAGGGCATCCAATTACCATCCATTTAGGATTCATGGAATGTTATCTAGACAATAGATCACAATGCTTATCAATAGTGGAGCTACCCACAACTTCATTGATGAAAGCTTGATTGTTAAAAGAGGATTATAAGTTGAACACTATTAAATTCAATACTATTGTTGTGAATGGATTCCATATTTTGTGCATTAACATAAGGTACGTGATTTTTTTTATGTTGTGAAATTGGGAGAAATTGACATGGTTTTAAGAGTATAATGATTGTATTTCCTTAGAGAATTTTCATAGAATATCAATGTATGGAATTAAAGCTCAAATCTGAAGGAAAAGAGATGGTTCTTAGATGTGTTTTTGATGGATTATTACAAGTGGCCATAACTACAAGGGTAGAGAGGACTTTTCACGAGGGAAAAGTTACATGAGCAACTAGTGGCTTGGTGATAGCAGGCATGACTACTAATTCATATTTGGGTAAGCATCGTACTTATCATATTAACATTCAAAATATTTTGGATAAGCATCATAGAGTATTTAATGATTTTACACTAGGATTACCATCATATAGGGGATTATAACTCATTAGAGTTGGAACTAGGCTTTAAGCTTGTTATGACCGCCCTTTACTACCATATAGATGTACAAAAGACGAAATAGAAAAATACTATAAAAGAGTTGTTGGAGATGGGTCACATTAGGCCAAGTTCTAGCCCTTTTTCTTCATTTGAGGTGTATGTGAAGAAAAGGATGATATTGTGAGGGTGTTCATAGATTAGAGTTTCTTGAATAAGAAAACAATAAAAAATATATACCCCATGCTTAGGATTAATGAGCTCATTGATGAGTGGTATGGGGAATTTTTTTTAAAAGATTGATTTGAGATTGGGATACCACTAAATCTATGTTTATGAGGAGGATTTTCACAAAATGACTTTTAGATGTTATTATGGGCACTTTTGAGTTTTTGGTCATGTCATTTGGTTTAATTAATACACTGGCCACCTTCCAATCCATGATGAATCATATATTCAATGGTCAATTGAGGAAATTAGTTTTAGGATTTTCAATTGATATTTTGGTATATAACTAAACATGGGAATATCATCTAAGGCACTTCGATATGGTCATTGGAATTCTAGAGCGATATATTCAATTTGCAAAAGAATACAAGTGTGAGTTGGAGTTGCAAAGATTTAATTGTTGGGCCATATCATTAGTGCCAAAAATGTGTAGGTGGATTAGTAAAAGATTTAGGCTATTCTAAATTGGCCACCCCCTACCACACTAGCAAAGTTGAGAGGATTCTTTGGCCCATGCAACTACTATGGAAGGTTTGTTAAAGTTTTCCACTATCATCATCTTTATTGACATGGGCAAGAATGGAGATTTTATATGGATGTGTATAACACATGAATCTTTTAATAAGCTTAAGGAGGTAATCAACTCATGTCATGAACTTACCATACTAGACTTCTCATAACCCTTTGTTGAAGAATGTGATGCTTTATGAGAGGTAGTTGGAGTAGTTTTAATGCAAATGGAGAACTCAATAACATTTAAGAGTAGAAAGTTGAAAGACTTAGAAAGGAGATTTTTCATTTATGACAAGGAAATGCTTGTTGTTATGCATGTTTTGGAAAATTTTAGTTAGTATTTGGTATGTGATAGACCTATGGTAAAAATATATCACAATAGTTTGAAGTTCTTCCTAGGTGAACAAGACTTGAATGACAAACAACAAAAATGGGCAAGTAAACTCCAGGCTTATGATTTTGATATAGAAATTATGAAGGTAAAAAGAATGTATTTTCCTTACAAAATGATCACTCTTTTTTCTATGTCTATTATTTTTATTGGTTGGAAGTTTTCTATCATGGAAAAATATGGTAATAAAACATTTGTTAACATCTTAGAGAGAAGTGAAAAAAATGGTAGGTATACAAGAGTAGATGGTCACGCCCTATATAAGGACAATATTTTTAGTACCTAACTCTAAGATGAAAAAAAAATACTTTGAAAACATTACATGATACCCTTATAGTTGGACCCCTAGATTCTACAAAAAAAAAAAAGTAGATGTAGCGAAAATCTTCACCCTTGACAATTTTTCACTGTGTTACTCCCCGTTAATTTATTGGACCTTATTGAACCCCTAATTTCCTAAATTATGCATTCTGAGGCTTGTTTTACCGTTTTCCAATAAATTGCAAGAATAAAACAAATTCATTTATTTAATGGCTTTCCCCTAATACCTAAATCCCTGGAAAATAGGGCTAGGAAAGGGACGTCGTTGCGCGGCTCTATCCCCCTATTTTGTCGGGCTCAAAATTCAAATATGTCAATATCGTCATTTTATCATTTCCAATTCAAGTGGCAAATGTTGGCTATCAGGATTTAATTTGTGGAAATTAATATAATTGCATATAAATACCTAGTTATTGCATCATTTGAAACCTAACAAGAAGCGAGAGGTGAAAATTATTATCAAGAGCACTATCAAGCAAGTCAAGAGCAACATTTTGAAGCTTTATTGCAGCAATTCAAGAACCAAGCATCATGTCAAGAGTTTATGCATGTTCATTTTATCATTATTTGTGAAGGCTAACCCTTGTAGGTCTCCAAGCAATTCAAGCAATCAAGCAAGTAAGATCCAAGACCTTGAGGTGATGTGCATGACTTTAGTCCTTCAAGGAATCCATTGAAGGGTGGTGAGTTGCAACACTTTGTTGATTCATTATTCCTTCCTATCATTTATCTTTCCTATCATTGACATTCCCATTGTGGAAGTGGAAACACTAACACGGGGTTTGACTAAGGAAAGCCCCTAAAAGACACAACCCTTTCTCTCTCTTTGAATGTGCAGGTTTCAAGTTTGGACAAGATTGAAGGAAGTTTAAAGATCATTTATCCATTGTTGCATTCAAAACCCTACACCTTGTCAACTCATGAAAATTCACATACAAAATTATCCAACAATGATCCAACAAGTTTGTAGGTGAGAATTGAGAACTCAAATCCGATACCAGAGGACTAGGAAAACAGATCTGGAGTAGCCCTACAAGGATAGATACACCCTTGTGCAACTATGTCCTCCTATAGTGATTGAATTCAAATTTACAGGACAGGTGCACAATTTTTTTCCCTTAGATTTGTCTACAAAACTCTATTACAATGTATCAATTGTCGAAATATTGCATTTTTCATATTAGGGCACATAGTCTACAAGGCATAGCAATTCCAATTCATATCTAACACCCACAAAGATGTAGATCCAAGTCTGATTGGCTCACCTACATGGTTGAAATTAAATCTAAACACCTTGTTGATTTGCATTCTAATGAAATCCTAAAAAAAGAGATACTTAGTCTTAGGGCTCTATTGCATTGCATTGTTTTGCATTGTTCACTTAGGGTTTCATTTTTGCATCATAAAAGACAAAAAATAAAAAATTTGCATATAATATTGCATCATAGGTTGCAATAGGATTACTTTCAGACATTTAGGTCAAATCTACATTTAAAATTCCATTCACAATTGTCATCTTTTTTCAAGCATTGTTACCCATTTGCATTTGGGTTACATTGTATTAAATTGAGCAAATTTTGGAAAAATGCTCAGTTTCAGACCTTCTTGCATATAGATACAGATTCATTAAATAGTCTAATAAACTATCAAACTTTCAGATTTCTGAAACCTTGTCCAAGATGGGGATGCCCTTGGGAAGCTTTGTCCTCCTATTGTTGGCTCAACCAAATTTTTCCCATATCTCGGTTTATGTGTGTTCAATTTGTTTCTTCTTGCTAGTTTGGAATTCTTAATTGCATTCATTTAGGCATCTTTCATATAGTTCAAAAGGTGAAGAAAACTGCATTTTTTGTGTCAAAATTGCATCAAAATCATCATTTTTTGAATTTTGGCATCTTAGAATCAGTCCATTGTTACATTTTAAATGTGAAAACTGTATTCAAAATTGTCATTAATTGTTTAAACATTTTTAACACTTGCATTTTGAATCACATTGGCATAAATTGAGTAAATTTTGGAAAAATATTCACTTTTAGACCTATTTGCAAACAAACCCAAAAACCTTAAACAATAACATACACAGTCAAATTTTGAATTTCCTAAAACCTTGCCTAGGATAAAGACGCCCTTGGATGGATTTGTCCTCCTACTCCTTTTTTACTCAATTTTCTATGATAGAGCTCTCTCAAGATCCTCTGTCTGATTCTGTTGTCTGTTCTCAGTTACCTGCTGCATAACAATCTAAACCTTAAGCATCATATCATCATGACGGCTCAATGTTTTGGTAAGATGTTGACTTCTTTGAAATCCTTGGTTGATGTTTCAAGTTGTGTGTTTGGTGATGACCCTAATACAAATGATGATATTCATGATCCTTCACCCCCCAACACATGTCCTCATAATGAAGATATCTTGGGACAAAATGAGGAGGGAATGAATGAATTCATACATAATTTTTTATGTAACCTCAAGAACAATTCCACCTTTTATCCTTCCATGAAATTTCCTAATCACCCATACCAACAACCAACACCACCTATCATGCCACCACTTGAAAAAATTTCCACATTGCATGAGAAAAGTGATCAACAATACATACCTCATCCAATGCACATGGAAACACCTATCAATAACAACCACAAGGAAAGCACATCAACCAATCTCCCACCTTATGAGCATAAAGTTATAAACACACCTGTTGACTTAGAAAAAAACTATGGGCAAGGCTTTAAGATCTTGACAAAACAAAGGTGTGACATAAATAATGAACATGAGATCCATTCCCTTTTGGGACAAACACCATCTAAAGGCATGTAAAAGGAATATGTTACCAAGGTCCTCTATATTTACATTAAACATTTGTCCCACCAAAAAAATAATACAAAGTCCATGGTCCTATTAAGAAAGGTGTGCTACCCTCTCCACATCCTTTATCAAAGATTGAGAGTAGCCTAGCTACACTCTTAAACTTGGGATTAATAACATTACCACCCCTACGTGAACAAAAATATAATAAACAAAAGAATATAAATGCATCTTATTGTGCACACCATAGATTATTTGGACATACTACTGACAAATGTGGTGCTTTGAAAAATAAATTGAAAGAGTTTGACCCTTACATGATTAAATGATGAACATTTGCTTTACTTCTTGCCATGTAGTAGTTATAGTAGCACATAATACTCAATACCATGCACGAGGTATAAACTAAGCTTTATACAATCATATTTCATCTTGCAAGGAGCAGTGCATCATCATCCATTTTGGGCTTATCTTTGCCCCTAAGCTTGGGGGGAAAGGGGTTAGGTAGCCTTGTGTTAGGTGTGTTCCTTGTATCAAGGGATCCCTTTGTATATCCTTAAAATGTTAGTGTAGCAAGTACATTAACATTTTAAGGGGGAACATATGGTCCCCTACTTATTATTTGCATAGGGAATGGTCCCTTTTTAGCAATGATAGCATATATCTCCTAGAAAGTGTGACCTTGGCAATGAAAGTGTGGCCTTCTTGATCTATGATAATTTCTTCTTTGTGGTGATATTAGGCTTGATGTTCCATAAGAGTGTGACCTTTCTTGGCATATAGCATTCCCCTTAGTGGTAATGTTATGGTTAGTATGCCCTAAGGTGTGAATTTCTATCCCATGACTTGTTTGCTCTTGGTGGTGATGTCATGTGTGATATTCTCTAAGGTGTGACCTTTTAGGTATTGAGCAAATCCCCTTTGTTGTTTTTGTAAATCACCTTTTGCGGCGATGTTAAAACACCCCTCAAGGTTTTGGCTTTATCTTGTCATCATCTTTTCGCCTCCTTAGGCAAGTTTTTACACTTTTTTAGGTGATTTTGGCATTTTTCTTAACTTTTTTCACATGTGTTGGACTTAGTGGTGCATTGAAATTGGCATTTTTGCTTCACTTTGTTCACACATTGAACTTAGTGTGGCATTGGCATAGGATTTTGAGCATTTTTTTAGCACCTTATCAAAATTATCAGGGAGTATAGCTCTTGGTATGGTTGTCAATGGGTACACACCTAGTGAATATCTGACTTCACTAGACCTTGTGCATTTCTCATTTTGATACTTTGTCTTGGGGGCTCACTTAGTGAATATCAGACTTCACTAGCCCGTAGTGCCTTCTATTTGTGATTCACCTAGCAAATATCAAACTTTTCTTTTGTGCAAGTCATGAACACCTTAACATGGTCGTCGAGCATAACACAACTTGCTTGATAGTAGAGCTATGTATTTCATGAGTGTCTAGCATAACACAACTTGCTAGCCTTGTGGAACCCATCGTATTACATGGACACCTAGCATAATGCAGCTTGCTAGCTAGTTGATCCATGTGGCTCATGAATGATGTGGCATAGTGCAACTTGCTAGTCCTCATGGGAGCATTTCTTTTTTCGATGGATGATGTTTGGTATTTGAGACAACTTAAAACTGAGGTCTCTTTGCCTTACTGACTTGAATCATTTTGGTATTTTACCTTGTTTTTGTGTGTTTTCTTCTTGTTTGCATTGTGTTTCGTGTTCGTGTTCATTTTATTGTCATCTATATGTTATGTTATGTTATGTGTTTTTGTCAAGTATGCTTTGTGTTTCTAACATGTATGTTTGTGTATGTTGTCTTATTGCATTTCATACATGTGTATGTTCCTTTGTGCTTATGTTGTCTTGTCATGGAATCTTGGATCCTGGGGCTTGTGCACTCCCCCTTGATCCTTAGTCATCCTATCTCTTCAACATTTGGACAATTGGACCCATCTTGACATATATTTTCTACTTAGTGTGAGTTTGAGTGTAAGTTCATACCCTCACTGAAGTGGGAGCTAAATGTAGCATCAAAAATTGTCACGCTTGAAAATCTCACTCGGTGTTGGCAAGAAGTTGAGTCCATTTTTTGGCCAAAAAGTGGAAGTGTTTTATCTGATTTTCAGAATTTGACACATTTGACCTTAAAATTTGAAGCACTTAGAGATGGAATCTTCGAAAAAGTCACTAATCATAAAATGTAGTACTCGGAGTTTAGTTTCCAAATATGTAATTTATTTCAATACCTAGATGCTACAAATTGATTTTCAATAGGCGTTTCTAAAAACCACTATTTAAAAGTCACTTTTTTTTACCATACCATGCACGTGTACGTCATCCTAATTTATTTTTCTAAATCCTTTTGGGAAAATATTTCTAACTCACTAAAACACATTTTCAATATTTTTTTGTAATTTTTTATTGAATATTTAAAAAAAAAAATTATTAGCCATATTTGTCGTTTTGAAAAATTGTCGTGTACATCACGCATAAGATGACCTAAACTTATCATTTTTTGATTTTTTTTTAAATTGAAAAGAATTGTCTGAAGTACATTTTTGTACAATTCATTTTACACAAAAAATATTTTAATAAAAAGTTATTAAAATAGTAAAAAACCCTAATATTTCAAGTTTATGGACCAGTTTCATCATAAATTAATTGAAAATAGAAAAAATAATCCAATTGTAAAAAAAATTACATATTTGGAATTTGCATTGTCTCATCTATAATGGGTTTTAATTTCATCAAAAAAATCTGCAAAAAAAGTCATCAGCCATATGTCCAAAGTCACTAGTTTTCTGTGACATTGTCAAGACCTTCAACTTGTAGGTCAAACCAGGTTGAAGGCCTAGGTTTGGATTCCCAATGTTTTTCCCAAACCATAATACAAGCCAAAAACCCGACCACAAAGTAAGGGCAAGTTCATTTTTAAGAAACGGGATCCTGTTTTGTAAATCGAGATCCCGCTTCCCAATATTAAATGTTCGGACCATTGACATGGAAACATGATCCCATTTTATAAGCAGGATCCCAGTTATAAAATGGGATCTCTTTTCTCTCTTTACCATTTTTTTTAATTTACCAGCAAAGTTTTACTATGAAGTCTGCAACTTCAGATAAACGGCTGATTGCAACATATTGGGCTATTTTCTATCAACTTTTGTCTTTACAGGTGTTCAACTTGCATTTTGGATTGAATTTTTCAAAGGAGGCATCATGTAAACAATTTTTTAAGTGGAATCATGTTAGTTTTCTACTTGTTTGGAGGAACAAAAGAGGAAGACTTTTGTTTTTATAGGTCTTCAACTTGCAATTTGGATTGAATTTTTGAAAGGAGGCATCATGTAAACAGTTTTTTAAGTGGAATTATGTTAGTTTTCTACTCGTTTAGAAGAACAAAAGAGGAATTTTTTTGTCTTTACAGGTTTTCAACTTGCAATTTGGATTGAATTTTTTAAAAACTTTCACTATTGACATTCATTTGTGCTTGAGAATTTTATAATCATGGGTTCACAAGCTCGTAATAAGAGGAAAAATAGAAAGACATTGACTCCTGAAGAAAGTCAAGCAAGGAAAGATAAAGAAGCAAAAAGGAAAAGAGATAGAAGAATGAGGATTCTATCAATGAATAATGTTGAAGCATCCAATTCCATAACTATTGAAGATAAAAACATTGAGACCATGGTTGTAGATGAAGCTAATTTGCAAGAAATCAATTTGGAAAATAATATGATTATACAAACAAGTCCTAGTATGTCTTCAAATCCCTCTTTCAATGCTATGGAGAATGTTTCAATAGGCACAAATCCAGGTACGTCTTCAAATCCATATTTTAGTGAAATAGAAAAAAAAATTGTAGAAGTTTTCCAAGATGTTGGACTTAACGATGTTGACATTGATAATATTCAAAGAGATGAAAATTTTATAGAATTTGTTGAAAATAAATTAGAAAATGAAAATGAAAATCGTTTAAATGTTGTTGAAAATGAAAATGAAAAATCTTTTGTTGGAAATGAAAATGAGAATGATCATTTTGTTGAAAATGAAAACGAAAACCATTTTGTTGATGAAAATGAAAATGAAAATCGTTTTGTTGATGAAAATGAAAATCGTTTTGTTGATGAAAATGAAAATCGTTTTGAAGTTGAAAATGAAAGTGAAAATTTAAGATGTGATGTTGAATTTAATGAAAATATTTAAAAAAAAATTGAAAGTGATGTTTTGGATAATCTTCCTAGTAAGATTTCTTAGAGGCAAATAAGAACACATGCGAATAGAATATACCAAAAAAAAAATTATTATAAAAAAACTTGCATTTCAATGTCAACTAATGATGCAATTGATGAGAATGCAAAAAGTAAAAAAAGTAATGAAAAAGTTAGAATTTTTTGTTAAACCAAGAAGCAAAGATCAATCATTAAAACATGTTATGTCTACTATTGCTAGTGTCATTCAATCTATTGGAAAAAATATCCAATCTAAAGATAAAAATGCAACAAGAAGAGCTATAACAACTACTATAGCTAATAAAGCAACTTTGAATAAAAGAATGGTAAGTAATATTAGTGAAGTTCTACAAATACATCCTAAAACATTGCTAAGAGTGGCAAAAAGAAGAGAAAGTATAGAAAATGATCCAATTAACCAATGTTGGAGTTTTAGTGGTCAACTCTCGAGGTCTGACATGAAATTGAATGTTCAAATTAAATCTTTGATTGAAAAATATTGGCATGATAATACTAGGGTATCATCTAATCCTAGAGATGTTCTAAAACTAAGAGTGGGGTCCAAAGTTCATGATCCTCATCCAAAACACCTATTGGATACAACACAAACTGAATTTTATAAAAAAAATTGTGGTGATTTAGTGTTAGCTAGTAAGATTAAAATAAGTCAAAGGTCTTTTAAAAAATGTAAACTATGGTATGTAAAAATTAATAAGAAACAAATATCTTGTTGTTGTAAAATGCATGTTCAATTTTGTTATTTTTATGATGGTTTTCAATATATACGTTGTACTTTGCATACTAACATTATTATATAGGAATGCAGTATTAATATGCCACCTGAAACAATAAGGGAGTTAATATCAGGTTTGTTTTTGTTGGAGTACAGACAACACTAAGAAGGGGGGTGAATCAGTGTTGTAGATTTTAAACCTTTAATTTACTTTCTTTCAACAAACAAAAATAATGATGTTGATAACTCTTAATCAGTTTGGCATGCTTCATCAAAGTAAGAATCTAAATACTGAATAGTAATCAATATAGAATACTTAGACATGAATGATAAGTAAATCACACAATAATTGAACCCATGACAATAAATTTCAAGAGTGGAAAACCCTCATGGGGTAGAAAAACCACTCAAAAATTGCCTCACTAGCTTATAAAAAATGTGTCACTGGCTACAAAATGTCTCACTGGAACACAAGTCTCACTGGGTGCAAAACCTCACTGGTTACAAGATGCCTCACTGGCAATGATCAATTTGTCTCACTGACTTGATCATTTTAACTTCACTATACATTTTTGAATAGAGAATAATTCAACTACAGAGGATCGCTTTGTTTCACTACAATACAATACTCCTTATGTCTCCCTTTGCAAGACCACCATTCACTTCAACATAAAAGGATATTATCTTGAAAACAATACAATAACTACTGACATCATAAAATTCAAGAATTCAAAGCATTTGCATGATGTATATGTCTCTATCACAAATAAATAAGTATAACAGACTAACTTATTATAAACAAGAATACCTGATTTTTGTAACCAATGTATAATGTTATTATCTCACTACCTCTATTAATGAGATGATATTCCATGCATCATATCCTCTGCTACAATTAATGTCTGCAATCTTTGCAACTATTTTACTTTCATTTACCAAAACCACACATATATCAAGATGCCTTCACGAGGCACAATTCTAACACATACTTACACATAGTTCATAAGTGTAGTCATACAAATATTTCTCTCTGCATCATGCACTCAATAAGATCATATCATACATATAAAATCTAACCCTGCAAACAAAGCTACTTCATAAATATCCTTCTATGCTATTACTTTTTGCACACATGACACAGGACAGTGAATTCTTTTACTTGTTCCTCACAATATATAAAAGCCTTTGTATTCACATCATTTCTATTGCATGTCTACTTTATAAAGAGTTTAAAAACATATCTTCAATCAGTCATAAACAACTCTTTTAACACACTGTACAACAAAGTCTTTTTGGCATTTTCAAAACTAACAAAACCAACCTCACAAAACCTCCTTGTACCACATCATATTCATAGAAAAATATTTAGTCTATTTTTCATTTATTTTATAGGAGAAAGATCATTCGTTCAACTTATTCTAATCATACTTAGCCATTCAAAAATCTTTGCTTGCCAAACCTCTACCTTGTACTTTTGTCCATAAAAAAAAATGTGATCAATAGTTCAAAATATATATATTTATTCAAATATATCTTCATTTCTATTTTTTCAACCTTCTTAGCTAACTCCAAAACCACATTGTATCCTTCTTCAAAAAACAAACTGCTATTACACAGTTCAAAATCAGTTATACAACCCTAACTGCAGTTTAAATAGAAAAAACTTTCAAAAACCCGTCAAAGAGAAGTCTCAAGGAATGGTCGTTGAAAAACTTAAATACCTTTAAACATAGGTTGTTGATCAAACCTTTCGCATTTAAATTCTATCCTTAGATTTTCTTTTTGGCGCTCTGTAGACCAGCTATGTTAGTTACCCTAGGAATGGGGCCGATCAAATGCATGTTGACAAACCCTTAATGTTATTACTTAAGTGATGCTGACTTGTGATAGTGAGTCATCAAAGAATTAGAAAAAAAAGATGCATTAGTCTTAAGGCGGTTGAGACCTAGTGCATAAGAAAGATCATTTAGGGTTTTAGGTTACAAACCCTAATGCATGAAATCTCATAAATCTCCTTTCATAGACTTGTAGCAAATTCCTGAAGACCACTGACTGATAAAAGCAACATTAACTCCTAATTATTGTATCATCATCATGAAACTGTTACTAAGTTATCATGAACCCTTATGAAGCATGGACAACATGAATGAACCAAATGAAACATGAAGGAACTCCTGATCTCCTGACCCAACTTTGGTATTCAATAGCATGCATCACTAACATAATCAATTTAACTTGCAACAACATAAACATCATACTTTTGACTGCATCAATTTGTATCAATTCAAGTATCAACTCTTCATACCACTAAATGTAGTGCAATCAAACTGAAACATAAGATATACCTGAGTGTGCTAAATGTAAGTATCACCTTGTACCTTGTGACTTCATGTTCATGTTCCTCCTTTAAATTCAATGACAAACTTGCATTCCAACAAACTCTCCCTTTGTCATTGATGGAAAAATCCTCATACCACAGAAAACCTCTTCAACTACCAATCATTCTGCTTGATTTATCTCCCCTTTTGACATCACATGAAAAAGAGATACATGATCATAAAGTAAGCACTCCCCCTATGAGAAAGTTCCATAATTGAACTCAAAATTGCACTGAAATGTGCACATAAATTGCCCTGTCATAAGGCATAGAAAATGTCAGATCAAGTTGTGGATCTCAAATGTAATAAAATGAGATGTCACTGTAATACCACAACTGGATTGCAAAGTATGAATTGTCACTATAATACCAATTGAAAAACAATGATCACAAAATCAAATCACTACAAGGTATCATAGTATCACTGAAGCAATGCCAACAATGCCAAGCTGAAATAGGGGTATAGAATATTCATGGAAAGCTTCCCCTAAAGATGATCTCTACACAAAAAAACAGCCATCTTATCTATATATATTGTCAATGATCAACTTCTATAATGAAAATCATCTCAAAGCACAACTACATGGTCAATGTACCAAAAGCTGGCACCATGGAATAGTCAATTAAATGTATACTAGTATCACTAATTTTTGTCAAAGAAACACTATGTGAAGGAAAGTATAAGCATGTGTGGGGTCAACAAACACCATCCAATGACTTGATCCAGAGATTGAATATCACCTGTATCATACTCCTAAAGCAAGAAGTATCATTGTTTGCATCATATCAAACCATATCTTGTCTACATGTCATATTGATATATCACTAGTCAAATGTCTAGTATTTACTATCCACTATCGCTTTCCATTACTACCATTGTTCCATTTGCAACTAGGTAACCACAACTAACAAAAAGAAATGTAAGGAACCACTATACTGTACTGTGCATAAAGCATGGCCAGATTAAAAAAATGACTTGAAGAAAGAACCCCTTGAAGAATGGATAAAATTCTACTGTCTTCCACAACAACCTTCAATCTCTCCCCCTGTTTTTGACATCCAAGACAAAGAATATTCAAACACCCCCCCTACAAATAAATTCTGTATAAAAGTGGTGCAGGAGCACCTATGATACAGAAGGCATTTAAGCAGTCTAGATTGTATTTTGTTTTGATGTTTTCCATGAAGGTCATGTTGACCATTTAGTTAGCATTTGAGGTTTATGAATAAGTCTTGATCTGTTGTGATCAGTAGATTAGGAAGTGGAAAGAATGGATGGGTTTAGAAGCTCATCTTGCTTAGGTTGCTAACTTTTGGCAAAAGTTGAAAAACACAGTGGATTTTGTAACTTTGGCCGTTAGGTCATGAATAAGTCTGACCAAAGAAGATAACTATTTGAGGAACCTATTTAAGGTGTGCCTCAACCTGGAAACAGGGTTAGAAGTTTTGGTATTGTGGAGAAATTTTGTGAAATTAAAGGGAAAACAGTGTTTTTGAGAGTTATTTTCTAATTTTTGCTTCAAATAGAGCTTTAATGGATTAAATCTATTACTGTGTTAAATTTAGGACATAGGGTAACAATATTCCAAGCATTGTGTGTCAATTTTGTGCTTTCTTCATTCATTTTCATTCGTGGTTTGTAAATAGTTTGGTTGCACCCTGTTGCTGGTCTGAACCAGATAGGTTGAAAAGAATGGAGTGCTAGACCACTTTCCCACCGTAAAAATTGTATGGCCCTTTGGGAACAATGCCTAGACTCCATGTTTGTACATATGGTAGGTCTTAGGGTTAGGGAAGAAACAAGAGCTGTTGGAAAGATCTTGCCCTAGGCGAGCCAGAATGGTGCCTGACTAGGAAAGCAAGAAGTGCAAAGCACAAAATTTTTCAGGGGTTCAAGTTCTTTGAAAAATTCCTTTTGGAGGTGGTAGGTAAGTGTCTTACCTAGTTGTGGTATGAAGGAGAATGCTCCATCAATTCAATTGATGTGAGAACAAGTTGACAGATTGCAAGCAGCTAGACAGTGGCTTTAAAACCCTAGGAAATACCCATTTTCAAGTTCAAGCATTGTACGGTCAGCTGAGGCTTAAGTCCTCAAAAAATACTTGAGAGGACTTCATTTGATCCAAGAATCTCAAAGAAAGAGTGAGTGTTCTTTGGAAAAGTTTGGAGAGACAAATAGTTTTCTTATAAATGGAGACCTAATTGGGGCTCAAGGGCTAGTAGCCTTTTTAACCCTAGTTGAGGGTTTGGTGAAAGCGATGGAAAGGTGGAGTTTTGATGAACCTTCAAGAATCCTAGGATGTTGGTTTGAAGCCACTAAAGACATTTCTACACCCCTGCAAGATCAAATTGTGTGTTGAGGATATGTTAGCCTTTAGGGTAAATTAAGGGCTAAGGAAGTGTTGAAGCGTTGCCCCAAGGTTGGCTTGGTTGGCAGGATCTGTCTTGATGGTTGGGTTGGAAAGGTGAACTAGGGGATTCTACACAAGTAGTAGGTCCTATAGGTTAGAGGTGGTGGAGTGTGACACCATAGGGTCTTCCTAAACAAGATCCAAAGCATGGAGCAGTGATTGTTTCCATCCAACCCTCCCTATCAGATTGGTATTAGAGTGAGTAAAAGATTTGAAATAGAATAATATATGTCAGAGGTTGAGTCTAGTGATTCTACCATCATGGTGACAAATGCAAAATTGGCTAAGATGGTTGAAGGGTAGGAGGAAGACAATAGGTTATTGAGGGAAAGAATAGACCAACTTGAGCAAGCACTGAATGATGTGCAGTTTGAAGGAAGGATACCAAAGAAAGAAGAGGTTGCAGAGGAAGATAAGGTCACTGAACCTGACCCTATTTTGAAAGAAGAGCCTTTCTTGAAGGCATTGAAGGCTTTGAATGGAAAATCACTTGAATTCATACCACTATTTAGTGGAAAAATGGAAGCTGATCTAGTCATGGATTGGATAGAGGGAATGGAAAACCATTTTGAATGTGATGGAGTCATTGAAGCACAAAAGGTAAAGGTGGAAAAATCAAGACTAAGAGGTTCTACCTTGACATGGTGGAAGTTCATTCAGACAGAGAGGGAAAAAGAAGGCAAGCAACCTATCTCTACTTGGAAGGGAATGGTTGTCAAAGTAAGAGAAGCATACATGCCAGATGATTATGAGATTCAGTTGCACAAGAAGAGACAAAGCTTGAGGCAAAGAGACCAAGATGTAAACACTTACACTGAGGAGTTCCAAAAACTTTGTATGAGGTCTAATGTGACAGAAGATGAAAGTCTCAAGGTGGCTAGGTATCTTAATGGCTTGAAGTGGAACATCCAAGAAGAGATGACTCTTCTAAGTCCAATGTTACCAATTGGCTATAAAGATTGAGGAAAGAAGCAAGAGGAAACAAGAACAGGCTTCTAAGGGCAGAGGCAAAGGCAGAGATCAAAGAGGACATAGAGGTGGATACCAAGGTAGAGGGATTGAACAAAGAAACCAAGGAGAGTCTAAACTCACAGAGCATGGAGGTGAAACAACTTCTAGAGGAAGATATAATAGAGGTAGAGGACCTCAAGGAGGTTCAAATAGAGGAAGAGGAGCAGGCAAAAGTAGTTCATACTTTGCCAATATGAAATGTTATAACTGTGGTCAAGTAGGACATCCTGCTTATAGGTGCCCGGAGAAAGCATCTTCATCAAATACTGAGAAAAGAGTGGCATATGCACAAGAGGACAACATGAGTGTCAAATCACCAGAGGTTAGTCACATTGAATCAAAAGTGGGGGAGAATCTGATGTTTAGTAGAGTTTTGATCAGACAACCAGTCAAGGAAGAGCCAAAACAGAGAAGAGCCTTATTTAGAGTAAGGTGCAAAATACTTGGAAAGGTGTGTAAGGTTATAGTGGACTCAGGGTCTACTGACAACATAATCTCAGAGGAGGCAATAAAGAAGCTGAAATTAGAGAAAGTACCCCACACTAATCCCTACAAGGTGACATGGTTGAACAAAGGACAAAGTGTTCTTGTCAATGAGCAGACAACGGTGGAGTTCTCCATTGGAGGGTACAAAGAAAAGTTGATTTGTGATGTTTTACCCATGGGTGCATGCCATCTTCTATTGGGAAAACCATGGCAGTATGACAGAGGTGTCATCTATGATGGAAAGGAAAATACTATATCATTCAAGAAGAATGGAAAAACATTCAAGTTGTAGTCACTGTCAGATGAAGAAGGACAGTCAAAGACCCCTAGTGTCTTATTAAACAGTGGGAAAGAGTTCATCAACAACCTACAACAAGGAGGTGAAGGATATGTGGTCATGGTGCAACCCAAGAAAGAGAACAAGATTGAGAAAACGGTCATACCAGAAGCAATCCAAAAGTTACTTGAGAAGTACAAGGACATAGTTAGTGATGGGACACCAACAACCTTACCTCCAAAGAGAGCCATCAGTCATCAAATTGACTTCATACCAAGGGCTTCATTTCCAAACAAAGCAACTTATAAGCTTACACCAGATCAAAACCTAGAGGTGGCTAGACAAGTGCAAGAGTTATTGGATCAAGGATTGATTAGGAAGAGCATCAGCCCATGTGCAATACCGGTGATCTTAACAACTAAGAAAGGTGGTAAGTGGAGATTATGCACTAATTCTAGGGAAATAAATAGAATCACAATCAGGTATAGGTTCCCTATTCCTTAGATTGAGGACTTGATGGATTGTCTTGGGGGAGCTCAGTACTTCACCAAGTTGGATATCAAGAGTGGATACCATCATATCAGAATCAAGGATGGAGATGAGTGGAAGACAACCTTTAAGACAAATGATGGGTTGTATGAGTGGAGAGTGATGCCATTTGGCCTCTCTAATGCCCCTAGCACATTCATGAGCCTCATGAATGAAGTGCTTAAAGACTTTACAGGGATATTAGTGGTAGTGTATCTTGATGATATACTCATCTTTAGTAAGACAGCAGAAGAACACCTAAAGCATGTGGAGATGGTTCTTAGAAGATTGCAAGAGGAGAAGTTAGCCATCAATCTAGAGAAATGTGAGTTCTTTAAATAGGAGCTTGTGTATTTGGGATTTGTAGTATCCAAAGGATCATTGAAGATGGACCCAAGCGAGGTGGAAGCCATCCTAAACTGGCCTACATCAACCACAGGGACAAAGGTAAGAAGTTTTCATGGATTGACTCAGTTTTATAGGAAGTTTATAAGAAACTTTAGTGGCATATGTGCACCAGTCCTAGATACAATCAAAGGAGGCTTAAAGACTAAGTTTAAGTGGACTCAAGAGGCTAAGAAAGGGTTTGAGAAACTAAAACAAGAAGTGGCAACTCAACCTATTCTCTTATTACCTAGTTTTTACAAGTTGTTTACTGTGGAATGTGATGCTAGTGGAGTTGCAGTAGGGGGAGTGCTAAGCCAAGAAGGCAGGCCTATAGCATTCTTTAGTGAAAAGATTAATGAAGCTAAACAAAATTACTCTACCTATGACCTAGAACTGTATGCTTTAGTGCAGTCACTTAGGAAGTAGAGGCATTATCTCCTACCCAAAGAGTTTGTGGTGTTTACTGACAATCAAGCACTTAGCTACATCAATACTCAAGAGAAATTGAGCAATAGACATTTGAAGTGGATGGAGTATCTTCAAGCTTTCACCTTCACCATCAAGCACAAGAAGGGACAGTTGAACAAGGTGGCAGATGCACTAAGCAGGAGATTGCTAACAGTGCAAGAGATACATCTAAAGAGCATTGGAATAAAGAATTTCAAGGATCTCTATGGTGAAGATGAAGACTTCTCAGAGGCTTACAAGGTATGTTCTGACTTTGAGAATCATTTTCATAGCCAATACTCAGAGTATACATTGCAAAGTGGATTGTTATTCAAGGGAAATCAGTTGTGTGTGCCAAAAGGTTCTATGAGAGAGAATCTTATCCAAGAGAAAAAAAATGGTAGTCTTAGTGGTCATTTTGCTATCAACAAGACAATGGAACTAGTGCAAAGGTTCTACTATTGGCCCAAGCTACCAAGGGATGTCAGGAGGTATGTGGAGCAGTGTGCAGTTTGTATGAAAGCCAAAGGGGGAGCTAGCAATGCAGGTTTGTATCAACCTCTACCCATTCCCAACAGACCATGGGAGTGTGTTAGCATGGATTTTGTGGTAGGACTCCCCAAGACTAAGATAGGGTTTGACAGTGTCTATGTGGTAGTAGATAGGTTTAGCAAAATGAGTCACTTTATCCCTTGCAAGACCACACATGATGCTAGTTACATTGCTCATCTTTTCTTCAAGGAAATTGTAAGGATCCATGGATTTCCTTTGAACATTGTATCAAACAGGGATGTGAAGTTTATGAGTCACTTTTGGAAAACTCTATGGAGCAGATTAGGTACCAATTTATCTTTTGGATCAGCTTACCATCCTCAGAACGATGGAAAAACTGAGGTAGTTAATAGAGTGTTAGGTAACCTTCTAAGATGCCTAACTAAGGAGTATGGACAGACATGGGACATGGTCATATCACAGGCTGAGTATGCAGACAATGACAGTGTGAACAGAACTACAGGGAAGAGTCCTTTTGAAATAGTGTATGGAATGCACCCAAGAGGTGTGTGTGAGCTTAGAGACCTTGGAGCTATGGAGAATAGGAGTGGACATGCAAAGGACTTCACTCAAACCATGAAAGAGATTCAAGAGTAGATAAAGAAGACAGTCACTGAGGCTACACAAAAATTGAAGGATAAGGTAGATTTGACAAGAAAAGATTTGCAATTTGTAGTAGGTGACCATGTCATGGTTCACCTCAACAAATCCAGGTTACAGAAGGGTACGTCAACCAAATTGAAAATGAAAAGAGTAGGACCATGCAAGGTGTTAGCCAAGTATGGGAAAAATGCATACAAGGTGGAGTTACCTACAGATTTAGGGATTTCATCAGTGTTCAATGTAGCTGATTTGATCAAATATAAGGGATCAGTCAATGATTTAGATCAGGACAGTAGGGAGATCTTCAAGGATGTAAGCAACATAGCCTTGCTCATTCCAGCCAAGCTTCAGGCATAAAGAATCTTGGAGTCAAGGGTGAAGAAGTCTACAAGGCATAAGGTGTATATGGAGCATCTTATCAAATGGAAGAACAAACATGAATCTGAGGCTACTTGGGTAGATGAAGCTGAGTTCAAGAAGCAGGGCATTGATGAATCACTGATCTCTCCTCACATTCCTTAGATTTTGTGTAGGGAGGGGGAGAATGGTGCACGAGCACCTATGATACAGAAGGCATTTAAGCAGTCTAGATTTTATTTTGTTTTGATGTTTTCCATGAAGGTGATGTTGACCATTTAGTTAGCATTTGAGGTTTATGAATAAGTCTTGATCTGTTGTGATCAGTAGACTAGGAAGTGGAAAGAATGGATGGGTTTAGAAGCTCATCTTGCTTAGGTTGCTAACTTTTGGCAAAAGTTGAAAAACATAGTGGATTTTGTATCTTTGGCCGTTAGGTCATGAATAAGTCTGACCAAAGAAGATAACTATTTGAGGAACCTATTTAAGGTGTGCCTCGACCTAGAAACAGGGTTAGAAGTTTTGGTATTGTGGAGAAATTTTGTGAAATTAAAGGGAAAACAGTGTTTTTGAGAGTTATTTTTTGATTTTTGCTTCAAATAGAGCTTTAATGGATTAAATCTATTACTGTGTTTAATTTAGGACATAGGGTAACAATCTTCCAAGCAATGTGTGTCAATTTTGTGCTTTCTTCATTCATTGTCATTCGTGGTTTGTAAATAGTTTGGTTGCACCCTGTTGCTGGTATGAACCAGACATGTTGAAAAGAATGGAGTGCTAGACCACTTTCCCACTGTACAAATTGTACGGCCCTTTGGGAACAGTGCCTAGACTCCATGTTTGTACATATGGTAGGTCTTAGGGTTAGGGAAGAAACAAGAGCTGTTGGAAAGATCTTGCCCTAGGCGAGCCAGAATGGTGCCCGGCTAGGAAAGCAAGAAGTGCAAAGCACAAAATTTTTCAAGGGTTCAAGTTCTTTGAAAAATTCCTTTTGGAGGTGGTAGGTAAGTGTCTTACCTAGATGAGGAATGAAGGAGAAGGCTCCATCAGTTCAATTGATGTGAGAACAAGTTGACAAATTACAAGCAGCCAGACAGTGGCTTTAAAACCCTAGGAAATACCCATTTTCAGGTTCAAGCATTGTACGGTCAACTGAGGCTTAAGTCCTCAAAAAATACTTGAGAGGACTTCATTTTATCCAAGAATCTCAAAGAAAGAGTGAGTGTTCTTTGGAAAATTTTGGAGAGACAAACGGTTTTCTCAGAAATGGAGACCTAATTGGGGCTCAAGGGCTAGTAGCCTTTTTAACCCTAGTTGAGGGTTTGGTGAAAGCGATGGAAAGGTGGAGTTTTGATGAACCTTCAAGAATCCTAGGAGATTGGTTTGAAGCCACTAAATACATTTCTACACCCCTGCAAGATCAAATTGTGTGTTGAGGATATGTTAGCCTTTAGGGTAAACTAAGGGCTAAGGAAGTGTTGAAGCGTTGCCCCAGGGTTGGCTTGGTTGGCAAGATATGTCTTGATGGTTGGGTTGGCAAGGTGAACAGGGAGTCTACACAAGCAGTAGGTCCTATAGGTTAGAGGTGGTGGAGTGTGACACCATAGGGTCTTCCTAAACAAGATCCAAAGCATGGAGCAGTGATTGTTTCCATCCAACCCTCCCTATCAAAAAGGAACAACAATTTTAGCACCACCCACTACAAAATACAAGAGGAATGAAAAATTTCACAGTCTGAGCATTGATCTCAGTCTAAAAATACTTCCACATGTTAACTGCACTTGTCTATGGTCCAAAAGAAGTGAAAGAAAAATAACTAATACCAAGACCAAGATTTCACTATCAATATTATTCTATTGTGAACAAGCAGATATTACCATCTTCAAGCCATCAATAAGCAATATTTCTCATGAACATGCCCACAAGTAACTGCTACTTGTCGAAGAAATGTTCCAACAAAATTTTTGGTTGTTTGATTTCTATCAAGAAACAATGTGTGAATACCATTCTAACATCATAAAGATGAACACATCAATATCATGATGAATATATGACAAAATATCCAATTGAAAGATCATCACTATAGTCATAACAAGATAGCATCAATTTTGAATAAGCATCTACAACTTGTCACTTTGTATTCTCACAAAAAAGGATATTACCAAGAGAAAACTAGATCCATTGGCTTCTTCCTTTGACATGATTTAATTCACTTTCAAAAGACTCTCACACTTTCATGGGCAATGAATTTTGAACCAAAACCTCCAATACGAGCCACTGACAAATTGAAAATCACTTCACATATGTATTCACTATATATGATAACTATGCAGTAAAAAAAATGTCATTTCACTATCCACAAAGCCACTGTCTTGTACCAAGGATGTCCACATTAGTCTCACTTTCAGGTGTAACAAGAAAGCATTGTCACAAACTACTTGATCAAACAAGATTTCACTAGTCTGCACCATGCATTAGCCAAATACCAACAAAAATAAAGTGACCATTGATCATACCAAGATTGAACATTACTTTAAAAGTGCACTTCCAAAAACATGAAATGACACTGTCACTAATATGAGTACATAGCCTGAAGCTTAAGTACATAGTTCCAAATATAGATGCAACACTGTCATACATTTTAACTCTATCTTATCTGCATTGTCAATGTTTGTCATAGTCATATGAGTGTATCATCTAGACTTCCATGTCTATTGTCAGCATTGTTTAACCTTTGCACAGTATTGTTCAATTTCTATATTTCCATGTAACTATTATGAAAATGCACAAATAAATATCTGCTCCATTGGACACATAACACACATATCAAGCTTATGCATTAGATTATGCCACTGTCCTGTGACACTATGTTGATACTCTACACCTGCTTTGGTAAATGTCACACCTACTCTGTCACCTACAACCACAACTATTGTAACCACTAACATCACTCACATTAGAACATCTACAACCTACAACCAATTTGAACATCTGCAACCTTGATTCCTATCATTCACAATGATAGGACCTCTACCTGTCTTTGCATTGTGACTGATATACTGACTGAATGGAAGGAATACAGTCTATGATGACATCAATAACAAAGGAACTTGATTGCATACCTTGCCTTGACTCTCAAAGGAATTATATTTTCTAGGGGTTTGTAAGATGATACATTCATTGTTCTCCTTGACCCCCTGGTCTGATTATGCATTATATAGTGTCTCTTGTGCATCATGCACAAGCCTATTGTCTTGCTTTTGTTTCTTTCTCCAAATTCTTACAAACTCTTCCTTTTGTTTACCTAGTTTATCTCCTTTCTTATCACATTTAGGTAATTTCTCAAGCTCACTTCTACATGAATGTGAAGTATGCCCAAACTTATTGCATTTGTAGCATATAACATTGTAATCTAAGGAATAAGAATGATAGTTCTTCCTTGTCAATCCATAAGTATGTCTATTTTTGTTCCTCATATAGTCATAGCTATCAAATGCTCTACACTCTCTTTGTGTATGACCAACTTGATTGCTCTTATAACATACTTTATTATTGTGTTGATTTGACACCCTTTTCACATGAGTTTCACAATCCCTTGCTCTATTTCCATAAATATAACACGAATAACAATAACCTTGAAATTGGGGGTAATCATACCTTATTGATTGATGTTCCCTGATAGGTAGAGATCTTGTGGGCCTATTTTCCTTTCTCCTTTCAACATCAACAACCTTATTCTCCATTTTCTTCTCATTTTTAGTTGTAGGAGCAACAACAATACTATTTTCTTCTTGTTCATATCTTGCCTTTTCTAAATGATGTTTCAAGGAGACTATTTCAACCTTCAACTTATGATGGTCTTCCACTTTGGTTTGCAACTTCAAACTTGTAACTTCTTCCATCTTTTTGGACTCTTCCAACTGTATTTTCAGACCTGCAATAACTTGATTTGACTCTTCAAGTTCTGATTTCAAAGTTATGATCCGCTTGTTTGATTCTTCAAGCCTTTGTACTAGTATCTTATTTACCCTTCTTAGATTCTTGATCACATCTAGAGTAGCAACTAACTCTCCTTCAAGATCAATAACTCCTTCTTCATTTGATTCTTGATCAATCACATTTGCATGACATTCTTTAGATTCAAGATCATTAGAAAACTCATCAAGTTCCTGTCCACTTACATTCACAATGAAATCTTCCTTTTTGTCAAGATTCTTAATTGCAGGATTAATTTATTTATTACACTTTGTATCCACATTCAGGAATGACTCATGTAACAACTTATTGCTTGACTTGATTGAGGCTTTTTTTACAACCTTTTGATCAACATCTTTCTTTTCTCTATTTGAGGCCTTATTTCTATTTTTCTTAGCCATAGTACTCCACTTACTAGGAAACCTTAAGTTGGTTAAACTTCTTGCAAGGTTCTAGCTCTAATACCACTTATTGGAGTACAAACAACACTAAGAGGGGGGGTGAATCATTTTTGTAGATTTCAAACCTTTAATTTACTTTCTTTCAACAAATTTGTAAACATAAATAATGATGTTGATAACTCTTAATCAGTTTGGCATGCTTCATCAAAGTAAGAATCTAAATACTGAATAGGATACAAAATACTTAGACATGAATGATAAGTAAATCACACAATAATTGAACCCATGACACAATAAATTTCAGTAGTGGAAAACCCTCATGGGGTAGAAAAACCACTCAAAAATCACCTCACTAGCTTATAAAAAATCTCACTGGCTACAAAATGTCTCACTAGCAACACAAGCCTCACTGGCTACAAAGCATCACTGGTTACAAGATGCCTCACTGGCTACAAAATGTCTCACTAGCAACACAAGCCTCACTAGCTACAGAACATCACTGGTTACAAGATGCCTCACTGGAAATGATCAATATGTCTCACTGACTTGATCATTTTAACTTCACTATACATTTCTAAATAGAGAATAATTCAACTACAGAGGATCACTCTGTTTCACGACAATACAATACTCCTTATGTCTCCCTTTGCAAGACCACCATCCACTTCAACATAAAAGGACATTATCTTGAAAACAATACAATAACTACTGACATCATAACATTCAAGAATTCAAAGCATATGCATGATGTATCATGTCTCTGTCACAAATAAATAAGTATAATAGACTAAATTATCATAAACAAGAATACCTGATTTCTGCAACCAATGTATAATGTAATTATCTCACTACCTATATTAATGAGATGATATTTCTTGCATCATACCCTCTATTGCAATTAATGTCTGCAACCTCTACAACTATTTTACTTTCATTTACCAAAACCACACATATATCAAGATGTCTTCACAAGGCATAATTCTGACATATACTTACATAGTTCATAAGTGTAGTCATACAAATCTTTCTCTCTGCATCATGCACTCAATGAGATCATATCAGACATATAAAATCTAACCCTGCAAACAAAGCTACTTCATAAATATCCTTATGTGCTATTACTTTCTGCACACATGACAAATGAAAGTGAATTCTTTTTCGTGTTTCTCACAATATATAAAAGCCTTTGTATTCACTTAATTTCTATTGCATGTATGCTTTATGAAGACTTTAAAAAAATATCTTCAATCAGTCACAAACAATTCTTTTAACACACTGTACAACAGTCTTTTTGGCATTTTCAAAACTAACAAAACCAACCTCACAAAAACTCCCTGTACCACATCATATTCATAAAAAAATATTTAGTTTGTTTTTCATTTCTTTGATAGGAGAAAGATCATTCATTCAAATTATTCTAATCATACTCAGCCATTCAAAAATCTTTGATTGCCAAACCTCTACCTTGTACTTCTTTCCATCATCAAAAAAACTGTGATCAATAGTTCAAAACATATATATATATATATATATATATATATATATATATTCAAATATATCTTCATTGCTATGTTTTCAACCTTCTTAGCTAACTCCAAAACCACATTGAATCCTTCTTAAAAAAAAAATGCTATTACACAATTCAAAATCATTTATACAACCCTAACTGTAGTTTAAACCAAAAAAACATTCAGAAACCCATCAAAGAGAGGTCTCAGGGAATGTCTGTTGAAAAACTTAAACACCTTTAAACATAGGCCATCGATCAAACCTTTTGGATTTAAATTCTATCCTTATATTTTCTTTTTAGCGCTTTGTAGACCAGCTATGTCGGTTGCCCTAGGAATGGGGTCGATCAAATGCATGTTGAGGAACCCTTAATGTTATTACTTAAGTGATGCTGACTTGTGATAGTAAGTCATTGAAGAATTAGAAAAAAAAGATGCATTAGTCTTATGACGGTTGGGACCTAGTGTTGGAATATGGCTTCCATTGTTGTCATTGATGGCAACCTAATTCATTATTTCGGTTCGCAGATCAGGATTTGTTCATACCGGTAGGTAGAGTAAAGAACAGAGTATTACTGAAAAAGAGAATGCAAAATAGGGTATCTGGTTAGTATGTCAATCTATATGCTTCACCTGATTATCATTTTGAGTTGTGGATCTCGAGGAAGGTTGTTAAGTATCTATATTATCTTATTAATAAGTTTTGTGTTGTCGCATCAACTGGTGTACGAGTAAGGAGATCTAACAAGATGTTTTTATGTGTATTAGCTCACAGTGGCCGACTTGATGTATGTAGCGTGTCACAGATGTATAAGGAGTAATTGTTTAAATGTATCTATGTTCGAGCATTTTGATTTGGGGCCATAGCATAGCATTATCCAACTTTGATGGGTACACATCAAATACTAAATGTGGATTGAGCCGACAGTTGGAAGATATTTTCTATTTTATTAAAGCGGACATGGAGCGATTGAAATCTTGGTAGCGGATATATATATGAGATTGGTAAATTAATTTTGTAGTAGAGTGTGTGTGGTGTGTGTGAATTTAAGAAGATTAGTTGAGCAAATTTTATTTGTGCAGAAGAGGATTTTGTGAAGCAAATTAAGGCAAAGTAGAGCGAAGTGCAGAATCAGACAGAAGGTCTAGAATCTGATCTATGAGCTTAACTGGAATTGTAACCAGACATTTGTAGATGCTATCTTATCAGTTTAATATTTTGATTGTGATTCAAATATTTTGTAAGGAAGTGAGCCTTCCTATTTTGAGCAGTGAGATCTAGGCAGTGTGCCTAAATGCAAGTGCATTCCCATTTTGTTAAACACTATATTTTGAGTACTCAAATTGTGGATTGACCTCCACCGTGGTTTTTCCCCTAACAGGTTTTCCACGTAAAAATCCTTGTGTTATGGTGTTGTGGATTATTTTTTCATGTTTATGCATCTTTCTTTTGATTGAATGGTTTAAGCACTTGAAAGGACAGATTAATAAAAGTTAAAATTGCTCAACACTAATTCACCCCCCTCTCAGTGTTGCTTGAGTCCAACAATTGGTATCAGAGCTAAGTTCCTTGAAGAAGTTTAACAGCTTGAGGTAGATATTGGAATGTAATGGACTCAGGTAGTCTTCAGCAGCAGCTTGTGGTGGCTCTTGATGATCTTGATTAGTCTAAGGCAGAAGTCTAGGAATTGAAAGGAAATCTTAAGGATGCTGAGAAATTCATTTAGAAGTTGAAGGATCATGTTATTAAATTGAGGGAAAGGAGAAAGGATCCATGTGATCAGATAAAGCAAAAAGAAAGCAAAATTACTGAAGAGAGAAAAAGGATGGATGACAATCATTTGAATCAAACCTTGAAGGAAATAACTGAAGAATGTGAGAAGCTTGCTAGAGAAAATGCTACCCTGAAGCATGAGATGGAATCTATGGTGATGAAGATGACTAAGGAGATTGAAGAAAGAAATAAGAATGAAGAAAAACTTGGCCAGACCCTAAAAGAGAGAACTGATGAATGCAACAGAGTTAACAGAGAATTCATTCAGTTGGAAATGGAACTGCAACAATCCAGAGACAATGAAGAAGAGCTTGAAAAACAAATTGTTATTCTTAGAGATGAACTAACTACTGCAAATGGATACAAGGAGAAGTTCAATATTAGCTCAGTTAAGCTTGATGAGCTAACTCAAGGACAGAAGAATGAAAATGACAAGCAAAGCCTTAGATATGAGAAAGGAGAAAGTTTTGGATCTGGACAAAAGAATCTCAGGAAAAGAAATCAGATGGACAAAACAAAAAGGCATCCGGTAAGACAACCTAATGCAAAAAAATTTAATGGATACTGTTTTGCATGCAATAAATTTTTTCATATGGCTGCTCATTGTAGAAGTAAAATGAAATCAAGAGATTCATCATTTTTCGGTCAGTGTTTCAATTGCAACAAGTTTGGTCACAAATCAATTGAGTGCAGAAATTTGTCAAACAACTCTATCAATAGAAGGAATGTAGAATGCTATACCTGTGGAAGATTTGGGCATATTGCTAATCAATGTAGATCAAGAAGAAATCAATGGAATGATTGTTCTGAACAAGGAAATCATGTGTGTTACAATTGCAACAAATTCGGTCATATTGCAAGATTTTGCAGGAATAAAAACATGGATAGAAGAGGTCTGGTATACAAAGGAAAAATTTCACAAAAAGATGATAAAGGAAAAGGGAAAGTGATTGTGGAAGAAATAAGAGATCATATGAAGAAAACATGGCTAAGGAAGAGTGATTTTGATGAAGGAAATAAGCCCGCACTAGAATCTGCTTCTGGTAATTCCTCCATAAATTGATCTTAGGCCATCGGCCTAGGGGGATTTTTTCAAGAAAACTCTTTGTCCCCCTGTCGGTAGTTGGCATCGAGATGCAGGAAATTGTTCGTAGTTGTGCTAATAGTTTACAAATGTATCGGTGATCACTTGTGCAAAAATTTGAGAAGCAGAAGGTCTGTAGATGAATTCTTCTTTTGTTGTCTAAGAAAACAAAGTAACCAAAACATCGAGGGAAAAACATTTAATGTGGTAAAAAGGTTAGGTGTGCAAGTTATAAAAGGGTATTTGTAACCCTCATTTGTCACCTTGTGTTGAAGAATAATAGAAGGAGATCCCCTACAGGAGAATTTTGAAGGAGTAAAAGTCAATTCGGCAGCAAATTCATCGTGTATTTTAGTTGCTTGTAGAATTCTCACTTAATTTGGTGCTTGGTAGAAACTTGTTAGGTATGAAAAGGAAAATGAAGCAAATCAAAGGAATGGTGAATTTAGATGAATATAGTAGTAAGAAGATTAGGGATGTGACAAATATGTTGTCAACCAATGAATTGAAATGGCTTGAAGGTGTGAAACATAAAAGTTTGGACATTTGGAGTGAATTTCCCTATTTTGATAACGCGGAAGTTGTTAGGTTTATCTTGAACATATTGAATGATGGCATTCTAATTATGGATAAACCCTATCTCATTTCGAAAGAGGTGATCAAGAATCTAACTGGATTATGCAATGCTGGGGTTATATCAAAAAAGAAGTCGATTTGGAACAAAGAAGTCGAAACCCTAACCGGAGTAACTGGAGATCAAAGGGATTTGATAATCTCGATGATCAAAGATTCGATAACAAGGTACATTGTGCATGGAATATCATACAAAATCTTTTTCAAAAATAGGGAAGGCGCAACTTTGGCAGGTGTTGTTTATATCTCTCATAAAATGATAATGGAGGATCAAGATTTTGACTTGTGTGGATTGCTAAAAGATCAGTTGATGGAAAATGTGCAACTAACAAAGGAGGCAGATTACCCCTTTAGGTTTGGTACCTTGGTTATATGTCTTGTGATGTATTTTTTGAATTGCTTGCCACAGATCAGCAATGTTGTATGGAAAGAAAATGAACTGGTTCGTAAATAGATTTCTGAACACTCTAATACTTTGGCAAATTGTAAGCAAGAGTATGCAAATTTATTTAAAGAATTGCTAGGGAATTTTGGAGCAATTAGCATTTCCATTCCAGTAAGAGCACTTGAGGTTGGATCCTCTTCTGGTGAGATGGAGAGGAATAAGAAAAGAGCACAAGAGATTGATGATTACACTTCTTCGGCACACAAGACTCCAAAAATTGAAAGAAAAGATAAAGAACAAGTGATTGTGGACATACCAGATGAGGAATCTGATGAGTACACTCCAAGGGAAGAACTGAAATTAGTTGAACCGGATGTAGTAATGGCAGAAGGAAGTGAAGAAGAAGGTGTTTTATCCAAAGTAAAGATACTACAGCTTGTTCAAGAGAAAGATGGGATGCAGAAAATCACTAACACATGGTTTGATAGACCCTCATATGAGTAGGACCTGATCGAGAGCACACTAAGTACTTATTTTGTGCACAATAACATTGGATTGGAGAGTTTGCAGAATGTATTTTCTGAAGAGATGATTGAATGTATTAAGGAAGCCATGGTCTCTAAGTCCTAGGAAAGGAAAGAGGAAGAAATAATTCTACATTTGAAGGAGTTGTTCAGGCTATCTCTTACCAAACTAAAAAGGAAAATGAATGTGTTGAGGCAATGCATAAATACAACAAGCAACATCTACAACTATTGCCTTTGCTGGCCTCATGTAGTTAGGAGATACATAGATAAGCTAGAGCAGATTGAAACTAAGCTGGATAATATTGGTTAATTATAACATGTTTCAAGATTAGGATGGTGTAGTCAAGAAAAGGATTCAAGAATTACAGTATGAGCATACAAAATTTCAATTTACCAGAAACAACCTTGTGGACACCTTTTGGAAAGTGAAGGATTTAACCGAATGCAGACTAGAGCAGTTAATTGAGGTTATGAGGAAAGGAGAGAAATTAGAAGAGGCAATCACAATTCTAGAATATCTCATCTAGATTATCAACCATACATTTGAGAACAACAACTTGATCTTAATCATTGGGATTTCAGTAGAAGCTTGGAGAAATTTCTTTCGAAAATAAAAGATAAGTACAAGATAATTTTCTAACTCAAGTAGCAGTTGTATTTCTTCAAATTTTGATCCAATTTTTGAATCAACAAGGGGGGAGATCCAAAATATATTTTTCATTGATGTCAAAGGGGGAGAGAGAGCAATGAAAAATGCCTTATCATTCTAAGGGGGAGTTGTGTTTTGGAATTTTGAACTCTAGTAGTGTAATCATATTGGTTTCGACACTTAGTCATTTTTCACTAAGTGTTGCCATCAATGCCAAAGGGGGAGATTTTTGGAATATGGATTCTAGCGTTGTCATTGATGGCAACCTAAGTCATTATTTTGGTCCACAGATCAGGATCTATTCATACCGGCATGAAAAGTAAAGAATAGAGTATTACTGGAAGAGAGAATGCAGAACATGGTATCTAGTTAGTATGTCGATCTGGATGCTTCACCGGATTATCATTTTGAGTTGTGGATCTCAGGGAAGGTTGTTAAGTATCTATATTATCTTGTTGATAAGTTTTTTGTTGTCGCATCAACTGGTGTACGAGTAAGGAGATCCGACAGGATGTTTTTTTGTTTATTAACTCACAGTGACTGACTTGATGTATGTAGCATGTCACGAATGTATAAGGAGTAATTGTTTAAATGTTTCTATGTTTGAGAATTTTGATTTGGGGCCACAACATAGCATTAGCTGAATTTGATGGGTACACATTGAATATTAAATGTGGATTGAGCCGATAGTTGGAAGATATTTTCTATTTTATTAAAGCCAACATGGAGTGATTGAAATCTTGGTAGCAGATATATATATGAGATCGGTAAATTCATTTTGTAGTAGAGTGTGTGTGGTGTGTGTGAGTTTAATATGTGTAGATGTGTGCAAATATCATAAGATTAGTTGAGCAAATTTTATTTGTGCAGAAGAGGATTTTTGTGAAGCGTATTAAGGCAGAGCAGAGCGAAGTGCAAAATCAAACAGAAGGTCCAGAATCTGATCTATGAGCTTAATCGGAACTGTAACCAGGAATTTGTAGATGCTATCTTGTCAGTTCAATATTTTGATTGTGATTCAAATATTTTGTAAGGCAGTGAGCCTTCCTATTTTGAGCAGTGAGCTCTAGGCAGTGTGCCTGAATGCAAGTGCATTCCCATTTTGTTAAACACTATATTTTGAGTACTCAAATTGTGGATTGACCTCCACCGTGGTTTTTCCCCTAATAGGGTTTCCATGTAAAAATCCTTGTGTTATGGTATTGTAGATTATTGTTTCATGTTCATGCATATTTCTTTTGATTGAATGATTTAAGCACTTGAAAGGATAGATTAATAAAAGTTAAAATTGTTCAACACTAATTCACCCCCCCTCTCAGTGTTGCTTGAGTCCAACACCTAGTGCATAAGAAATATCATTTAGGGTTTTAGGTTACAAACCCTAATGCATGAAATCTCATAAATCTCCTTTCATAGACTTGTAGAAAATTCCTGATGACCACTAACTGATAAAAGCAACATTAACTCCTAATTATTGTATCATCATCATGAACCTGTTAGTAAGTTATCATTAACCCTTATGAAGCATGGACAACATGACTGAACCAAATGAAACATGAAGGAACTCTTGATCTCCTGACCCAACTTTGGTATTCAATAGCATGCATCAGTAACATAATCAATTTAACTTGCAACAACATAAACATCATACTTCTGACTGCATCAATTTGTATCAATTCAAGTATCAACTCTTCATACCACTGAATGTAGTGCAATCAAACTGAAACATAAGATACACTTGCGTGTGCTGAATGTAAGTATCACCTTGTACCTCGTGACTTCATGTTCATGTTCCTCCTTTAAATTCAATGACAACACAACCTTTGAAATCAATGACAAACTTGCATGCTAACAATTTTGTGAAAGATCTAATGGTAAATTATTTTATTTAAGTTCTTGTATTTTTAGACAATGCACTAGTTGTGGAAATCTTTCATTCTTAAGAATTTGTATGCATGAAAGTGTTGATAATTATTTTGGACAACAATTAGTAGATGTTAAAAGATTTAAGAATGTTGACTATTCTTTAAAAGATGGAAAAATACGAAAGCGTTGTGATTTAGTTACAGAAAAAGTTAATATACATGAATTCATAAGTGAATTTAAGAATAAGATTGTACCGAAATATTCATGCATGTTGGAAACAAGCAACACTGAGAGTGGGGGTGAATCAGTGTTGTGCAAAAATTAGATTTATTATTCTAATTTTTAACTCACTCAGGCTTTCAACAAAAGAAATATGCATGAACATAAAGCAAACAATAACAACACTATAACACTAGGATTTTTACGTGGAAACCCTGTTAGGGGAAAAACTATGGTGGATGGCCAATCCACAATACAATCTGATTATACCCAAAAGACAGATTACAAAATGGGAATGCACTTGCATTCAGGCACATTGTCTAGAGCTCACTGCTCAAAATAGAAAGGCTCACTGCCTTACAATGGTTTGGATTAGATCCAAGAGAATGAACTAAAGGAATAGCATCTAAAAATGCTTGATTATAGTTCCGATTAAGCTCAACAGTCGATCTTCTATCCTTCTGACTGATTCAGCAATTCTACTTTGTTCTGCACAAACTCGCACTACAAAAACCTTGATGTGCAAGTGAAATTGTGCATAATTGCTTAATCGACCTTCAAATAATCGCAAACAACCTTCAACACATCTTTCGCACACACAAAATGATATAACTGATCACTTATATTTATATCTGCAACAAAGGATTTAGTTGCTATAAGTCAACTTCAATAAAACTTAAAAATATTAGCAATTGTCAGCTCAAATCTTGAGTAATATCCGATGTGCATCCACAACGGTCATCCACAACTTAGCTTGGACCCAAAACATAATGATCAAACACAAAAATATTCAAATAAGCATTCCTTGAATATCCAAAACACATTATATCAACTTAGTCGGCCACAAAACACTGATAAATAGAAATATATCAACTAGATCTCCAAACTTACACATAGCTTGGTACGAGGCACTAATATCACTGGATAACATAAGAAATATGCTGATAAACCTCCCATGAGATCCACAACTCAAAATAGTAACAAAAAATCTACATGTGAATCGATGATCACCAAACTGTTGGATGCTCTGTTCTTTTGACCGTTTGCAAACTAACTGCCAGTGGGAGCGAATGATGAGGTGCAGATCAGTCACCGACTAGGGTTGCCATCAATGACAACACCTGAAAGCATTTGTAGTGTCTCTTGCCAACAATGCACTCTCAACATGCTCGATGGCTTGATGGTCAATTTTGCGCATGTAGAAACACATTTCCAATTGGTACTATACTTTCAGTGGTTGATTTTACAAAAAAAGATACTCTAGCTTCGCAAGAGGAAATTCAATCATAGTATTATAATTCAGTGCAAGTAGCTATGTTTGTCCATATTGTTTATAGACATGCAGATGATAGCACAGAGGATGATAGAAATTTTTTGAGGGAGCATCATTTTTATTTGAGTGATAATCGGTTACACTTGTCAGTGTTTGTTCAATACTATTTCAATATATTTTATAGAAATTTAAGAGAAAGAGGAATACAGATGACAAAACACCTCATATGGTCAGATAATTGTATGAGGCAGTTCAAGAATGCTTGAATTTTCTATTGGTTAAGTAGGGTTCACAAGGAACTTAATGTCCAACATATATGGAGTTTTTTTGAAGTTGGGCATGGTAAAGGAGAACATGATGGAGCTGGTGTGTGTGTCAAAAGAATTCTTGCTAGAGAACAATTGAAATTTGAGGATGCAGTAAAATTTAAAGATGCACGTGGGATTGTGGATTGGTTCAATAAAAGATTATCTACACCTAGTTCAATTGAGTACTCTATAGATCGTTGATTCTTTTGGTTGGTTGAAGAAAAGAACATTATACCCTGAGTTGACTGTGAGATAATCAATGGATCTACTAAATGAAATTCATTTAAGAGTCTGACAGCAAGCACATGGACTATTCGGACAAGGGAGCTTGCATGTTTTTTTCAGTTTTGTATCTCAGGAGATTAGGAAGCATGTGAAAATATAGAATGGGTTGAAGAGTGGGAGCAAAGATCGTTGACACCTGCACAAGCACATGATCAATATGAAACAACTATTGAAGATAATGATCAAGTGTTTGCATATGAATACTATAACCGTGTTTCCAACCTTGTACAAGAAGGTAATTTAATTCAATTTATTTCACTTTATTAAGTTATTTTGTAATACTAAATTATTTGTATGGATACACATAAGTTATTAAATCAAATTTTGTTTGCAGGACATGTGTATGTTGTTGTTGCATCTAAGGGGAATGAAGAGGAAACAAATTATTGGTTGGATAATTGCGTGGAGACTAAACATAAGTTAATAGCACCTCGAGAAGATGATGATGGCTATCATTATCCAACAGGCATGGTGATCCCCTTAAGACATCCCCTTAAACAAATTTTGATAACAAGTTTTTGATCCCCTTAAGAAAATTTTTAGAACAAGTCTTTGATCCCCTTAAGAAAATTTTGAGAACTTATTTGATGATGGTTATCATGTTTTCCAATAGGATTGGTGGTGGTTGTTGGCACTTGGCTATGAAAACACCTGATAAGGAAGAATGGTCTGCCTGCATTTGAATATTATGAAACACATAAAAAGATTGTACACTATTCACATTTGGTGATGGCAACAAATATAAAACTAGATCGGTATCATGGAAGACCTACAAATAAAGTGTTATGGAAAATTTCTATGGAAGAGCATAAGACAATCATAGATGCGTTGCAAAAAAGAGAGGATGCAGATGGTACAATGGAATAAGTAAGTACAGGTAAATATAGTTTTAGTTTTATAGTGTCCTTTTAAATAGATTAAATACATGTTTTGATATTGCTCAAGTGTGTTATTAGTTGAAATTGATTTAAATTTCCCTTTTATAGATTCTTAAGCTATCATCACAAAAAGGAGAGTCCATGTAGATTCAACCTAGACAACATAGAATACTTGGTAAAAACAGGTAATTATTAGTTAAATTATATTTAAATACATGTTTTGATTATATATTGATATTGCTTGTACATTAATAGTTAAAATTGATTTATTATCCTTAATTCATCATCACATTGATCTCATACTTTGAAACAAAAAGGAGAGGATGCAGATTCAACCTACACACATGTGTGGAATACTTTTAAATACAGGTACTTGAGTTGTGTACATATAGATAGTTTTATATAAATTAAAATATGTATGTTTTGATGATTTCATTGATATTGCTTGTAACATTTTGATATCAGGTGGCGTGAAGACCTACTACATTCTTTCAAATGTTCTTGAGATGGCATAGCCAAATTTTATAAACATTGTTTTGAGTTGACATATATATGTACATACATACTTACACAATTAAACATTTTGTACAAATTACAATTACATGTACATACACAATTATACTCTATGTACTTTTATGTATCAAAATTAATATTCTATATATTTTGTTTTCCTACTTTGAAACTTTATATTTAATTGTATAATCACTAAACATGTATATTACTTCTTTGATCCCCTTAAGACGTAATATTAGGACATATCCTAAATATTATACTTAATTATCATTTGTTATGGTGAGTCACCCTAAAGTATAATAATTGTTTATATCACTTAATATTTATACTTAATTATACTCTTCTTTGGTCCCCTTAAGACGTCGTATTAAGACCCCTTAAGACATCGTATTAGGAGATATCCTAAATGAATATACTTAATTATATCATTTGTTATGGCGAGTCACTCTAAAGTATAATACTTGTTTATATCACTTAATATTTATACATAATTATACTCTTCTTTGATCCCCTTAAAATGCCTTATTAGGACCCCTTAAGACATCCTATTGTGAGATGAATTAAATAAACATTGATACTATTTAAATTGTATAGAATGTGATTGTTATGATGAGTCATCCTAAATTCTAAGTTAATTATATCAATTGCAATTAAATATGAGACATGTACTTTGAAGAATTTCATCCCCTTAAGATGTCCATAGGTGAAGATGTTTGCTATTATTTGATTTGTATTTTGAAATAATTTGGTTTAGGATGTTGTCAATTACATGGAAAACTATAGATTAACTTAGTTGTCTCTTTTAATAGAGGATGTCACTCCCATTCGAATAGACGGTACCAGAAGAAAGGGTGGATGTAGATGAAGAAGGTTGTAGTATTTTTGTTGGATGCTATTATTTGTTTTGACAGCTTATAAATTAGTGTTTTTGTGGAACATGAGGTCAAGAGAACTTTTATGTTCTTAAGTTTTCTCTAGCACTTTGCATGATTTGTAAATATGGGAGTACATGATTTAATTTCAAAACTTTAGCATATTTTTTGATAATTAAGTTCTTTAATTTTATGTTGTAAAAGAACTAGGAAATATGTTGTATACTTATAGAACAATTTTTGTGGAAAAAATTGTTGCATTTTGATTGGTATTTATGTTTAGTTTATAGAATTTATTAATGCATTTGTTCTCTAATATTTTATGGTATTGTTTATTTCTTAAAATTTCATCCTTTGTGGTATATAAACGGATTGCTTTTGTTTGTAGATTATGATTTATTTTCTTATTTTATTATATCTAACTTATGTATTACGACCCCTTAAGACATCCTATTAGGACGTGAATTAAGTTTCTATATCATGCATATCATGTATGGATCACTAAATTTGTAATTCATGTATATCATGTATATGGATCACTGAAATAAATTTGTATATCATGTATGTCCTATCAATTACATATTAAAATTTCACAACAAATTCATAAATCTACATGTGTAAGTTAAAATTAAACAATAATAAAGTCCATTATTTACAATATATTAAGTGCATGAAATAAAGTCAATCATAGTACAACCCATGAAATAACTTGTCCAACAAAGTACTTGACCCATGAAATAAAATCCAACAGAGTACAACCCATGAAATAAAGTCCATGAAACAATATATTAAGTCCATGAGAAACCAAATATGTAGTCCATGAAATAATCAAAAATAACCCATAAAATCACGTTCAGCTCATGTATCATCTCTATAATCAAGAGACCTCTTCACACCATGCAGACTACACGGATGGCCTGAAACACTCTATACAAGAGAAATATGAAATCATATGTAAGACAATTAAAAATGATTTAATGACAATTTAATTTATAATTCATCATAAATTTAAATTACCATCATATATGGCTCTGGATGCTCTGGGGCACTTGGACCAATCTCTAAATTCTTTGAATCAATCTAAATATAAAAGAGAAAGAAAGTTGAAATTAGATGTAAGTATACAATTAAAAATGATTTAATTCAATTTAATTTATAATTTATCATATTTAAATTGTATTGTAACAGGTTGTGCACCCTCTACTCCAGGACCTATTTGTACATGCTCAACTACAAGATGTGTCTCATACTATAAAACAAAAAAAAATTAACATGTATGAAATCATATTATATATATATTCAATTTTAAATTTAATTAAAGTTATTCAAAATATATAATTTGTAATTCACTTTAAATATAATAAAAAATTTAAATTACCATGATATCTGGAGACTGCTATGCATGTCCTCCTGGAGGTGTAACTATGACTGAGTCATGGCAGAAAGTGGTACTAACAAAGTCCTACAAGATCAAAATTAAAGCATGTATACTTGAATTAGGTTAAAATATATATATTCAAGTTTGCACATTTTTTGTAGAAACTTTTTTAAACAACCTGAAATTCAGAGGCCTCACAAGTAGCTGCAACATCTAATGTTTTTTCGATGCCCATTCTCATTGTCGTATCAACCTATACATACATATAGACATTTAACACTTATAATATTTACAAGTGTACATGCACATTTGATATAGTGAATTCAAAATTCATAATTGTAACTATAGTAATGTAAGTTAAACAATTTACAATATAAATGTACCTGCCCCTAATCTACGATGCTTGACAATAGAGGAACACTCGACAACCCCTCGGGCAGAATCGATGTGGAAGTCGATTGACTCCCCTGAACCAACATAAATATTTAAAACATATGTTCATGATTGAATTATAAATTTAAAACTCAAGTTAAAAATTATTTCATATATAATTTAAAATTTTGAAATCAAAATATCCCATAAGGGTTGTCGACTAGGACTGGTGTCAACATATGTACTTGTGGTGCAGATGATTGCCCCATCATTAGTGTCATATGTACACCAAATAGTTTGATTGTTAAAATGTATTGCAATTATATATATATATATATATATATTCACTAAAATTCTTATAAATTCAACATGTAGATGCATATTTATACCTGTCCACATTGTCCTCAGGGTGATGGTCTACAGTAAGAAATTCTACAAATGAACTAAGGTGACCAAATGATCCACCTGAATCTCCACATCCACCTGAAGTGGGTGTTGCCTGATCAGGTCCATAGCATAGTTGATGACAACTAGTACATACATATGGTCTCAACACTCGTGGAGTGATACAAGGACCAACTCCATAAAACACTCCTCCATCATCACAGTCTCTATGCTCCCTAGTTGCTATTGTAGAAGCATGTTGATCAAGGTCTCCTACGAGCATACTAAGGGAGTCTAATGTCGATACCACCGCACATTGATGCACATGTGCGGGAATGGTAGGACCAAGAGGAGCAACAAGGGGTTGTGCATGCACGAGGCGTTGGGGATCAACCCTTGCCCCTAACCTCTATCGTGGCATGCTTCCACCAACACCCTAAAATGATTTAAAATCAAAATAATTGGGATTTTTCCCCATAACAAACTCTACATATAGTTTTGAAATGAAACTAATTCCCAAATTTAAAATGCAATGATTTAAATTGAATCCACAAATTAATTCCAAAACTTTTATGTACAAATTTTAATATAATATTTAAAGCTCAAGTAAATACTTTGAAATTAAATTGCATATGATAATTTATCAACAAATTATTTTCAAATACATTCAATGATGCCATAAATAAATTATTAATTCAATAAACTCAAGAATTTAAAACACTTTATTGCTTAGATAATTCATCAAGCATTAATACTTATCTTTTAAAATGAGCAGAAGAAATCCCCAACGATTGTTGGAATGGTCCTTGGTTCAGCCTCTTCCGTCTGTGAGGAGTTTGGGAGGAAAGTGGACTTTTCTGCTCTACATGAGTGTTGGTTCCACCGGAAGAATTCTCAACACTCGTGCCACAAAACCATGCCCTGGCCAGGACTGTCTTGAGTGCACATACTTGTACCCCAGGTTGGACACCCACTATAGGAGTGCCCCTTCTTCGTCTTGCTAACAACTTGCTAACCTGGAACCCTATTCCCATAATGTGTTGTACTTGCTTTTCCTTTTTTTCTTGTTTGTCCAAATAATTTAGTTTTCATGGGTTTTTATACAACACAAAAGGTAGTTCCTACTGACATACCCTTTCGAGAATAGTTACATTATAACATCCTGTGAAAACTCTTATTATTATTTTAGTACTTTTCTTTCTCTAGAACTATTACATTAGTTCTTATTTTACTAAATTATTCTTCTTTTTTTTCTTTTTCTTCTATGGGGAAAAAGTCTCATAACAAGTTTCCTCAAAAAATATAATGGAACCTCCAGATTAGCATGTGGTGGACTATTGAGTATTAGGGTCGATAAAATATGGGGCTAGATGGGCTTTTGTTATTTTTAGATCTAAATTTTTTTATAAGAGACCCATCTGTATAAAATTGTCTCCTCTCTCTCTCGTTGATGCCTAGTCAGAATCGATAGTCCTAATGGAATTGAATGTTTTTGCATCGCTAATGCAAAACATCTCACATGTGGTGGAATCAAGGCTTCATTTTGCATAGCATCCACTCATAATCCAATCCAATAGGTGGTGGAGGTGGGATATGAGGTGGGGGGTGGAGGTTGCTTAGATGTTGTATTATTGATGATATCATCAATGTTAAATTGATCCATGATATCTATATAAGTGTTCACTTGCATTAAATTATACAAAATTAACATACGAACTTAAAAAATTACAAGAAATAGTTAAATTTGAAACGTACATGCAATTTTTTTTTAAATGGGATGTGCATACATATACATACACATACATACATTGATTGAACTTGAGCATGTGCATACAAATTTCAAAATTTAACATGTACATACATTTAAAATAAAAAATACGATGCATACATACTAAAAAATAAACTTGAAACATTCACAAAAAGCTCATTTATGACTAATGTGTATATATATTACATTTTTCTAATAGGAGAAATCATGATCTAGTAGATAGTAATAAAATATATACTATTATAAATTCATGTAGCTAAAAATATCCATCCAACCAAAATCATAAGTTCATCACTAAAAATATCCATCCAACCAAATTCATAAATTCATCACACAAAATATCCATCGAACAAAATTCATAAATTCATAACTATAAGATCATTGTCTTAATTTATAAAGTGTTGCGGCTCTCTACTGCATCTCTTCATTTCTTTGTGTTTTCCTTTTTAGAATCGGATGTTCTCCTCTCCTCTAGCCATTGTCGATGCTCATCTATGATCCCATCCATAGCCCTAACAACATCAACAACATTTTGCATCCTAGATGCAAACATCCTCAAAGGTGGTGTGATACATTCTTCATTTTGAATAATGTTGATTTGATCCTGAATGGTTCTAACATCAGTATTGATTTGTGCTTACAACTGAGCACCATCGGTTCCAGGTGGTGGAGGTGGGGGGTTATGAGGTGGAGTGGGTGGAGGTGGACGTGAAGGTGGTGGAGATAGAGGGCGTGGAGGTGGATTACGGATATTATTGAATTGATCCATGTGATCTCTAAGATATAAGTGAACCTGCATTAGATTTATAATTTCAAAATGTAAGATACATGTTTAGGAAATACCCTTAAACCATTCAATATAAATAGCTTAATTGAATACAAATGATAAAATGTGTAAGCATCATTTATGTCTAAGGCATGTTACTTGAATGAAAAAACAATTAACTATTAATATAAGATAATTTATGAATGCTTTAGGGTTTATGGTTGAGAGTTTAGGATTTAGGGTTTAGGGTAATAGGATGGCTTAAGGGGATCTATGTAAGAAGGTCCTAGGAAAAAATGGCATGGCTTAAGTGAATAAAATTTGGTGAAGTTTCCCAAGGAAACCAAATTTCATTAAGGTCCTAGGTCAAAATGATGGTTTAGAGTTTAGAGTTTAAGGTTCAGGGTAATAGGATGGCTTAAGGGGATCTATATAGTAAGGTCCTAAGAAAAAATGACATGGCTTAAGGGAATAAAATTTGGTGGAGTTGCCCAAGGCAAACAAATTTCATTTTAAGGTCCTAGGAAAAAATGAATGCTTTAGGGTTTAGGGTTTAGATTTTAGAGTTCAACGTTTAGGGTTAGGGAACTTAGGGTGAAGTTTGGGTGGCCCTTGGAATAATGGACTTGCAAGTTAGTGAACAACATTTTCTTGTGGAATAGTTGATTGAGATAGCTCTTGTTTTGACTGATCAACCTCTCATGAAATTTAATTCATATTATAATCTTGCACAATCTTATTATTGTTAAATTTGGTTGCCTTGGGAAACTTCACCAAATTTTGAGAACTTCTTTGATCCCCTTAAGAAATGTCATATTAGGACCCCTTAAGACATTAGTTTACGGTTTAGGGTGATATAATGGCTTAAGGGATCTATGTAGTAAGGTCCTAGGACAAAATGACATGGATTAAGTGAATAAAATTTTGTGAAGTTTCCCAAGGCAACCAAATTTCATTAAAGACCTAGGAAAAAATGATGGGTTTAGGGTTTAGGGTTTAGAGTTTAGAATTTAGGGTTTAGGGTAATATGATTGCTTAAGGGGATCTATGTAGTAAGGTCTTAGGAAAAAATGGCATGGATTAAGGGAATAAAATTTGGTGGAGTTTCCCAAGGCAAAAAAATTTCATTTTAAGGTCCTAGGACAAAATGAATGCTTTACGGTTTAGGGTTTAGATTTTAGAGTTCAGGGTTTAGGATTTAGGGAACTTAGGGTGAAGTTTGGGTGGCCCTTGGAATAATGCACTTGAAAGTTAGTGAACAACATTTTCTTGTGGAATAATTGATTGAGATAGCTCTTGTTTCGACTGATAAACCTCTCATGAAATCTCATTCATATTATAATCTTGCACGATCTTATTATTGTTAAATTTGGTTGCCTTGGGAAACTTCACCAAATTTTGAGAACTTCTTTGATCCCCTTAAGAAATGTCATATTATGGCCCCTTAAGACATCAGTTTACAATTTAGGGTGATAGGATGGCTTAAGGGGATCTATGTAGTAAGGTCCTAGGACAAAATGGCATCGCTTAAGTGAATAAAATTTGGTGAAGTTGCCCAAGGCAACCAAATTTCATTAAGGGCCTAGAAAAAATGATGGCTTTAGGGTTTAGGGTTTAGAGTTTAGAGTTTAGGGTTTACGATAATAGGATTGCTTAAGGGGATCTATGTAGTAAGTTCCTAGGACAAAATGAAATGGCTTAAGGGAATAAAATTTGGTGTAGTTTCCTAAGGCAACCAAATTTCATTTTAAGGTCCTAGGACAAAATGAATGCTTTACGGTTTAGGGTTTAGATTTTAGAGTTCAGGGTTTAGGGTTTAGGGAACTTAGGGTGAAGTTTGGGTGGCCCTTGGAATAGTGGACTTGCAAGTTAGTGAACAACATTTTCTTGTGGACCAATTGATTGAGATAGCTCTTGTTTTGACTGACCAACCTCTCATGAAATCTCATTCATATTATAATCTTGCACAATCTTATTATTGTTAAATTTGGTTTCCTTGGGAAACTTCACCAAATTTTTAGAACTTCTTTGATGCCCTTAATAAATGTCATATTATGACCCCTTAAGACATTGTTTTACGGTTTAAGGTAATAGACTGACTAGTTTATGAATATTTTTTATTTTATGAATAGACTGACAATTTCTGTAATATAAACACATAATTATGTATTATTAAGATTGAGTTCAAGATGTATAATTTAACTTGATATTTTTTTAATTGAATATAAGATTATTTTATTTAACATGTTTTTCATTAATATTGATTGTGTATATATTATGACCCCTTAAGACATTGGTTTACGGTTTAAGGTAATAGACTGACTAGTTTATGGATATTTTTTATTTTATGAATAGACTGACAATTTTTGTAATATAAACACATAATTATGTATTATTAAGATTGAGTTCAAGATGTATAATTTAACTTGATATTTTTTTAATTGAATATAAGATTATTTTATTTAACATGTTTTTCATTAATATTGATTGTGTATATATATATATGAAGTTTAATATACTATGATAAAGTTGAATATTTCCCACTTAAATGAATTTTATGATATAAAATGTATAATAAAATTAGTTAATGTTGAATCTTATTTTATTTTGGATTGTTTGGAATTGAAAGAACCTAAAAGAAAGAAAGGAAAAATATTTAGATTCTTTTAGTGTCTAGGTAACTAGTGCAAATTGATATTTTAGACTAAACTAGAAGCCTAATTAACAACTAATTGACTAGAATGAGAGTTAAGATTATCGAAAGACAAGAGACAACACATGCAAACAAGAAATGGAAACAAGGCATGAATAAGAGAGATCAAAACATAAAATAGAAATGAATGCAAATATTATCTAATTAAGTGACAATTGGAAATGGATTGTACAAGGATTTAGGAATTTGCAAACAAAAATTGATAATTTATCAATTGTAACTATTGTTTAACATATTTTTTTCTATTCTAATTATAGTTTAACATTGAAAGTAAAGTTTAACATGTTTTTTCTATTCTAATTATATCTATGTTCATAATGTTTAATTGATTGTGTCTCTTGATGAATACACATTTAAATGTATAATATTTATCAAATCCTATTTCATTGTCAATATCAAGGACCCTAATTTACTATGTATCAACCTAAATCTATCAAATAATTTCTTCCATAGGCATGCCTACATACTTGTCTCCATAAAATTCAAATGAAATTTAAAACATTTAAGCAATGCAAATGAATTTTTTTCATTATCAAATATTCATGAGCTCGAAATCAGGGTTTTGAAATGCAAAATGATTTGTTTGATATCAATTTAGGGTTTTAGCAAATTTTTTTGTTTGAATTCAATTTAGGGTTTCAAGAAGCAATTAGGGTTTTCAATGCAATTTTTTTTGTTTCATTTCAAACTAGAGTTTTAAAATCCATTTTTTTTTGTTTGATTTGAATTTAGGGTTTCAAAAAGCAATTAGGGTTTTCAAATGCAATTTTTTATTTCATTTCAATTTAGGGTTTTCAAATGTAATTTTTTTTGTTTCCTTTCACTTTAGGGTTTTCAAATGCAATTTTTTTTGGTTTGATTGAACAATTTAGGTTTCAAAAGCTAAATTTTGTTCTTAGATATAATTTAAGGTTGATTTTTTCATTTCTATTCAATATCTTGAGGGTTTCATTGCATTTTTCTTCTACTTCTACAAATCATCATTTCTACTATTACAGGTGAATAAAATACAAAAAATATTAAATAAATTGAAAAAAAACATGCTAAAATCTATTATTGTATTAAAATTTTCAAAAAAACACAAAAAAAGCAAAAATATTGGGGGTGGAGGCACACCTAGAGATCACTTATGTCGTTGTCATCTCTGTTGAATTGGGATCTCGTGCTCTATCAATAACTGAGTTTCATTTGTTTTTAAAAATAAATGCCACCTTAAAATGGGATCCCGATTTTTACAAATCGAGATCTCATTTCCTGTCCACCAGTTCGGGACCCATTAATAAATGGGATCCCATTTTTTTTAAAATGGGATCCTATTTAGAATTTAAGCTCAGGATCCAGAAGCTAAATGGGATCCCATTTTTTAAAAGTGGGATCCCGTTTATTAAAAAGTGAGATCCTATTTTTGGCAAGCCAATTTCATTTTTTTGCCTAAGGCAAAAACTTCCACGTTTCGTGGACTCATCTTTGTGCTTTTACCCCACTATGTTTTACTCCCCCTTAATTTATTGGATTTGATTGAACCCCTAATAATTTCCTAAATTATGCATTTTGAGGCTTATTTTACTATTTTTTGTTAAATAGTAAGCATAAAACAAATGCATTTATTTATTGGTTTTCCCTCGACACCCAAATTCATAGAAAATAGGGCCAAGATAGGGATGCCCTTGGGTGGCTCTATCACCCTATTTTGTTGGGATCAAAATTCAAATATGTCAGTGTCAATATTTTATCAATTCCAATTCAAGTTGCAAATGTCGGCTATCGAGATTTAATTTGTGGACATTAGCATAATTGTGTACAAATACCTAGTTATTACACCATTTGAATTCTAACAAGACATAAGAGGTGAACATTATTATCAAGAGTAGTATCAAGCAATTCAAGAGCATTATTTCAAAGCTTTATTGCATTTAAAACCCTACACCTTGTCAACTCATAGAAACTCACCTAGATAATTATCATGCAGTGATCTAACAAGTTTGTAGACAAGAATTAGGAACTCAAATTTGACATTAGAGGACTACGAAAACAAATTTGGAATAGCCCTACAAGGATAAGTGGATCAAGTGTGTCAATAAGTGTTGAACATGTGTCTTAACATGCCAAAATGTTGGGTGATCATGCCAAATCCTTCATGTGTGCTATTTAAGTGGAGTTTTCTTCATTTTTGAGAGATCTTTTTGGAGAGTTGAGCTACAAAAAATTATTAAAAGGTTTAGAGAGTTTTTTGATATTGTAAGACTTGAGATCCAAGGCAAGTATTAAGAATTGTTAGAATATTGAAATGTAATTTCATTATTTCATCCTTTTACTCCCACTATAACAAGTTTATTACATTTTTTTTATCAGTTCAAAAGGTTTCCATGTGGTGGATAACCATATATTAACTAGAGAAAAATATAGTTTAACAAAATGGGAGTATATCCCAACTTTCAAACTCCTGCATTGCTCCAAGACAACAAAATGGAGCCAAAGGATAAAACAGACACCCAAATTTTGGCACTCAACCAACCATTACATCGACCATCTCCCAACCCACCCACAGACACATAGCTAATTAACAACTTATTACAGACCAAACAACCATTAAAAATCCCCCAAAAATAATAAGACAAAGCCTAGATAATATAGCCCCCAACCATACCCACACACCTCATTCTTCCACCATTCCATAGCCAACATCACCTACAAGCTCCTCGCCAATAGCCTTCCGAGCCACTCTCTTTGGCACATTTTCCCACACAATCCAACCATGCTCGTTCACCAACCCTTCTTCTTGAATGAACTTTTGTAACCACCCAACAACCTCATCCAGAGCCAAATCAAGTATACACTTCAAAAACAATATTCCCCTCATGGCAGCCACATGGTATCTTGGCAGAGAAGATGGATCCTCAGAAAATATTAGAGGATACCTCAACATTGTGTTCTTAAGTCTAATTTTGTTTCTTGGTTTAATAGTTTGTCAAAACCCTTGGAATTTGGTCTATATTAAGTGGTATTAGATCAGGTTGAATCATGAAGATTGTGAAAGGTTGAGTTCATATCCTTAAAGAGAAGAGGATATGAGGAAACATGGCACATAGAGGAATTGGCAGAAGGGAAGCCCCATAAGCTGGAGACATGGAACTTATGGAAATGTTGAGGGAATCATAGCCAGACTAGTTGTTATGGAGATAACACAACATAGAGGAGTATTTGTAAAGGATGTGAGTGATAATGAAGAATAAATAGTGAAGAAGAAGCAAAAGAAGGAGGAGATGATCAAGAAAGGAGGTTTTTGAGTGTAATGACCAGAATTGCCAACAAACCTCATGTAGGACCCACCAACAAGGGTAACTTGAATCCAGAGGAGTTGATAGATTGCATTTCATAAATTGATAAGTATTTTGAGTTGACATCCATTGAGGACCCTCATAGGGTAAAGATAGTAGCTACAAGGCTGAAGGGACATGCATCTCTATGGTGGGATCATGTGCAAGTTGAAAGACAAAGAAAAGGAAATGAGAAAATTAAAACCTGGAAGAGGATGGTAACTAAGTTGAAGATAAAGTTCTTACTAGCAAACCATTGAATCACCATGTTCAAGAAGTTGTAGAACCTCAATAAAAAGGAGAAGATTGTGCAAGATTATACAAAAGAGTTGTACAGACTGAACATAAAGCTAGACACATTAAAGATGATGTTGAAAAGGTCTCCAAGTATTTTAATGGCTTATATTACTTTGTTCAAGATGAAATTAGCATGGTAAGAATTATCAGTGTAGAAAAATCCTATCAATTTGCATTAAAGGCAAAATAAAATATTTTTATGAGACATAATAGTCCTAAGGGAAGAGGTAAATCCACAATACGTAGAGGACAATTCAATCCTAGATGCGATTATTAGGGTAAGCAAGGAGAAGCAAGTACTTCTCAAACCAGTACCCAAGGAGGTAGAAGAAGAGGTGATTACCCTAGAGGTAGAGGAAATTTTGGAAGAGGAAGATAATATAATGGAACATGTTTCTAGTGTGGGAAGGTTGAACATAGGGCATTTGAATGTCCTCGAGTACAACAAAGTAGTGGGAAAGGAAAAGAAACAATAGTTTACATTGCACAAGTTGAGGAGAGTGTAGCTTCACCAAGATGTGGAGAAGAACTAGAGGATGGAGAATACCTAATGCTAAAAAAAATTATTTTGAAACTAGAAAAAGTGTAAGGAGAACTAGAGAAAAGCATAAATTTGTTTAGAATTAGATGTAAATTTGGAGGAAAATATTGTAAAGTCATTGTGGATAGTGGCAACACTAAAAATTTAGTGTCAGAAGAAATGGTGGGGAAACTAAAGCTTAAGAGGCTAAAACACTCAACTCCCTACAAGGTTTCCTAGCTACAATAAAGGACATCAATTGTTGGTAAGTGAATACTGTTGGAATCAAGCAACACTAAGAGGGGGGGTGAATTAGTGTTGTGTAGTTTTTAACTTTATTAATCTGATCTCTCAAGTGCCTACAACATTCAATCAAAAGAAAGATGCATGAATATAAAAAATTGAGCCACAACACCATAACACAAGGATTTTTACATGGAAACCTTGTTAGGGGAAAAACCACGGTGGAGGTCAATCCACTATTTGAGTACTCAAATATAAGTTTTTTACAAAATGGGAATGCACTTGCATTCAGGCACACTGCCTAGAGCTCACTACTCAAAATTAGGAAGGATCACTGCCTTACATAGATTTGGATTACATCAAAAGGTTGAACTGAGAAATTAGCATCTACAAATGACTGATTACAGTTCCGGTTAGGTTCATAGATCAGATTTTGGACCTTCTGTCTAATTATGCACTTCACTTTGTTTTGTCTTAATTTGCTTCACAAAATCCTCTACTGCACAAGTGAAACTATGCATAAACGCTCAACTAATCTTCCGATATTCGCAACACACATCAACACATCACACACACACACCAAAATGAAATAAATGATCTCTTATATATATATATATATATATATATATATATATATATATATATATATATCTGTTATCGAGGATTCAATCGCTATATACCAGCTTCAATAAGAAATATTTACCAAATGTTGGCTCAAATCATGAACATTTAATGCACATCCACCAAAGTCGGCCATAGCATAGTGAGGACCCAAAACAAAATCTTCAATACAAAAATACTTCAAATAATTTTTCCTTGAACATCCCATATTCACTTAGTCGGCCTTCTAGTACTGTTGAACAGAAAATCAAACAACCGGATCTCCCAACTCATACACCACTTGATGTGACGACACAAAAATCAAGAATAAGACATCTCATTAACCCATTGAGCTTCCCTGAGATACACAAACCAAACTGATAAATTGGTAATGTAAACCACTTGACATATTCAACTTCAGCCGAATACCATGTTCTTTACTATGTCTTTTGGTATGGTCAAATACTATTGTGTGGACCAGATCAATGACTTAGGTTGTCGTCAATGACAACACCAAAAGCCATATGCCAACAATCTCCCTCTTTGGCATTGATAGCGACACTTAGTGAAAAATGACTAAGTGTTGGAACCTTCAAAACTTCAAAAAGCCATAGCTGACAAAACTTGAGAAAACTCCCCCTGAGTTTGATAAGGAATTTTTCACTGGTCTCTCTCCCCCTTTGACATCAATGATAAAAAGATAATAAAATATTTTCTTTCTCCCCCTATGAAGTGTAACCAAAAACTTATGCAAAAATTAATTCAAATTTTTTTAAGAAATACAGCCACTATTTGGTTAGAAGATTATTTTGAATTTTTCTTTCATCTCTAGAAGAAACTTCTTCCATGCTTCCACTGCAATCTTGGTGATTATGATCATTGTTTTTAGATGTCCGATTGATAATTTTGATAAGGGATTTTGGAATGGTGATGCCTTCTTCTAATATTTCTCCTTTCCTTAGTATCTCAATCAATTGTTCCAGCCTACATTTTGTTAAGTCCTTCACTTTCCAAAAGGTGTCAACAATCTTGTCTCTGGTGATTTGAACTTTTGTATGCTTTGACTGCAATTCTTGAATCCTTTTCTTAACTGTACCATCTTGATCTTGAAACATGTTAAAATTTTGTCCAATACTATTCAGCTCTATTTCAATTTGCTCCAGCTTTTCTTTGTACTTTTTGATTGCTCTGATACCAATTGTTGGAATCAAGCAACACTGAGAGGGGGGTGAATTAGTGTTGTGCAATTTTTAACTTTATTAATATGATCTCTCAAGTGCCTACAACATTCAATCAAAATAAAGATGCATGAACATAAAACAATAAGCCGCAACACCATAACACAAGAATTTACGTGGAAACCCTGTTAGGGTAAAAACCACGGTGGAGGTCAATCCACTATTTGAGTACTCAAATATAAGTGTTTTACAAAATGGGAATGCACTTGCATTTAGGAACACTGCCTAGAGCTCACTGCTCAAAATTAGGAAGGCTCACTACCTTACATAGATTTGGATTACATCAAAAGGTTGATCTGAGAAAGTACCATCTATAAATTCCTTATTACAGTTCTGATTAGGCTCATAGATCAAATTTTGGACCTTTATGATTCTACACTTCACTCTATTTTTGTCTTAATTTACTTCACAAAATCCTCTATTGCACAAGTGAAACTATGCATAAATGCTCAACTACTCTTCTGATATTCTCAACACACACAAACACACCAAAATGAAATAACCGATCTCTTATATACATTTGCTATTGAGGATTCAATCGCTATATGTCGGATTCAATAAGAAATATTTACCAACTGTCGACTCAAATCATGAACAACATTTAATGTGCATCCACCAAAGTCAGCCATAACATAGTGAGGACCCAAAACAAAATCTTCAATATGAAAATACTCCAAATAATTTTGCCTTGAACATCCACAACATCCCATATTCACTTAGTCAGCCTTATAGCACTGTTGAACATAAAATCAAATGACCGGATCTCCCAACTTGTACACCACTTGATGCGATGCTACAAAACTCGAGAATACGACATTTCATATACCCATTGACCTTCCCTGAGATCCACAAACCAAAATAATAAACCGGTAATGCAAACCACTTAATAAATTCAACTTCAGCCAGATACCCTGTTCTTTACTCTATCTTCTGGTATGGTTAGATACTGTAGTGCGAACTGGATCAATGACTTAGGTTGCCATCAATGACAACACCAGAAGCCATATTCCAAAAAATACTGCCTAGTCAACTTTCATATTGGGAATTATAAAGATGAGATAATGTGTGATATAGTGTCAATGGATGCGTGATACTTATGTTTGACAAACCTTTCCAATATGATATGCAAGCCATACATTATGGCAATACTAACTATTATAAGATCAAGAAGGATGGAAAGGAATATGTGTTGAATCCCTTAAAGGATAAATATGAGGAGGTTGAGAAAACCAATAGAGTTTTTCTAGTGACTGGAAAACAATTCCTTAAAGGATACAAGAAAGGAGAAGGTATGTTTTCCCTTCCTACCTAAGCCTATAGAGGTTAGGATAATAGATAAAGGGAAAGAAATTCCTATGGAAGTCCAAGAAATTTTGAATGAATTCATAGAAATTCTCATGAAGAACTTGCTTGATGGATTACCTCTAGTGAGAAGCATAATTCATTGCATGGATTTGATACCGAGTGCTAGCCTACCAAATAAGGCACCTTACAAAATGACACCCATGGAAAATGAAGAGGTGAATAGACAAGTGCAAGAATTACTTGACAAGGGATTAATTAGAGAAGGTCTCAATCCATGTGTTGTACCTATTGTATTGACACCTAAGAAATATGGAGAGTGGATAATGTGCACTAATTTAAAGGCTATAAATAAGATCAATATTAAGTATAGGTTTCCATTGCCTCAAATGAATGACTTTATGGATTGTTTAAGTGGAGCAAAGTACTTCACTAAGATTGACTTGAAGAGTGGGTATCATCAAATTAGGATTAGATAAGGTGATGAATGGAATACAACATTCACGACCAAGGATAGGTTGTATGAGTGGTTAGTGATGTCATTTTGGTTGACAAATGCACCTAGAATTTTCATGAAATTGATGAATGAGGTACTAAAACATTTCCTTGGTAAACTTGTTATTGTTTATTTGGCTGATATTTTAGTTTTTAGTAAAACAAAGGAGGAACACCTATTGCACATTAAGATAGTATTACATAGGTCGAGAGAGATAAATTTATTGGTAAACCTAAAGAAGTGCAGATTCATGATAGAGAACTAATGTACCTAGGTTTTGTAGTATTTGAAGAAAGGATAAAGATGGACCTAGAGAAGGTTAAGGCAATAATAGGTTGGCCTTCACCTAAGAGCATGTTTGAGGCTAGAATTTTTCATGGTTTTGCAAAATTCTATAGGAAGTTCACAAGAAATTTCAATGGGACATGTGCACCTATCATGGAGACAATGAAGAGTGGTAGGAAAGAGTTTCAATGGACATCTGAAACAAACAAACAAAAATATTTTAGTTGTTGAATAATAAGGTGATAGAACAATCAGTGTTGACATTATCATACTTTCGCAAAGTATTTCAAGTGGAAATTGATGTTAGTGGTAGTGCAATTAGGGGAGTATTAAGTCAAGAAGGAAGACCCATTGCCTACTTCAGTGAGAAGCTAAATGAAGCAAAGAGTAAATACTCAATCTATGACCAAGAGTTTTATGCTATACTGTAGGCCTGAAGAAGTGGAGACATTATTTGCTACCTAAGGAATTTGTACTATACATAGACCACCATACCTTTTAATTTATCAACAACCAAGGTAAGTTGAACTAGAGACATAAAATGGTTGGAATTCTTGTAGAGTTATTCTTTTGTCTTGAAACATAGAAGTTGTAGATCGAATAGGGTAGTAGATGCACTTAGCAAAATATTTTTATTGATGAATGAGTTAGGAGTCAATGTTATTGGTTTTAATGCAATGAAGGGGTTATATCCAGATGATACTGAATTTATGGATGCACAAACAACTAGTAAAGGTCAAGTGGAAAAGGACAAGACTTTGTGGTTGGAGTATTTCATTCAAGATGGTTTGTTGCTCAAGGAATATAAATTATGTGTACCTAGAGGTTCAATGAGAGAGAACCTAATCAAAGAAAAACATAATGGAGGCTTAAGTGGACATTTTTTAATAGATAAGACATTGACATAATTGGTTGAAGGGTATTTTTGGCCTGAAATGGGTGTAGATGTGAAGAGGTTGGTACATGTTTGCAATTTTTTTTAACATGCCAAAAGATTAAGACAAAATACTAGGTTATACCAACCATTTCCCATACTAGAGGGACAATGGGTGCACCTAAGCATGGATTTTGTTTTAGGGTTACCTTGAACATAGAGGTAATGACTCAATTTTTGTTGTAGTGGATAGATTTTTAAAGATGGTTCATTTCATACCATGCCACAAGACTAGTCATGCATCCCAAATATATAAATTATTTTTTAAGGAGGTAGTTAGGCTACATGGATTACCCAAAAGAATTGTCTCATATCTAGGGACACCAATTTTTTACATTGTGGAAGAAGATGAGCATTAAATTAGGGTTCAACTTAGCCTATCATCCCCAAACTAATGGGCAGACATAAGTTGTGAACAATAGTTTGGGAAACTTATTGAGTTGCTTGGTTAGAGATAAACCACAATAATGAGACCTTATCCTGGCTCAAGCATAATTTTCTTACAATAACTCAGTGAATAGAAGTGCAAGAAGGAGTACATTCCAAATAGTCTATGGGTATAGCCCTAGAGATGTTGATGATTTGAGAGATAGTGCATATTGGAACCAAAAGAGTGTTGTGGTAGAGAATTTTGTTGAATACATTCATGAGTTACACAAGGATGTGAAGGAAAAGTTGGAGAAAAGTGCCATTAAATATAAGGAGCATGTTGATATACACAAAAGGTGACTCAAATTTCAAGTAGGTGACTTAGTCTTGGCACATTTAAGAAAAAAAATGTTATCACAAGGAACATACAATAAGTTAAATTAGAAGAAAATAGGCCCATGCAAAGTTCTACAAAAAAATTTCTCCAATGCCTATGAGATTGAACTTCTAACAAGAATAAACATATCTCCCACTTTCAATGTTATTGATCTATACAATTTTTATTAAGGGGAGACGATTTTACGAGGGATTTGCATTCAAGTTCACAAGATGAACAAGAATGGATACATCGGTTGCCTAAGAAGAAGATTGAAGAAATAGGAAGAGTGATTTATTCTTGAGTGGTTGAGAGAACCAAGGGAAGGGAATATATGGAATATCTAGTGTAATGGAAGAACATAGTTGCAAATGAAGCTTCTTGGTTGAGTGCTACAAAGCTAGCCAAGTATTGAATTCTGATTCCAGACTTGTCTAAATGTTCATGAGTTTCCACCTCATGAAACATTTCACTTATTCGATATGTTTGATGTAGGAACATTTAGGTCCACAAGCAATCATACATCAACCAAAAACATTTCCTTGCTTTCTTGTTTGTTTTCTTCTTTGTTTTTGCTTGCAAAAGTTGGTGATCAATTTTCGAGGAAATAAAATTGGTTCATGGAAAAGTAATGACTCCATCTCGAAGATGGACCAAATGGGTGCCTTCATTTCAAATTTAGTGAAGTTTTGAGAAAATTTGAGGAAGTTGTGTAATTGCAAAAATTTTGCTTGTTTTGGATATTGCAAAACTTTCCTAGTGTTTGTGATGTCACATTTTAATTTCGAGAAGATATGAGAAAAATTGAGTAAACTGTGCAATTATGAAACTTTTTTCTGTTTTGGATATTGTGAAACTTTCTTGGTGTTTGGGATGTCACATTTCAAATTTGGAGAAGACCCGGGCAAAATTGAATAAGTTATGTAATTGCAAAACTTTTGTCTGTTCTAGATATTGCAGAAATTTACTAGTGTCCAAGAGTCACATTTCCAATTTGGGGAAGATCTAAGCAAAATTGAGGAAGTTACACAATTGTGAAACTTTTTCCTATTTTGGATATTGTGAAACTTTCCTAGTGTCTGAGATGTCACATTTCAAATTTGGGTAAGATCCAAGCAAAATCGAGGAAGTTATGCAATTGTGGAACTTTTGCCTATTCTAGATATTGTGAAACTTTCTTAGTCTCTGGGATGTCACATTTCAAATGTGAGGAAGATCCAAGCAAAATTGAGGAAGTTGTGTAATTGTGAAACTTTTTTCTATTCTGGATATTGTGGAACTTTCCTATGCATCAAGATATATCTTGTTTACCCTTGGTTTTTTGTCAAAATGACAAAAGGAGGTAGAAAATGAAAAAATGATGCTTATAACAACCTAGGAAGTGGATCAAGCGTGCCAATAAGTGCCCCACACGTGTCCTTACATGCCAATACATGGGGTGGTCATGCCAAATTCTTCATGCATGCTATTTAAGTGAGTTTCTCTTCATTTTTTAGAGGTCTTTTTGGAGATCTAAACTACAAAAATTTATTGAAAGGCTAAGAGAGTTGTCTAAGTTGAATGTTTGAATATTGTAAGGTTTGAGAGCCAAGGAATGTATGAAGGCATGTCAGAATACTAAATTTTAATTGCATTGTATTATCGTTCTACTCTTTTTGCAACAAGTTTATTGCATGTTGATCAGAGAATACTTCAACACCGTGTTCTTAAGTTTAATTTTGTTGCTTGGTTTAGTAGTTTGTCAAAGCCCTTGGACCTTGGACTACATTAGCATTATGGATCAAATTGTTATACCTTGGAGAGTACTGCTATAACACCACCCATCACATGTCCATTAGTGACTTGGTAAAACATAGCCAATATATTTTGACATCACTCAAGGATCACCTATAGGGAGCTCAAAATCAATAAAAAAAGAATGCAAATTAACATCATGTTGAGAGGATATTTTAGTTTAAAGACGGTTTTTCTATACATGCAACCTTATAGATAGACCTCCATTAAACACCATAGGGTTGAAAAGCTCAACCTTGCTTCTATAGGCCCTTCAAATTTGTGAAATTGTTTGTTGAAGTGATTTATGAATTGGAGTTGCCAATAGATATAGTAAGATTGATAATGATTTCCAAATGTCTTACCTCAAAATATCACTTGGACAACACATTATACCAAGAGTTGACTTTCCGCCCTTAGATGGTGAAGGAAAAATCATATTAGTGCTACATGTTATCATTGATACACAAGAAAAAAAGATGAGGAATAGAAAAATCATAAAATATTTGGTTTGTTGGAGGAACCTACTTACAAAAGATGCCACATGGGATGGATCATAGATTATTGAGCACTCAACTTTTCATTGGTTGTGGGAAAGCAATCTAGGGTATAACAAACTTATAATGTGCCTTTTTTAATTAATTATCTAATGTGGACCTTATCCTTATTTTTCCATTAAGGATATAAAAATATTTCTAATAAAGGAGCCATAATTTGGGAAAATAGAACAACTAATAAATAATAATAATAACTTCAAGCATATGAAGGTGTTGGTTCCGTAAAAGATTAGTGTAACACATAAAACATGGAACATGTTTAATCATGATGAATTATATGACATCTCATTAGAAAAGAGTTACAAGTTGGCATTCATGACAAAGTGGGGACTATTTTGAGGAGACAATGTTATAAATTTATTAATTGTTATTTTAGAGAGGGGAAATGTAGCATTGTAATTTGTGCCCTATCAATGCTATTTATTAAGGACCCTTTTGGACTTTGAGAGATCTACCATTTTTTATATTTCGAGCTTAGCTTGAGCCTTATATTTAACTATTAATTTGAGGACTAAAAACCTTGGATTTGGTGATCATGGGATAAACCCCTTTGGTTTCTTGAGAACAATCTCATTTATTGAACATTCTTTTTGTCTTTTCTTTCATTTGGGTGCAATAATTTATGAACTCGTGATTCACTGGGATTTATTGATAAATTGAAGCAATATTTATATACTAACAATAAATCCTTAAGGATAAAATTTAGGGTTTTAAAGTAATTTATTTGGGTATATCAATTTAATTAAAATACAAGAAACCCTAAATGATAGTCGTCATAATAGCCATTAGGGTTATTACAAAAACATAGTACCAACAAGTAAGTGAGGGGGACATGGTTTTATAAGCTTATAGTTTTAGAGGCACATGATTTATGTAATAATGCTTAGTGGTTTTGTGCAAGCTTATTTTTAAATAAAAGCAAGTACATGAGTAGTTATTGAGGTTGACCATCCTAACCATTGGCTTGTTGGCTAAGGTTAATTGAGCATCTATTATAAGTTGTATATGTGAGAAGAGGAAGCATGGATTGGGTCATGTGGTTACATGATTCCCATTTGCTTGTTCACATAGAATGCAATTAGGGAGCTCAATGTTTTAGAATTCTCGCATGGAGATTGCAAATGTATTGTAATCTTGTTCATGAGATAATACATTAAGTGTGTGAGTGCTTTTGGAGGCTACATTTTTCCTTCATGAAGATTGCAAATGTATTGTAATCTTGTTCTTGATAGCATGTTTTTCTCTTCCTTTGCATCATGGATTCTAAATACTTGTTTGCATACTTTCTCTCTTGGGGTTATGTGTAAATAGTTTACTATGGCTGCAAATTTCCTTTTAAAATACCTATGTAAAGGTATCTAACCTTCATGATGATATTAAATACCTTATGGGGATGACCATGTTACTGCATGAGAGGTCTAGGTCTCTTAAGATCACAAATGAGGAGTCAAGGGGATGTGAGGAGTGAGATAGAGGAGGGGTAGTCAAGTCAACTTTCCCTTGATTGATATTTCCTATGATGTTTTTGGGTCATTTTTATGTTGAACTCTTGTTTAGCTTTGTATTCAACCATCAATTTGAGGACAAAAACCCTTGGATTTGGAGATCAGGGAATAAACCCCTTTGGTTTCTTTAGAACATTCTCATTTATAGGTTGTCTTTTTGATAAAATATTTTATTTTATCTTTTGAAAAATATTTGTATTTGGACTAGGAACATATTGTGTGTGTTTGTATAGTTATAGTTTATTTGATGGTATTTTGACATTTTTTAATATATTTTTTCTTTAGCATATTTATATTACATTCATGCAATCTATTGTTGCATCTTTTAGGTATCATTGTATATTCAAATTAACTAGATAATTGATAACAAATGTATTTGGTATGATTACATAGTTGTCATTCACATGCTTGCAATCTTTATATCTATAAGGAAAACCTTGTTTTCTCCAACCACCCAACATAGTAATTCTGAATTTACATGCACAAATTAAATCAATTGAGGTTATGTATGGTTATAAAGAAACATATGAAAATCTCCAAAGTCACATGCTATAATATTTCATACATACATCTAATGAATTCATAGTATAATGAATTTAATTAGGTTAACATTATCAATATCTATTTATAGGTTTAATATCCTCTTGTGGGGAGGCCTTCAACTCATATTCAATAATTGAGATGTGTCTCTTTTAGATAATTCACATTTAATATGTATAATTTGAGCATGTAAAATTCATTTTAAGAATATTTACATGGGTTTATATTATAAAAGTTCTAATCTTTTACCACTTGAGCTTATTTCATTTGACTAACCATATATTATTAATATTAATTTAAATAATAAAATAAAAATAAATAAGTTCAACGACTATTACCAAGATGAATAATATAAAAAGGAAAAAGCCTAAGGAATTCATATCCATTGTTAAGTCACTAACTTGTCAAGTCCTTAAATATTTATCATAGAGAACGGTCTCCTAAAAATTAGTTTATGGCCCTCGAGTTGTCTATTAAAAGTGGTTGTCTCCTTCTTGTTGATATGATCACTAATAGCAATTTCAAATAAGAATTAAATACTAGGTATAATGTTTTATAGTAGTAATTAATTAATTAATACTTGTATTTGTAAGTTTTGAGCTAAATGTTTTATGTTATGCTTCTCAACTTAAATATTAACTTGTAGTGGAGTTTGAGTTGTGTTTTAATCCTAATAGTTGGCATGGTACTTAAATGTCCATTAGTCTTGTTAAATTACTTTTTTATATGAATAAGTATTTGTATTACCATTTGAAACAAAGCAAATAGGTGGGGAATTTGAATGACAAAAATGATGTGAAGAAAAATAATGTGTGGGTGTGTGATATAGATGGACCTATTTTCCTTTATTTCATTAGGAAATGAGATCCACACAAAGAATTGACTTACAACCCTTAGGTGAGTCAACTCAATGAATGAATCTACTGATTTCCTTATGATTGAGGATAGGGGTATTTTCCTAAAAATCACTTTTGGGAGAAAAACTAAAAATAGAAAATCTACTCAATTATGCCCATTCAAACTTGAATCATCAATTTAAAGCATAATATAGACAGAAACCACAAAGTTCCAACATATTTGGAAATGGTAGAGTGATGTGTACCTATCACCAAAATGTAGATTCGAGAGGCTACCTAGGACTCATTCGCCCATAGGTGAATGGGTCTTTGTGCAGAGGTTTTGTTCAGCTTTTGAGATCCTTTGGTGCTAGTCTGTAGCTCATGTTTGATCTGGGTTTCAATGTCAAATAGTCAAAAATGAGGTTTGTAGGCGAGATTCCATAAATTGACAACAAATATGACAACTTTTTGCAACTTTGTCACTTTGCAACTTTGAGATCTTCAATCCTTCTTTAACCTATAAACCTACACATTCACAAAGAGGGAAAAATTGTTCGTTTTTGGTGAATGGGGGCTTTCCTTGGTCAAGCCCCATTTTGGTAATTAAACCTTGAATTGAAATAATGAAATATGAAAGGAATGATGAATGAACAATATATGTTGCAACTCACCAAACCCTCGAATAAACATTTGGAGGACTGAAATTGCAATCTTGATCTTGCATGAAATGGCTTCAATGGATGTGGATCTTGATACTTGAATCTTAACTTGAGTGTAGACTTGGATCTTGAAACCTACATCACAATGTTAGCTCCAAAAACATGCATGATTGCAAAATACTTTGACATGATGCTTGAGATCTTGATTGCTGCAATAAATTTTCTCTTGAATGCCCTTGATCATAATCTTTTCTCTTGTAAAGTTGAATTGATGCTCTCATGAATTTTCTAGGATTTGAATTGATAAAATAACCTTGTATTTATAAGCATGTATCCTTAATTTCTCAAAAATTAACATTACAAGCCGACATTGAAATTTAAATTTGTGGACATTAAAATATTCACAAAAACATAATTTAAATTTGGTTTCAAAGGCCTAGGGAGGACCCCTTCCTAGAACACACATTGCTCAAGGTAATTACTTATGTGTTGGAATTAATTGTTGTCGGGTTTCCTCTTTAGAAAATCTAATTTATTAGGCTTGTAGGAGTACATTTTTCTACACTACATTTAGCCCCTACTTAGTGAGAGGATGACCTTGCATCAAACTCACTCTAAAGTATACAATCAATGGAGGTCTAATTGTACAACTATTGGAAAGATAAGACGACAAAGGTCAAGGAGGATGATCAAGCCCCCAAGATCTAATATCTCACAAAAAACCAACAAAGGCACAAAGAGACACATACATTTGTCAAATATGTAGCAGCAATGACAAGATACTCAATCATACAATGTCAAAGACTTAAAGAAAGGAAAAATAAAAAGGGGTGGATCAAGCCTTGATTGTTTATCCATCTGGATATGGATCAAGCCTTATCTTTTTGTCCAAAAAAAATGTTTACAAGTGGAAACCTGTTTTCCACTATGCAAACAACTTGCGCTCACATGGGCTAGTGAAATCCATTGACCACTAGGTGAGCCCTGAGAAGTGGCTAGCTAGCCATACCAAAGTTATACCTCCTGATAACTTTGATAAGGCACCATAGAGATGGTCACAAGGCTAACAAGTTGTGTTATGCTAGGCACTCATGAAAAAGGCTCCACTGGAAAGCAAGTTGTGTTATGATCAGTGGCCTTGAAAAAGGGGTTGTAACTTTGAGCTTCACAAGGCTAGCAAGTTGCATATGCTAGGAACTTATGAACAAACAAGGCTCCACTGGAAAGCAAGGTGTGTTATGCTTGGTGGCCATGAAAAACATAAAGGTTCCACTGGCAAGAAAGTTGTGGTATGCTTGGTGGCCTTGATACATGCAATAATATATTCAAAGGGGTTTTGCTTAGTTCATGTAAGGTCTCACCTTAAGGAACATCACGCTTGACATCACCACCAACAGAGAAAAAATCAAAGGATAAAATATTTGCAACTTAGGGAATGCAAACCATAGCATTACCACTAAGACGAATATCATATGCTAAGAGAGGTAACACTCTTGAAGGACGTCAATCCCAATGTCACCAAGAAGAAGACTCGTCACAAGAATCAAGAAGACCACACTAAGAAACATAAGTTATAGCCAAAAATGTCAAAATGATAATGCCAATGTATATCCCCACTTTAAACAAATTGCTAAACACCATGTTCTGAGCAATTACTTTAAAGTAGAAAAATTATAAATGCTAAACAATAAAGAAGACATTAGAGCTTATTTGGAAAGCCCTATGTCAAGCATATGTTTCCAAATGAAGCTATGTCATGAAAATGGGTTTCCCCCAAATGAAATCCCAAAATAACACACAAGGGATCCACAGATTTGGGATCAGTGCATGTCTTTATTTTACAATGATATTATAGAGCTCGAAAACATCATCACTCCCCAAATATTCGTAGAACTGGAAGAATGATGTACATAGAGAGAAAAAACAAAGAAAATATTTTGGGTCAACATGGAAGAGACCTAAATGTCTCGACACCCTACATCATCCCCAGAAGGAAAACACAAGACAAGAGAAAAGATAAAGGTTTATGACATATAGAAGAATGTAGGTAAAAATAGAGGAATGAACATAAATACATGTTAAATAGGATGATACAGGGGATCACATTACACACATGCAATCACACACAAAGCACATGAAAAGAAGATAAATAAAAAACTAGTATGGCACATGAGATTCAACCTATAACAGGTCGTTTGCATCCGAATCTTGTTCATCATATGTGGAAGGTGGATAACTAGCCAAAGGGACAATGACAAGTGTTGTACTAGGACAAGGCTTACTAAATCCTTTGCCCCCACTAAGTGCAATACAAGGATGAGCTGAGGTAATTGATGAGGATGCGCTCCTTGCAATATAGAAATGTAAAACATGCAATAGTGAGTATGCTATGATTCTACAACTATCACATGGCAAGGAGAAAATCAATTAATTGCTAAGGAATTATTTGATCATATTCCTATGAAAATGGTTCAAATTTAGTAATGATTCTCTTTAAGGCACGACACTCATCAGTAAGATGGCCAAGTGTTCGATGAAATGCACAATAATTCATGTTTGTACTCTTCCCTTTTTTGCTTTCTTTGATAGGTGGCAAGTAAGTCAATCCTATACAAAGAAGTTCCATTTTTTGTTCAATTTATGTTTTAGTGTGCAAAAATGGAAATTCATTGACTTTATAAGGCTTGGATTTCTCGATTGATTAGGTAACTTGTTAAAGTGAATTTGGAGGAGGAGTGCCTAAGATGATCCTATCGTCCTTGTGAGGCATTGGTTGATTATTATGAAGGACACTTATTTCCTTGGAAGATGTAGAGGGAGGAGGATCTTGATATCCTAATCCTTTGGTATCTTCGATTGGGATTTGTTCTAGTAATTTATGGACTTCATGCTCATTGGTTATGTCACATCCTTGTTTTCTTAAGATCTTAAATCCTTGGCCATAACTCTTCTAAGTTAATGGATGCATTAGTAACTCGGTTGGTATAAGATAGAAGAGTCTCATTATTGCTCTTGTTAACAATTTCATTAATGGTTGATAGTTGAGGCTTGCTCCGTGCTTCAATTTTGGGATGTAAAAGGTTGAGCATATCAAGTGATGGAATTATAGGTGGTATTGGTTGCTACATGGATGGGTAAAATCATGCATTATTCTCAAGATTGTGTAGGGAGTCTTGTATGAATCATTGCATGTTATCTTCATCTTGTCCTAATATTTCCATCTCACGGGGACATTCATTAGGAGTTAATTGTGAATGATTAGGTTATATTTCATTAGGATCATTACTAAACACACAACTTGAGACAGCTACCAAAAACATTAAGGATTTCCATATATTACCCATACACATGTCCATGATGAAATATAAGAATTATGCAAGATTTCAAATCTAATAATTAATTGATTTAGAATGCAACAAGCCTAAAAAATGTTGTGTTTTAAATGCCCAATTGTATGTTTGAAATGCACTTGAATTGATCAATTAACCTTAATGTAAATGATGTAGAAAACAGAAATTCTAGAGACTAAAACAAAAACCTAAATGCAGAAACACAAAATGAAAACAAAGAGCTTTTAGTGCCCAAAAATTCAGAAACAAGCCTAATTAGGGACTCATTCGCCCATGGGTGAATGGGTCTTCTATTAGGGTTTTTTTAAATTAAATTACAAATATATGAGTTGATGTTTATTTTTCCAGATTTAGTTGCAAATAGGTAGTTACAGTTTCATATTTATGGTAAATCATATCTAAATGCAAGTGTGAAATGATGCTAAATGACAAGAAAAAAGACCTAATTTGAGATGCAATTTTGATTCAATTTTTTGATTTAAGTGACTGGTCATGCAATGTTATGTAAGCACTATGCAAAATTAATTAAAAAATTGATTTTTTTACATTTTAAAGAATAAAAAATGCAAACCTAAAACCCTAAATGAGATGCAAACTAATGCAAGTTAACAAACCTAAATGAGATGCAAATAAATGCAATGCAAAGTTATGCAAATCCTAGATCTAGGGTTTAGATGGACTCCAAATTTAAAAAAATTATAGTGCAAGAATGTCAGGTTCACCAAAATGAAACAAAGAAAATAGGTGGGGGGTTTGAATGATAAAAATGATGTGAAGAAAAATAATGTGTGGGGTGTGAGATATAAATGGACCTATTTTCCTTTATTTCATTGGGAAATGAGATCCACACAAAGAATTGACTTCCAACCCTTAGGTGAGTCAACTCAATGAGGGAATATACTAATTTTTGTATGATTGAGGATGAGGGTATTAGCATGAACAACAATTTTGGGATGAAAACTAAAAATAGAAAATCTACTCAATTATGCCCATTCAAACTTTAATCATCAATTTAAAGCATAATACAGAAAAAAACCACAAAGTTTCGACAAATCTAGAAATGGCAAAGTGATGTGTACCTATCACCAAAATGCAGATTCAGGAGGCTACCTATGACTCATTTGTCCATAGGCGAATGGGTCTTTGTGCAAAGATTTTTCTCAACTTTCAGAATTCTCGGGTGTCAGCCTGTAGCTTCTATTTGATCTAGGTTTCAATGTCAAATAATCAAAAATAAAGTTTGTAGGTGAGATTCAATGAATTGACACTACAATAGAGTAGGAAAATAGCGCCTAAAATAGCATTGGATTTCAGTGTATTTTAGTTCACAAATTAGGCTATTTGGCTAGCGCTAAACTTGGCACAAATAGGAATGGTCATCTCGGCGCCGAATTTTGCATCAAACGTTGCACCAAAGTTACTGTCATAGTTAGCGCCAAAAAATCACAACACCCCTGTTAGCACCAGGAAATAGCATCAAAAATAGTGCCTAAATTAGCACCCAATTTGGCTTCTATTTTTGCTTCTATGTCTACTCCCATTTTTGCTTTTGGTTTTTCTTCTGGTTTTGCTTCTAGGTTTGCTTCCAATTTTGCTTTCGGTTTTGCTTCCAATTTTGCCTCCAATTTTGCTTCCAAGTTTGCTTCCAATTTTACTTCCAGGTTTGCCTCCACTTTTGCTTCCAATTTTGCTTCCAGTTTTGCTTTCGGTTTTTCTTCCAATTTTGCTTCTGATTTTGCTTCTAGTTTTGCTTCTAGTTTTGCTTTTAGTTTTGCTTCCATGTTTGCTTTCAGTTTTGCTTCCAGTTTTGCTTCCAATTTTTCTTCCAAGTTTGCTTCTAGTTTTGCTTCCGGTTTTGCTTCCAGTTTTGGTTCTGGTTTTGCTTCCAATTTTGCTTCCAATTTTGCTTTCGGTTTTGCTTCCAAGTTTGCTTCCAGGTTTTCTTCCAGTTTTGCTTCTAATTTTGCTTCCATGTTTGCTTCCAGTTTTACTTCCAATTTTGCTTCCAAGATTGCTTCTGGTTTGCTTCTAGTTTGGCTTCCATTGTTTCTTCCTTTTTTGCTTCTAAAAATGCTTCTTGTTTTGCTTCCATTTATTAATTTAATATGTTTTATTTCAATTTAATTAGTTAAATATATCGTGCCTCTTAAATAGCTCATATGATTATAGACTAAGTAATTTAATTATTTAAATTTAATATGTTTTATTTCAATTTAATTAGTTAAATATATTGTGCCTCTTAAATAACTCATATGATTATAGACTAAGTAATTTAATTATTTAACTCATGATTAAATAACAAGATAATTATTTTTTTTGGGTCGGTAACACGAAATTTTCGTATTGCTTGTAAAGATAAAAAAGTAAGTACATCTATTGTTCAATGTCATTACCCACCAAAATTCCACAACAAACAACAAAAACCAGAGGTACCTTAATGTGCAGAGTAAAACATTAAATAAACCCCGTAACCGCTATAACTGTTTACCAGTAAAATCCTTACAAAAAATAACCACCATTAACAGTGTTCAGAGTTACACACTTCAATACAACAAAAGCGAAGGGAGAATTCAAAATCAAACACAGACAAACATGACCAGTCTTAATGAGCTCCACCTGGACCCAACGGATGCTTGGCTATCTCCTTCAAAGGCTTCTTCTGTCGTCGCTTCCCCGACTTCTTCTTCTGGCGCTTCCTTTGCACTTCCAATCCCTGCATCTTCGCCTTTGCTTGTGCTAGAACTTCTTCAACCTCCATGAGTTTGATGAACACTTTGAGTGCTTTCCATCCCAAACGCACTTCCTCATGGCAATGAGCTTTGTATTTTCCTTCAGGCCAACAAATAAAGGGTTTGAGCCCCAGTCTCGCATAGAGCTCCTCAATTTTATCATCTGCCAGTCCTTCAAAATAGTCTAAACCTACACCCAGAACCACCCATTTGAGAATGGACTCCATGCCTACCAAAAAATCTTCATGCATAATTTTTTGCATCACCATCTTCACCATTTCCACTAGTTCACCTAAATCCAAGCCCCACGTTGCAATTAAGGAGTAAATGTCCATGTTGGTTCGATATATGTGTTTTAGAGAGCTGAAATCCCTACCACAAATCATTTTTGCACACTGCACTAGCCGCTCACTATCAACAAGGAAAAGGCCCTACAATTGTTTTCCGGACACCTCTCCATAAAACAGGCCCAAAGATTTTCGTGACTGAAAGGTGAAATTGGCTTCCATTTCTCCTAACAACCAACGCCGCCACCACCAAAGTTTGTTGTAGAGTTTTTCTCGACCCTTTCCAAATGAAATTAACACATCTTAATCGAGGGATTGCATTTAACACCATCTTGGAAATCCCACACCGCTATTAATGAAGTACTACTTCACCACCACCCACCACCCCCGCCTTCGCTTGTCATGTCAAACCTACTCCATTCACTTCGCCACCTTGTTCATTTAAGGAATTTTCCTCTCCTGTGTTTTCACCTAAGTCCACTAACTTAACACCTCTAAAATCCTCCAACCTAAATTCCCCTGTTTCACCAAAATTTAAAGCCCATTTAGATAAGACATCCACTTCCACATTACCACCCCTTTTAATGTGGCTCACTGCAAAACTTTCAAAAGAGCTTAACACTTCTTTGATTTATTCAATTACGTTCTATAGGTGCCAAGCATTAATTTTACCTTTCATCACCACCTGAACTATTATTGTAACATGATCATCATCTATAATTAAAACAAGTGAGTCAAATATCTATAATTTAATTGAATTTGACAACATCCATCTTGAGCAGTAAATTAAAATCATCATACATAATAAATATCCATCCAAAAATCATCAACCACTTTTAATATATATAAATTGACAAGTCAATACTGATAAGATCATCATCATATATAACTAAAATAAGTGAAAGTCAAATATGCCAGTACATCAAAAACATGTCAAAATGATACACGTCCAACAGTCGACATAAGTGAAAATGATACATGTACAAATGATATAAATAAAATTGATAAATTATATAAATCAAACTAATACAAGTCAAGATGATACATGTCCAAATGATATAGTGAAAATGATACAGGTCAATATGATACAACTCAATATAGTAATGTAGGCCATGAAAATGATACATATGATAGTAACCATGAAAAGAGTCATCATAACGATATATCAACAATGATCCATGATGCATTATATATGATAATGAATGTCACTAGTTACTACCACCAACTATCTCATCATCATCATCACCATCATGATCATCATCATCATCATTATCATCATCGTCATCGTCATCGTCGTCGTCATCATCATCGACCTCAGTGTCTTTCGTATCTATGTCATCATCATCCTCTTCCGTGTGATCTGTACTGGAAGAACCAATATTTTGTGGATCTATATCATGTTGAGGATCATCTTGATCTTCTGGAAGACCCGTGTTTTGCAAAAAAAACATTTAAAATGAAAATTTATTATTTATTTCATGCAATAATTTATATTTTTGTTATATATCTAATATTACAACATATGAGATGAAACCATAATCATATTACATCATATCAAAGTGCACATACCATAATAAAATTTCAAAAAAGTTACTACTAATACTAGTGAGTCAGGAGAAACTCCAGCTTTCATAAACAAAGCCAATTAGGCTGGCAGACTTGTGGATCAGGCCAACATTTGGTGGAAGAGGAAGAAAGATGAATGGAACTCTAGAGGCCCACCATAATGGATTTTGGTATTCAACCATGAGAGTAGAAGAGAGAGCTGATATCATGTATGAAAACATTAAGCATGCATTCTTCCAACCAGCGGAGAAGGAGATGATTAATTTGCTTCATTTTCATTTACATAACCATATCACGGCGTGGGAACCAAGAAGACCAAGGATGTCTAGTTTTATGTGGAGGTAATGGATGTGGTCCAAACTTTAGGAGGGGCAAGAAGGTCAATGTATGATCCTAATGAAATTGAGGAAGAACAGCAAGAGAGGGACAAGAAAAATAAAATCAATACAAAGTTTCAAAGGTTTTTTCAAGCGAGTAAGAGAGCTATGGGAGCAGCCTCATCTAAAAGATTTTGAACTAGAGGTTGATATACCATTTAGAGAGCTTGGTTTTCATGGAGTTCCTTTCAAAGCATCTACTTTTATTGTTCCTATGGTAAACTATTTGGTAAAGTTGGTGGAATTACCTTTCTTAGTAATCACTATTAGTGAGATTGATATTGTTAACCTTGAGAGAGTATGACTTGGGAAAAAGGCATTTGATATGGCTATTATTTTCAAAGACTTCAAGCAGGATGTACTTCGCATTGATGCCATTCCTCAATCTTCACTTGATGGCATCAAGGAATGGTTGAACTCCATGGATATAAATTATTATGAAAGCAGAATGAACTTGAACTAGCGGCCAATTTTGAAGAGTATTACTGATGATCCAGATAAATTTATTGAAGGTGGTGGTTGGGAATTTTTGAATATGGAAGCTAGTGATTCTGATTCTGATAATTCAGAAGAGTCAGATCAAGGATATGAACCCTCTGATGTATAAGAGGAATCATAATCAGATTTCATGTAGCCAGCATCAAGAGTGTTACAAGCCAACAAGATGGAGGGAATTCTTATATAAGGATAATTTTCAATGTTGCAGGTACGGCTTTAATGCCAACTACAATGGCAACATCTAAATTCCCTAGCAGTATTTATGCAAGGAAATTTCCTTTAGATGCAAGGATTCAAAGAACATCAACCATGTGGTACAAATGATTAAATCCTAGAGATGATCTGTAGCAATGAAAGAGTCTAAAAAGGTAGAGAGAGCTACACTGGTGAGTCGGAGAAACTTCAGCTTTAAAAAACAAATTCAATTAGGCTAGCAGACGTGTGGATCAGGCCAGCATTTGGTGGAAGAGGAAAAAATATGACTGGAACTCTGGAGGCCCACCATAATGGATTTCAGTATTCAACCATGAGAGTAGAAGAGAGAGCTGATATCATGTATGAAAACATTAAGCATGCATTCTTCCAGCCAGCGGAGAAGGAGATGATTAATTTGCTTCATTTTCATTTACATAACCATATCACGGCGTGGGAACCAAGAAGACCAAGGATGTCTAGTTTTATGTGGAGGTAATGGATGTGGTCCAAACTTTAGGAGGGGCAAGAAGGTCAATTTATGATCCTGATGAAATTGAGGAAGAACAGCAAGAGAGGGACAGGAAAAATAAAATCAATACAAAGTTTCAAAGGTTTTGTCAAGCGAGTAAGAGAGCTATGGGAGCAGCCTCATCTAAAAGATTTTGAACTAGAGGTTGATATACCATTTAGAGAGCTTGGTTTTCATGGAGTTCCTTTCAAAGCATCTACTTTTATTGTTCCTATGGTAAACTATTTGGTAAAGTTGGTGGAATTACCTTTCTTAGTAATCACTATTAGTGAGATTGATATTGTTAACCTTGAGAGAGTATGACTTGGGAAAAAGGCATTTGATATGGCTATTATTTTCAAAGACTTCAAGCAGGATGTACTTCGCATTGATGCCATTCCTCAATCTTCACTTGATGGCATCAAGGAATGGTTGAACTCCATGGATATAAATTATTATGAAAGCAGAATGAACTTGAACTAGCGGCCAATTTTGAAGAGTATTACTGATGATCCAGATAAATTTATTGAAGTTGGTGGTTGGGAATTTTTGAATATGGAAGCTAGTGATTCTGATTCTGATAATTCAGAAGAGTCAGATCAAGGATATGAACCCTCTGATGTATAAGAGGAATCATAATCAGATTTCATGTATCCAGCATCAAGAGTGTTACAAGCCAACAAGATGGAGGGAATTCTTATATAAGGATAATTTTCAATGTTGCAGGTATCGGCTTTAATGCCAACTACAATGGCAACATCTAAATTCCCTAGCAGTATTTATGCTAAGGAAATTTCCTTTAGATGCAAGGATTCAAAGAACATCAACCATGTGGTACAAATGATTAAATCCTAGAGATGATCTATAGCAATGAAAGAGTCTAAAAAGGTAGAGAGAGCTACACTGGTGAGTCGGGAGAAACTTCAGCTTTCAAAAACAAATTCAATTAGGCTAGCAGACGTGTGGATCAGGCCAGCATTTGGTGGAAGAGGAAAAAATATGACTGGAACTCTGGAGGCCCACCATAATGGATTTCAGTATTCAACCATGAGAGTAGAAGAGAGAGCTGATATCATGTATGAAAACATTAAGCATGCATTCTTCCAGCCAGCGGAGAAGGAGATGATTAATTTGCTTCATTTTCATTTACATAACCATATCACGGCGTGGGAACCAAGAAGACCAAGGATGTCTAGTTTTATGTGGAGGTAATGGATGTGGTCCAAACTTTAGGAGGGGCAAGAAGGTCAATTTATGATCCTGATGAAATTGAGGAAGAACAGCAAGAGAGGGACAGGAAAAATAAAATCAATACAAAGTTTCAAAGGTTTTTCAAGCGAGTAAGAGAGCTATGGGAGCAGCCTCATCTAAAAGATTTTGAACTAGAGGTTGATATACCATTTAGAGAGCTTGGTTTTCATGGAGTTCCTTTCAAAGCATCTACTTTTATTGTTCCTATGGTAAACTATTTGGTAAAGTTGGTGGAATTACCTTTCTTAGTAATCACTATTAGTGAGATTGATATTGTTAACCTTGAGAGAGTATGACTTGGGAAAAAGGCATTTGATATGGCTATTATTTTCAAAGACTTCAAGCAGGATGTACTTCGCATTGATGCCATTCCTCAATCTTCACTTGATGGCATCAAGGAATGGTTGAACTCCATGGATATAAATTATTATGAAAGCAGAATGAACTTGAACTAGCGGCCAATTTTGAAGAGTAATACTGATGATCCAGATAAATTTATTGAAGGTGGTGGTTGGGAATTTTTGAATATGGAAGCTAGTGATTCTGATTCTGATAATTCAAAAGAGTCAGATCAAGGATATGAACCCTCTGATGTATAAGAGGAATCATAATCAGATTTCATGTAGCCAGCATCAAGAGTGTTACAAGCCAACAAGATGGAGGGAATTCTTATATAAGGATAATTTTCAATGTTGCAGGTATCGGCTTTAATGCCAACTACAATGGCAACATCTAAATTCCCTAGCAGTATTTATGCTAAGGAAATTTCCTTTAGATGCAAGGATTCAAAGAACATCAACCATGTGGTACAAATGATTAAATCCTAGAGATGATCTATAGCAATGAAAGAGTCTAAAAAGGTAGAGAGAGCTACACTGGTGAGTCAGGAGAAACTTCAGCTTTCAAAAACAAATTCAATTAGGCTAGCAGACGTGTGGATCAGGCCAGCATTTGGTGGAAGAGGAAAAAATATGACTGGAACTCTGGAGGCCCACCATAATGGATTTTGGTATTCAACCATGAGAGTGCAAGAGAGATCTAATTTCATGTATGAAAACATTAAGCATGCATTCTTCTAGCCAACGGAGAAGGAGATGATTAATTTGCTTCATTCCTTTGCATAACCATATCACGGCATGGGAACCAAGAAGACCAAGGATGTCCAGTTTTATGTGGAGGTAATGGATGTGGTCCAAACTTTAGGAGGGGCAAGAAGGTCAATGTATGATCCTGATGAAATTGAGGAAGAACAGCAAGAGAGGGATAGAAAAATAAAATCAATACTGAGTTTTAAGGATTTGTCAAGCGAGTAAGAGATCTATGGGAGCAGCCTCATCTAAAATATTTTGAACGAGAGTTTAATATACCATTTAGAGAGCTTGGTTTTCATGGAGTTCCTTTCAAAGCCTCTGCTTTTATTGTTCCTACGGTAAACTGTTTGGTAGAGTTGATGGAATTGGAATTACCTTTCTTAGTAATCGCTATTAGTGAGATTGAGATTGTTAACCTTGAGAGAGTATGACTTGGGAAAAAGGCATTTGATATGGCTATTGCTTTCAAATACTTCAAGCGGGATGTACTCTGCATGTACGCTATTCCTCATTCTTTGCTTGATGACATCAAGGAATGGCTAAACTCCATGGATATAAAGTATTATGAAAGCATAATGAACTTGAACTGGTGGCCAATTTTGAAGATTATTACTGATGATCTTCATAAATTTATTGAAGATGGTGGTTGGGAATTTTTGAATATGAAAGCTAGTGATTCTGATTCTGATAATTCAGAAGAGTCAAATCAAGGATATGAACCCTCTGATGTATAAGAGGAATCATAATCATATTTCATGTAGCCACCATCAAGAGTGTTACAAGCCAACAAGATGGAGGGAATTCTTATATCAGGATAATTTTCAATGTTGCAGGTACTGGCTTTAATGCCAACTACAATGGCAACATTGAAATTCCCTAGTAGTATTTATGTTAAGGAAATTTCCTTTAGATGCAAGGATTCAAAGCACATCAACCATGTGGTACAGATGATTAAATCCCAAAGACAATTTGTAGCAATGAAAGAGTCTGAAAAGGCACAAAGAGCTACGCTAGTGACTCGGAGAAAACTTCAACTTTCAAAAACAAAGTCAATTAGGCTGGCATGTGTGGATCAGGCCAGCATTTGGTGGAAGAGGAAGAAATATGACTGGAACTCTGGAGGTCCACCATACTGGATTTCATTATTCAACCATGAAGCAGAAGAGAGAGTTGATATCATGTATCAAAACATTAAGCATGCATTCTTCCAACCAGCGGAGAAGGAGATGATTACTTTGCTTCATTTTCATTTGCATAACCATATCATGGCATGGTAGCCAAGAAGACCAAGGATGTCTAGTTTTATGTGGAGGTAATGGATGTGGTCCAAAATTTAGGAGGGGAAAGAAGGTCAATGTATGATCCTAATGAAATTGAGGAAGAACAGCAAGAGAGGGATAGGAAAAATAAAATCAATACAAAGTTTCAAGGATTTGTCAAATGAGTAAGAGAGTTATGGGAGTAGCCTCATCTAAAATATTTTGAACTAGAGTTTGATATACCATTTAGAGAGCTTTGTTTTCATGGAGTTCCTTTCAAAGCCTCTACTTTTATTGTTCCTACGGTAAACTATTTGGTAGAGTTGGTGGAATTACCTTTCTTAGTAATCACTATTAGTGAGATTGAGATTGTTAACCTTGAGAGAGTAGGACTTGGGAAAAAGGAATTTTATATGGCTATCATTTTCAAAGGCTTCAAGCGGGATGTACGAGCCACATGTACGCCATTCCTCAATCTTCACTTGATGGCATCAAGGAATGGTTGAAATCCATGGATATAAAGTATTAGGAAAGCAAAATGAACTTGAATTGGTGGCCAATTGTGAAGACTATTACTAATGATCCAAATAAATTTATTGAAGATGTTGGTTGGGAATTTTTGAATATGGAAGCTAGTGATTTTGATTCTGATAATTTAGAAGAGTCAGATCAAAGATACGAACCCTCTAATGTAGAAGAGGAATCATAATCATATTTCATGTAGCCACCATCAAGAGTGTTACAATCCAATTAACAAGATATGGAGGGAATTCTTATATAAGGATAATTTTCAATGTTGTAGGTACCAACTTTAATGCCAACTACAATGGTAACATTGAAATTCCCTAGCAGTATTTATGTTAAGGAAATTTCCTTTAGATGCAAGGAGTCAAAGCACATCAACCATGTGGTACAAATGATTAAATCCTAGAGACGATCTATAGCAATGAAAGAGTCTAAAAAGGAAGAGAGAGATACATTGGTGACTCAAGAGAAACTTTAGCTTTCAAAAACAAAGCCAATTAGGTTGGCAGACGTGTGGATTAGGCCAACATTTGGTGGAAGAGGAAGAAAGATGACTGGAACTCTAGAGGCCCACCATAATGGATTTCAGTATTCAACCATGATAGCACAAGAGAGAGCTTATATCATGTATCAAAACATTAAGCATGCATTCTTCCAGCCAGTGGAGAAGGAGATGACTACTTTGCTTCATTTTCATTTGCATAACCATATCATGGCATGGGAACCAAGAAGACCAAGGATGTCCAATTTTATGTGGAGGTAATGGATGTGGTCCAAACTTTAGGAGGGGAAATAAGGTCAATGTATGATCTTGATGAAATTGAGGAAGAACAACAAGAGAGGGATAGGAAAAATAAAATCAATACAGAGTTTCAAGGATTTGTCAAGCGAGTAAGAGAGCTATGGGAGAAACCTCATCTAAAATATTTTGAACTAGAGTTTGATATACCATTTAGAGAGATTGGTTTTCATGGAGTTCCTTTCAAATCCTCTGCGTTTATTGTTCCTACGGTAAACTGTTTGGTAGAGTTGGTGGAATTGGAATTACCTTTCTTAGTAATCACTATTAGTGAGATTGAGATTGTTAACCTTGAGAGAGTATGACTTGGGAAAAAGGAATTTGATATGGATATTGTTTTCAAATACTTCAAGCGGGATGTACTCTGCATGTATGCTATCCTCAATCTTTGCTTGATGGCATCAAGGAATGGTTGATTCCATGGATATAAAGTATTATGAAAGCATAATGAACTTGAACTGGCAGCCAATTTTGAAGAGTATTACTGATGATCCAGATAAATTTATTGAGGATGGTGGTTGGGAATTTTTGAATATGGAAGCTAGTGATTCTAATTTTTATAATTTAGAAGAGTCAGATCAAGGATATGACCCCTCTACTGTAGAAGAGGAATTAGAATCAGATGAGGAAGGTTTAGAAGATGAATCTCTTATGGAGTCAGAGGAGGACGAAGAAGAAGAAGAAGATTCTAAAGAGGAGGAAGGTAAAACATGGGATGAATTAGAAGGTGAAGCCAAAAATGCAGATAAGGAAAAAGGAGACAAATCTGACAGTGAAGAGGAAAGGCGGCAACAAAAGGTAAAAGCTACAGGGAAGTCTCAGGCACCTGATATTAGAGATTCAAGAGGAATGCCTAACAAGAGGCATAAATTCAAATGAATTGAGTTCATATACATCCTTCTACTATTTATTCATGCACATAAACGGTCATCTTGTAATCATAAGATTTGACCTCTATTTACTCATCCTACGCATCAATAAACAACTCAACACAAGAGTTGCAAATTAACATATTAACACAACAATATCCAACTAAGTTATTGAAACTAAAATATTGATACCTCGTTCTCCATCTAGATTACAAAATCATTCCACTTTTTTGTTTTGTAACATATTCTTTTCAAATTGCTTTGGATGGCGGCCATATTTCTCCTCCTGTCAAAACATGGCACATGGACTAGTTAAACTAATTAATATGCAATCATTTACTTTTTCTAAGGAAATTAAATATATATATCATTAAACATATTAAATATACTTACAAATGTATAGATCAAGGCCTGTAAACCCTTCTAGCCACTGTGATGTGTGGCACAAAGTTTCTCAAGCCTAGCCTTGGAGGCCTTGTCCTGAAACATATACTAATTCAATTTAACTATGCACAAATAAAATTTAAATATCGTTTAATAAATTTGATATAATCTTATGAGAAAATTCAAATACATGTGTACTCTCCTCACCAGACTTCCTTCATGCATTGAACTTCTCATATTCTTTTGCAAGCTCTTTCCATACTTTCACACTTACATCAATTGGCCTTCTTTTTTGCCTTAGCTCAGGAGGGATTTTTTTATCTTCTTTGTTTGGTTGCACCAAAATCTCTTGCAGTTTTGAGACATCTGTAGCTTTATCTTCTTTACAGACCAACCTATGCCAAAATCAGTCTCCATGTCATGGATAACTTCTTTTTTCAGTTGCATGGGTATCTGTGAGAATGGAAAATGTAGATGATCTTTGATCTGTTGAAGGCATGATTCCTTCAACCTATTCACAAATGTTTTCCCAGCATCCATCATTCGGACTTCCCCTGAAACCACCTCGTATTCTAACTTCGTATTGTAGCTACCAATGCAAGATTGATAACGTGGTGTGGTGGAAGAAGTCTGTGTCCCAGGAGTGGAAGTCTCTACTCCTTGTTCCACATTCTTAGAGTTTAATGTCACTAATTTCCTCCTGGATCCAGGACTGGTTGGGGAATCAATTGATTTGCTTTGACATAATTGATTTTTTTGCAATGTTTGAGGGGTGTTACCAGATTGTTTTTCTATGTATATGGCAAGTGTTGTCCAGTCCACATTAACCAATTTTTTCACTTCCTCTACCCCCAATATGGAATCCAATTCCTCTTTATCTTTGTTAGTCTCATGTCCCTATATATATATTTTTAAATTATATTTCTTCTTTTAAATTTAGAAATAAAAAACTAAAAAAGTAAAATTCAAAGAAATAATGGAAACATTTACAAATCTATAAATTGACAATGAATTACCTCGTTGTGGCCAAAGTTTGCTAACAATGCTCACTTCCCTCCATTGCTTGACATTTTGAGGCAACCTAGGGCAAATTATTTTCATCTAGTCTGTGGAGGAAAACAAAGTACACTCTGTCAGGTATGAAAGTTTTCGTCCAGTTTGTGGTATGAAAGTTTTTTTTTGTGGGAAAATATGTTCGCTAGGTTTGTTTAGTGTTGATAACCTAGGGAAAATATGTTCGCTTAGTTTGCCTAGTGTTGATAACCTTATCATGAAAAATATTTCATAATGCAATCTTGCACAAATTTTTCAAGGCATCGGTAACTATGGCGCGGCTAGGTAAAACCAAGTAGTTTATGCGTTTATTTTCAGTAGTTGCTCAGCAGTGACCAACCCAATTCCCATATTTTCCAAGAAGTTCACTATTTCCTTGATACCCAGGTTAGGGAAAGAATACAGAGGCATCCTTGCTTCATGCTATAATATTTTGAGCCAAAGCTCAAATGGGTAGGGTAAAAACTTTTGTTGGTTTCTCAAAGGTTTTACAATTTATAATGATGGGACAATTTAGAGGTTGCCTTAACTGGTTAGGCCATGAACCAGTAAACAATCACGAATTCAAATGCAATACAAATAACAGTAAACAATCACGAATTCAACCAAGAAAAAATAATTGTAACCTTACCTATAGTGTCGTAAACTAAATCGAATTTCTCATCAGTTGTTGGTAGTGCCCTACTCTCTTCCTTCGCATGGCATTTTTCCCTTTTTTGTCATCTAGTTTCTTCCTTCACGCGGGAAAGTTTTAAATTTTTTATTTTGATTCATTAGTCGACGCTTTAGTCAACGTTAGTTAACGCCAACTTTAGCGCCGAATTTCGGTCGTTAATGTAATCTGTTTGGGACGTATAAGGCAGTGCCAAGTGCGCCTAATTTAGCACTTATCATTGTTGTATAGTGACTATTTTCATTGTTGTGTATCACAGGATCCACCATGGAGAGAGGATGTGGATGGCGTAGAAATAATAAATCGCTGAGAGGAAAGTGGGTGGAAATAGATGAGACAACGGAATCTGCAGATACAATAGAGGTAAGAAGAGAAAGCAACCTCAACCAAAGGAGAAAGGTGTTTATCAATTCACAAATGCTACAACACAGAGGAGATAAAGTCATTTTTTTGTCCATGAGGCCTCTAAGGTCAAACTTATTGGTTGAAAATGCACAGGAATGGTGATTAAATGTGATTCTAAGATCAAGGGAAAAGCTTGAAAATTAGGATAGCCAAAACATGATATCAATATGTCAAATATATGACTAAAGTGAGGTTTTGTGTTGGATAGAATATTCTTTGAAATGATATAATTGGTGTACTAAACATTATTTACTATGTTGTGTATTATAGGGGTGAGACGAGGCCATGGCAACAGATCGTGTCATATCAAATGAGGACACAACAGATGAAGCGGGACATCAGGTATTCAAATTTTGACTTAACTTAGGAAAAAATGATCTAATGGCATTTTATGATACGTCCATCTTTTTTCATAGTATATTGAAATTTATAAGTTATTATCCAATCTTGACATAAATTAATGCATGTTATTGATTATTTTAGATGGATATTGGAGCAAATGTAGAGCCTAAGCGTTCAACTAGCAAAAGAACAAGATATGTACGTGGACGTGGACCTAAAACTATTAAATCACGTAGATGAAAGTGGGTGGAAGAGGATATGACAATGGATATTGTAGACACAACAAATGATTGCATTGAAGAAGAGGTAGGTTAGGACTATAGTACATGGGATGAATACTTTGAGAAAATTGTTGTTTGTGGATGTTTTGTATGTCGTGGAAAGAAATAATTCAAATGAGCGATTGTATAAAGACATTACATATACGATGAGCTTCTAGTCAATAGTATGGCTCCTACAATCGATTCAAGTCCAATAGGAATTGTGGTGAGGAATTTTCCAATTTGATATAAATAACATGTATACTTCGTTTAAACATTGTTTTATATTATTTAAATAACTATTTTTTTCTTAATGGATACTTGCAGGATAAAGTTCTTGGTTTAAAGTTTCCTGGATCACTGACTTTCAGCCTAGAGGGAAATGATCATTTATCAGATGATACATCTAACAAAAATATGTGCCAATATACCAACTAGGAAGATGAGGAATTGACAAAAACAAGAAACAGAACAAGAACCAGTGTGAAGATGCATAATTTGCTTAAAGACAAGGGGAAGGTGGCCTACATACCCTATGAGAATGAATGTGATGGAGATGATGACTTTCCCCTGAGATTGAGATCAATTTACAAAGAAACATTTGATCGTCGACTATATTGCACTTGGCCTAGTGATCAACAACTACCTAGAGTGTATGAGGTGTTTCAATTTTGGGGATACAGCTACATGATACGACCCTCCAATATTCATGGAGTGAATCTAGGCCTCTTTATTGTCCAAAATGTATATGTGGGATCTAAACATAGAAACAATTCAAAACAAACCACTAGGAGATTAATGTCATATTATGGTCCATCATATTACAGTGGTGAATGGAGAAGGCTAGCAGAATATAAGCCTAGCATGTCAGCATATGGTTTAAATTTGAATATGTATACACATCATCTCCAATTGGAAAGTGGAAAAGAAATGAATAGAGGTCATCTTATGTATATAGATGGACGTGCATACACACACACAAAATATTGTAGGATTTATAAATAGGAGTAAGGGAAGGGACCCTACTATAAGACTGAATTGTCAAATTGTTGAGGTTATAAATGATAAAGATGGAGATATGGAAAGAGAGGTTGATAGATTGATAATGGTTGAGGCTATTATGGACCTTACCATTGGGGATGAGTTATTGATTGATTACCCCTTCATAAAATGCACTCTTGCGCGGAAGAAGAGGGAAGAACAAGGTCTCCCTAAGGATGTTCTTAAGGGCAGAAGACAAAAGAATAATAAATGAGTGTGGACTCATATTTTATAAACTATGTTGTCAAAATTGTGTTTTATAGAAATTATTGTATAAAAAAGGTAATCTATAAAATAATGTTCCATTATTCAACTGATGTATATATGTTCATATAATTTATATAATGTCTAATATATGTATGTCGTTCATTTGCAGGTATTTTTCTATGAAGATATTGTGGACCCGAAGTGGATATTTGTCATACATTATGATCCAAGATTAAGGCATGTATTTGACGATGAGTTAGTGGATACTGAGCAAAACAATGATGGCCAAAAAAATGAGAGAGATGGATTAGAGAACATCGAAGAAATTGACATTCATGATGATGTTGAAGATGGTTATGTTCGGGCACAAGAAGACAACAATCCAAAGTTAGATGATGTTATGGAAGACAACAATATGGATGGTATAGAAAATGATGATCCAAATACATCTGGTAACAATATAGATGGTCTACAATCAAATTTCAATGATGATGAAAATGATGCAGGTCAAGATGAGGATGATGATAATATTAAATACTTGAAAGAACATATGAACATTGACAATGATACACTAAATGACATTGTAGCAGAAAATAATGTTAATGACCAAGACTTCTAAATTTTAAAAATTATTTGCAATCCATGTTTAAAAAAGGATGATTTTGATGGCCTAAACTTTGAAATGCTTCAGTAATATTATGTTGTACTTGCACAATTGAAAACCTGTTTTATTCTCCTAGCAAGCTTTTTTTATTTTCCATTATAATTCTAGACCAAACAACATTTGTGGGGTTGGCCTTTAACACCAATCTTAATTTGTATGAAATTCATGAACCTGTTGTCAAGAAGTAAATTCCTTTAGTAGATAGGAAATGTAAAGGCTTCATTTAAGAAAAGATAAGTAGTCTCTTTCTAAGGGTAATCCACATGCAAAAAGTAAAAAGCACATAAAAAAATAATTGTACAATAGAAAATCAGTTATGTCTTATTTCGCTTGCACACTTATCTGAAAAACATAGGGTATTCACCATACATTTCCTTTGACAAAGAAAACATGTGATTTCATTTATTTTTACTGTATATCTCAGAAGTGAAATTGTTATTACATAATGATGCATTGAGAAAATAATATATACAAAAAAATGCAAAGAAAATGTTTGAAATTTAACATGCAACCTATTGTGTTGTGCTGAAAGGAATCAAGATTAACTGGGACAAGAAATAAAAATAATTTTTTGATGATTGTATTTAAAAGTGAACAAGATATGATAAGTGTGGACAATGACAGTGCTGAAATTGAAAACCCTAATTCAGATGATATTATTATTTTATGTCATTCAAGATAAAAAGTACATACAATTTTATATACATAACAGATGAAGATTTGAAACTAGTAAACTAAAAATGTAAACACTGTAAGATTTTTCCTTAAACAATAATTCACATACTTACAAAAAAGGGTGAAGCATTTTTTATTCAAACTTTGTTTTATTTAATAGACATAACAATAAAAGAATATTTACAAGTACAAGAATATATACACTATTTCATAGAAAATAAGGAATGTTTCATAGAATATACAAGTACAAGAATATATCATCATCGTCATATCCTTAATTACCTATTGCAATATCCTTAAATTGTTCAATCTTTGGTATGAATTGTTGGCAGAAAAAATTAGGATTACTTGGATGCTTCTTCCATTCATTTTGTATTAACATATGTTCATGAAAACACAAAAGTTAATAAAATATTAATGCACATAACTCACAATTATTTAAGTAAGCAACTTTGTTAACTTTATTATTTTTAAATAGTTTCCATTTTTATGTTGAACATGTAACAAGGAAAAATAAGCTCAAATTTTCAAAAAAATTAGCAGCTCTACCAACATCCACAATAAATGTTTTACTGTATCAACATATCCATTCACATAAGCACAATAGTGAGGCTCAATAACTGATATTCATTCCAATATAAGAAGAAATAAGTATGGAAAACATAAGAAAAATGCATAATGATAACACAATCATGGAGAATCTCTGATAATAAGATGTTCTCCATTATATTACTTCAATTCATATATATTAATAACATAAGTCTTCAAAATGGAAATGATATATGATGATGATAATTTAAAACTAGGCCTTGGTTTCCTATTTATATAGGAAGCAACAAGCTACAGGCCTTTTACAAAAAGAAACGACCTTTCATAACTACTTCTTTTACTAACAACTATTTAATTAGCATAATTAAGGAAATAACAAGACTTAAGAAATTTTGACATATGGTTTCATTATTCAACGTAGAAGACCCATGATCATTAATCTAGAAAAGTCTTCCTCTCCATGATGAATGTCCAAATGCTCTCGCCTCAGTGTCCTATTCTTCTGAAACCAAATACTTTTCCTCCCACTGATACACCATAAAATATGATGACCACTTATATTCCTGGATCTTTTGCATGTTTGCAAGATGAGTTTGTCATTGACTATCTAGTAATTCCTTTGTATCATTGACAAACTTTAGGTATCCCGCATCAAGAACAATCAACCCATCCATGATCTAATTTAGCCTAGGAAGATCGGTATCATCATCCTCCTATATATGAGTTATGCACTTATGAACAACCTAATTGAGTTCTTTCTTCCACTTATCCAAGTCCTTCAACTGATCACCATCTCTCACAATTTCAGGTATATACCACTATTTCTAGGTATGGAATAAATCCATTCATGTTACAATATTTTTATCAAACCCTTGTACATACTGAAATTCATCAATAACGATCTTCATAGTTTGTGAAGTTGGCTTTAATGTTGTGGGTGCATCAAGACTTCTTTGTAAAACTTTGCATAACTTAGCCAAAGTGTGGTGAATAGGTTGCCACCTTTTAAACAAAGGATCTAATACAAGCATATGTGTCTTTATTTGATCCATTGCCTGCTGAAGTGTTTTATAACTATCATGCACATTCTCCAGTTTATCCATAACTGATTTTATCCTGTGCTCAAGAATCTTTTCCATAACTTCACAAATTTGTCTTTTCACTTCATCTTGGGTTTGATTGTTGGCCCTCTTTACATCATCCACTTCCTTCTTTAGATTTTTTACCTGTTCTACAAAAATGTTCTTCACAATATCCATTGGACCAATAGGAGGCCTATATAACACCATCTCCTTGCTTTATGAGGGTCCTCTTCTTAATTTTTTTTTCAATTTGAAAATTCTCCATGAACAGTTTATTAACTTCATCATTTAGAAACCTTTTTTCTTTTTCACACTCCTTCAATTTGTCTTCTAATCCCTTAACAATTGCTCAAGTGAACATGGTCGAATGCATGGTCATTGTGGCTGCCTCCAAAGGGGCGGTGTCTTATATTGTCCTTACCATCACCGCCCCTTTCATCCCTTGAATTACATCCAATAATTTTGGCTTCTGTGTTTTTTTTTGTTTGATCCATATGGCCAGGGTTTCAATCTTTGGGTTATACCCAATTCCACTCACACCTTCATCGAAGTCAAATTCTACAACTAGCATTAGATCTTCCTGAGCCCGCACTTGATCAAGCAGAAACATTTTCTTTAATTCCAAGCCAAGGAAAATGAGCATATTGCTCTTCAAGACCATTTCTCTAGCCTTCTAGGGGCTAATGTCAATGTTGTCAACTCTTAATTCCTAGAAAGTCTATGCTACCATTTCATTTTTCTCTAATTCTTCAATTCCCGCTTTAGTTGATTCCATCCTCTCTTGAAATTATTTTATCTTCATCTTCATCTAGAAATCCTTAAACTTAGGAGTCTTAATGAATTCATCATCTTCTATGAATCTCCTAGCTGCAATTTCCCTTTCATCTCCATGTACCTCTGTACTTGTTTTTTCTACATCACCCATCCTTTCCTCATGTTTATGGGCACTGGTCTCAAGGATGGGTTGATCAACTTCAATATCACCTTTCAATGACTGCAGTATTGTAGCCACTTCCTCAGTATCACCCACCTCTTTAGTATCCTCGTAAGGTACTAACTGTTCAATGCTTCTTGTCTTCTATCTTTTGGGAGGTAACTGCTCCATGGGAGGCTCAGAGGTTTCACCTGGGGTATGCTTTGCAGTTGCACCACTATCATGTTCTTCGAGATATGCTTCCTTCTTTCTGTACAAGTCTTCAAATCTACCAATTATCAATTCTATCCTCTTGATGGGGTCCTTTTCCTCAACAAAGTATCCTAGGAAATCCTTGGACCTCTACTTCGTCCTTTCTTCAAGCTTCTTCATATATTCCCATTTTTTCCTTCTACTAAATACATCATTATAAGTAATGCAATTGCTTATGACATCTTCTTCAAAATCCACTTGGTGTATCACTTTCATTTTTGTAAGAAGATTGTGCCTTATGTTGTTCATATGATTTTTAGGGTCAAAGGCTCTTTCTTTTCCAGATTTCAATGCATATCTTGTCTTCAAATAATATTGTAACTCCTCTAGTGTGTCTGAGCCTACAGTCCAATCTTCACACTTGGTTTGGTTTGGCAGGAAAGTGACTTTATTATGCTTGTGCGTTACATCTTTCTCCATCCACATCATTTTCCATATAAATTCAAGAAATGCTAATTTGAGGGGCACAATTTTTGGCAGTATGTGTGGAGCAATAGGGCATCCATAAACTCTTATTATTGTAACTTCTGGGAGGAAGAACCAATCTCCAAAATTGTGTGTATGACCCTACTCTGGTCTTAAATCCAAAGGTCTCACTAGTTGCAAAAATTTTGTTGACAATCTTGGTATTGCATACCCAAGAACTCAAAGGATTTTGTGTACAAAGTCTTCGTAGAATACAACAAAGCTTGAATTATTGCACCGACTGTCCCAATTATAGCACCATTTTTGGATAGGGGTGGGATTACCTTGCTCATCTATTGTAGCCAAGTCCATTCTTTTAGTCCAATGGTCCTTATTCTGGTACAATATCAGATGACACAATAGGGAATAGTGTCAGAATGTGATCGGTGCTCTATCCTCTATAACTTGGAAGAATTCATCATCTAATACCTTCTCAAGGTATGAAGCAAAGTCATATTCAATATTAGTTTTAGGGTTGTGAATTCTCATGGCCATCATTAGGCCTATTGGAATTTTATCTTGAGCATCTATCCCCAACACTTGGCAAAGAGCTAAATATGTATTCACAAAGTAATACTAAAAATCTGTCACATTAAATGGTTCAGTAGTGGTAGTAGAGATGGGGAATGTTCTATTACCAATGCATCTTTTCATATATAGGGGTACCTCATCACTTCTATAAGTCTTTTTTAACCTAGCATAATCCTCCTCACTTTTTTGTAGGTTTATCTTGGTCATATCCTGCTTGTTTGAGCCAAAACACTCAATGATGGCTTTTCTGGTTACTTCTACCAATACTGTGTCATTTGGAAACCTTATTGTTTTGGTAGTTGAGTGATAGTGTTTGGCTAGCAGTCTGATAAATTCTACATCAACAAACACATTTGGGATGATCAACCTTGCTATATCCAACATCCAAGCATTTGACACTGGAATCTTCTCATTTCTCTTATTGTAAAAATACCAAAATAGGTCCCATCCAGATTTGGAAATGAGGGCATCCCTACAACTTTATGCAGTGTCCACGAGAAAATTCTTATTACCCTCTTTAGTAGACCTTGGAATTATATCTAATATGGATTGATGGAGTGGTCTCTTCTTTACTTTAGGTTCTTCATCTTTAATTTTAAGCTGACTTTCTTTTACTTCGGATTGTTTTGTTTGAGGATGGAGTGCTTTCTTCTTTACTTTAGGTTCTTCATCTTTAATTTTAGGCCGACTTTCTTTTACTTCTGATCATTTTCTTTTAGGAGGCATGTTTCAATTTTCTCTACTATGACTTCAGATGACAAAACCTTGAAATATTTTTTATATTAATAGAGCTCTTTTAGAGAGTTTTTGTGCACTTACCCGAGTATTTCACGCTTGCAGGACTTCTTCCTCTCGTATCCTTAGCTCCTTCCAAGCTAGTGCACTGCAATTTAGTGCAATATAGGGAAAACTCACTTATCTTTGGTTGGCACGGTATTCAATCATATTAGTTTTGGCAACTCTTAATAATTTAATAGCATTTAATTTTGGCAACTGATGTTTAAATTGTAATGATGCCACGATTATCGTACTACTGTTGTCTCTTATTATACCTGTTGCGGTATGGCAGTGTTTTTCCCTTCTCTTCTGTTGTTTACCACACTATTGCCTTGCTCAAGGCTTCTTACTGTTAGGTTGCAGTGTATACTGCTCTACCGCATATGTTGGTCACCTTCCCGGCAGTATAGCAGTGTATGCTTTTGATCATTACTTGAAGAGTGTTGATGAGAAAATCTTATTTTTCTTACCAATATCTCAATGTCTCATCAACATTAGATCTTATGTTCCTCTGATGTTGGTTGTCGGTGTCGATGAGACAAGTTAATATCTCTTGCCGATATGCCACTGTCTCATTGATATTTTCCTTCGAAAGTATTTCTTTATATATTAGTGTAACTCTGCCATGTTGGGGAGACTTGTGATTATCGCTATGGTATAGCAGTGTGTTTCCCTTCCCTTCTTCTATTTACTGCACTACCTCCTTGCTCAAGACTTCTTGCTATGGGGTTACAATGTATACCACTCTACCGCATATGTTGCTCATCTTCCCAGCAGTATAACGATGTATGCTTTTGATCATTACTTGAAGAGTATCGATGAGACAATCTTATTTGTCTTACTGATATCTCAATGTCTCATCAACATGAGATCTTATGTTCCTCTGATGTTGGTTTTTGGTGTTGATGAGACAATTTAATATATCTTGTCGATATGCCATTATCTCATCGATATTTTCCTTCAACAGTATTTCTTTATATATCGGTGTAACTCTGCCATGTCGGGGAGACTTGTGATTATCATTGCGGTATAGCGGTGTTTTTTCCTTCCCTTCTGTTGTTTACCGCACTACCGCCTTGCTCAAGGCTTCTTGTCGTGGGGTTGCGGTGTATACCACTCTACTGCATATGTTGCTTACCTTCCTGGCGATATAGCGGTGTATGTTTTTTATCATTACTTGAAGAGTGTCGATGAGACAATCTTATTTGTCTTACCGATATATCAATGTCTTATCAACATTAGATCTTATGTTCCTCTGATGTTGGTTGTTGGTGTCGATGAGACAAGTTAATATCTCTTGTGAATATGCCACTATCTCATTGATATTTTCCTTTGATAGTATTTCTTTATATATCAGTGTAACTCTTCCATGTCAGGGAGACTTGTGATTATCACTATGTTATAGTGTTTTTTTCCCTTCCCTTCTATTGTTTACCGCACTACCGCCTTGCTCAAGGCTTCTTGCTATGAGGTTGTGGTGTATACCGCTCTACCACATATGTTGCTCACCTTCCTGATGGTATAGCGGTGTATGCTTTTTATCATTACTTGGAGTGTCGATGAGACAATCTTATTTGTCTTATCGATACCTCAATGTCTCATCAACATTACTTTTTTATATCCAAGAGTTGTGTTTCACCGAGCACTTATAGATATACCTTGTCGATGTGAAATAAGTGATTCTCTCCTTGATATGCCTGTATCTTGTTGACATTTCATTGTTTTACATCGTCAATGAGACATATAAATAAGTCTCTTCGACATAGGGGTGTCTAAACCGACGCTAAACCTGAAGCTAAACTCAAAGCTAAAGACGGCGCTACACTCGAAGGTAATATCAGCACTAAAGGCAGTGTTACTTTAGGCACTAATTAGCGCCGACTTATATTGATCGGTGCAATAAATGCCAAAAATTGCGCCATCCCAATAAATAGCGCCAAGTTTTCAAAAAATTGCAAAAAAATACATTAAAACAGTGGGTGTAAGCAAAAAAGCAGAGCAAAAAATGGAGCAAATCATAGGGATTTGTTGTAGTGTGACAAAAAATATGACAACTTTTTGTGACTTTGTCACTTTGCAACTTTGAGATCTTCAATCCTTCTTCAACCTATAAAACTATACATTCACAAAGAGGGAAAAATTGTTTATTTTTGGTGAATGGGGGTTTTCCTTTGTCAAACCCCATTTTGGTAACTAAACCTTGAATTGAAATAATAAAATATGAAAGGAATGATGAATGAACAATGCTATGTTGCAAATCACCAAACCCTTTAATAAACCTTTGGAGGACTGAAATCGCAATCTTGATCTTGGATGAAATGGCTTCAATGGATGTGGATCTTGATACTTGAATCTTGACTTGAGTGTAGACTTTGAGCTTGAAACCTACATCACAATGTTAGCTCCAAAAACATGCACGATTGCAAAATAATTTGACATGATGCTTGGGATCTTGATTGTTGCAATAAATTTAATCTTGAATGCCCTTGATCATAATTTTTTCTCTTGTAAACTTGAATTGATGCTCTCATGAATTTTCTAGGATTTGAATTGATAAAATAACCTTGTATTTATAGGTATCTATCCTTAATTTCCCTAAAAATAAACATTACAAACCGACATTGAAATTTGAATTCAAGGACATTAAAATACTGCCAAAAACATATTTTAAATTGGTTTCAAAGGTCTAGGGAGGACCCATTCTCCCATGAGTGAACGGGTCCCAGGTCCCTATTCTTGGAACACACATTACTCAAGGTAATTATTCATGTGTTGGAATTAATTGTTGTCAGTTTTCCTCATCAGAAAATGTAATTTTTTAGGCTTGTAGGTGTAAAATAGGTCTTATTAAGGCATATTTAAGTCCAATTTAATTGAGGGGACCCAAAAAAAGTGTTAAAATGTAAAGGGGTACATTTTTCTACACTACACCATTTATAAAATAGTTTTACACATATTCCCAAAAAAAGTGGGTTGAAAGAGTCACACCCCAAAAGTCCAAGCAAGGCTCCAACTTGGAACAAAACATCATTACATAAAGCCATTACATGGCTATAGCAAGATAATTATGAGGTGATTAGTGTTGGTCATCTCCAAGTTTACCTCATACATCCACAGGGTTTGAAACTTGTCCACAAGAGGTTCCCAATCATCGTTATCATTATCATCCTTTTTATCTGCAATAGTGTCATGAACAAGAGAAATAGTAAGGTCAAACTAGGGGAATTTTCTAAACTCTATCCAACTAATAATCCTATCCAAATGTTGGGGGAGAAATAGAAAACTAGTTATTCCCTCAACAAAGACCATAAAGAGTTGAACAACCTTGATTTGAGGTAGGCGACAAAGGGACTTTAACAACAATATAATAGGTTGCATTACCCTAGTGATCCAACAAAACCTAGAGATGAGAAATTCAAGTACAACCTTGTTGGCTTGCAATTGAATTTGCATAAGCACATTAGAGAAAATCATGGCTTTGGTATAAAGTGAGAAATTAATATCAACGTAACATCTAAAGAAAAGAAACAATTTTATCTTTCCAAATACTAAAAAAAAATCCACTTTTGAAGCATGCCAAATATGAGTATATCCAGAATTAATTATAGTTTAATCCCCTAACAATACCATGTGCCAAGAAAAAGGCCTAGGTTGAAAATGATTGAAAAAATCATGGATCCAAGTCTAGGCAATTTGAGCTCTAGGAAAAAACTAGAAAATATTCTTGAGAGATTCCTAGTGGCCACAAATTGGACATTAAGGATCTTAAACCGCAAAATGGATTAACTTGGAACCAATAGGAAGACTTTGAAAAGAATACACTATGCAAAATGAGCCAACTTTGGCTCAAGAATTACCAACCAAATAGTGTAGAATGTGTGTTACCAAACTATTAACAAAGATTACATAAGTAATCTCTAGTTTAAGATATGCACCATAGGCAAATGAGGCAAAATCCAAGAATAGTCGTTATAAGGATTATAATTGTGAAGTGTTGTATCAAGTACCAATTCCAATATTTCCACCATGATTTGATAGACCAAACTCCAATTTTTTGGACAATATCTAAAAAATAGAATCAAGATTAATTTCAAAAGTTTCACAATCTTGATCGAAGAAATGAAACATCACTTTGGCTTTAGGCTAGGTTAATATTTTTAGATCACTTTGGAAAAGAATTTTGGAAGGGTCTTGATTAATTTCTTTAAAAATGTCAAAGGATAAATCAAAGGAGCCTTAGCAAGAGGGCATCCTTGACAATGTAAAATATGATACTACCAAATAAATTGATGATTAATGGAAATCCCATTGCACAAACCAATGCCATTCCAAAGGATTTAGGGCTTGATGGCTTCCTAGGATCTCCAAATAATTTTTTAGCACAAAATTCCCTTGGATATGTATGAGCTATATCATAATCAAGAGGGTATGACTTTAAATCCCCTTCCAAGCATATATCCCAAAAGACACACTAGAAGAAATACAATGGCACACCAATATTTTCCATGCTTCATTACCTTCTAAAGCTTGAATAATCCACTTGGCACACAAATCCAAACCTTCACATTGGATGGAAATTAAAACTAGACATCTATAGTCATGTGGAAGGCATCAATACTCTCATGTCACATGATGAAAATCTCTATGATTCTCAAAGAGGCCCAAATAAAATCTCTAAGAATATTTTCAAAATTTTGATGGGAGGATTTAAAATGGACCCATCAAGAAGAATATTAAGCATGAGTGATGACTATAATCTTTAAACAAATTTGGAACTCCCTAGCTAGAAAGGTTTAGTAACCAAGGAAGTCAACTTCTCAATTTTGAATAACATAGCTTGCCAATGGGTGGTTGGCGAAGCTTGAAAAGCAAAGGGAATGCCCAAAAACATGATATCTATGTGTTATCCATTTCTACTCATAATAATCAAGCCAAGGAGGCTTAGGTAGAATTTTTTTCCTGACATTGAGTTTTCTTTTATTAAATGCTAGAATCTGAAGCTTTGAAAAAAATCCAAATAACAAAGAGCTTGATTGATGTTGTTTTCCTCTTTTGGAAGAGTAAGAAAGGATTCATTAGCAAAATGACCATTCACTAATGGATTCATGGAATTGGGTAAAGAGATAACTTGGTCAATATCTTGGACACAAAATGGGCCAAGAGGTATCCAAAACCTTTTGTGGTAAGCACATAAAGGTTGGGAGCTAAAGGAAACACTTGGCATATAAACCTAAATAGGAAAAAATAAAAGGATTTATGGTCATTAATAGTGAGACATGTTGAGGCATCAAAAAAGAGTATGCAAACATATTGCATAAAATGAGGGCCAAATATTAAAGCTTGAAGCATGGCAAGGATAAAAGGCTACTCAATGTGGTCATAAGCTTTAGCAAAGCCAATTTTGATGAGGATAGCTTGTTGATTAGATCATCGAGCCCATTCATACCTTCCTAGGTTGTAATGATATTATTCAAAATATATCTAAACAATAAATATCATTTTTTTAGGATGCACAATTTGAGAAATTGAAGAAGTTACAACTTCAACACTAGAGCCTTAGATATTATCTTAAAGAAATATTTAACGTAATCAATCTATGATTGTAGGTCTCCTCAAGGTCACCAAACTCATGTATGAATTTGAAATTTTCTTTATTTACAATTTTTCTTAAGGAATTAGAAGGAAGAGATTCACAATAAACATTATGAAGATCCTCACTAACACAATCCTAGAGGATCTTGTAAAATTCATAAGGAAAACCATCACAACTAGGGGATTTTTCATTATCCATAGTAAAATAACTCCATAGAGATCAACAATGGAGAGCAATTGATGCCAAAAATCTCATTGAGAAGAAGAGAGCTAACAAGGAACAACCTTGTGAAACTCTTGTAAATATTTTTGTCATTCAGGAGAATTCTATTGAGCTTTGAACACTTGCTCATCATTTCGAACAAAGGCCTGAATAATATTAGTGAGCTCTTTGAGCAACTAGAATCCATCCCTAATTTGTTTGATATCATGAGAGGTGTGTTGAGCACAAATATCTTGAAAAAAGTCTATACACCCTCTATCACCCACCTTCAGCCTATGCAATTGAGATTTAATTTGGCACATCTAGTTAAGTGATTATAAACAATTTGCTTCTAATGATAAAGCTCAAGCACTTGCAATTGCAAAGTATGCAAAAAGAGGTTGGCCTCAAGCACAGTTGTTGTTGGGTAGATATTTGAGGTGATGGCCCTGTATGCATGGTGACAAAACTAAGCTAGTTTCCAGACATAAATTCAAAGGAAGTGGGAGGTACATTTGATATCCCCATTCCACTAGTCAATCCATCTTGTCTACTAAGAAGGTTTAGGCTCAAGGTTCCAAACATGTTGGATGTGGTCCAACATTTTTTTATGAGTCATCAAATAGATGTTAAGAAAAAATTGTAACTTGCTAGTCTTAGAATGAGCAATTTACCATTCAATGCAAAACCAAATGGTATAATGATTAAACAAAGGCTCCACCAAAAGAGGAAAGCAATTAGAAAAAGGGAAAAAATATTGACTAGAAATCATGATACAATCAAGCTATTTGTACATACTATTAAACCTAGTCTAGAAATTGTTCCATAAGTAGAAATTATGATACAATCAAGCTATTTGTACATTCTATTAAACCTAGTCTATAAATTATTCCATGTAAACCAATTGGAATGAGTATGGTAACATCTAATTAGTACATTGAAATTACATTTTTCATTAAGATTTTGTCTTCTCACCTTAAAGCAACTCCTATGGTGGATAACCTTTCTTATAAGCTTGCACTTTATCGTGTCAAAGTAAAATTTAGGTTTTTAATCTATATGTAATGATAAAATGGATCTTGAGTACAAAAAATATTTTGGTAATTTAAACCAATGTAAACTCATCTATTAGTTGATTGTGGTTTTAGTTTCCATATGCTATATTGCACATATTTCCTTCCAATAAAATAATATTATAAGTTGTGATGTTTTAGAGCCTAGCCTTATCTCAAAATAGGTAGTTTGCTTTCTAGTCCTAGTGCATGCCCCTTTCTACGGAGTAAACTACATTTAGTAAGGTCTCATATTGGTTGTGTAATGAGTTTCCATTATTTCCTTGTCTAGGCTATTATACACCATTGTTGTATACATTCCAAATACACTTTTGTTGGTCTTCATAAATGGTATAGCAATAAATAATGTATAGATAAATAAAATTATCATTAGTTTGTATTCACCTTGATATCCTATTATTGATTAGGTTGATTGAAATAGTAACATTATCTTAAGGGAAAGCAACTAATGGTAATCAATAAACGTTCTTACGATTTTAACACCTCTTAGATATTGTTTTTTACAAGGAGTTTGGTCTAAAAATATAGAAATTCACTATGAGATAATGAATTTATAAACCCATATATTTTTTTCTTATGTGGGAATGAATTGCATTTGTATTTCATTTTCTTCAACTTCAGTATGATGAAGTTGCAATGAATCTCAATGTGTTTGGATTACTCTTGCATAGCATGATTGTTCACCATTTTTAATACTCTAAATATTGTGGTATATTGTTATCATTTTCTTAAAAGGTCCATGTACACATATCACTTAGGATTCTTTGAAGCCAAATTACTTCACATACAACACTTTTGTTGTCTTGTGCTCTCGTTTAGTGGATCATATGACAATAATGGATTATTTCTTACTTACCCATGAGACTACTTCTAAGCTAGTGTAAACACATACAATTATGGATTTTCAATCACCAATAGAGCCTACCTAGTCAACACCTAATTAATAATTCAAGATTAAATTGACATTCTTCTTATACTCTAGTCTAAAGGTATGAGTATAGTATAAAGGTATGAGTATCAAGCATGTGCCCTATTACCCTATCTGTATCCTTATATAGTGTTTGCATGGATTTGTCACAAATTTGGAGAGGTAGTTCGCAAAATATCCTAGATCTTGTTAGACATTTCTAAGATAAATAAGGATCTTGATCAATTACTTATAAAAGGATTAAAAGTTACCTTGTTTGATATATCATTCTTAGAAAGTAGTTGAGCTTATCTATTTCTTTGTCCAAATAACTTGTGTTCAATTTTTATTGCTTTAAACATGCATGTCATCATGTCTTGAATGATTGGATTTTGATGCAAAGGCATCGTTCCCCATCAATTTTATTTTGCAATTTTGGTTTTTGTCAGATTTTTTATTCCTTGTATCTCTACATGTGTTCCATTTTGTTTGGCAACAAGATTATTGAATCTTCCTTTCTCGTTGCACATGGATGGTTAGGGAAGTTAAAATGGTTTTTCCCAATCGGCTGCCATAGGTAGAGTTGGGGTTTTTTCCAGAGGTGAGAGATCCATGGTGAGAGGAGTCGATCTATATGGAGAGACAAAAAAAATCATTCTTTTGAACATAGAGTAGAGAGGAGGGATTGTGATTGGGAAAGGAGAAAGAGAAAAAAAGAGGTTGACAGTTTGGGGAAGAAGCCCGATCTGTTTTGACCAAGGTAGAGTTTCTGGTGAAGGAGAGAACATAATAGAAGGTAGATTGAGATGGGAAAAAAAGGAAGCATGGGTACAAAACAAGAGGGCAGTGCCAGAGAAGAATGGTTGGCTGAGAAGGATTTTGATTTAATTAAGCTAGAATAAGCAAATTCCTTCAAGTATCGATTGTCTTTGTAACCCAATTTTGGCTTAGATCAATGCACATTTTTTGTTCCATTGCAATGTTGTTTGTAAACTTTGTTTATGTTGCTTGTGTGTAAGGAATGAGTTTTACCTATGTTCATGTCACCTTGGAAAAGGATCGATCTAACCAATTGAGCAACATTTTGTAGATTGTTATGGTTAGTTAATGTAGTCTTCTATTGGTTGAAGTGTTTCATTGGATTCTTTAACCTAACAGGTTGTCATTATCTTGGTATCAGAGCATATGTTTGTAAACGTGTGCCATTATCTTGGTATCATAGCAGTAAGAGATTTGGAGATTGGGAAGTGGGAAAAATGCCACCAAGAAGGATGAGAAGAGGAGGTGCTCGAGGTGGTGGTCCAAAGAGGCCATGAAGAAGGAGTTCTAGAGTTGCTATAGAAACTGTTAACAAAGATGGATTCCATGGAGCAGGCACAATGAAGGGGAATAGTCATTGATGATGTTAGCAAAGTTGGGGAAGAAGAGTAATCCCAAACTGATGATGAAGTTTGAGAAGAACCAAAAGGAGTGGAAGAAAGATTGATAAAGGCCATCATGAGTGTGGGAGCCAAACCAAAAATAGAGGCCCCTACTTATTTTGGAAGCCTAAATGGGGAAGAACTCATCTACTGGATCAATGATTTGGACAAATATTTTGAGTATGAAGGAGTTGTGAAAGAAAGGAAAGTTAAGTTTGCCCATATAAGACTTAAAGGCTACACTGCTCTGTGGTGGGATTACGATCGGTCTAAAAGATGAAAGAAGAAAAGGGAGAAGATAACTTCTTGGGATTGAATAGTTTGCAAATTGAAGGCTAAATTCCTTCCAAGAGACTACTAAATCAATCTTTTCAAAATATTACAGAATCTCAAGCAAAAGGATATGTCAGTAAAGGAATATATGAAAGAGTTCTATAAGTTGGTGATTCAATCAAGCCATAGTGAAGAGGACATGGAAAAGGTAAAAATATACCTTAATGGTTTGAAATACATTTTACAAGATAAGTTGAGTTTATTGTCTCCCATAACTCTTGAGGAAGCTTATCAGTTTTCCATTAAGGAAAAAGAGAAGCTTATGAGGAAGCATAATTAGCAAGGATGGGGTAGAGGATGAGGCTATGGATAAATAGGACAATGGAACCATCAAGATGGAGAGTTAATTAGTTCAAGTGGATAAGTCAACTCAAAAAGAGGAGGTTATCAAGATAGAGGAAAAAAATCATTTGGAAGTGATTGTTATCAAGGAAAAGGAAGAGGTTTTATTGGTTAATGTTTAATCTTTGCGAGAAGGTTACACAAGGCTTGAAAGGAGTAATCATATTGTGCAAACAAATCAAGAGAGTGTGGGATCATTTTTTCCAAGCAAGGAGGAACTTGAGACAGGAAATTCTTTGTTGTTTAAAAGAGTGTTGTTGAAACCACCAAAGGAGAGTCAGGAACCTGTACAAAGGAAATATCTATTCAAGACGAAGTGCAAAGCTAAAGTTAAGTGCTCCAAACTTATTATAGATAGTGGTAGTATTGATAATATTGTGGTTGTTGAAATAGTGGATAAACTAGGTCTTAAGAGAACTAGACATCCCACGCCCTACAAGGTTTCTTGGTTACAAAAGGGGCATCAATTTTTGGTAGATGAGCAAGCTTTGGTTGAATTTAAAATAGTAAGTTATAAGGATAGTGTTGTGTGTGATATCATGCCTATATATGTGTGTCATGTGCTACTTGGAAGACCTTGGCAATTTGACTGAAATGTCATACATGATGGAAGAAACAATACTTACACTTTTGAGAAGGATGGTATCAAACATACCTTTTTTCCTTTGTAAGAACCAAAAGAGGATAGTCATAGTAGTAGTAGTAAGGTGATACTATTAAGAGGAAAAGAGTTTATAAGTGGAAGGGAGACAAAGGAAGTTGCAGCAGGAACCAAGGAGGTGATCTTTCATTTTCCTAAATGTTGCAAGGATGTAAATAGTGATTTGTAGGTACAATGACCAACAAAATGTGTTGACACAAATGAATGTGAAGTTGAGGAAGCTATTGGTTTTTGGAAGGACATATAGAAGTGGAAGAAATTGGCATTATTGAGTGAAAGGGAGATAGTAGAACAAGAGGAAAACAAAATTGTAGTAGACAAGCATGAAGAAAATGTTGGGGTAGTAGTACAGATTGGTCTTATGAATGATACAAAAATACAATAAATTACAAAATAGCAATGCCAAGATGAATACATGGGCAAGAATTTGCATGGACGGAGTGTGGAGACAACAAAAAAAAATGTGGAAGATGACCTATCACTTCAAATTGAGGTCATTGAGAAAGAATGGCTTGAACTGACAGGAGGTGGGCCAAACATTGAAACAGCCAATGGTGAGGTAATATTTTAGTTTTCAAACCCCTTGGATATAGTTGAAGATGATTTTCATGAATATGCAATTATTGCAATGGAGAGGTATGCAGAAGCCAAACAACATAGTGCAATAGAGGAGACAAGAAACATTTTAAATACCATCATTAGTTTCTCAAATTTTGTTCATACTAATGTTGGAGCCGATTATTGTTTGAGGGAAATGCAAAGAGAATGGGAAAGGTGTAGCAATGAGAAGCTATTTGTAGAGTGGCTTGAAAAAGAAGAAATATAGGTGATGTTAAGGTGGATGAAATGTGGGGTATGATGGACCTATTCTTCCTCAATTCATTAGGAAATGAGATCCACACACTAAAATGATTATCAACCCTTAGGTGAATCTTGACTTAAAGTGTGAATCTATAGATTTCCTTTTTGTGTCAGGACAGGGGTCCTAGTCAAACAATGCTTTGGGGAGAAAAACTAAAAATAGTAAATCAACACCAAATTGCAATCTAACACTTGGAATAACAAGATTAAGCTCAATGCTGATAGAACCAGAAAACAAAATGTAGATCAAAGAGAGGAATATTTGACTATACCAGTCATCAAAAGTTAGTTTTTGAAGCTAATTTGAGACTCATTCGCCCAGGGGCGAATGGGCCCTGAGTTAGGTTTTGTCTGCAACTTTCAAGATCCTTTGCTACAGATCTAAATATTCCAATTTGTCTAGATTTTAGGTTCAAAAAGCCAGAAATAAATTTTGTAGATGAGTTTCAATGAGATGACAACTTTTATGACAACTTTTGCATAAACCGTGGAATGTGGATCTTGAACCTTGAATATTGAATTGAAATAATGCTTTGAATGCTTGAATAGATCATGAAACCTACATCATCATGTTAGCTCCAATAACATGCATGATGCAAGAAGACTTTGATGTGACAATTGGATCTTGATTGTTGCAATAAAACTGTGATAATTCTTCTCTTGAATGCCTTAAATTTCTATTGAAAGTGCTCTCTTAGATCTCATAAACTCTATCATAAGAATTCTATGTGAAACATAATGAAATAACCTTATATTTATAGATATGTATCCTTAATTTCCTGAAATTCAGATATCACAAGACAACATTGAAATATAGATTTGAATATGTTAAAATACCTTCAAAAAAAAATTTAAATTTAGGTCCTACATCTAAGGGAGGACCCATTCACCCATTGGTGAATGGGTCCTAGGTCCCTAACCCTAAGACACACATTGCTCAATGAGAAGTGTTATGTTAAGGCATTAATGAATGTTGGGTTTCCTCATTGAAAAATATAATTAAATAAGCTTGGTAAATGAATTAAGGGGCCAATTAAGGAAAAATTAAGCTCAATTAATTAAAGGAGCCCTAAATAAGTGTGAAATTGTAAAGGGGTACACTTTACAACACCAAAATAAGGCACAATTAAGTCCAAATTAACTAGGATGGCCCAAACAAGTGTGAAGATGTAAAGGGATACATTTTTCTACACTACATTTAGCCCCCACTTTAGAGAGAGGATGACCTTGCATCAAACTCACACTAAAGTAGACATCCAAAACATATGTATGCAACAACAACAAGATTACTCAATCATACAACATCAAAGACTAAAAAAAAAGTAAAAAAAAAAGGTAGATCAAGCCTCGACTATCCAACGCAATGTGGAACATGCCTTAGTTGTTTGTCCAAAAACAAAGGGAAAATCAAGCCTTAACTATCCAGCGTGATGTCAAACACATCTCAACTATTTTTCCAAAAAACATTCACAAGTAGAACACGATGTCCATTATGCAAACAACAATGCACACTCACTTTGGGCTAATGGAAACTCAAGTTGTCCACTAGGTGAGCCCCCAAAAAGCGGCTAATTGAGAAAGTCATGCCAGGTCTACAGGCTCTCATCATACTAACCATACCAAAGCTATTCCTCTAATAACTTCGATAAGGCACCACAATAAATATAAACTTTGATCTTCATAAGGTTAACAAGTTGTGCTATGCTAAACACTTATGAACAAAATATAAATAAAGGTTTTGTTCAAAGGGATTATTCTTAGTTCATGTAAGGTCTCCTCTTAGGGAACATCATGCCTAATGTCTCCAAGAGAGGACAAGTCAAGGATAAAAGATCCACAACTTAGGGAATGCAACGCATAGCATCACCACTAAGAGGAAATTCATATGCCCAGAAATATCACACTCTTGGAGGACATCAAACCCAATGACACCACCAAGAAAAAGATGCATTGCAAGAAGAAAGAAAATCACACAATGAAACATAAGGAATTTCAATATTTTCAAAAATAATAATGCCAATGTATGCCCCCACTTTAAATAAATTGCTAACACCATTGTTGTGAGCAATTTGTAGCAAATAATCAATGCTAAATAATAAAGAAGACATGAGAGCTTACTTGGAAAGCCCTATTCCAAGTCATGTTTCCAAATTAAGTTATGTCATGAAAGAGGGAGGAAGGGGTTGCCCCCAAAATGAAATCCCAAAATCACATAAGGGATCTATAGATTCAGGGTTAGTATATCTTTTCTACAATGATATAGAGATCAACATCATCATTCCCCAAATACTCACAGAACAGGAAGAATGACACATAGAGAGCGAACACAAAAAAAGGCTTTTGGCTCAACATGGAAGAGACCTAAATGTCTCGATGCCTTGCATCATCCCCAAAAGGAAAAAACACAAGAAAAAAGAAAAGATAAATGCTTACGACATATAGAAGAATGTAGATACATATAGAAGAATGCACTTGAAGAGATAAACATCAAACAAAACATTACAAGGGATCATATTACACACATGCAATCACACAAAGAAATATGAAAAGAAAACAAAAACATGACTAGTAAGGCACATGCAAGTCAAATTATAGCAATTCATTTGCATCCCAATCTTGATCAATATATATGGAAAGCGGATAACTAACCAAAGGGACAACATCAAGTGCCAAACTAGGACAAGGTTATCTAACCCCTTGCCCCCACTTAGTGCGGGACAAGGATGAGTCAAGATAAGTGATGAGAATGAGCTCCTTGAAAATAAAATGATTTGCAATGAATTTTAAACATGCAATAGTGGGTATGCTATGATCCTACAACTATTATATTGCAAGGAGCAAAGTGCATGCTTTTAAGGGACTATCTCTATCATATCAAATTTCTCAAGGATCCTTAAGGCATGAAACTCATTAGTACTATGCCCAAGAACTATATGATATTGAAAATGAGACATGTTTGTGTTCTTATGTTTTGGATTTGTATTTTCTCTGATGGGTGGTAATGTTAAGTCCTTTATTAAGAAGTATGTGTAAGTGCCTTTTAGTGAGAGACATGGGACAAGGAAATTTTAGCTTCTTGATTTTGTAAGTTCTTTGTTGTGTGTTTGTTGAAGGAGGAGGACCTAAAGTAATCCTATCATCCTTGTGAGATATTGCTTCATTATTATGAGGGAGTACATTTGTATCCTTAGAAGATGTGGCAGGATAAGGATTTTGATATCCTAGTCCTTTAGTATCTTCAATTGGGATTTGTTCTAAAACTTTATGATTTTTATGCTCATTATTTATGTCACATCCTTGCTTAGTTAAGATCTTAAAGCCTTGGCCATAAGTCTCTTCTAGGTTGATGGGTATGTTGGTCACTTTGTTAGCATAAGATGGATAGGTATACACTTGATTAGAGGAACTAAGTTCACTCATTTTTGGAAGTTTAGGCTTGGTTTGTTGGTGCAGGGGCACCCTGGGGTTCTCATGCCTCCATGAGGCCTTTGTCATGTTTGGTTTTGTTTTTCAATATGTTCTTTTTGTAATAAGGTCCAATGGATCAATTGTAATAGGTTGTAATAGGTATCAATAGGTGTCAGTAGGTGTCAAATCAAAGTTCAAATGTAAACTTAGTGCAACCAAGTAATCATATTGATGTAATTTCAAAATAAGGTTGTCAACACATTAACCAACGGTCTCCTCATTCAAAAAATATAGTTGAGGAGCATTGGAAGAGGTGGAGTCATGTTTAAAAATCCTCTATGTGGTTGAGGCAAGGCTGTTGGAGGAATTTTTAAAGATTTGAATGCAAAACAAGCCTTTTTTTTCTAAGTTTCTTGTGTTTTTCCCCGCTCTTTTTCTTGGTACGGCCTGTGACATCATTGTACAGGATCCACACATACATGGGATGATAGAGGGGAACATTGAGGAGCCTATTGAAGGCTTTAAAGGTGTTTGGGTGTGCCTAGGTAAGTTGGTTCCTTCCTTACATAGGCCTAATTAGGCCTCCTTGTGGCTTGAAAGTCAGTCATTTGAGGTATCTAATTTTAGTGTCTAATCTTGTGCATTTGGGGAATTGTAGGGGTCCATATTAGGTGCCTAAAACCATGTTTATTTATCTAGTTCTTTCCCTTAGAAAACTTTTATTTTGACTGTCCCAGTTGGATAGGGCTACAAGGATGCATAGGCTTGTATTGAAGCGATGGGTGAATGAGAGTTCCTAAGTGAAAATTCAAGTTGTATGGTCATGTTTTTTCATGTCAAGAGTGTTCAAACCATCCCCAATTCCTTTAGTCATGTCTAGATTTGAAATTCAATTTGGGGTGATTAAGTTGCCTTGTTGAAAGGAATAGTGGAATTGGTGAATTCGCTTAGAGTGTTTGAGAGAAGCTTTTCATAAAATCCTACTTTCCTTGCCCACTCTGCATCAAAGTGGTATCAAAGTCAAGTTCTGATTGTGAATACTGTAAAGAGATTGTGAATAGTTCAAAGGTGAAGAAATAATGCCTCCAAAAGGTGGGTCCGCGGTTGCAAAGGAGTTCAGAGCCTTGAGAGAGAAGGTAGAAGCATTAGAAGCCAAAGATAGAAGGAGAGTGGCTACTGATGAAGAAAGTACCTCAGAGGAAGAGGTAGAGGGTGAAGATGGAGACCCTCCACAAGGAGAGGGGATGACTCCTGAGGAAAGGAGATTCCTTAGTGCTTTGCAATCTAAAAGAGGAGAGACCTTTGAAGTGAAGATGGATCTACCAACATATGGGGGAAAGATGAATGTTGAAGAAGTGATGGAATGGGTGGATGCTTTGAATAACTATTTTGAGTATAAGGAAATGGCAGAAAACAAGAAGGTCAAATTTTCCAAGACCGAATTGAAAGGGTCTGCTTTAACATGGTGGAACTACATCTAAGGAGAGAGGGTGAAAATGGACAAGTCCATGATTAACTCATGGGATAGGATGGTGAGAAAATTGAAGGAACAATTCCTTCCTTTAGATTATGAAGTGCAAGTGTTTCGAAAACTGCAAAACCTAAAAAAAAAATACATGGATGTGGTTGCCTATACTGAGGACACAAACTTAGTATGAGGTGTGGCCATGGGGAGAATGAGAAGGAGAAAGTGGTCATGTACATAAAAAGGCCTAAGGTTTTCAATTCAAGATGAGATCAGCCTAGTAACCCCTAAGATAGTGGAAGAGTGTTTCCAAGTGGCATGTAGGGCTGAAGAGAAGTTGAGGAGGAAGCAAGAGCAGCAAGGAAGGGGTAGAGGCAAAAATTTTAGAGGAAGAGGCAGTTTTGGTGGAAGAAATCAATCACAAAAATCACAAGGGGAAGCAAGTGGAAGCCAAGAACCAAGTCAAGAATCAAGAGGTGGATTTAAGGGTAGGAGGCCTAATGGAAGAGGAAGATCTAATGGATCGGGAAGAGGTTCCAATGCCTTCTCCGATAGGTGCTTTAACTATAATCAATTTGGACACCTGGCTTTCAAATGTCCAAAGAAACAAGCCTCGAGCTCTCAAGGTGGGGATAGGAGGAACCAATTGGTGCAAGAAGAAGATGCTCAAAGTGTGAACTCACCTTCCAGACTTATTGATCTTGATTTTGGAGAAAGTTTGATGATGAGGAGGACACTTCTTAAGGTTCCAAGCACTAAGGAGCCACCCTAAAGGAAGTCTTTGTTTAGGACCTCATGCAAATCCCATGGAAAGGTATGCAAGAGGATTGTAGATTCAGGCTCCATAGATAACTTAGTGTCCCTAGAAATGGTTGAGAAACTAAATCTGAAAATAACTTCTCATCCCACAACATATAGAGTGTCTTGGTTGAACAAGGGTCAACAGGTGCTTGTCAATGAACAATCTTGGGTAGAGTTCCATATTGGAAACTATAAGGACAAAATCCTTTGTGATGTTATCCCCATGGACACTTGCCACATACTTCTAGGCCACCCTTGGCAATATGATAGGAGAGAATATCATGATGGTCAGAAAAAAAACTTACAAGATAAACAAAGATGGAGAATCTTTCACCTTGAACCCTTTGCAAGATGAGGGCATGGACAAACAACTTGGGTCTAGTATCGTGGTGGTAGGAGAGAAAGATTTATTGAAGACCTTAAAGGAAGAGGGATGTCTAGGGTTTTGTTTGATTGCTAAGCCAAAATGTGGGTCAGTTCTATCAACAAAGAAAGGAGAAACCATTCCTAGTGAAGTCCAAACCTTGTTGGAAAAGTACAAAGACATTGTGGTGGATGAATTGTCTAGTTCCCTACCTCCAATCAGATATATCAGTCGCCATATAGAAATGATTCCAGGTGCTACATTTCCTAATAAGGCTTCCTATAAGATGATCCCTACTCAAAATGAAGAAATAGCAAAACAAGTTCAAGAGCTATTGGATAAAGGCCTAGTTAGAAAAAGTCTAAGCCCTTGTGCAGTCCCTACCATGTTGGCTCCTAGAAAGGATGGAAAATGGAGGTTGTGTACTGATTCAAGAGCCATAAATAGGATAACCATCAGATATAGGTTTCCTATGCCAAGGACTACCTAGGAGGGGCCCGCTACTTTTCAAAGATAGACTTGAAGAGTGGGTATCATCAAATCATAATTAGAGAAGGGGATGAGTGGAAGACAACATTTAAGACTAATGAAGGTATTTATGAGTGGATGGTGATGCTTTTATGGTCTATCCAATGCCCCTAGTATCTTCAGGAGATTAATGAGTAAGGTATTAAAACCCTTTATTGGAAAATTTGTTGTCATTTATTTGGATGACATTCTTGTGTTTAGCAAGTCCAAAGAGGAGAATTTGGAGCATCTTGGCTAGGTCTTAAGAAGGTTGCATGAAGAGAAGTTGTTGATCAACTTGCAAAAGTGTGAGTTTATGAAGGAAGCGTTGGTGTACCTTGGGTTTGTCATATCAAAGGGCAGTTTGAAGATGGATCCATCAAAGGTTGAGACCATTCTCAATTGGCCACCACCTAAGTCAGTGGGTGATGTGAGGACCTTTCATTGCCTTGAAAGCTTCTACAAAAAATTCATAAGGAACTTTAGCCACATATGTGCACCCATCCTAGACACAATCAAGGGAGACAAGAGGAGTAAGTTCCTATGGACCAAAGAAGCAAATGAAGGATTTGAATGCTTGAAAACAAAGGTATCTAAGAAACATATCATTACTTTACCTAGTTTTAACAAAGTATTTACCATTCAATGTGATGCAAGTGGTCAAGCTATAGGTGCTGTCCTAATCCAAGAAGGGAGAGCAGTTGCATTCTTTAGTGAAAAGCTAAATGAGGCAAAGAGAAAATACTCTTCATATGATCTAGAACTTTATCCCATGGTTCAAGCCCTAAAGAAATGGAGACATTACTTATTTCCAAAGGAGTTTATTGTGTTTACTGATAACCATGCACTTAGTTTCTTGAATGGACAGGACAAGTTGAACCAAAGGCACATGAAGTGGGTTGAATAACTACAAGCATACACCTTCTCCATCAAACACAATAAAGGAAAAGCAAACAGAGTTATTGATGCCCTTAGTAGAAGGGTCATGATGGTCCAAGAAGTACAATTGCAAAGTGTGGGTATAGAATCCCTCAAAGGTATGTACAAGGAAGATGAGGATTTCAAGGATGCTTTTGATACTTGCTCTCAATTTTAAGATGATTTTCACAATGAATATGTTGATTATGTTTTGCAAGATGGTCTATTGTTCAAAGGGGCTCAATTGTGCATACCCAAATGTTCTATGAGGGAGAACTTGATAAAGGAGAAGCATAGTGGGAGTCTTGGAGGGAACTTTGGACTTGATAAACCCTTGGAGAGGGTTAGAAGGTTCTACTTTTGGCCTAAAATGCAGGTGGATGTGAGGAAGTTTGTGGAGAATTGCACCATATGTCAAAGAGCAAAGGGAACCACTTCAAATGCAGGTCTCTACCAACCTCTACCCATACCCAATAGACCGTGGGAAAGCATAAGCATGGACTTTATCTTAGGACTACCCAAGACATAAAGAGGGGTTGATAGTGTTTTTGTAGTGGTAGAAAGATTTAGTAAAATGGCACACTTTATCCCTTGTAAATGCACTAATGATGCCTCTAACATTGTAGGACTTTTTTTCAAAGAATTTGTGAGAATCCATGGTCTTCCATTGAACATTGTATTAGACAGGGATGTCAAATTCATAGGTCACTTTTGGAGGACCTTGTGGAAAAAGTTATGCACAAATTTGTCATATAGTTTTGCCTACCATCCTCAAACGAATGGGAAAATAAAGGTGGTAAACAGGTCACTTGATAATTTACTGAGGTGTTTGACAAAGGAACATGGTGTACAATGGGATCTAGTGCTTCCCCAAGCAAAATATGCATATAATGACTCCATAAATAGAAGCATAGGAAAAACTCCCTTTGAGGTGGTGTATGGAATGAGCCCAAGGAGTATATTTGAATTGAGATACTTGAAAGGAATGAAGAGGAAGAGTGCAAAAGGAGGGGAGTTTGCAATAGCAATGGACATCCATGAACAAGTGAGGGAGAATCTTAAGAAAAGTGTGGAGAAATACAAGCAGAGACCAAATTTGAAGAGGAGAAATGTCCAATACAAGGTGGTAGATCTGGTTCTTGCACATTTGAAGAGGGAGAGGTTACCCAAGGGCAGATACACCAAGCTCCAAATGAAGAAGATAGGCCCTTGTAGGATAATCCACAAATTTTGGCAAAATGCCTATGAGATAGCACTCCCTCCCGGAGTGGCTATCTCCCCTATATTTAATGTTGCTAACTTGTACCCCTTTAAGGGATCTTTGGATGCAAGTGCAAGTACAAAATCTAATGAATATTGGGTGCAAGACTTACCACCTTCAGAACCTTTGAAGCTTGAAGCAATCCTAGACACCAAGGAAGTAAAAAGGACAAGAAACAGGGTGTATAATGAATGCCTGGTTAAATGGCATGGTCTACCGCTAGAGGATGCAAATTGGATGAGTGAAAAAGACATAAAATACCATGGGGCTTCTCTGCAACAATTGATCTTAGGTGGAACTCGAGATCTTTTCAACCCCAAGTGTATGGTGCTTGGGCACCCTGGGGTTCTCATGCCTCCATGAGGCCTTTGTCATGTTTGGTTTTGTTTTTCAATATTTTCTTGCTGTAATAAGGTCCAATGGAAAAATTGTAATAGGTTGTAATAGGTATCAATAGGTGTCAATAGGTATCAAATCAAATTTCAAATGTAAACTTGGTGCAACCAAGTAATGATATTGATGTAATTTCAAAATAAGGTTGTCAACACATTAACCAACGGTCTCCTCATTCAAAAAAATGGTTCAGTACCATTGGAAGAGGTGGATTCATGTTTAAAAATCCTCTATGTGGTCGAGGCAAGGCTGTTGGAAGAATTTTTGAAGATTTGAATGCAAAACAAGCTCTGTTTTTTTTATTTTCCTGCATTTTTCTTTGCTCTTTTGCTTGGTACGACTTGTCACATCATTTTACAGGATCCACACATACATGGGATGATATATGGGAGAGTCACCTTTATTTTGGTGGTGATTTGGAGTAATTTCATCAAGAATTAAGAAAGATACATCAATTTTACTGGAAGTGGGTTTGAAACCCTACCAAACCAAGGTTCAGTCACTAAAATGCTTGTAACTCCCCATTCCACTGTGGGAAAGATCTGATTCTTGGTGGAATGGTAGGGTTAGGAGTTTTTTTCATGTTGCAAGTGGTTTCAGGAGGAAAGATGGAGTTTTGAGAGAGTTCTTTGATGCCCCAGGCCTGGCATCTCTATGTGACAGGCCAGAAAGTGAATATTTGAATGTACTTATTATGGTTTTTTGAGTATTTGAGCAATAATAATGGGTGAAATGTGTGAAAGGTGTCTTGGGGAACATTAAGGAACCTATTGAAGGCTTTATGGGTGTTGGGGTGTGCCTAGGTAAGTCAGTTCCTTCCTTACATAGGCCTAATTAGGCCTCCTTGTGGCTTGAAAGTCAGTCATTTGAGGTATCTAATTTTAGTGTCTGATCTCGTGCATTTGGGGACTTTTAGGGGTCCATATTAGGTGCCTAAAACCAGGTTTCTTTTTTTGGATATTTCCCTTAGCAAACTTTTATTTTGACTGTCCTGGTTGGATAGGGCTACAAGGATGCATAGGCTTGTATTGAAGCAATGAGTGAATGAGATTTCCTAAGTGCAAAGTCAAGTTGTATGGTCATTTTTTTTCATGTTGAGAGTTTTCAAACCATCCCCAAGTCCTTTAGTCATGTCTGGATGTGAGAGTCAAGTTGGGGTGATTAGGTTGCCTTGTTGAAAGGAGTAGTGGAATTGGTGAATCCACTTAGAGTGTTTGAGAGAAGCTTTTCATAAAATCCTGCTTTCCCTGCCCACTCTGCATCATTTGTGACTCAATTTCATGATGTAAAAGACCAAACATCTCAAGTTGTGGAATGGTAGGGGGTGTTGGGTATTGCATGGAAGGGTAAAAGGGTTCATTGTTTTCAAGATTGTTTAGGCAATTGTTTATGAAATTGTTCAAGTTGTCATCATCTTCTCTAATGATGTCAACCTCATGAGGACATTCATTAGGAGTTGATTAAGCTTTATTAGGTTCTATTGCATTAGGATCATAGCCAAAAACACAACTTGAAACATCAACTAAAGATGTTAAAGACCTCCACAGATTACCAATGCACATGTCCATTGTGAAATAATGAATTCAAATTCAAATTTTTAGATCTTAAGCAAGATAATTTACTGATTATGCTATGCAAAAACCTAAAAAATGATGTCTTGTAACCAAAATTTTGAGTTCATACAATGCACTGAATTTATCAAATTAAGCTTAATATGATCAATTCTAAATAACAAAAATTATGTAAACTAAAACAAAAAATTGAGAACAACAAAATAGAATACAAAAACAGAGGTTTTAATGCCCAGAAATTTAGGAAACAACCCTTATCATGGACTCATTCACCCTTGGGCTAATGGGTCCTAGATTAGGGTTTTGAAAATTGAATTTACAAATTTTTGAGTTGATTCTTGTGGTTTCTAGATTCTGATTTAAAACAGTGAGTTACAGTTTGATTTTTTTGTGAAATTAAGCTTGAATGCAAATGCAAAATATGAATAAATGACAACTTAGGAGACCTAATTTGAAATGCAATTTTGATTCAATTTTCAAATGCAAATGAATGATGATGCAATGTTATGTAAATTATTTGCAAGATGACTATTTTTTTTCTAAATTATTTGCAAGATGACTATTTTTTTTCTATTTTTTCTATTTTAAGAGATGCAAAAATGCAATCCTAAAACCCTAAATGAGATGCAAACTAATGCAAGTTAAACAACCCTAAATGATATTCAATGCAATGCAAATGAATACAAGACCTATATATAGGGTGAAAATGGACTCCAAAATCGGAAAATTACAATGCTCAAAAGGTCCTAGGTCCTTAACCCTAGGACACACATTGCTTAATGAGAAGTAATATGTAAGGCATTAATGAGGTTTCCTCTTCGAAAAATGTAATTAAATAGGCTTGTTAAATGAATTAAGCGGCCAATTAAGGAAAAAATGAGCTTAATTAATTAAAGGATCCCTAAATAAGTGTGAAAGTGTAAAGGGGTACACTTTACAACACCAAAATAAGGCACAATTAAGTCTAAATTAACTAGGAGGGCCCAAACAAGTGTGAAAATGTAAAGGGATACATTTTTCTACACTAGATGGCTAAAAAATGTTGAAGATGATGAGATGGGGTGTGAAAACAATAATTTTAACTAGAGGACAATAAACCAAGAGGAATTAATTCTCACGATGGTTTGGAATAAGATAAAGCCAACAAATGGAAAGAGAATGAATGGAGTATTTGGGAAGAGGAGTTTGATGTATAGTGGACATGAACCCACAAGTGACCATGAAGCTACAACATTCTTCTCACTATGTAATGGAGGAGCTATTCTAGCCATATGCTGGAAGAAAATAAATAAGTAATGGTTACAGGTTGTCATTTTTTAAGCATAGGGGATACGCTTCAAGTGCTTACAACTTGAAAGGGTAGTCCTACTACCCAACTCCCTTTGTGAGCTATGCTCACAAAAAACTCACGAGATTTTGATGCAGGGGCATCATTCCCCATCAATTTTATTTTGCAATTTTAGTTTTTGTCAGTTTATGATTCCTTATATCTTTGTGACATGTGGCCCATTTCATTTGGCAGCAAGATTCTTGAATCTTCCTTTCTCGTTGCACATGGATTGTTAGGGAAGTTAAAATGGTTTTTCTCAACTGGTTGCCTCAAGGAGATTTGGGGTTTTTTCCAGATGGGAGAGATCCATGATGAGAGGATTTGATCTATTTAGAGAGACATAAAATTTTGTTCTTTTGAATAGAGAGTAGAGAGGAGAGATTGAGATTGGGAAAGCAGGAGAATGGGAAAAATAAAGAGGTCAATGATTTGGGGAAGAAGCCTGATTTGCTTTGGTCGAGGAAAAGTTTTTGGTGAAGGAGAGAACAAAACAAAAGGTAGATTGAGATTGCGAAAAAAAGAGGAAGTGCAGGTATAGAACAAGAGGGTAGTGCCAGAGAAGAACGATTAGCTGAGAAGGATTTCAATTTAATTAAGTTAGAGGAAGCAAATTCCTTCAAGTATCGACTTTCTTTATAACCCAATTTTGGCTTAGATAAATGCATATTTTTTGTTTCATTATGATGTTGTTTGTAAGCTTTATTTTTGTCGCTTGTGTGTAAGGAATGAGTTTTTCCTATGTTCTTGTCGCCTTGGCAGAGGACCGGCCTAACCGATTAAGCAATATTTTGTAGATTGCTATGGTTGGTTAATGTAGTCTTCTATTGTTTGAAGTATTTCATTTTTGTCTTTAACCTTGCAGACTATCATTATCTTTGTATCAGAGTGTATGTTTGTAAACGTGTGCCATCGGTTTTTCTTTAGGAATTTTTTTTTTAAGTGAGCAATAATTAGTTGTCAATGTATGCATTATTGAGATTAAAAATTACTAAACTCCTTTGATATTCACCATGATTACCTTAATCATACTTGTTCCATGTGTGTGGAGGGTCTTTATGTTATCACTATTATGTTTTTTTTGGTCGGTAATAGGGTTGATTTTATTAATAAAAACCAGATTACATAGCTAATCTCATTACATCATCAATTTAAAGATCTCTTTCCCATAGCTCTAGACTCCCCTATTAATTCCCTTAGCCTTGCCTCCTAACCATTCTATAATCAGCTCCATAGGATACACACTACATCATAGACAGAAGCTCCATGGACCTCCTTACATAGACAAACCTAAAACCATCAATCCCTAAAAAAAAAAAACCCGTTAACAAGTCAACGAGTTGAAGCATTACATGGTCTTCCCTTCGTCTATGATCAAAGGACCATTGCAAAGATTTATTCTCTACTTTCTTGGCTTTCTTTCCCTTAACCATTTTCCATCCATATTCTACCCTTGCAACCTCCTTCTGCCACTTAAATGATTTATCTTGGGGACTTTGCAAAGCTTCATTCCAAATGCCAATTTCTTGGTGACACTGTCCAACAACTTTCCATTTCCCATATTCTTTCTATTGCAATCTCACCCCATATTTTTTCTCCTGGAATTCTAGTATTACTGCCCAATTTTTGGACTCCTTTTCACATCCGTTCAGGATAGATTTATCGCTATTCACACCCAAACTCCCTTCCTATACCGGGATCTCACTGGTTTGTTGTTGTTCTTCCCTTGTATCATTTTTCATCAAAACCTCCCCTTCCTGACTCAGAGCCCTAGGTACCTGACCCTCCTCTCCCCTTCCTTTCATTTGAGAGCTCACTTGCTCCTCCTCTTTCTCCACTATGTAATGTTGAGGAGCGACATCTTTCCACCATGAAGAAGGTTTATTTGTTCTTTTTTTGACACATTGAGCAACCAAGTGCCTAGTTTTATAACAATTCTTGCACCTAAAGGGTACCCCCCCATAATCTAGGGGTTGTACCTAACATCCTTTCGAAGATTTTAACCGAATCTCTTTCGGGAGCTCCCTAGAAATGTCCATTTCCACCAAAATCCTGGCAAAGGTCGAATGCAGAAGATTTGAGGACCCCTCATCCACCATTAAAAAAATTCCTAAAGATTTCCCTATAGCATCCAGGCAGGAATCAAACCAGAATTGTAAGGGAAGGTTGGGGAGTCTCACCCAGAGAGGAACCCTCTCAAACACTTCAGTAGGTAGGTTGAAGGCCAAATGCCATGGCTTTAACAACAATGTTTATTTTCTTCCCAGTCCCAGTGATAATCACAGAGGATATTATTTTTGTCCTATTCCTTTTCAAAAACAACAATGAAGAAACCTTTAGCCATAGGATAGATTTGTACATACCCTTCCAAACATGCTTCCAATGGTTAAAAATTCACTAGTGAAGATCAAACAAACTTGACCAAAATCCCCTGAATCTCAAAATCAAGCCCAACCCCGAAAAAACTTCCTCATTGAAGGTCACTTCTTTTTCAAGCTCACCATCTAGCTCCACTATGATTGTTTTGGGTGAAGGATGAAAAATTAAATCCCCTCCCCCCTTCCTGACGATGTTTTTACATATTTTTTTGAAACCTGAGAGGGTCCTTTTTATTTCCCCTCATTCTCAGGCACCTTGGACCCTTTAGCGGCTCCAAAACCCCCTGTGACAGGAGCATTCAATTGTCCGCTCCTCTGGCAACACTGTGTAGATAGGATGCCACCATCCAGTCCACCACTGTCTCCTTTCCCTATGGCTAACTTTGTTTAGTTGCCCTGGTCCGTAATCCCTTTGCTACACCCTCCATTGAGTAGAAATCAATGAGACTTTCCTTGAGAATCCTTTCCCAAGCTTGAACCAGACAAAACCCTAGCCTCAACAGACAAACGTAGTCGACTGTTAGCTTCCATCCCATTAAAATTATTAGAATGGAAAAGATGTTATCACTAGTATGTCATTAAAATATACCCATAGTTTATTAACAAGTAAACTTAAGACAAAACATAGAAACTAGATATGGAAATATTTTCCACAATATCCCTACAAGAAGAGAAATATAAGCATATGATCTTAAAAATAAATAGCAACATTGTGACATGTAAAGAAAGACTTAGAAAAGAAAAAGAATTAGAGAAGAAGAATAGAACAACCATAGTTAAGAGTGTCATGAATATAAATTGGGAAGGCCCTATAAATATGAAAAATAAGTCTCTCCCAAATTATTATAACTTCAAAATACTAAATTTATATGTTTTTTTATTATTGAAGGTCACCCCTCAAAGTGATCTACTGTTTTCTAATTTTTTCATTTATTTCCAAGAAATATCATAACAAGTGGCATCAAAGCTATAATTTGGGCCAAGATTTTTGTTTTCCACATAACTTATAAAAAAATATGAATTTGGACCTATTTTTTTCTAGGTTTTGAGGTATACATCAAACACATGTTCAAGTGAAAAATTAAAGTTTTTGATATATTTTGCACAAGTTATTTTTATTTTATGTGTTTCTAATAATTGGCTCTAAAGGCCACAAATTTTAAACTAGCATACATATATATTATTTTAATAATATATATAAAATACGCCGAGAGATATCCTATATATAAAATAAGTCAAAATGTCTCGAGGCGTTGAATTTTTTCAACTTTAATTTTTATTAAAGTTGAATGATGAAAAAATTAAACACCTTGAGACATCAGTGTATTTTATATATAGGATATCTCTCAACATATTTTATATATATTATTAAAATAATATATATGTATGCTAGTAGTAGCCGCAGTGTGCGTAACACATTGAATACATTAATATATTTAGTTAGGGTTATGATTAGAGTTAGCATTTAGGATTAGGTTTTATATCATGGTTAGGGTTAGCATTAGGGTTAGGGTTTGGTTTAGATTTATTATTATGATTAGGGTTAGGGTTTAGTGTTAAGGTTGGTTTTATGGTCATAGTTAGTGTGAGAATTATGTTAGGGTTAGGGGTATAATTATGGTTAGGGTTAGGGTTTGCATTATAATTATAATAGGTTTTAGGTTAGGAATAAGGCTTTGGTTAGTGTTAAGGGTAGGGTTGGAATTACTATTAAGGTTTGGATTGGAATTATAATTAGGGGTAGGGAAAGGATTTATATTTGGTCAAGGTTATGGTTTAGGTTAGGGTTAGGGTCAAGGTTAGGATTAAGGTTAAGATTAGCATTAGGGTTAGGATTTGGTTTAAGATTATGATTATGGTGAGGGTTAGGGTTTATACTTATGATTAGGGTTATAGTTAGTGTTAGGGTTTAGTGTTATACATTGAATAAATTAATATAATTAGGGTTATGATTACGGTTAAAATTTAGGGTTATGATTTATATCATAGTTAGGGTTAGCATTAGGGTTAAAGTTTATATCATGTTCAAGGTTAGCATTAGATTTAGGGTTAACCATTTAGGAATAGGGTTTAGCATTTAAGTTTATGATTATGGTTAGGGTTAGGGTTTAGGCTTATGATTAGGGTTATAGTTATAGTTAGGGTTTAGTGTTAAGATAAGTGTTAGCATTAGATTTATGGTTAGGGTTAGAATTTTGTTCTATGGTTAGGATTATGTTTAGGGTTTACATTAATGTTCGGGTTAGGGTAAGAATTATGGTTAGGGTGAGGAAATGGGTAGGATTGGGATTATTATTATGATTATGATAGAATAATAGTTATGGTAGGTTTAAGTTCAATATTAAGATTAGTGTTAATGCTAACCCAACCCTAATCCTAATTATATCTCCAACCATAACCCTAATCCTAATACTAACCCTAACCCTAATAAATTTATTGTTGGATCAATCATAACCCTAACCCTAATTAAAACATCTTAAATCTATTTGAACCCTAACCCTAATTGTGCCATAACCCTAACTCTGATTGAACTCTAGCCCTAACTTTGAAAGAAATTTCTCCCCTCAAACAAACCTCAATCCTAATCCTAATTCTATCCCTAACCCTAACCCTAACCCTAACCCTAACCGTAATCTTGGTTCTATCTCTAACCTAAACCCAACTAATCCTAATCCTAACCTTAATTCTATCTCTAATTGTAACCTAACCCTAATCTTTGCTCTATCTCTAACCAAAATCCTAACCCTAAACCCAATCATAACAAAAACTTCAACCCTAACCATAGTCCTTACACAAACCCTAACCCTGATCCTAACCCTATCTCTAACCCTACACCTAACCCTAATCCTAATTTGATCTCTAATCTTAACCCTTATACTGACCCTATCTCTAATCCTAACCCTAATCCTTACTCAAACCCTAACCCTAATCCTAATGTTATCACTAAGCCTAACCTTAATCTTGACCCTATCTCTAACCCTAACCCTAACCTTAATCCTAATGCTAACCCAACCCTAATCCTAATTATATCTCTAACCATAACCCTAATCCCAATCCTAACCCTAACCTTAATTAATTTAATATTGGCTCCATCATAACCCTAATTGTAACCTTAACCCTAATTAAACTATCTTAAGTGTATTTGAACCCTAACGCTAATTGTGTGATAACCCTGACTCTAATTGAATTATATCCCTAACTTTGAAAGACATTTCTCCCCTCACAAAACCCTCAATACTAATCTGAATTCTATCTCTAACCCTAACCCTAACCCTAATCTTGGCCCTATCTCTAACCTAACCCCAACTAATCCTAACCCCAACCCTAATTCTATCTCTAATTGTAACCTAACCCTAATCTTCCCTCTCTCTAACCAAAACCCTAAATCTAAACCTAATAAAAAAAAACCTCAACCTTAAACCTAATTCTATCTCTAAGCCTAACACTTACCCTAATGTTTACCCTATCTCTAACCATCACCCTAATTGTAACCCTATTTGTAATGCTAACCCCAACCCTAATCCTAATTTTATCTTTATGCCTAACCCTAACCCTAATATTAGCACTAACCTGAACTCTAATCCTAATTCTATTTCTAACTCTAATCCTAATTCTATCTCTAACCCTAACACTAACCCTAATCCTAACCCTAACCCTAACACTAATTGCAACACTAATCCTAATTCTATTTCTAACCCTAATTCTAATTTTATCTTTAACCCTAACTGTAACCCTAATCCTTACACTATCTCTAATCCTAACCCTAACCCTAATATGAACACAAACCACAACCCTAATCCTAATTCTATTTTTATCGCTAACCTTAACCCGAATCTAAATCCTAACCCTATTTCTAACCCTAACCCTAACCTTAATACTAACCCTAATCCCAATCCTAACCCTAACCCTTAATTAATTTAATGTTGGCTCCATTATAACCTAACCCCAACCTTAACCCTAATTAAACTATCTTAAGTGTATTTGAACCCTAACCCTAATTATGTTGTAACCCTAACTCTAATTGAACTCTAGCCTTAACTTTGAAAGACATTTCTCCCCTCACAAAACCTTCAATCCTAATCCTAACCCTAACCCTAATTGAACTTGAACCTGAACCCTAAGCCTAATTCTAATTTTATCTTTAACCTAACGCTAACCCTAATCCTTACACTATCTCTAAGCCTAACCCTAACCCTAACCCTAATTTTCAAACACAAACCACAACCCTAATCCTAATTATATTTCTATCACTAACCTAAACTTGAACCCTAATCCTAACCTTATTTCTAACCCTAACCCTAACCTTAATCTTTACCATAATCCTAATTCTATCTCTTATGCTAACCCTAATTCCAATCCTAAACCTAACCCTAATTAATTTAATATTGACTCCATCATATCCCTAACTCTAACCATCACCCTAATTAAAACATCTTAAGTGTATTTGGACCCTAACCCTAATTGTGCCATAACCCTAACTCTAATTGATCTCTAGCCCTAACTTTGAAAGACATTGCTTCCCTCACAAAAACCTCAATCCCAATTAGGTAATTCTATCTCTAACCCTTACCCTAACCCTAATGTTGGTTGTATCTCTAACCTAACCCCAACTAATCCTTTAACCCTAACCTAATTCTATCTCTAATTGTAACCTAACCCTAATCTTCACTCTATCTCTAGCCAAAACCCTAACCCTAAACCTAATTATAACAAAAACCTCGTCCATAAACCTAATTCTATCTCTAACCCTAACCTTTACCCTAATCTTTACTCTATCTTTAACCATCACCCTAATCATAACCCTATTTGTAATGCTAACCCCAACCCTTATCCTAATTTTATCTTTATGCCTAACCCTAACCCTAATATTATCACTAACCCAAACCCTAATTCTAATTCTATTTCTAACCTTGATCCTAATTCTATCTCTAACCCTAACACTAACCCTAATGCTAACCCTATCTCTAACCCTAACCCTAAGCCTAATCATAATCATAATCCTAACATAAACCCCAACCCCAATCCTAATCCCAATTCTATCTCTAACCCTAACCCTGACCCTAATCTAGGTAACACTAATTGCAACACTAATCCTAATCCTAATTCTATCTCTAACACTAACCCTAACCCTAACCCTAATCCTAACACTAATTGCAACACTTATCTCTATCACCTCCTTTATCTCTCACTCCTCCCCCTCTATCTCTATCTTTATCTTCCAATCTCTCCCTCTCCCTCACTCTTTATATCTCATTATCTCTATCTCTCACTTATTCACTCAATCTCTCCCTCCATCTCTCCTACTCTCTATATATCCCTCTCTACCTCTCTCTATTTATCACTTCCTATATCTTTGTCTTGCTCTCTCCAACTCCCCCTCTTTCATTGTCTCCCTCTTTTTGTCTCTATTTATCCCTTTCCCTCTTTGTCTCTCCTTGCATCTCTCCCTCTATATATTTATTGCTCTGTCTTTGTCTTTGACTTTCTATATCTCGCTCCCTCTATCTTTCGCAAGTTGTATGTCTATCTCCATCTCTCCTTTATATCCCTATCTCTCCCTCTTTCTATCTCTATCTCTCCCTCTCTCCCCCTTTCTCCCTATTACTTTTGTTCAAACTATATCTTTATACTTCTCTCTCCTATCTCTATTTTTCTCGTTCCTCTCCCTCCCTCTCTATATATTTATACATAATTATCTCCCTCTCTCTCTCTTATGTATACACACACACTCCTTTTTTCTCCCTCCCTCTATCTCTATATCTATCTCTCTACCTCTCTATCTCTATCTCTCCATATTTCTTCTTTCATCAATACCTCTATCTCTATCTTATTATCTCTACATGTCTCTCTACCCCTATATCTTTCCATCTCTACCTCTTATATATCACTCCCTATATCTTTGTCTTTTTATCCTCCCTCATTCTCTCACTATCTCTCCCTATCTCTCCATCTCTATATATTTACATCTTCCATCTCTATCTATCCCTCTATCCTCTCTCTCTATTTATCTCCCTCTCCTCTCTATATCCCTCTCCTCCATCTCCATCTTCATCTCCATTTTCATTTCCATATCTATCTCCTTACCCCTTTGTCTCTCTCTTGCTCTTCCCCCTATATCTCTCCCTCTTTCCATCTCTACCTCTCCCTCTCTCTCCCTCTCTCCCTATTTGAAGCATAACATGAGCCTATTGGTAATGGAGCTTGATTATCTTCCTGTTTTAGATGTTTTATTTCAGTTGTGTGTAGATCCTTCTAAGTGGATGCATAATTGATTTGAGTTTGTCACTTTTCTATTGAAATTTGAGACCTTTATTACACAAACATCATTTTCTAAATGGACTACCAACTGACCTCAACTTTATTGCAAAAATGTATGCAAAAAGTAAACCAAAATTTTCCCTAATTTACCTTCCACACATCTTCGGCATACCCATTGCACACCAAAGTGTGATTGCTAGTTTTAAATTGATTTTAGATATAATCTTATTATGAAAAGCCTTATATTTGACTATATATTTAAGTTGCATAAAGTTTAATGCCTCTTTATATGTCTTTTAGTTATTTTTTATTTTTTTATTAGAATTTTTTTCCTAGTTGTCTTTTGATTAGACCTTTGTTAACTTTTTATTTGTCTCTATTGAACCTATGTTAAATAAAAGACCTCAAATATTGTCTTTACTATTGTTTTATTTGTTGACTTTATTAAAGATTACAAAACCCTTTGAAAATGTTTTCTTAAATATCCTTAATAACTATCTTTAAAATTTATCAAGACAATAAAATTAAACTATATTAGTTAACTATATCAATTCAAAATTTATTATAAATATTATTATATTATTAAAATATCTTTTGATAAATAAAGTTATTATAAATATTATTATATTATTATATTATCAATTCAACCCGATTAGTTCACATTTGCCAGCGTAGTCTCGGCCTGCGCCAAAATGGGAGTTGTCGAACAGGGTATGCTTATTCATCAACGCATAATGGAACGGGGATTTTTGTCAGAGATTATAATTGGAAATGCTTTGGTAGACGTGTATGCAAACTTTGGAAGCATAGACAAAGCCCGTCAACTGTTTGACAGAATGCCTCAAAGAGATGTGTTCTCATGGACTGCTATGGTTGCATGATATGCATAGAATAGATTTGTTGAAAAAGCCCTAGAAACTTTCAAGCAAATGCAATAGGCAGCTGTAAAGCCAAATTCCACAACCTTTGCCACCATCCTCTCTGCCTGTTCCAAAATGGGAGTTTTAGAACAGAGCACAAACATCCATCAAAGCAGAAGAATTTTCTCAGATGTAGTTGCAACTGTCTTGATAGACATGTACGCAAATGTGGAAGCATTAACGAGGTACGTGAACTGTTTGATAAAATGCCTCAAAGAAATGTGGTTTCATGCAGTACCACGATTGTGGGATATGCACAAAATGGGTTTGGCGAAAAGGCTCTAGAAACTTTAAAGCAAATGCAATTGGCGGGTGTAAAGCCAAATTCCACAACCTTTACCAACATCCTCTCTGCCTGTGCTAAAATGGAAAGGCCGCTTGCTTGAAATTATGGAGATCCATCAATGCATAAGGGCGGCTCCATTTTTCTGCTGTTGAGAGACCAAATATGTGAGATTTTGCACGCTTCACAATTCTAAAATCCAATGTCGCCCTTCAAATCCGTTGCACACAGATTCATTCAATCACTAAAACAAAACCAACTCGGAGTAATAAAGAAATGAAATGAGAACTCATTCAGAATATCCACATTTAGAAGGCTATCAATTGAATCCATACAGAGCCCGTGAATGAAACATTAGAGTGCGTAAGAGAGCATGGTAGGCTATTCTCACGATTGCTAAATTTATGCCCATTCCACTATGGGTCGTTACAACAAAGATCATTTGCAATCTTTGTGTTATCTTTGAGCCTCTTCGTATTACAAACTCTTCCACTTCCTTCCTTCCTCGGCTTGCCTTTTCAGGTCCCCGATAGTGGCATGGGGTGAGAGGAGGACGAGCTCTGGCGGAGGTGGCGGACGGTCGTCAGCCACGTGGAGGGAATACAAATCAATTCTTTTTGCTAAGACAGTTCTGCTGGCCTACTATAGGGGTCGTGTTGCCATTATAAGGTTACGCCTCTCTCCGTGCGCAAAAACTTTAAAAGATTTTTACATTTTTGTAAAGATTATGAAAAAATAGGTTAGAGAATTTATTTTTAGATACCAAATATAATATATAGTTTAGTGGTCAAAATTAGGTCAAAATATTTTATTATTTTACTCTATATGAGACAGTTTTTGGGAATTTTAAATAATTTTTAGAAATATATTTAAAAAATAGATAAAGTTATTTGTTTATATATATTTATTTAAAAAATTAGTTTAGTGGTCAAAGTTTGGTCAAAATATGAACATAAAATTCTATCATAGTGCATGTAATATAATCATGGATAGAGGGTCCTAATTAGGATTGTCCAACCATACAACCCAAACAAATAAACACTTAAATACATAAATAAACACCACAAATAAAACCAAGTTTATCCTAAGAAAATCTTGGTGAAGGAAAATTTGGAGAAGGAAGAAAGCACCACTATCTACCTACATGCATTGAATGACACAAGTACATTACCAACATTTAAAGTGTTTGGTTATATAAAAAAGAGAAATGTGATAGTGTTGGTTGTTACATGTAGTGCACACAACTTTATTGATAGAAAAGTGGCTAATGAGATCAATTATTTTGTGTATCGAGTCTCTAAATTACAAGTCATGATAGTTGGTGGAAAAGAATTCACTTGTGGTGGTAAATGCCAGTATATAAATTCTCAATGGGAGATTGTCACCTAGATTTATAAATTTGTGATATTCCATTTGGAGAAGATGTAGTTTTTGTAGTAACGGAAAAAGTAAGCCTTTTTGCTTACTTGGTTTGATAATTGACATTAAAACTGAATTATGATGTCTTGGAGTGGTTTTGTAATGTGTTGTACACATTCACACTATTCTAGGACCTTAATTTGACTAAAATATGCCTTAATTGATCCTTTGCAAAGGTGTTGTAAAGTGTTGTAACACACTTTCACACTTTTCTAGGATGTATTTGCTTAATTAAGCTTAATGGGCCCCTTCTTGGAAAAATGTATTTAAATTTGTACCCTATTTAAGTGTTGTAAAGTGTTATAAGGAACTTTCACATTTATCTAGGTGGTCATTAATTAATTGTGGGTAATTGGAATAATTAACCCCTTTTCATTCAAATTTAAGCCTTAATTATGACACCTCCTGAAGATCTGTCATGACACGGTCCATAATTTAATTAATAAAATATTTCATTGGGAAAGGTTAGGTACTAGAAAATGGTGTAGGACCCATTCGCCCTAGGTAGCAAATGGGTCCTCCTTTAATAGGACCCCCCTTTTTCAGTTCATCTAAAATGGGTTTTTAGCCTTCTTTCAATCCCCCGGGGTTAGGTCCTGGTAAATTGAGCCAGGACCCATTTTCCCTAGGTGGCGAATGGGTCCTCACTTAATGAGACCCCCCTTTTTGAATTTCATTCTAGCAGGAATTTAATAGTGTTTTTTTTCAAATTTGGTGTCAGCCTTATTTGTTTGAATTTTGCGGTTAATCTCCTAATTTAGTATAAATAAGGGGTTAATTCACATCGTTTCTCCTAAAAAAACTTTATGTGAGTTCATGAGATTAAGAGCAAGAGCATTATAGAGCATTTCAAGAGCATTCATAAGGCATTTCAAGGCAAATTTCAAGAGTTTGTTGCAACAATTCAAAATCATATCATCATGACCAGGGTTTGATGCACACATTCATGTTGTTGAGCTAAAGAAGTGGATGTAGCATTGAAGATCTACTTGCAACCAGTGTTCAAATCACATTCAAGGATCCAAGATCTACATTCTTCATGGCCACTACATGTTAGATTACAAATTTGTTTCACAAGACATCATCCAAGGTGGCATCATTTACATTATTTCATATTCATGCTTCATTTCATCATTTGGTTTAATTACCTACAAGGGGTTTGACCGAGGCAAACCCCTAGTCACTAACAATCAACAAGTTTTTCTACCCTTGAGTGTGTGATTGCAAATTTACAGGTTGAAGATCAAGTGGAGCAAGTTTGGAGCAAAATTGTCAAAGTTGTCAAGTTGCAAAAGTTATCATTCAAAGTGCAAGATTAAAGAATTGAAGCTACAAAATTGCATATAGACTTTCAGAAGTTGATAACGAGGATTTTGAGAGTGCAGACATTAAGGAACGGGACCTTGATCTCAATTTCAGAAACCCTAACAGGGACCCATTTTCCATTGAAGACGAATGAGTCCTCTGTAGCTCAAAAATAGCAACTTTTTGACCAAGTACTTAGCTTTTTATGTTGTAAAAACTTCCCCCATAGTTGCTATAATAGTTAGGTAGAATTTTTTATTGCTATTTTCCTCTTTTGGCTCTCATAATTACATCTTTTTGTAGTGATTTTGGTGGAAAAACTTAGTGGTTCATCCTCTTGCTCATGCATTTGGGTCAACTACTATTTTTCACCTAATCATTAATGGTGAACCCAACATATTGAACATTGCAATTTTCTGATTTTTGGAGTATCTCATTACATCTTAAGTTAGATCTTGCATTCATTTACATTTAGATTTGCATTGAATCGATATCTCATTTAGGGTTACTTGTTTTGCATTGAAATCTTGCATATCATATAGGGTTTAGATTTACATTGTTTTGCATCTCTCTAAATCTAAAAAATTACAAAAACAAATTAGTCATTTTGCATCTCATTTAGATGTCATATGATTGCATTTGAAAATCAAAACAAAATTGAATTTCAAATTATGCCTTGCATTTCATCTTTTCATTACATTTTTACATTGAATTTCTAGAAAATCTGAAACTAAAGCTCACTGTCTCAGACCTAGAACTGAAAGATATTGTCATAACCCAAGGATACATACCTAAATATTTTACTATTTTTACTTTCATGAATATATATATATATAATACATCTCATTTTCTAAAAACATCATTTAATTATATCGCACTTACAAAAAGAAAAGAAATGTATACAAATTATACATAAATATAAGACACATAACATATGCGTTAACTAATCCTAAGAACACTTAAGAAAATCAAGCCCTTTCATAGAGATATGATTGGGTCTATAGCCATGTCCATCTGAAAGAAAACACCTACTCCCTTGAGATCGATATAAGAGGAGCCTGAGATCAGTGGAAGAGAACAAAAAAATGAAGTAGTAGGAAGGAGGGTCAAACTACAGAAGTATTGATCAGGTTGCGACCAGGTGACATCTCACTTAGTCTAATATTTTGTTTATCTAAAATCATATACAACTGTAATTGTTGAACATTGTGAACTCTTGTTGGTCTTCATACTATTACTTTTTATTTTAGTCTTGTTATCTGGCTGTGATTTAAATTTGAGACAATATCCACCCAAATCTGTTGAACCCGAGATAGGTCGAATATGCTTAAAATGATTTTGCATTAAATTGTGATAAGAGCAACTAAGGGACCCTTGTTGGGCCATGGGGGAAGCATTAAAAATACTAGTTTCCTTAAAATATCTATCCCCTTGTATCAAACTGTGTTGCATTGATATTAGAATGGTACTAGATTAATTTGAATGTAATATCGTTGATTTTAGAAAATGCATCATTGGTAGAACAAAATATGATAACACTGCATTTAGCTTCCATCAATGCTAGCATTGCATTAGATAGTGTGTATTATCATTGATAACAAGATATGATGAGAAATGACATTGATAGATTAAAATAACTAACTTGTACTTTTTGCATTATGATACATTTTTCACACACTCATGTAATACTCTCAAGCATAATAAATGTATATAGATGAATCAATGATAAATGCATAACTGATTGTCCAAAGATTTCCTTCTCTGTGCTTGGTACCCTATTAGGGAGAGCAAACCATGGGTGGAGTGGTGCCTAAAAACCCCACTTATGATTTCCTTGTGGCCATGGAGGAGTGGGGGTCCCACTTATGATTCTGCTATGGCCATGGAGGGGTGGTAGGCCTAGGCCACTTTGACTTTATGATTCCTCTCCCCTAATAGGATGATTTTCTTTCGAGGTGTTTCCATGAGTGGAGAATGCAGGTACTAAGCTGTTAAGAAAAGAGGATTGTAATAAGCAACCTCTTGTGCTTGGCATGAGGGCTTCATGGAGAATCCACCCATGACACTCCTCTTGCTTGTTAAATTACAATTATGACTATGTATGATTTTGAAATTTGATATTACGACTAACATATAGATATGTGGATATATATGTGTATGGTGAATGTAGGTCTTCACTCAAAGATTATCCTATTGCAAGGCCATTGGGTGGGAATAGAGAATCCAAACCCTCTAATCTTCAAGAAACCTTAGAAACAGACAAGGGACATTACAAGTGGTATCAGAGCCCCTTTCTTGCCACCCTGTGGGAAATTATGTAAACCTACCACCGAAGAGGCTCTAGGAATAACAACCTTGGAAACAACCTTAAGAATAACAACCTTGGAAATGAACTCATGGGTGACCTTCTAAGAGATGAACTTAGAACATTAATGGAGAATAGTGATAAGAAAACCCAAGCCCTAATGGATCAAAATGAAAAAACTAGCCAAGCTCTACTTCAAGCCCTCCAAAACCTAAGTAGCAATAATACTAGAGAGGCCAACTCTAACCACTCCAAAAACAACCTTTTCACACCCTCACAGGACACGAGCTCTAGACCCACCCGACCACCTTTTTTGCCAAGTGAAGAACCTATTAAAGAAAGCCATATCAATAGAGTCCCCATAGAGGATGTTGATGAGATTGTTGAAGCCTATTATAGACTAGAACCTTAAAGGAGGGATCTTGTGCCTTTTAAAGACTATTGTGAAGCCAAACAAAGAGCCATCCCTAGAAGGGAGGGAAAGGACCCAACTGATAGAGAACTCAAGAACAGGGTAAGCAAATTAACCCTCCCCAACTTTAATGGAAAAGGCAAGACCACCACCCGTTCACGGGTTCAAAAATTAGATACCTATCTATCCTTAAGTTATGTTGTGCCCTCAGCACACACGCCTCGTTCGGAATGGGGACCCTCTTTTTCTTTCGCCTTGTTGGGTCATTTTTGTCGCCGTCTCATTTTGTGTGCCCCGTTTTGATGTCCCAGGTGGTTAGCGTACATTCGAAGCCTCATCTTTAGTTGACCGGGCTCCTCCTTTTTAATTTTGTTAGGCTTTGGTCCCTCGCGGGGTCTCTCTAGTAGTTTGCCTCTGCCAGTGGCTTCGGGTCGTCCCGGGCCCGACCCTTCGAGTTTCCCTATCATGTTTGCCATCCCGAACGACAGATGGCTTCCGCCTTCCCGGGCCCCGGGCCCCGGCATCCCGATCTCCATCCGTCAGTTTGCCAAGTTTTGGCTGCCTCCAGGTTCCCCGGGCCTGAACCTCCGGACTTTCGCGTCCAAAGTTTTGCTTGATTTTCGCCTTCCCTGACAACGAACCCATGGCAGACTTCCGCCCTCCGGGTCCCGACTTCCCCTTTGCCGCCGGTGATTTCCAGGTGGAATTTTCAAAGATAGTCGTCACCCTGCGTCCTCCCGCGTCGCGAACCCCGGATCTCTTGCCGCCGTTGGAAAATTTGAATTCACCAACTTCCTTGCTCGTCGTACTTGCATTTAATGTGGCCATTAATGGCGATTGGGGTATAAATAACTTGCCCAAACCTGTCATTCTCACTTGTCAGTGTTGCAGAGAAGGATCATAGAACTTGCTAGAGGTGCCCATCATCTTCGTCAACCGTCGCCCTTGCACCCATTGCCTTCACTTGCCGACCGCTAGTGGATCCCACACCTCTTTGCATCGAGTTTTCGAGGTAGGTTTACCATTTTCCTTCCCAAGTAACATTTTCACGATTTTAAAAGATTTAAATGAACAATAACAGTTAAAAGGACATGTAAATGATAAAACACGACACCATGCACAAAACCCATGTCTTAAAAATTTGAGAAAACCTTCTGAATTACCCTCATGATCAATCTGGAGCTTCTCTTCGACACAACTGTTCTTCGCAGGGGAATTCATGCCCTCTGGGCCCGAGTCCCCTCTTGGCAGTCAGAAATTGAAAACAATGAACATATTCCAAAATGGCAATTTGACCCTTCGGACCCGAATCTTCGGACCTCCGTCCTTCCCTCGCCATTGAGACAGAAAGCTTGAACATAAATTTGATCGACGTTTTGAATCTTTGGGTCCAGGCCGGCAGAATTCCACGTCTGGAAGTCTGCGAAGATGTTGTTGTATCAAACGTCAAACTTTCCCCGACCACCCGATCCCCAGAGCCCGCCTTTCCCTTCGCCGTCTGCATTTGAATTTCACCCAACGCCCTCCAGGTTCCCAGGTCCCGGCCCGCGGACTTCTGTCCATGGGCTTCCACAGGGTCTTCACCATCTCGAGCGGCGAGCACGTGGCATCCTCCCACGTCGCAGACCCCTGGTGATATTTTGCTGCAGGAGGCCCCAACCAATAAACCTCGGCGCCCTCATCGTTGTCGGGTCCCGCCCTTCGAAACTCCGTTCGGATTCCGCCGCCCCTGACTTCGAACCTTTTCCGAAATTCTACCCTCCGAGCCCCGAGGTCCCCTCCACCGTCTGTGTGCAAGATAGATTTCGAACGCCAAATCCTTGACAGCCTTCCGCCTCCCGGTCCCCAGAATTCCATGCATCGCTGGGAATCTGGCGTTAAGGTTTGAAGGTCCTCGACCATGCCGGGACTTCGTCCCATTTCTGACGTTGAAAAAATGAAAATCTTGCCCACCCTTCCGAGCTCTAGGCTCCACCTTCTCAATTGTCATGAAACTTGTAGTGAAAATCTAGCGTCCAACTGAGGGGTCTGGTCCGGTCCGCTGGGCTGCCCTTTCCGGACATCCGTCCGACGATCGTCGTCTCAAATGGAAAAAGCACCACGACATCCTGACCCCCTGAGCCCGATCACTTGAAAATGGTAAAACTGTTGGCCGCCCTTGGACCTGCCAGACCCCGGGGTTCCTATCCCAGAACTCTGTTTCTACTCTGGCGTTCCAAACGGCCAACCCTAGATGACTTTCCAGCCTTGTACCTTTGGATGCTCCTAAATCGATCCAAATCACCTAAAATTTGAAATCTGATCTCGACCCATGTGCTTGAATTCGACCCTCTTTGTTACGAACCTTTTAAATCATCAAAGTTCGGTCGGGAAAGATCTCTCGGGTCGGTCAGACCCATTTTCGCTTTCAAAACAGCATTCCTGCCAGGGAAGTCTGGACCTCCAGGCCCAGACTGTCCCAGAGCCCTCAATCAAAAGACCAATAACATCGGGAGATAAAAGTATAATGTTATGCATGATAGATTATTTAAAATTGATTTCATCTTTGGGATTTCAACTAACATACAGGTTCTTGTGATCAATTGCACTGACTACGCCTTTGCTTGCAGAATATATGGAATCGGGTGCGGGACCTTCGGGGGCAGCCGTCGAAAAGGACAAAGGAAAGAAGTCAGGAAAAAATCCTTGAGGAAGAGAAGACAAGAACCAAATGAAATACCAGTTCCAAGGTGAACCCCTGCACTCAAAGATTGCCACGGATTGGAAAGAAATCACCGACACCAATATCGGCCATGTCGATATTGACAAGTTCAAGCAAAGGGTCAGGGTCAATCCAACGACCAAAAATGCAAGGCTTATCAGACAAAGTGGAATAGCAAAGGCAGTAGGCTTTCCTCCATCTCTTGTAGCCCCGTAGCTCATCATGGCCTGTCGGCAGGCATATCAATTAGATACAAGAACAATTGTCGATAGGGAGGGCAACATTCTCGCCGATATGTCGGCTGAAGGAATCATAGAGACCTTTCACATTCCCACCTTTGCCAAAATGGAAACACCTACCATTGAGGAGTGTCAGGCAGCATGGGATGATAACCCTACAGGCTGCAAGAAGTTAATAAATCAGCATTGGCTCAAGGAAAAGTGGGGCAGCACCGCGAAGGTTCCTAACGAACTCTTCTGCAACGATTTCTATAAAGACTACCACGATTTGGTCACAATGCTAAGCAGGGTTATGGGCCTCCCTATTGCAACCTTCTTTCAGGGGTGGATGGTGTACTTTGTTGAGCAGATCCTTCGGGGGAATGAAGATGTTACCACAAAGACCTCATTCTATTGGGGAGGTATAATAAGCGACTGCTTTCATGAGCAGTTCCTCAACGTGAAGAAAAGCTCCAAATTCTATATGACTTCATACCTCGTCTACTCCTTGGTGGATCGGAGGTAATACAACGAGTTGTTCATGGCACCCGATGAGCAGCAGGGTTGAAAACTAAAACATTATGACAGGTATCCCCAACTCTAGTACAAAAACTTCAAGAGGGAGTATTGCAGAGTGAATGACGCCTTCATCGGCCACATCATCAGAATGATTGTCGGGGAGTTTGAAAGGAGGGTTTCCCACAGTGCTCGGGCATTCTTAAAGCAATATGCCTTCCTCTTCATTCAATACCTGAAGTTCACATACATCCGTGCCCAGGGCTTCACTGAAAGGCCAAACAAGTTGCCTCGATATCCCAATGACCAGATCATTCTACAGGAGCTTTCTCGGCAGCTCCAGCACATATAGGCGATCTTCAGTGGCAAACACATAGCAGGGATCTCTTATCCCATGACTCTTGGCTGGGGCATGTATAAACTACAAACTTCCTAATGCGCTGGTAACTCTAAGAAAGAACTGAAGGATTACCATTTTCACCTGCACACTGTACGCCCGCGAATGGACCCATATGGGCACGTAAGGAAGGCACTTGGACCATGGTTCGCTCATCTACACCACATTGAAGACTTTTGGGGGGATTGTCAAGATGATAAAGAGGTACATGCAAGGAACTATATGCGGATCACTGCGCATTTTGTAAGAAAGGTGCAACCCTTTCCCATACTGGACCAAGTCGAGGAAGACGAGAGCACCATAATGGACCCCAGGTACCCCATAGTTGCCAACTTGCCGTTACCAACAATAGACTGGGATGAACAAGAGGTTGATGACCTTGACATTATAACTAAGCCAATCTTGGCCCGTAATAAGGAATGGGTTGATAGACAAGTGGTCCGACTGAAACAGAAGGAGGTAATTTTGACTTATGAAGGGCTCAAAAGTGAGACAAGTGCCATGGAGGATGTCGTTGCCACCACTTCAACCGGTGGGACGTCCAAGTCTCCTCCAGTCACCAGATCCAAGAAGAGAAAGGAGATGGAAATAGAACAGTCTCCAGACCCCAAGGTCTATACAAGAAAAGAGACAGGGGCTCACCCTCCAAAAGACTTAAGCAAACAGGGGGTACGGCAGAGCAGCCCTTAGTCCAGGAGGAAGAAGTAAAGGGTACAGATCAATTAGAACCCCTCTTGGCTCTCCCTGCCCTGACTGTCGCACCACCTACTTCTCTGGCCATGATCGCCACATCCCCGCCAGCAGTGGACATCTCTATCCATCTCGCCCCTTCACCTCTGGCCGAGTCCGTGATTGTAATTAACTCTCCCTCTGTCGTGACTACTCCTCCTTCCTCCACTGCTATTTCACCCACCACGTCGCTCCCTTTAGCTGCAGTGACGGCACCTGTACCCGCATCTGCTTTTCCTGAGGCCTTCTCCAAGCATATGCAAAACATCCCTTCCGAGCTCTCCCAGATCCTCATGGATCCCACGCTTCAAGCATCCTTAGGTCAGGTCCTCGCTACTACCAAACCTTCACAACCCCCGATAGGGCCACCGACTATGGAAGCCACCATTCTAATCTCTAAGGAGTGGGAGAAACGAGAGCAAGAAGCCTTGAAGCCATTTGAAGAAGAGGTCGATGAATATCACGAGCACCCAAAGTATGAGCACCAAACGATTGACAAGGTGGCCTACGAGGAGGAGGGAACTAGTTCCTCAGAGAGCGGGGATGAGGAGGATGGTGTGGGTGGTAGGGTCATCGTGTAAGCCTTCGACGATGATCTTGAGGAAGAGCTGGCCCGGCAGCCGAAGGGCACTGAAACGGAGGCAGAAAGGTCGCCCCTTGAAGAAGAAGGAAAGCAACAGGAAGATAGTCTGGGAGAAGATATACCTAAGAGTGGGACTCCAGCTATCAAGAGCATCGAAATTGAGCAACCCAAGGAACACAAACCTGAAGATGAGCAAACCAAGGAGATAGAGAAGGAAGAAAGTCCCTAACAACTATTATCTACCAAGCTTCCTATCAAGCACCTCGTGTTCATCCAGGATTTCGATGACAAAGAAGGAGATGTTGCTAAAAGGGAAAAGGAGCCCCCCATGGGTGGGGAAATTGAAGTCTCAACCAAGGAAGGTAAAGGTGATCATGAATCACCTAAAGAAAAGGACACTATGCCTGAGTGGCTTGAAGGACAGCTTGAGAAGAAAACTCTTGCGCCAAGGGACCCAAGAGCAAAGTTGGAAGCCATCCTGGCTCGAGCGCAGGTTACAACTAGAAAAGAGAAAAGGCCTAAGGTCAGATCCAAGGTAACGATGGACGCCTTTGGGTCTCGAGCTGTGCAAATAGCCACACCTGTGGTAGGTCAAGAAGGGATAACTTACAACATCTCCACCATGGATCTAGGGACCGCCACTAGAGAACAAAAGGTAGGGCATCTTGAGGAGTTGGTGGCCATGGTGGTGCATTTGATAAAACAAGACAAGATTTCAAAAGATGAGCTAAAAGCACAGGTGGCTGCTTTAACAGATTACATCCAGCAATGGTCTTCAGTGGATGACCTGCCTACCACGTCCACAACCGCACCCCAACTACTGTCCAAAGAACAAATTGATAAGATGGAGAGAATAAAGAACTTGGAAAAGACTACGGAGGGCTGGTTCCGGCAAGTCTTGTACGTCGAGAACATGGGAATTAGCCAGGTTGTTCGGACAGCCAACAAGTTCTTAGACCTGCAGCAATCTTTGGAAGGAATGAGGAAGCTCTGCACTGATTTCCCTGCGACATACGATTCTACCTTTCCTAGGATCAAAGCTATCCTTCAGTTACCAAAAGTTGCAAGGGAAAAGGAGCTTACGTTCAACAAGGACGATCACTGGTTGATGGACGTGTGGCGGCGATACTTTGACAATAGGAAGGAAAGGTTGGAGCAAATAATATGCAAAGTGGATCCGAACATAGAATGGATCAAGGAAATCAAGGCGGAGTGCGCTCGTTATCTCAAGTTGATGACAGAGTATGATATGTCCGCAATACAAATGGATCCAGAAAAAGTGAAGCCTTACTTCTAGAAGAAGATGGAGGATGGGATGTCTAGTGAAATAACGATGGAATTCATGAGTTTTGTTGCCCGTGCCTTCGACCAATCAAGCTATTCAGGGATCAGGGCACGAAGTATGATGAAGCATTACATGGTCTTCCCTTCGTCTATGATCGAAGGACCATTGCAAAGATTTATTCTCTACTTTCTTGGCTTTCTTTCCCTTAACCATTTTCCATCCATATTCCACCCTTGCAGCCTCCTTCTGCCACTTAAATGATTTATCTTGGGGACTTTGCAAAGCTTCATTCCAAATGCCAATTTCTTGGTGACACTGTCCAACAACTTTCCATTTCCCATATTCTTTCTATTGCAATCTCACCCCATATTTTTTCTCCTGGAATTCTAGTATTACTGCCCAATTTTTGGACTCCTTTTCACATCCGTTCAGGATAGATTTATCGCTATTCACACCCAAACTCCCTTCCTATACTGGGATCTCACTGGTTTGTTGTTGTTCTTCCCTTGTATCATTTTTCATCAAAACCTCCCCTTCCTGACTCAGAGCCCTAGGTACCTGACCCTCCTCTCCCCTTCCTTTCATTTGAGAGCTCACTTGCTCCTCCTCTTTCTCCACTATGTAATGTTGAGGAGCGATATCTTTCCACCACGAAGAAGGTTTATTTGTTCTTTTTTTGACACATTGAGCAACCAAGTGCCTAGTTTTATAACAATTCTTGCACCTAAAGGGTACCCCCCCATAATCTAGGGGTTGTACCTAACATCCTTTCAAAGATTTTAACCGAATCTCTTTCGGGAGCTCCCTAGAAACGTCCATTTCCACCAAAATCCTGGCAAAGGTCGAATGTAGAAGATTTGAGGACCCCTCATCCACCATTAAAAAACTTCCTAAAGATTTCCCTATAGCATCCAGGCAGGAATCAAACCAGAATTGTAAGGGAAGGTTGGGGAGTCTCACCCAGAGAGGAACCCTCTCAAACACTTCAGTAGGTAGGTTGAAGGCCAAATGCCATGGCTTTAACAACAATGTTTATTTTCTTCCCAGTCCCAGTGATAATCACAGAGGATCTTATTTTTGTCCTATTCCTTTTCAAAAACAACAATGAAGAAACCTTTAGCCATAGGATAGATTTGTACATACCCTTCCAAAACATGCTTCCAATGGTTAGAAATTCACTAGTGAAGATCAGACAAACTTGACCAAAATCCCCTGAATCTCAAAATCAAGCCCAACCCCGAAAAAACTTCCTCATTGAAGGTCACTTCTTTTTCAAGCTCACCATCTAGCTCCACTATGATTGTTTTGGGTGAAGGATGAAAAATTAAATCCCCTCCCCCCTTCCTGACGATGTTTTTACATATTTTTTTGAAACCTGAGAGGGTCCTTTTTATTTCCCCTCATTCTCAGGCACCTTGGACCCTTTAGCGGCTCCAAAACCCCCTGTGACAGGAGCATTCAATTGTCCGCTCCTCTGGCCACACTGTGTAGATAGGTTGCCACCATCCAGTCCACCACTGTCTCCTTTCCCTATGGCTAACTTTGTTCAGTTGCCCTGGTCCGTAATCCCTTTGCTACACCCTCCATTGAGTAGAAATCAATGAGACTTTCCCTGAGAATCCTTTCCCAAGCTTGAACCAGACAAAACCCTAGCCTCAATAGACAAACGTAGTCAACTGTTAGCTTCCATCCCATTAAAATTATTAGAATGGAAAAGATGTTATCACTAGTATGTCATTAAAATATACCCACAGTTTATTAACAAGTAAACTTAAGACAAAACATAGAAACTAGATATGGAAATATTTTCCACAATATCCCTACAAGAAGAGAAATATAAGCATATGATCTTAAAAATAAATAGCAACATTGTGACATGTAAAGAAAGACTTAGAAAAGAAAAAGAATTAGAGAAGAAGAATAGAACAACCATAGTTAAGAGTGTCATGAATATACATTGGGAAGGCCCTATAAATATGAAAAATAAGTCTCTCCCAAATTATTATAACTTCAAAATACTAAATTTATATGTTTTTTTATTATTGAAGGTCACCCCTTGAAGTGATCTACTGTTTTCTAATTTTTTCATTCATTTCCAAGAAATATCATAACAAGTGGCATCAAAGCTATAATTTGGGCCAAGATTTTTGTTTTCCACATAACTTATAAAAAAATATGAATTTGGACCTATTTTTTTCTAGGTTTTGAGGTATACATCAAACACATGTTCAAGTGAAAAATTTAAGTTTTTGATATATTTTGCACAAGTTATTTTTATTTTATGTGTTTCTAATAATTGGCTCTAAAGGCCACAAATTTTAAACTAGCATACATATATATTATTTTAATAATATATATAAAATACGCCGAGAGATATCCTATATATAAAATAAGTCGAAATGTCTCGAGGCGTTGAATTTTTTCAACTTTAATTTTTATTAAAGTTGAATGATGAAAAAATTAAACACCTCGAGACATCAGTGTATTTTATATATAGGATATCTCTCAACATATTTTATATATATATTATTAAAATAATATATATGTATGCTAGTAGTAGCCGCAGTGTGCGTAACACATTGAATACATTAATATATTTAGTTAGGGTTATGATTAGAGTTAGCATTTAGGATTAGGTTTTATATCATGGTTAGGGTTAGCATTAGGGTTAGGGTTTGGTTTAGATTTATTATTATGATTATGGTTAGGGTTTAGTGTTAAGGTTGGTTTTATGGTCATAGTTAGTGTGAGAATTATGTTAGGGTTAGGGGTATAATTATGGTTAGGGTTAGGGTTTGCATTATAATTATAATAGGTTTTAGGTTAGGAATAAGGCTTTGGTTAGTGTTAAGGGTAGGGTTGGAATTACTATTAAGGTTTGGATTGGAATTATAATTAGGGGTAGGGAAAGGATTTATATTTGGTCAAGGTTATGGTTTAGGTTAGGGTTAGGGTCAAGGTTAGGATTAAGGTTAAGATTAGCATTAGGGTTAGGATTTGGTTTAAGATTATGATTATGGTGAGGGTTAGGGTTTAGACTTATGATTAGGGTTATAGTTAGTGTTAGGGTTTAGTGTTATACATTGAATAAATTAATATAATTAGGGTTATGATTACGGTTAAAATTTAGGGTTATGATTTATATCGCAGTTAGGGTTAGCATTAGGGTTAAAGTTTATATCATGTTCAAGGTTAGCATTAGATTTAGGGTTAACCATTTAGGATTAGGGTTTAGCATTTAGGTTTATGATTATGGTTAGGGTTAGGGTTTAGGCTTATGATTAGGGTTATAGTTATAGTTAGGGTTTAGTGTTAAGATAAGTGTTAGCATTATATTTATGGTTAGGGTTAGAATTTTGTTCTATGGTTAGGATTATGTTTAGGGTTTACATTAATGTTCGGGTTAGGGTAAGAATTATGGTTAGGGTGAGGAAATGGGTAGGATTGGGATTATTATTATGATTATGATATAATAATAGTTATGGTAGGTTTAAGTTCAATATTAAGATTAGTGTTAATGCTAACCCAACCCTAATCCTAATTATATCTCCAACCATAACCCTAATCCTAATACTAACCCTAACCCTAATAAATTTATTGTTGGATCAATCATAACCCTAACCCTAATTAAAACATCTTAAATCTATTTGAACCCTAACCCTAATTGTGCCATAACCCTAACTCTGATTGAACTCTAGCCCTAACTTTGAAAGAAATTTCTCCCCTCAAACAAACCTCAATCCTAATCCTAATTCTATCCCTAACCCTAACCCTAACCCTAACCCTAACCGTAATCTTGGTTCTATCTCTAACCTAAACCCAACTAATCCTAATCCTAACCTTAATTCTATCTCTAATTGTAACCTAACCCTAATCTTTGCTCTATCTCTAACCAAAATCCTAACCCTAAACCCAATCATAACAAAAACTTCAACCCTAACCATAGTCCTTACACAAACCCTAACCCTGATCCTAACCCTATCTCTAACCCTACACCTAACCCTAATCCTAATTTGATCTCTAATCTTAACCCTTATACTGACCCTATCTCTAATCATAACCCTAATCCTTACTCAAACCCTAACCCTAATCCTAATGTTATCACTAAGCCTAACCTTAATCTTGACCCTATCTCTAACCCTAACCCTAACCTTAATCCTAATGCTAACCCAACCCTAATCCTAATTATATCTCTAACCATAACCCTAATCCCAATCCTAACCCTAACCTTAATTAATTTAATATTGGCTCCATCATAACCCTAACCGTTAACCCTAATTAAACTATCTTAAGTGTATTTGAACCCTAACGCTAATTGTGTGATAACCCTGACTCTAATTGAATTATATCCCTAACTTTGAAAGACATTTCTCCCCTCACAAAACCCTCAATACTAATCTGAATTCTATCTCTAACCCTAACCCTAACCCTAATCTTGGCCCTATCTCTAACCTAACCCCAACTAATCCTAACCCCAACCCTAATTCTATCTCTAATTGTAACCTAACCCTAATCTTCCCTCTCTCTAACCAAAACCCTAAATCTAAACCTAATAAAAAAAAACCTCAACCTTAAACCTAATTCTATCTCTAAGCCTAACACTTACCCTAATATTTACCCTATCTCTAACCATCACCCTAATTGTAACCCTATTTGTAATGCTAACCCCAACCCTAATCCTAATTTTATCTTTATGCCTAACCCTAACCCTAATATTAGCACTAACCTGAACTCTAACCCTAATTCTATTTCTAACCCTAATCCTAATTCTATCTCTAACCCTAACACTAACCCTAATCCTAACCCTATCTATAACCCTAACCCTAAGCCTAATCATAATCATAATCCTAACATAAACACCAACCCCAATCCTAATCCTAATTTTATCTCTAACCCTAACCCTAACACTAATTGCAACACTAATCCTAATTCTATTTCTAACCCTAATTCTAATTTTATCTTTAACCCTAACTGTAACCCTAATCCTTACACTATCTCTAATCCTAACCCTAACCCTAATATGAACACAAACCACAACCCTAATCCTAATTCTATTTTTATCGCTAACCTTAACCCGAATCTAAATCCTAACCCTATTTCTAACCCTAACCCTAACCTTAATACTAACCCTAATCCCAATCCTAACCCTAACCCTTAATTAATTTAATGTTGGCTCCATTATAACCTAACCCCAACCTTAACCCTAATTAAACTATCTGAAGTGTATTTGAACCCTAACCCTAATTATGTTGTAACCCTAACTCTAATTGAACTCTAGCCTTAACTTTGAAAGACATTTCTCCCCTCACAAAACCCTCAATCCTAATCCTAACCCTAACCCTAATTGAACCCTAACCCTAACCCTAACCCTAATTGAACTTGAACCTGAACCCTAAGCCTAATTCTAATTTTATCTTTAACCCTAACGCTAACCCTAATCCTTACACTATCTCTAAGCCTAACCCTAACCCTAACCCTAATTTTCAAACACAAACCACAACCCTAATCCTAATTATATTTCTATCACTAACCTAAACTTGAACCCTAATCCTAACCTTATTTCTAACCCTAACCCTAACCTTAATCTTTACCATAATCCTAATTCTATCTCTTATGCTAACCCTAATTCCAATCCTAAACCTAACCCTAATTAATTTAATATTGACTCCATCATATCCCTAACTCTAACCATCACCCTAATTAAAACATCTTAAGTGTATTTGGACCCTAACCCTAATTGTGCCATAACCCTAACTCTAATTGATCTCTAGCCCTAACTTTGAAAGACATTGCTTCCCTCACAAAAACCTCAATCCCAATTAGGTAATTCTATCTCTAACCCTTACCCTAACCCTAATGTTGGTTGTATCTCTAACCTAACCCCAACTAATCCTTTAACCCTAACCTAATTCTATCTCTAATTGTAACCTAACCCTAATCTTCACTCTATCTCTAGCCAAAACCCTAACCCTAAACCTAATTATAACAAAAACCTCGTCCATAAACCTAATTCTATCTCTAACCCTAACCTTTACCCTAATCTTTACTCTATCTTTAACCATCACCCTAATCATAACCCTATTTGTAATGCTAACCCCAACCCTTATCCTAATTTTATCTTTATGCCTAACCCTAACCCTAATATTATCACTAACCCAAACCCTAATTCTAATTCTATTTCTAACCTTGATCCTAATTCTATCTCTAACCCTAACACTAACCCTAATGCTAACCCTATCTCTAACCCTAACCCTAAGCCTAATCATAATCATAATCCTAACATAAACCCCAACCCCAATCCTAATCCTAATTCTATCTCTAACCCTAACCCTAATCCTAATCCTAACACTAATTGCAACACTAATCCTAATTCCATTTCTATCTAAGACTCAACTTTAATCCTAACACTAATTGTAACACACTTATCTCTATCACCTCCTTTATCTCTCACTCTTCCCTCTATCTCTATCTCTATCTTCCAATCTCTCCCTCTCCCTCACTCTTTATATCTCATTATCTTTATCTCTCACTTATTCACTCAATCTCTCCCTCCATCTCCTACCTCTATATCCATATGTACTCTCTCATTTGTCACTTCCTATATCTTATCTTGCTCTCTCCAAACTCTCTTCATTGTCTCCTCTTTTGTCTCGATTATCCCTTCCTCTTGTCTCCCTTGCATCTCTCCTCTATATATTTATTGCTTCTAATCTTGTCTTTGAATTTATATCTCACCCTCTCTATCTTCCCAAGTTGTATGTATATCTCCATCTCTCCTTTATATTCCCCTATCTCCCTCCCCTTACTCCCTATCACTCCTTTCTATATCTTTATACTTCTCTCTCCTATCTCTATTTTTCTCCTTCCTCTCCCTCCCTCTCTATATATTTATACATAATTATCTCCCTCTCTCTCTCTTATGTATACACACACACTCCTTTTTTCTCCCTCCCTCTATCTCTATATCTATCTCTCTACCTCTCTATCTCTATCTCTCCATATTTCTTCTTTCATCAATACCTCTATCTCTATCTTATTATCTCTACATGTCTCTCTACCCCTATATCTTTCCATCTCTACCTCTTATATATCACTCCCTATATCTTTGTCTTTTTATCCTCCCTCATTCTCTCACTATCTCTCCCTATCTCTCCATCTCTATATATTTACATCTTCCATCTCTATCTATCCCTCTATCCTCTCTCTCTATTTATCTCCCTCTCCTCTCTATATCCCTCTCCTCCATCTCCATCTTCATCTCCATTTTCATTTCCATATCTATCTCCTTACCCCTTTGTCTCTCTCTTGCTCTTCCCCCTATATCTCTCCCTCTTTCCATCTCTACCTCTCCCTCTCTCTCCCTCTCTCCCTATTTGAAGCATAACATGAGCCTATTGGTAATGGAGCTTGATTATCTTCCTGTTTTAGATGTTTTATTTCAGTTGTGTGTAGATCCTTCTAAGTGGATGCATAATTGATTTGAGTTTGTCACTTTTCTATTGAAATTTGAGACCTTTATTACACAAACATCATTTTCTAAATGGACTACCAACTGACCTCAACTTTATTGCAAAAATGTATGCAAAAAGTAAACCAAAATTTTCCCTAATTTACCTTCCACACATCTTTGGCATACCCATTGCACACCAAAGTGTGATTGCTAGTTTTAAATTGATTTTAGATATAATCTTATTATGAAAAGCCTTATATTTGACTATATATTTAAGTTGCATAAAGTTTAATGCCTCTTTATATGTCTTCTAGTTATTTTTTATTTTTTTATTAGAATTTTTTTCCTAGTTGTCTTTTGATTAGACCTTTGTTAACTTTTTATTTGTCTCTATTGAACCTATGTTAAATAAAAGACCTCAAATATTGTCTTTACTATTGTTTTATTTGTTGACTTTATTAAAGATTACAAAACCCTTTGAAATTTTTTTCTTAAATATCCTTAATAACTATCTTTAAAATTTATCAAGACAATAAAATTAAACTATATTAGTTAACTATATCAATTCAAAATTTATTATAAATATTATTATATTATTAAAATATCTTTTGATAAATAAAGTTATTATAAATATTATTATATTATTATATTATCAATTCAACCCGATTAGTTCACATTTGCCAGCGTAGTCTCGGCCTGCGCCAAAATGGGAGTTGTCGAACAGGGTATGCTTATTCATCAACGCATAATGGAACGGGGATTTTTGTCAGAGATTATAATTGGAAATGCTTTGGTAGACGTGTATGCAAACTTTGGAAGCATAGACAAAGCCCGTCAACTGTTTGACAGAATGCCTCAAAGAGATGTGTTCTCATGGACTGCTATGGTTGCATGATATGCATAGAATAGATTTGTTGAAAAAGCCCTAGAAACTTTCAAGCAAATGCAATAGGCAGCTGTAAAGCCAAATTCCACAACCTTTGCCACCATCCTCTCTGCCTGTTCCAAAATGGGAGTTTTAGAACAGAGCACAAACATCCATCAAAGCAGAAGAATTTTCTCAGATGTAGTTGCAACTGTCTTGATAGACATGTACGCAAATGTGGAAGCATTAACGAGGTACGTGAACTGTTTGATAAAATGCCTCAAAGAAATGTGGTTTCATGCAGTACCACGATTGTGGGATATGCACAAAATGGGTTTGGCGAAAAGGCTCTAGAAACTTTAAAGCAAATGCAATTGGCGGGTGTAAAGCCAAATTCCATAACCTTTACCAACATCCTCTCTGCCTGTGCTAAAATGGAAAGGCCGCTTGCTTGAAATTATGGAGATCCATCAATGCATAAGGGCGGCTCCATTTTTCTGCTGTTGAGAGACCAAATATGTGAGATTTTGCACGCTTCAAAATTCTAAAATCCAATGTCGCCCTTCAAATCTGTTGCACACAGATTCATTCAATCACTAAAACAAAACCAACTCGGAGTAATAAAGAAATGAAATGAGAACTCATTCAGAATATCCACATTTAGAAGGCTATCAATTGAATCCATACAGAGCCCGTGAATGAAACATTAGAGTGCGTAAGAGAGCATGGTAGGCTATTCTCACGATTGCTAAATTTATGCCCATTCCACTATGGGTCGTTACAACAAAGATCATTTGCAATCTTTGCGTTATCTTTGAGCCTTTTCGTATTACAAACTCTTCCACTTCCTTCCTTCCTTCCTCGGCTTGCCTTTTCAGGTCCCCGATAGTGGCATGGGGTGAGAGGAGGACGAGCTCTGGCGTGAGGACCATAACCTAATCCCAATCCTAACCCTAACCCTAATTAATTTAATGTTGGCTCCATCATAACCTAACCCTAACCTTAACCCTAATTAAACTATCTTAAGTGTATTTGAACCCTAACCCTAATGTACCATAACCCTAACTCTAATTGAACTCTAGCCCTAACTTTGAAGACATTTCTTCCCTCATAGAAACCTCAATCGTAATCCTAATTTTATCTCTAACCCTAACCCTAACCCTAATCTTGGCCTTATTTGTAACCTAACCCCAACTAATCCTAACCCCAACCCTAATTCTATCTCTAATTGTAACCTAACCACAATCTTCCCTCTCTCTATTAGGAAACCCTAAATCTAAACCTAATCATAAAAAAAAACTCAACCTTAAACTAATTACATCTACAAGCACAACACTTGCCTAATATTTACCTATCTCTAACCCATCACTAATTGTAACCCTATTTGTACTAATGCAACTAATCTAATTGTATCTTTACTAACTAACTAATATTAGCACCTTTTGAACTCTAATCCTAATTCTATTTCTAACCTAATCCTAATTCTATCTCTAACTAACACTAACCCTAATCCTAGCCTATATAACCCTAAGCTAAGCCTAAATCGCAATCGCATAATCTAATATAAACACCAACCTGATCCTAATCCTAATTCTAACCCTAACCCTAACCCCTAACCCCTAACCTAACCCTAACCTTGCTTGCTAATCCTAATTCTTCTAGCCCTAATTCTAATTTTATCTTTAACCCTAAACCTAACCCTAATCCTTACACTATCTCTAATCCTAACCCTAACCCTAACCCTAAACCTAACCCTAATATGAACACAAACCACAACCCTAATCTTAATTCTATTTTTATCGCTAACCTGAACCCAAACCCTAATCCTAACCTTAATTTCTAACCCTAACCCTAACCTTAATACTAACCCTAATTATCCTAATTCTATCTCTTACCATAACCCTAATCCCAATCCTAATCCTAACCCTAATTAATTTAATGTTGGCTCCATCATAACCTAACCCTAATCTTAACCCTAATTAAACTATCTTAAGTGTATTTGAACCCTAACCCTAATTATGTTGTAGCCTAACTCTAATTGAACTCCTTGTAACTTTGAAAGACATTTCTCCCCTCACAAAACCTTCAATCCTAATCCTAACCCTAACCCTAATTGAACTTGAACCTGAACCCTAAGCCTAATTCTAATTTTATCTTTAACCTTAACGCTAACCCTAATCCTTACACTATCTCTAAGCCTAAGCCTAACCCTAACCCTAATTTTCAAACACAAACCACAACCCTAATCCTAATTATATTTCTATCACTAACCTAAACTCGAACCCTAATCCTAACCTTATTTCTAACCCTAACCCTAACCTTAATCTTTACCATAATCCTAATTCTATCTCTTATGCTAACCCTAATTCCAATCCTAAACCTAACCCTAATTAATTTAATGTTGACTCCATCATATCCCTAACTCTAACCATCACCCTAATTAAAACATCTTAAGTGTATTTGGACCCTAACCCTAATTGTGCCATAACCCTAGCTCTAATTGATCTCTAGCCCTAACTTTGAAAGACATTGCTTCCCTCACAAAAACCTCAATCCCAATTAGGTAATTCTATCTCTAACCCTTACCCTAACCCTAATGTTGGTTGTATCTCTAACCTAACCCCAACTAATCCTTTAACCCTAACCTAATTCTATCTCTAATTGTAACCTAACCCTAATCTTCACTCTATCTCTAGCCAAAACCCTAACCCTAAACCTAATTATAACAAAAACCTCGTCCATAAACCTAATTCTATCTCTAACCCTAACCTTTACCCTAATCTTTACTCTATCTTTAACCATCACCCTAATCATAACCCTATTTGTAATGCTAACCCCAACCCTTATCCTAATTTTATCTTTATGCCTAACCCTAACCCTAATATTATCACTAACCCAAACCCTAATTCTAATTCTATTTCTAACCTTGATCCTAATTCTATCTCTAACCCTAACACTAACCCTAATGCTAACCCTATCTCTAACCCTAACCCTAAGCCTAATCATAATCATAATCCTAACATAAACCCCAACCCCAATCCTAATCCCAATTCTATCTCTAACCCTAACCCTGACCCTAATCTAGGTAACACTAATTGCAACACTAATCCTAATCCTAATTCTATCTCTAACACTAACCCTAACCCTAACCCTAATCCTAACACTAATTGCAACACTTATCTCTATCACCTCCTTTATCTCTCACTCCTCCCCCTCTATCTCTATCTTTATCTTCCAATCTCTCCCTCTCCCTCACTCTTTATATCTCATTATCTCTATCTCTCACTTATTCACTCAATCTCTCCCTCCATCTCTCCTACTCTCTATATATCCCTCTCTACCTCTCTCTATTTATCACTTCCTATATCTTTGTCTTGCTCTCTCCAACTCCCCCTCTTTCATTGTCTCCCTCTTTTTGTCTCTATTTATCCCTTTCCCTCTTTGTCTCTCCTTGCATCTCTCCCTCTATATATTTATTGCTCTGTCTTTGTCTTTGACTTTCTATATCTCGCTCCCTCTATCTTTCGCAAGTTGTATGTCTATCTCCATCTCTCCTTTATATCCCTATCTCTCCCTCTTTCTATCTCTATCTCTCCCTCTCTCCCCCTTTCTCCCTATTACTTTTGTTCAAACTATATCTTTATACTTCTCTCTCCTATCTCTATTTTTCTCGTTCCTCTCCCTCCCTCTCTATATATTTATACATAATTATCTCCCTCTCTCTCTCTTATGTATACACACACACTCCTTTTTTCTCCCTCCCTCTATCTCTATATCTATATCTCTACCTCTCTATCTCTATCTCTCCATATTTCTTCTTTCATCAATACCTCTATCTCTATCTTATTATCTCTACATGTCTCTCTACCCCTATATCTTTCCATCTCTACCTCTTATATATCACTCCCTATATCTTTGTCTTTTTATCCTCCCTCATTCTCTCACTATCTCTCCCTATCTCTCCATCTCTATATATTTACATCTTCCATCTCTATCTATCCCTCTATCCTCTCTCTCTATTTATCTCCCTCTCCTCTCTATATCCCTCTCCTCCATCTCCATCTTCATCTCCATTTTCATTTCCATATCTATCTCCTTACCCCTTTGTCTCTCTCTTGCTCTTCCCCCTATATCTCTCCCTCTTTCCATCTCTACCTCTCCCTCTCTCTCCCTCTCTCTCCCTCTCTCCCTGTTTGAAGCATAACATGAGCCTATTGGTAATGGAGCTTGATTATCTTCCTGTTTTAGATGTTTTATTTCAGTTGTGTGTAGATCCTTCTAAGTGGATGCATAATTGATTTGAGTTTGTCACTTTTCTATTGAAATTTGAGACCTTTATTACACAAACATCATTTTCTAAATGGACTACCAACTGACCTCAACTTTATTGCAAAAATGTATGCAAAAAGTAAACTAAAATTTTCCCTAATTTACCTTCCACACATCTTCGGCATACCCATTGCACACCAAAGTGTGATTGCTAGTTTTAAATTGATTTTAGATATAATCTTATTATGAAAAGCCTTATATTTGACTATATATTTAAGTTGCATAAAGTTTAATGCCTCTTTATATGTCTTCTAGTTATTTTTTATTTTTTTATTAGAATTTTTTTCCTAGTTGTCTTTTGATTAGACCTTTGTTAACTTTTTATTTGTCTCTATTGAACCTATGTTAAATAAAAGACCTCAAATATTGTCTTTACTATTGTTTTATTTGTTGACTTTATTAAAGATTACAAAACCCTTTGAAAATGTTTTCTTAAATATCCTTAATAACTATCTTTAAAATTTATCAAGACAATAAAATTAAACTATATTAGTTAACTATATCAATTCAAAATTTATTATAAATATTATTATATTATTAAAATATCTTTTGATAAATAAAATTATTATAAATATTATTATATTATTATATTATCAATTCAACCCGATTAGTTCACATTTGCCAGCGTAGTCTCGGCCTGCGCCAAAATGGGAGTTGTCGAACAGGGTATGCTTATTCATCAACGCATAATGGAACGGGGATTTTTGTCAGAGATTATAATTGGAAATGCTTTGGTAGACGTGTATGCAAACTTTGGAAGCATAGACAAAGCCCGTCAACTGTTTGACAGAATGCCTCAAAGAGATGTGTTCTCATGGACTGCTATGGTTGCATGATATGCATAGAATAGATTTGTTGAAAAAGCCAAAAAAACATTCAAGCAAATGCAATAGGCAGCTGTAAAGCCAAATTCCACAACCTTTGCCACCATCCTCTCTGCCTGTTCCAAAATGGGAGTTTTAGAACAGAGCACAAACATCCATCAAAGCATAAAGGGTAGAAGAATTTTCTCAGATGTAGTTGCAACTGTCTTGATAGACATGTACGCAAATGTGGAAGCATTAACGAGGTACGTGAACTGTTTGATAAAATGCCTCAAAGAAATGTGGTTTCATGCAGTACCACGATTGTGGGATATGCACAAAATGGGTTTGGCGAAAAGGCTCTAGAAACTTTAAAGCAAATGCAATTGGCCGGTGTAAAGCCAAATTCCACAACCTTTACCAACATCCTCTCTGCCTGTGCTAAAATGGAAAGGCCGCTTGCTTGAAATTATGGAGATCCATCAATGCATAAGGGCGGCTCCATTTTTCTGCTGTTGAGAGACCAAATATGTGAGATTTTGCACGCTTCACAATTCTAAAATCCAATCTCGCGCTTCAAATCCGTTGCACACAGATTCATTCAATCACTAAAACAAAACCAACTCGGAGTAATAAAGAAATGAAATGAGAACTCATTCAGAATATCCACATTTAGAAGGCTATCAATTGAATCCATACAGAGCCCGTGAATGAAACATTAGAGTGCGTAAGAGAGCATGGTAGGCTATTCTCACGATTGCTAAATTTATGCCCATTCCACTATGGGTCGTTACAACAAAGATCATTTGCAATCTTTGTGTTATCTTTGAGCCTCTTCGTATTACAAACTCTTCCACTTCCTTCCTTCCTCGGCTTGCCTTTTCAGGTCCCCGATAGTGGCATGGGGTGAGAGGAGGACGAGCTCTGGCGGAGGTGGCGGACGGTCGTCAGCCACGTGGAGGGAATACAAATCAATTCTTTTTGCTAAGACAGTTCTGCTGGCCTACTATAGGGGTCGTGTTGCCATTATAAGGTTACGCCTCTCTCCGTGCGCAAAAACTTTAAAAGATTTTTACATTTTTGTAAAGATTATGAAAAAATAGGTTAGAGAATTTATTTTTAGATACCAAATATAATATATAGTTTAGTGGTCAAAATTAGGTCAAAATATTTTATTATTTTACTCTATATGAGACAGTTTTTGGGAATTTTAAATAATTTTTAGAAATATATTTAAAAAATAGATAAAGTTATTTGTTTATATATATTTATTTAAAAAATTAGTTTAGTGGTCAAAGTTTGGTCAAAATATGAACATAAAATTCTATCATAGTGCATGTAATATAATCATGGATAGAGGGTCCTAATTAGGATTGTCCAACCATACAACCCAAACAAATAAACACTTAAATACATAAATAAACACCACAAATAAAACCAAGTTTATCCTAAGAAAATCTTGGTGAAGGAAAATTTGGAGAAGGAAGAAAGCACCACTATCTACCTACATGCATTGAATGACACAAGTACATTACCAACATTTAAAGTGTTTGGTTATATAAAAAAGAGAAATGTGATAGTGTTGGTTGTTACATGTAGTGCACACAACTTTATTGATAGAAAAGTGGCTAATGAGATCAATTATTTTGTGTATCGAGTCTCTAAATTACAAGTCATGATAGTTGGTGGAAAAGAATTCACTTGTGGTGGTAAATGCCAGTATATAAATTCTCAATGGGAGATTGTCACCTAGATTTATAAATTTGTGATATTCCATTTGGAGAAGATGTAGTTTTTGTAGTAACGGAAAAAGTAAGCCTTTTTGCTTACTTGGTTTGATAATTGACATTAAAACTGAATTATGATGTCTTGGAGTGGTTTTGTAATGTGTTGTACACATTCACACTATTCTAGGACCTTAATTTGACTAAAATATGCCTTAATTGATCCTTTGCAAAGGTGTTGTAAAGTGTTGTAACACACTTTCACACTTTTCTAGGATGTATTTGCTTAATTAAGCTTAATGGGCCCCTTCTTGGAAAAATGTATTTAAATTTGTACCCTATTTAAGTGTTGTAAAGTGTTATAAGGAACTTTCACATTTATCTAGGTGGTCATTAATTAATTGTGGGTAATTGGAATAATTAACCCCTTTTCATTCAAATTTAAGCCTTAATTATGACACCTCCTGAAGATCTGTCATGACACGGTCCATAATTTAATTAATAAAATATTTCATTGGGAAAGGTTAGGTACTAGAAAATGGTGTAGGACCCATTCGCCCTAGGTAGCAAATGGGTCCTCCTTTAATAGGACCCCCCTTTTTCAGTTCATCTAAAATGGGTTTTTAGCCTTCTTTCAATCCCCCGGGGTTAGGTCCTGGTAAATTGAGCCAGGACCCATTTTCCCTAGGTGGCGAATGGGTCCTCACTTAATGAGACCCCCCTTTTTGAATTTCATTCTAGCAGGAATTTAATAGTGTTTTTTTTCAAATTTGGTGTCAGCCTTATTTGTTTGAATTTTGCGGTTAATCTCCTAATTTAGTATAAATAAGGGGTTAATTCACATCGTTTCTCCTAAAAAAACTTTATGTGAGTTCATGAGATTAAGAGCAAGAGCATTATAGAGCATTTCAAGAGCATTCATAAGGCATTTCAAGGCAAATTTCAAGAGTTTGTTGCAACAATTCAAAATCATATCATCATGACCAGGGTTTGATGCACACATTCATGTTGTTGAGCTAAAGAAGTGGATGTAGCATTGAAGATCTACTTGCAACCAGTGTTCAAATCACATTCAAGGATCCAAGATCTACATTCTTCATGGCCACTACATGTTAGATTACAAATTTGTTTCACAAGACATCATCCAAGGTGGCATCATTTACATTATTTCATATTCATGCTTCATTTCATCATTTGGTTTAATTACCTACAAGGGGTTTGACCGAGGCAAACCCCTAGTCACTAACAATCAACAAGTTTTTCTACCCTTGAGTGTGTGATTGCAAATTTACAGGTTGAAGATCAAGTGGAGCAAGTTTGGAGCAAAATTGTCAAAGTTGTCAAGTTGCAAAAGTTATCATTCAAAGTGCAAGATTAAAGAATTGAAGCTACAAAATTGCATATAGACTTTCAGAAGTTGATAACGAGGATTTTGAGAGTGCAGACATTAAGGAACGGGACCTTGATCTCAATTTCAGAAACCCTAACAGGGACCCATTTTCCATTGAAGACGAATGAGTCCTCTGTAGCTCAAAAATAGCAACTTTTTGACCAAGTACTTAGCTTTTTATGTTGTAAAAACTTCCCCCATAGTTGCTATAATAGTTAGGTAGAATTTTTTATTGCTATTTTCCTCTTTTGGCTCTCATAATTACATCTTTTTGTAGTGATTTTGGTGGAAAAACTTAGTGGTTCATCCTCTTGCTCATGCATTTGGGTCAACTACTATTTTTCACCTAATCATTAATGGTGAACCCAACATATTGAACATTGCAATTTTCTGATTTTTGGAGTATCTCATTACATCTTAAGTTAGATCTTGCATTCATTTACATTTAGATTTGCATTGAATCGATATCTCATTTAGGGTTACTTGTTTTGCATTGAAATCTTGCATATCATATAGGGTTTAGATTTACATTGTTTTGCATCTCTCTAAATCTAAAAAATTACAAAAACAAATTAGTCATTTTGCATCTCATTTAGATGTCATATGATTGCATTTGAAAATCAAAACAAAATTGAATTTCAAATTATGCCTTGCATTTCATCTTTTCATTACATTTTTACATTGAATTTCTAGAAAATCTGAAACTAAAGCTCACTGTCTCAGACCTAGAACTGAAAGATATTGTCATAACCCAAGGATACATACCTAAATATTTTACTATTTTTACTTTCATGAATATATATATATATAATACATCTCATTTTCTAAAAACATCATTTAATTATATCGCACTTACAAAAAGAAAAGAAATGTATACAAATTATACATAAATATAAGACACATAACATATGCGTTAACTAATCCTAAGAACACTTAAGAAAATCAAGCCCTTTCATAGAGATATGATTGGGTCTATAGCCATGTCCATCTGAAAGAAAACACCTACTCCCTTGAGATCGATATAAGAGGAGCCTGAGATCAGTGGAAGAGAACAAAAAAATGAAGTAGTAGGAAGGAGGGTCAAACTACAGAAGTATTGATCAGGTTGCGACCAGGTGACATCTCACTTAGTCTAATATTTTGTTTATCTAAAATCATATACAACTGTAATTGTTGAACATTGTGAACTCTTGTTGGTCTTCATACTATTACTTTTTATTTTAGTCTTGTTATCTGGCTGTGATTTAAATTTGAGACAATATCCACCCAAATCTGTTGAACCCGAGATAGGTCGAATATGCTTAAAATGATTTTGCATTAAATTGTGATAAGAGCAACTAAGGGACCCTTGTTGGGCCATGGGGGAAGCATTAAAAATACTAGTTTCCTTAAAATATCTATCCCCTTGTATCAAACTGTGTTGCATTGATATTAGAATGGTACTAGATTAATTTGAATGTAATATCGTTGATTTTAGAAAATGCATCATTGGTAGAACAAAATATGATAACACTGCATTTAGCTTCCATCAATGCTAGCATTGCATTAGATAGTGTGTATTATCATTGATAACAAGATATGATGAGAAATGACATTGATAGATTAAAATAACTAACTTGTACTTTTTGCATTATGATACATTTTTCACACACTCATGTAATACTCTCAAGCATAATAAATGTATATAGATGAATCAATGATAAATGCATAACTGATTGTCCAAAGATTTCCTTCTCTGTGCTTGGTACCCTATTAGGGAGAGCAAACCATGGGTGGAGTGGTGCCTAAAAACCCCACTTATGATTTCCTTGTGGCCATGGAGGAGTGGGGGTCCCACTTATGATTCTGCTATGGCCATGGAGGGGTGGTAGGCCTAGGCCACTTTGACTTTATGATTCCTCTCCCCTAATAGGATGATTTTCTTTCGAGGTGTTTCCATGAGTGGAGAATGCAGGTACTAAGCTGTTAAGAAAAGAGGATTGTAATAAGCAACCTCTTGTGCTTGGCATGAGGGCTTCATGGAGAATCCACCCATGACACTCCTCTTGCTTGTTAAATTACAATTATGACTATGTATGATTTTGAAATTTGATATTACGACTAACATATAGATATGTGGATATATATGTGTATGGTGAATGTAGGTCTTCACTCAAAGATTATCCTATTGCAAGGCCATTGGGTGGGAATAGAGAATCCAAACCCTCTAATCTTCAAGAAACCTTAGAAACAGACAAGGGACATTACAAGTGGTATCAGAGCCCCTTTCTTGCCACCCTGTGGGAAATTATGTAAACCTACCACCGAAGAGGCTCTAGGAATAACAACCTTGGAAACAACCTTAAGAATAACAACCTTGGAAATGAACTCATGGGTGACCTTCTAAGAGATGAACTTAGAACATTAATGGAGAATAGTGATAAGAAAACCCAAGCCCTAATGGATCAAAATGAAAAAACTAGCCAAGCTCTACTTCAAGCCCTCCAAAACCTAAGTAGCAATAATACTAGAGAGGCCAACTCTAACCACTCCAAAAACAACCTTTTCACACCCTCACAGGACACGAGCTCTAGACCCACCCGACCACCTTTTTTGCCAAGTGAAGAACCTATTAAAGAAAGCCATATCAATAGAGTCCCCATAGAGGATGTTGATGAGATTGTTGAAGCCTATTATAGACTAGAACCTTAAAGGAGGGATCTTGTGCCTTTTAAAGACTATTGTGAAGCCAAACAAAGAGCCATCCCTAGAAGGGAGGGAAAGGACCCAACTGATAGAGAACTCAAGAACAGGGTAAGCAAATTAACCCTCCCCAACTTTAATGGAAAAGGCAAGACCACCACCCGTTCACGGGTTCAAAAATTAGATACCTATCTATCCTTAAGTTATGTTGTGCCCTCAGCACACACGCCTCGTTCGGAATGGGGACCCTCTTTTTCTTTCGCCTTGTTGGGTCATTTTTGTCGCCGTCTCATTTTGTGTGCCCCGTTTTGATGTCCCAGGTGGTTAGCGTACATTCGAAGCCTCATCTTTAGTTGACCGGGCTCCTCCTTTTTAATTTTGTTAGGCTTTGGTCCCTCGCGGGGTCTCTCTAGTAGTTTGCCTCTGCCAGTGGCTTCGGGTCGTCCCGGGCCCGACCCTTCGAGTTTCCCTATCATGTTTGCCATCCCGAACGACAGATGGCTTCCGCCTTCCCGGGCCCCGGGCCCCGGCATCCCGATCTCCATCCGTCAGTTTGCCAAGTTTTGGCTGCCTCCAGGTTCCCCGGGCCTGAACCTCCGGACTTTCGCGTCCAAAGTTTTGCTTGATTTTCGCCTTCCCTGACAACGAACCCATGGCAGACTTCCGCCCTCCGGGTCCCGACTTCCCCTTTGCCGCCGGTGATTTCCAGGTGGAATTTTCAAAGATAGTCGTCACCCTGCGTCCTCCCGCGTCGCGAACCCCGGATCTCTTGCCGCCGTTGGAAAATTTGAATTCACCAACTTCCTTGCTCGTCGTACTTGCATTTAATGTGGCCATTAATGGCGATTGGGGTATAAATAACTTGCCCAAACCTGTCATTCTCACTTGTCAGTGTTGCAGAGAAGGATCATAGAACTTGCTAGAGGTGCCCATCATCTTCGTCAACCGTCGCCCTTGCACCCATTGCCTTCACTTGCCGACCGCTAGTGGATCCCACACCTCTTTGCATCGAGTTTTCGAGGTAGGTTTACCATTTTCCTTCCCAAGTAACATTTTCACGATTTTAAAAGATTTAAATGAACAATAACAGTTAAAAGGACATGTAAATGATAAAACACGACACCATGCACAAAACCCATGTCTTAAAAATTTGAGAAAACCTTCTGAATTACCCTCATGATCAATCTGGAGCTTCTCTTCGACACAACTGTTCTTCGCAGGGGAATTCATGCCCTCTGGGCCCGAGTCCCCTCTTGGCAGTCAGAAATTGAAAACAATGAACATATTCCAAAATGGCAATTTGACCCTTCGGACCCGAATCTTCGGACCTCCGTCCTTCCCTCGCCATTGAGACAGAAAGCTTGAACATAAATTTGATCGACGTTTTGAATCTTTGGGTCCAGGCCGGCAGAATTCCACGTCTGGAAGTCTGCGAAGATGTTGTTGTATCAAACGTCAAACTTTCCCCGACCACCCGATCCCCAGAGCCCGCCTTTCCCTTCGCCGTCTGCATTTGAATTTCACCCAACGCCCTCCAGGTTCCCAGGTCCCGGCCCGCGGACTTCTGTCCATGGGCTTCCACAGGGTCTTCACCATCTCGAGCGGCGAGCACGTGGCATCCTCCCACGTCGCAGACCCCTGGTGATATTTTGCTGCAGGAGGCCCCAACCAATAAACCTCGGCGCCCTCATCGTTGTCGGGTCCCGCCCTTCGAAACTCCGTTCGGATTCCGCCGCCCCTGACTTCGAACCTTTTCCGAAATTCTACCCTCCGAGCCCCGAGGTCCCCTCCACCGTCTGTGTGCAAGATAGATTTCGAACGCCAAATCCTTGACAGCCTTCCGCCTCCCGGTCCCCAGAATTCCATGCATCGCTGGGAATCTGGCGTTAAGGTTTGAAGGTCCTCGACCATGCCGGGACTTCGTCCCATTTCTGACGTTGAAAAAATGAAAATCTTGCCCACCCTTCCGAGCTCTAGGCTCCACCTTCTCAATTGTCATGAAACTTGTAGTGAAAATCTAGCGTCCAACTGAGGGGTCTGGTCCGGTCCGCTGGGCTGCCCTTTCCGGACATCCGTCCGACGATCGTCGTCTCAAATGGAAAAAGCACCACGACATCCTGACCCCCTGAGCCCGATCACTTGAAAATGGTAAAACTGTTGGCCGCCCTTGGACCTGCCAGACCCCGGGGTTCCTATCCCAGAACTCTGTTTCTACTCTGGCGTTCCAAACGGCCAACCCTAGATGACTTTCCAGCCTTGTACCTTTGGATGCTCCTAAATCGATCCAAATCACCTAAAATTTGAAATCTGATCTCGACCCATGTGCTTGAATTCGACCCTCTTTGTTACGAACCTTTTAAATCATCAAAGTTCGGTCGGGAAAGATCTCTCGGGTCGGTCAGACCCATTTTCGCTTTCAAAACAGCATTCCTGCCAGGGAAGTCTGGACCTCCAGGCCCAGACTGTCCCAGAGCCCTCAATCAAAAGACCAATAACATCGGGAGATAAAAGTATAATGTTATGCATGATAGATTATTTAAAATTGATTTCATCTTTGGGATTTCAACTAACATACAGGTTCTTGTGATCAATTGCACTGACTACGCCTTTGCTTGCAGAATATATGGAATCGGGTGCGGGACCTTCGGGGGCAGCCGTCGAAAAGGACAAAGGAAAGAAGTCAGGAAAAAATCCTTGAGGAAGAGAAGACAAGAACCAAATGAAATACCAGTTCCAAGGTGAACCCCTGCACTCAAAGATTGCCACGGATTGGAAAGAAATCACCGACACCAATATCGGCCATGTCGATATTGACAAGTTCAAGCAAAGGGTCAGGGTCAATCCAACGACCAAAAATGCAAGGCTTATCAGACAAAGTGGAATAGCAAAGGCAGTAGGCTTTCCTCCATCTCTTGTAGCCCCGTAGCTCATCATGGCCTGTCGGCAGGCATATCAATTAGATACAAGAACAATTGTCGATAGGGAGGGCAACATTCTCGCCGATATGTCGGCTGAAGGAATCATAGAGACCTTTCACATTCCCACCTTTGCCAAAATGGAAACACCTACCATTGAGGAGTGTCAGGCAGCATGGGATGATAACCCTACAGGCTGCAAGAAGTTAATAAATCAGCATTGGCTCAAGGAAAAGTGGGGCAGCACCGCGAAGGTTCCTAACGAACTCTTCTGCAACGATTTCTATAAAGACTACCACGATTTGGTCACAATGCTAAGCAGGGTTATGGGCCTCCCTATTGCAACCTTCTTTCAGGGGTGGATGGTGTACTTTGTTGAGCAGATCCTTCGGGGGAATGAAGATGTTACCACAAAGACCTCATTCTATTGGGGAGGTATAATAAGCGACTGCTTTCATGAGCAGTTCCTCAACGTGAAGAAAAGCTCCAAATTCTATATGACTTCATACCTCGTCTACTCCTTGGTGGATCGGAGGTAATACAACGAGTTGTTCATGGCACCCGATGAGCAGCAGGGTTGAAAACTAAAACATTATGACAGGTATCCCCAACTCTAGTACAAAAACTTCAAGAGGGAGTATTGCAGAGTGAATGACGCCTTCATCGGCCACATCATCAGAATGATTGTCGGGGAGTTTGAAAGGAGGGTTTCCCACAGTGCTCGGGCATTCTTAAAGCAATATGCCTTCCTCTTCATTCAATACCTGAAGTTCACATACATCCGTGCCCAGGGCTTCACTGAAAGGCCAAACAAGTTGCCTCGATATCCCAATGACCAGATCATTCTACAGGAGCTTTCTCGGCAGCTCCAGCACATATAGGCGATCTTCAGTGGCAAACACATAGCAGGGATCTCTTATCCCATGACTCTTGGCTGGGGCATGTATAAACTACAAACTTCCTAATGCGCTGGTAACTCTAAGAAAGAACTGAAGGATTACCATTTTCACCTGCACACTGTACGCCCGCGAATGGACCCATATGGGCACGTAAGGAAGGCACTTGGACCATGGTTCGCTCATCTACACCACATTGAAGACTTTTGGGGGGATTGTCAAGATGATAAAGAGGTACATGCAAGGAACTATATGCGGATCACTGCGCATTTTGTAAGAAAGGTGCAACCCTTTCCCATACTGGACCAAGTCGAGGAAGACGAGAGCACCATAATGGACCCCAGGTACCCCATAGTTGCCAACTTGCCGTTACCAACAATAGACTGGGATGAACAAGAGGTTGATGACCTTGACATTATAACTAAGCCAATCTTGGCCCGTAATAAGGAATGGGTTGATAGACAAGTGGTCCGACTGAAACAGAAGGAGGTAATTTTGACTTATGAAGGGCTCAAAAGTGAGACAAGTGCCATGGAGGATGTCGTTGCCACCACTTCAACCGGTGGGACGTCCAAGTCTCCTCCAGTCACCAGATCCAAGAAGAGAAAGGAGATGGAAATAGAACAGTCTCCAGACCCCAAGGTCTATACAAGAAAAGAGACAGGGGCTCACCCTCCAAAAGACTTAAGCAAACAGGGGGTACGGCAGAGCAGCCCTTAGTCCAGGAGGAAGAAGTAAAGGGTACAGATCAATTAGAACCCCTCTTGGCTCTCCCTGCCCTGACTGTCGCACCACCTACTTCTCTGGCCATGATCGCCACATCCCCGCCAGCAGTGGACATCTCTATCCATCTCGCCCCTTCACCTCTGGCCGAGTCCGTGATTGTAATTAACTCTCCCTCTGTCGTGACTACTCCTCCTTCCTCCACTGCTATTTCACCCACCACGTCGCTCCCTTTAGCTGCAGTGACGGCACCTGTACCCGCATCTGCTTTTCCTGAGGCCTTCTCCAAGCATATGCAAAACATCCCTTCCGAGCTCTCCCAGATCCTCATGGATCCCACGCTTCAAGCATCCTTAGGTCAGGTCCTCGCTACTACCAAACCTTCACAACCCCCGATAGGGCCACCGACTATGGAAGCCACCATTCTAATCTCTAAGGAGTGGGAGAAACGAGAGCAAGAAGCCTTGAAGCCATTTGAAGAAGAGGTCGATGAATATCACGAGCACCCAAAGTATGAGCACCAAACGATTGACAAGGTGGCCTACGAGGAGGAGGGAACTAGTTCCTCAGAGAGCGGGGATGAGGAGGATGGTGTGGGTGGTAGGGTCATCGTGTAAGCCTTCGACGATGATCTTGAGGAAGAGCTGGCCCGGCAGCCGAAGGGCACTGAAACGGAGGCAGAAAGGTCGCCCCTTGAAGAAGAAGGAAAGCAACAGGAAGATAGTCTGGGAGAAGATATACCTAAGAGTGGGACTCCAGCTATCAAGAGCATCGAAATTGAGCAACCCAAGGAACACAAACCTGAAGATGAGCAAACCAAGGAGATAGAGAAGGAAGAAAGTCCCTAACAACTATTATCTACCAAGCTTCCTATCAAGCACCTCGTGTTCATCCAGGATTTCGATGACAAAGAAGGAGATGTTGCTAAAAGGGAAAAGGAGCCCCCCATGGGTGGGGAAATTGAAGTCTCAACCAAGGAAGGTAAAGGTGATCATGAATCACCTAAAGAAAAGGACACTATGCCTGAGTGGCTTGAAGGACAGCTTGAGAAGAAAACTCTTGCGCCAAGGGACCCAAGAGCAAAGTTGGAAGCCATCCTGGCTCGAGCGCAGGTTACAACTAGAAAAGAGAAAAGGCCTAAGGTCAGATCCAAGGTAACGATGGACGCCTTTGGGTCTCGAGCTGTGCAAATAGCCACACCTGTGGTAGGTCAAGAAGGGATAACTTACAACATCTCCACCATGGATCTAGGGACCGCCACTAGAGAACAAAAGGTAGGGCATCTTGAGGAGTTGGTGGCCATGGTGGTGCATTTGATAAAACAAGACAAGATTTCAAAAGATGAGCTAAAAGCACAGGTGGCTGCTTTAACAGATTACATCCAGCAATGGTCTTCAGTGGATGACCTGCCTACCACGTCCACAACCGCACCCCAACTACTGTCCAAAGAACAAATTGATAAGATGGAGAGAATAAAGAACTTGGAAAAGACTACGGAGGGCTGGTTCCGGCAAGTCTTGTACGTCGAGAACATGGGAATTAGCCAGGTTGTTCGGACAGCCAACAAGTTCTTAGACCTGCAGCAATCTTTGGAAGGAATGAGGAAGCTCTGCACTGATTTCCCTGCGACATACGATTCTACCTTTCCTAGGATCAAAGCTATCCTTCAGTTACCAAAAGTTGCAAGGGAAAAGGAGCTTACGTTCAACAAGGACGATCACTGGTTGATGGACGTGTGGCGGCGATACTTTGACAATAGGAAGGAAAGGTTGGAGCAAATAATATGCAAAGTGGATCCGAACATAGAATGGATCAAGGAAATCAAGGCGGAGTGCGCTCGTTATCTCAAGTTGATGACAGAGTATGATATGTCCGCAATACAAATGGATCCAGAAAAAGTGAAGCCTTACTTCTAGAAGAAGATGGAGGATGGGATGTCTAGTGAAATAACGATGGAATTCATGAGTTTTGTTGCCCGTGCCTTCGACCAATCAAAGCTATTCAGGGATCAGGGCACGAAGTATGATGAAGACTAGAAAAAGTTAGAGGATAATGCGAAAGAGTGGAGCTACCAAATGTTGCGGTATGAGATCATCGAGGTGGACAAACTGCAGCCAGTTATCCTGAGGTTCATGGAATATACAGCATTGAAGAAGTAGGAGGACAACCCTCCTGACAGTGAAGATCTCCCCAAAGAGTAGCTACAGTAAACAACAATCAGCAAAAAGACAAAACGCTATAGTGTCGTCACTAGAAGACAAAATAGGGAAGGGGACAAAATGTAATTTTAAATTGTAACGTATTGAGGATTGGTGAAACCCTATTTTGTAATGAATCTTGGCCACATAATGAGAATTAATCTTGGCCATTCATTGGATTTTTTGGGCACTATAAATAGGGCTCTCCTCTCATTTGCAAAGGGATTTGAGTTGTTGTAAAGACATGCTGCAGAAATTTATAATGAAAATACATTGACTTGGTGCATTTTTAGAGTTTCTTACATGTTGCTTGATTCAACCTCCATTGTTAGATGCTTGACTTAGATTCATATTGTTGTTCTAGTTAGTTGTATTCTTGCTTTGATAGATTTTAGAAATGTTGTTTTGTGGTTGTGAAATTCCTGCAGTGTAGATGCCTTCTTAGTCCACACTTTTTGTTGTTTGCTGATGGTAGATAGTTGTGTAAAGTTAGTCTGGGCTTAAATTCAAAGCTGCTCCAAACTTTCATCTTTGTTCATGCATGCACATGGTGAATGAAAGACGAAATATTTGCAGACCTTAGAAGATAGCACAAATTCCATGAGACTGTGAGATTTCTGGTTAAGTGGAATATTGTTTCCAGGAAGCTATCCATCGCAGGAACTCCATTATCACTGTTCATAGCTAGTTGTAGATCCAGGAACCTTCTCTCTTCCCTGCCCTTTTTCATTTTTTTTAATAAGTACCTTAGGAAAGGTTCATTGCACATTGTAAAGCTAAATCTAGAGATAAAAATGGAGTCCAATACTATTGTTTGAACCTACAGCAAACACACAACAACTTCTCCATCTTAGGAACTCCATTTCAAGACCCAACTTACCATGCTTTGTAACTCATCTGTAAGTCTACCTTGTGATTCCAGCAAATCACATCAAACAATTGAGATATTCCAAGCACTTTCAAGACCTGACATTAGAGACCTTGGGATAGTGTTCTGCAATTTGATTGTGGAAGATTGTCTTTCAAGAGAGGTAGTGCACCTACACACTACCTGTGTTGAGAAGTGCAGAAAAAACACATCAACAAGTCCAATGATAGAAGCAAATGCCATCCAGTTTGTCATTTTACACCTAACCAGGATGACTCGTGATTGGAGGCATCATGGTCTCATAACCCAAGGCCATAAAAAATTTACCACCTATGATGAATTTACTTAAATATTGATAAAAATATTTGAACAAAGGCACCCAGAATGGTACTTTAGGGAAATCACACAATTAAGGCAACAAGGCACTATAGAGAACTACGCCAATGAGTTTCAAAAGCTAGCAGTCATGGTCCCTAAAATTTCCCAAGAGAGACTCACATATTTGTTCATAGAGAGCCTAAGAGGACCATTCAAAAGCATGGTGAGTGCACTTGAACCCACCCACTTAGATGAAGCTATATAGAAGGCTATGAAATATGAAGACAATTGACCAAAGGACAAACCCAAGAACTTTACCTCATCATCCAAACCCCCTAGTAGAGAAGAAAGAGCAAGGAAGGAAGAAATAACTAGGACATGCCCATTGTGTAAGGAAAAATGGGACATATATCATTGGTACAAACCCATGAAGGATTTAAAGAGAAAGGGACTATGCTTTAGATGCCAAAACCCATGGGAGGACAATCACAAATGCAGCAACAAAGCCCACCAAATTGAAGCCTACCCCAATGATGAGTATCCCAACAAGAGAGCCAGATTGGAAGGTGAGAATCAAGCAATATTATCCACCATATCCCAAGCCTCCAAACATTGTCCATTTCACATTGAAAGCACACTCAAGGGACATAGAGTCATCACCCTTGTAGACAACGTGAAATCCCATAACTTCATCGACCAAAGGATAGTGACCCTAAGGAAACTAATAACCATGAAATTTTAAGGGTTTGAAGTAGAAACCGCCACAAGAGCTAGGGTACAATCTACAACCATAGTGCCTCGATTGAAAGTTCTCCTACGGAGCCATCCCATCAAATAAGACTTCTATGTGGTCCCCTTAGATGTTGACCTTATCTTGGGCACCCCATGGATCTACTCCTTAGGATGCTTTATGTTTGACCTTCCAAACCAAACCATTTGTTTCTGACACAAAGGATAGGAATTCACTCTGAAGGATTTTCCAAATGGGACCCAAAAAGTAACTTCATGTAAAAGAATGGAAAGGGTCTTTAGGCGAGGGCAAGGAGAGTGGGCCGCCCAATGTATGATACTTGGCAAAAGAACCCCACAAGGAAAGGCCATCCACATAGATATCCAACCCATTACAAAGAAATATAGAAAAGTGTTTGAAGAAATTCCACCAGGGTTACCACCTAAGAGAGGGTTTGAGCACACTATAGAATTGGAGGAAGGAGAAAAACCAGTCATAACCACTCCATATCATCACCCCCATAAGTAAAAAGAGGATATAGAGAAAACTATCAAATAACTACTAGGTATGGGGCATATTCAACCCAACTCTAGTCCCTTTGCATCATCCGTGGTCCTTGTCAAAAAGAAATATGGCACCATGAGAATGTGCATAGATTATAGAGATCTAAACAAAAGGACCATCAAGAACCGCTACCCTATCCCTCAGATTGATGAACTCATTGATGAACTCCACGAAGCGAGGTTCTTTTCCAAAATTGATCTTCGATCGGGCTACCACCAAATAAGAATGAGGAAATAAGATATGCCTAAAATAGCCTTTTGGTGCCACTATGGACATTTTGAGTTTCTAGTTATGAATTTTGGGCTCACTAATGCCCCAGCTACCTTCCAATCCTGCATGAACGATATTTTTCGCAAGCAACTCAGGAAGTTCCTCCTAATCTTCTTTAATGACATCCTCATATACAGTAAAACGTGGGAAGAACACCTCCAACATATTGATGAGACCCTCAAGATTTTAGAGCAAGAATCCTTGTATGCTAAAGCATCAAAATGTGAATTTGGAATGGAGGAGATACTATTCTTGGGCCATAAAATCAATGCCCAAGGGGTTCGTGTGGATGAAGAAAAGATTGTAGCTATCAAGGAGTGACCTAAACTTAAGACCCTCACACAACTGAGGAGATTTGTTGGGTTGTGTAGTTATTATAAGCGCTTCATGAAGGGGTTCTCCAAGATTACCACCCCACTCACAGACTTAACCAAGAAGGGGCCTTTGCAAGGAATGAAACAACCAAACAAGCCTTTGAAAGATTAAAGGAAGCCATGAGCTCATGCCCAGTGTTGGCCATCCCTGATTTCACCTTACCCTTTGAACTGTAATGTGATGCATCCGAAGAGGGGATTGGCACATTTTTGATGCAAAAAGAGCATCCTATAGCTTTTGAAAGCCAAAAACTCACTCAACTAGAAAGACACTACCCCATTTATGGCAAAGATATGTTAGCTATAATGCATGCTTTGGAAAAATTCTGCCAATACTTGGTCTACACACAAAATTCCATGTGAAATTGATCATAATAGCTTAAGATACTTCATGAATTAGAAGGACTTGAATGACCAGCAGCAAAAATGGGTTAGTTGGATACAATCCTATAACTTTGACATCAAATATGTGAAGGGGACAAATAATGTGGTGGTAGATGCCCTATCTAGGCGACCTTGTTTGAAAACTATGACCAGTATATCTATAAATTGGAAATATGACATTATTTTGAAGCATGCTAGAGATGCCCAAGCCAATGAAATCTTGGAAGGACACCCCCACAACAAAGAGTACAAAGTGATAGAGGAACTCATCTTATATAAGGGTAGAATATTTCTAGTGCCAAACTCCAATGTAAAAGGGAAGATTCTCAAAGAATACCACGATAACCCACTAGCAGGGCACCAGGGGCACTACAAAACATACAAACAGGTAAGGGAGAAGTACTCATGGAAAGGGCTCAAGAAGGATGTGTTAAAATATGTGCAAGAGTGTATGACTTTCCAAAGAAATAAAACTGAACAAAGCCAACTATCTGGACTCCTACAACCCTTACCCATCCCCAACCAAAAGTGGGAAAGTATCTCTATGGACTTTATCATTGGATTACCCAAAACTCAAGGAAATGATTGCATATATGTGGTGGTCAACGGGCTCACCAAATACACCCAATTCTTTGCCATATCTACAAAATATAAGGCACCCCAAGTGGTCGAACTATTCTTCAAAGAGATTTTCAGACTTCATGGTCTCCCAAAGAACATAGACAGTGATCAAGACAGCCAATTTCTAAGTCAATTCTGGCAAGAACTCTTTAGATTGTCAGGAACCATTCTCACACCAAGCACCATTTATCATCCCCAGACAAATAGGACGACTGAGATAGTCAACAAATGGATAAAAGGTTATCTGAGAAACTATCACCGGCCAACAGAGTGCTTGGGCAAAATGGTTGCACTTGGGGGAATACTGCTACAATACAACATACCACATGTCCATAAAGATGAGCCCATTCAAAGCATTATATGGGTATGAACCTACAAGACCTTAGGGAGTTTTCTTACATAGGAGAGCCAAGTACCTAGGGCTAAAGAATTTATACAAAAAAATATGGATATTATGAAAACCCTTAAAGATAATTTATACCAAGCTCAGAATCAACAAAAGATGTATGCTGACCGGAATCGCACAGAAAGGACCTTTGATGTAGGAGATATTGTCTTCTTATGGTTACAAACTTAAAAACAATCATCCCTAAAATCCAATGGATCCGAAAAACTTAAGCCCCAGTTTTATGGGCCTTATCGGATTACAAGAAAGGTTGACGAAGTAGCCTATGAGCTAGAGCTCCCAAAGAACAACCGCATTCATAGCATTTTCCATGTGTTAAGGTTGGAGAAAATATTTGGAAAACAAGTGATCCCTTGTGTGGAGTTACCTCCACTTGATGATGAAGGTAAATTGGTCCTCGACCTAGAAGCCATCCTCAATATGAGAGATAAAAAGTTAAGGAATAGAAGCATCCCAAAATTCTTGGTGAAATGGAAGGGTCTCTTGGAAGAAGATGCTACATGGGAGCGAAGAAATTATCAACCACTAAAACCTCCAAGTTTCTTGAGGGCAAGCAATTTTTCGGGAGGGGGGAACTGTCATAGCCCCAAGGAGACATACCTAAATATTTTCTTATTTTTACTTTCATAAAATATATATAATACATCTCATTTGCTAATAACATCATTTAATTATATTGCACTTATAAAAAGAAAAGCAACATAAAAATTATACATAAATATAAGACACATAACATATGCGTTAACTAATCCTAAGAACACCTAAGCAAATTGCGCCCTTTCATAGAGATGCAATTGGGTCTATAGCCATGTCCATCTGAAAGAACACACTTCCTCCCTTGAGATCAATATAAGAGGAGCCTAAGATCAGTGGAAAAGAAAAAAAAAGTGAACCAACAGGAAGGAGAGTCAAACCACATAAGTATTGATCAAGTGGCGACCAGGTGACATCTCACTTAGTCTAATATTCTATTTATCTAAAATTAGATACAACTGTAATTGTTGAACATTGCAAACTCTTCTTGGTCTTCATACTGCTACTTTTTATTTTAGTCTTGTTATTTGGCCGATTTAAATCTGAGACAATATCCACCCGAATTTGTCGAACCTAGGATAGGATGAATATGCTTAAAAGGATTTTGCATTAAATTATGATAAGAGCAACTAAGGGACCCTTGTTGGTCCATGGGGGCAACATTACAAATACTTGTTTCCTTAAAATCTCTATCCCCTTGTATCAAACTTGGTTGCATTGATATTGGAATGGTACTAGATTAATTTGAATTTAATATCATTGATTTTAGAAAATGCATCATTGGTAGAACAAAATATGATAACACTGCATTTAGCTTCCATCAATGTTGGAATTGCATTAGATAGTGTGTAGTATAATTGATAACAAGATATAATGAGAAATGACATTGATATATTAAAATAACTAACATGTACTTTTTGCATTATGATTCATTTTTCATGCACTCATGTAATACTCTCAAACATAATAAATGCATATAGATGAATCAATAATAAATGCATAAGTTACTGTCCAAAGATTGTCTTCTCCATGCTTGGTACCCTATTAGGGAGAGCGAACCATGGGTGGAGTGGTGCCTAAAAACCCCACTTATGATTTTGTTGCGACCATGGAGGGGTGGGGGTCCCACTTATGATTCTGTTGCAGCCATGGAGGGGTGGGGGTCCCACTTATGATTATGTTGTGGTCACGGTGGGGTGGTAGGCCTAGGCCACTTTGACTTTATGGTTCCTCTCCCCTAATAGGATGATTGTCTTCCAAGGTGTTTCCATGAGTGGAGAATGCAGGTACTAAGCTGCTAAGAAAGGAGGATTGTAATGAGCAACCTCCCGTGCTTGGCATGAGGGCTTCATGGTGAGTCCACCCATGGCACTCCTCTTGCTTGTTAAATTACAATTATGATTGTGTCTGATTTTGATATTTTATATTATAACTAACATATAGATATGTGGATGTATATATATATATATGTGTGTGTGTATGGTGAATGTAGATCTTCACTCAGGGGTGATCCAACAATAGTGGTTTACAATTTTTGGCCAAACAGGACACTAAAATAATTTTTTTTAACTAAATCTTCACTTTTGGGCACCTATAGCGGCTAAACCGTGAGGAATTTGAAGATGATGCAAACTAGAGTTTCATGAAATTTTTTCTATAGATTTTGAATATATTTTTTTCAAAAATTTTGGAATCAGATTGCACTTCTTTTTCCATCTCCCTCGAAAACTAGTTTTTTTCAGAAAATAACATTTTTAAAATGTGACGCTCACCGTATAACGCATAACTTTTTTTCCATGAAGGATAAAATTCTAATTCTTTCAAATCTAGATTTCTAACTCTGATATCTAGTGCTTCCACTTGGTTATATAGTTTTTTATTGAATATTTTTTCTTTAATCAAGTTTCAAATTCAAACCAATTATAATTCAGACAGAGTGTGACATATAACGCGTAACTTTTTTTGTATGTATCAATTTTTTTTTTTTGGATCAAGGACTTCAATATTTGGTGCACTAATATTTTTATTTTTTTTCTAATAATTTTCTATTTTTCCACATGTGTGGAACAAAGAGCTTGATTTTCGGTGAAAAACCTACATTCAGAAATAAAAAATAAATATAATAATTAAATTAAATTTATTTAAAATTATACTTTTTGGGAAGCTTATAATAAGGACTACATAATTACAAAAATAAATTTTAAATGAATTCATTTGATCCCCCAAAAGGTAAATCAAAAGTGGTTTTTTATCAACATTTTGATAGGTGTAAAGGAGACTCCGTTATAGGTATGGTTTAAAACTAGTGGGGTTCTATCCAAGGGGGTTTCATTTAAGGTAGTTTGATCAAAACCTATTCAATTGGAATTCTTTAAATGGAACATTTTAAGGCTTAAATCATTATATTTTCTAAAAATATGTGATTTCAGCAAAAATCAATTCCTCCCAAAAATTGTAAACCAGCCTTGTGGGATCACCCTCAGAGATTATCCTATTGCAAGGCCATTAGGTGGGAATAGAGAATCCAAACCCTCTAATATTCAAGCAACCTTGGAACCGAACATGTAAGGGACATTACAGATATAACTGAGAACTTGCAAATCATTAAAAAACAATTTAAAAACACCTAACCAAGACCCATTCGCCTTTAAAAGAAAATGAGTCCCTGATCAGGTCTGATATGAACCTTTTGTCAACTAAAAAAGCATCAAAATTCACTCTAAAATCCATAGAAACATCTCAGAAATATCTAACCAGGACCCATTCACCCTTACTAGTGAATGAGTCCTTGTTAGCTACTGCATTGCATTTTCAGGACATTAAAATCTCAATTTTTAGCTTTTGTTTGGTGCTTTTACCTTTTAGTTTCAGTTTCTTGATTTGATGTTTCATCAATTTCATTGCATTTAGCTTAAATTGCTTCATTTTAGTGCATTGTTAAAAGTTCAAAATTGCATCAAAACATTTCATTTTTAACTTATTGCATTGTGTAATTAGTAAATTGCATTGCTTGGACTCTAAAAATTGCATTTCATTCTAGGTTGTTGCATTGCCCCTTTGCTATTCTAGAGTTTGCACACTAGGGTTGTAAAACTTTTATGAGCTTTACAACTTGGTGTCCTATTCACAATACTATTATAAGACATAGTTTGAGGCTCATGTCATCCCACGATCTATCACTCATCGTGGATCTTGGATGCTCTAGCTCTCTTTCTGATAGTGTTGAGAATCAACCCTCCATGGCTCGTAGTTTTCATACTTCATTTCCCATGACATCACCTCCTACAACCAATTTCCCTAACGTTACCAACACCGTCCCTACCATTACCACTTCCACTCAAGCTTTGGGATCTACTCAAAGCCAAAGTGGAATTCCAATCCCATCCTCCACAATACCAATATCCATTCATACGTACAATAGTACACAACCTACAACAACACTCCAACCTACAACAACATTCCAATCTATAACAACCTTTCAACCCACAACTACCATTCAATCAACCACAACAGTCATACCTACTAGCACTGTATACACTTCCATTGGTATTCCTGTAGGAAATGCTTCAAACATGACAGCACCTCAACAATCCACCTTCACCAACCTACAATTCATTAGACCTCCGCATGCATACAATACACGACCTTATTTCCCTCAACCTTATAACCATAATGATCCTCTCATTAATTCACTTTTGCAAACCATGACATCCCTTCAACAATAAGTGACAACATTACAACATAAAACTAATGGTCAACCTTTGTAATGCATCAAGTCTACACTATTTTCCCTTGACATATTAAGAGCACAAATTCCATAAGGTATAGAGGTCTCTCGATTTGAAAAATATGGCGGGAGAGGAGATCCTATTAGCCATGTTTCTGCCTTCACAACCTTGTGTAGTGATTTCATCTCTGAGGATAAACTGTTGGCTAAGCTATTCCCTAGATCTTTGAAGGATACTGTTCTAGAGTGGTTTTCGTCTTTACCGAACAATTCAATTGGTTCATTCAATGAACTCATTGATGCCTTTTACAACCACTTTCGTATTCACATGGGTCCCAAGATTACCCTTGTTGATTTAATGACATGCAAACAAAAAGAGGATGAGAAAGTGATCGATTTCATAGCAAGATATCAAACACTTTATTCGTAAGTGAACATTAAGATTCCTAATGTCAACCCTCAAAGAATTTTCATTTCCAACTTACAAGATAAAATCCAAAGAAAACTTGAAATGTCGAGGTTTCCATCCTTCACACAGTTATGTACAGCCCTTCGTGACCATCAAAACTCGACTAGTGGCTGTGATGTGAAAAATGTTGGGAAAATGTCTCTCAACCTTGTAATTATATGCAATTTATTGTTGATAGGATGTATATATATTTATATATATGTTTCCTAGTTACACTGATAGGTGTATACAATGGAAACATGGAGCAAAACGTGAGTGTGTTAAATTTTTTAGGAAACTTTTAGAAAGGCCGACATACATTAAATAAAGGATATATTGTAAAATTGGATCGTTCGCTATTAGGTTTTAGATCTAATGGCATATATTTTGTTGGCATGTCTTTCCCTAGAATGTAACTCTATTTTATGAGGGAGTTATATTACAACTGCAGTAGAGAGAGACGATGATATATTATGAGAGTCTGATAGTGGTTGTGTTGTCTGTTGATCTCTAAGTGGTGATACTCCTATGAGAAGCTTGCTCTGCAAGTATATTGTAATCTTTGTGATTGCTGAATAATATATTGGGTGGCTTTTGGAGTGTGGGGTTTTTCTCCTGAAAGGGTTTTCCCCACGTAAATCACTGTGTTGTGGTATGCATGATATTTATGTTTATTTTTGTTTAAGTTTCTATAATTTTTAAAGATTTGTAATTTTTTTGCATTATTCTACTCTCAAGATTAGTGTAGGAAGTTGTTCCGCTACCTTAGCTTCCTTACAAAAATCCCCCCTAGTCGTCCTGAAAAGTATGAATCCGCGAATCAAAAAAATTATCAACCTTTCAAGAAACAAAATAAGGGATTTTTACAATTAAATTCCCCTCAAACAAGTCAACATAACAATATTCAAGTGGTTGTTATAAAAACAACAACTCCTTTCGAGGATAGGGAGAGAGAATTCACTCCTTTACTCGATATCCTTGACAATATCATGTTGCAGCTTATTGAAAAAAACATGCTTACCTTACCTCCTGTTAGAGAACATGATCCTACTATACCATTGCCTAAAGGATTTAAAAAAAATGCTTATTGTCATTACCATCAAACAAATGGACATAGTACAAAATACTGTAAGCATCTTAAACATCTTGTGCAAGACCTTATCGACAATAGCCAACTTCAAATCAGAGGTATGAATGATCAAGGCAATAAGTTTGTAGCTCCTCCTAATCAAAATCTGCAAATATTTACAAATCCCATGCCTAAGCACAATATTTCATTTGTCAAAGCTAGTGAAACAAAGAATGATGTGATGAATGTTGACACGGATGATGATAATATGAATACCATTGAACAACATCCCACAAATGTAGTGATAGCATTTATCAAAGCTAAACCTTGTAAGGGCTCAATTAGACAACCTCTTGACATTGCTTTCTCACAAAATGGCATACCTAAACATGCACCTGATGGTCCTCTTTGCATAGCTAGTCGAATCAATAACAAGCCCACTAATGGGATATTGATTGATCCCATATGTGGAGAGAATGTGATCATAGAAGAATTCTTATATGTGCATGAGCTATATCAAGAAACATATTATAACCCTAAAGCATGGATCAAGACACATAACGAAGTTGCTTTCCCTACGGTAGGCTCGATAGATCTCCCTTTAAAGGTGGGACCGAAAACATTAACAGTCTCATTCTCCATCATCCCACAATCAAACCAATTTCGTGTAAAGCTAGGCTATCCATGGCTTCGCTCCATTAATGTCGTTCATTCAGTTGTGCATAAATGTCTAAAGTTTCCATTTGACAATGATATCTTCGTTGTGCATCATAGTATATTTAATCCTACCTTGACAAAAGGGAATTTTTCACTAGATTAATTTTGGCCAAAGCCTATGGAACCTATCAAGCCTCGTGAAGATTTCTTTTTCAAATCATATCAAAAATTCAAGGCAAAGAAAATAGCGAAACTATCCCTTGGCAACATGCCTTAACCTATGGCCGAACCAACCGTCCTTGATGAGACAATGATTGAACCAAAAACACTTCTAATCATACAAGAACAATCTATAGAACAAACTCCTGTAATTTCCTACAAGAAACCATGAGATAATACAAGCAATCTCGTTGTCACTCCTAGAGTAAAACAAGTTTAAAAAGTCAAAGAGAAAGCGGGTGAGCAACCTCCTGTTGTTTCTTCCAGTCCTCCCAAGGAAAAGAAGGGACCTATGATTGAAAAACCCACTCTTACATAAAAACAAATTAACAATAAATTGAAAGTAAATCGAAGTGCTAGAGAGCATAGACGTAGACACCGTGATATTGCTCGTAGATTTCAAACTCAAGAAAACAACCATAACATAGAAAATCAAAATCCAAACCTACCTGAAGCAATGCATGATGACACTCAACCCTCGCCACAACATAAACAAGAACATTGCATGGACATTATTATTCGACCTCCTGTTGTAATTAATTTAGATGATAACATTCATATTTAAAAAATTGGTGAACAAGTACATGATGAGTTGAATTCATTGTTTTCTTCTTCTATGAGTTTAGATGAAAAATCTCTTAATAAGAGTGTTGAACTTGGTACATGTCCTAATTTGACACTTGATGTTGTCCCTCTGGCTAGTTGCCCGCCTTTCATTTATACCGACCGAGATTGGGAGGCAGACAACCTGCTTTAGGTTGACGCACCTATACCTTACTAGTCTTTTGTTTTTCTTTATGATTGCATGTGCATAATGTGATCCCCCATGACATTTCGTTTGATGTCTATCCCTTTTTGTGCATTACTCTATATGTACCTTAATTCTTCTCTATACCATAATCATTTTTCATTTGTTGTATGTTTTCCTTTTCAGGATGACACAAGGCGTCAAGACATTTAGGTCTCTTCCATGTTGACCCAAAAGCTTTTCCTTTATCTTTTTTTCATTTGTCTTGTGTTTTCATTTTGGGGATGACACAAGGCATCGAGACATTTAGGTCTCTTCCATGTTGACCTGAAAGGCTTTTTCTTTGTTTTCGCTTTCTTTGTGTCATTCTTCTAGTTCTATGAGTATTTGGGGAATGATGACAGTTCCATGCTCTATGACAACATTGTAGTACAAACATATTGACCCCAAATCCATAGATGCCTTATGTATTTGTGGGGGCAACCCTTCCTTCCTATTTCATGATGCAACTTACTTCAGATAAATATGACTTGGAATAGGGTTTTCTAAGGAAAGATCTCATGTCTTAGGATCAAAACATTGGCTACTTTAAAGAAATTTCTCACAGTGATGGTGTAGCAACTACTTTAAAGTGGGGGAATACATAGATGACATCTTTTGGAAAAAAAATATGGCATGACTTTTCTTTTTTCTTGTGATGTGTCATCTTCTTGGTGGTGTCATCCAAGAGTGTACGATCTACTATCATGGCATGATGTGAACGAGGCATCCCATGGGTGACGATTTGACACTTTTGACTTGTCCTCTCCTAAATACATTAGGCAAAATGCTCCCTAAGAGGAAGACCATTACAAAAACAAAGAAAAATCCCCTTTAACAAATTTTTTACATGATATTCAAAAGCATTTACATCGTGGTGCCTTATTGAAGTTATCGAGAGGATAACTTTGGTATGGTTACTATGATGAGAAGTCGATACATTGGCATGACTTTCTTATTATATGGTGAGAAGCCAATACACTTGCATGACTTTCTCACTAAATCACTTCGTTGGGGCAACTCACCTAGTGGACAGATTGAGGTTCCACTACCCCAGAGTGAGCAACATATGTTATGGACAAACAACCTTGTTCTGCATCACGTTGGAACGGTTGTGCTTGATCCTTTGTTTTTGTTTATTTTTCTTGGCCTTTGACATGGTGTGATCATTTATATTTTTTATTGCTGCATACTTAAGTGTCTTGGATGTCTACTTCAGTGTGAGTTTGACATGGGGTCATCCTCTCACTAAAGCGGGGGCAAAATGTAGTAACGGAAAAAGTAAGCCTTTTTGCTTACTTGGTTTGATAATTGACATTAAAACTGAATTAATGATGTCTTGGAGTGGTTTTGTAACGTGTTGTACACATTCACACTATTCTAGGACCTTTATTTGACTAACATATGCCTTAATTGATCTTTCAAAGGTGTTGTAACACACTTTCACACTTTTATAGGATGTATTTTCTTAATTAAGCTTAATGGGCCCCTTCTTGGAAAATGTATTTAAATTTGTACCCTATTTAAGTTTTGTAAAGTGTTATAAGGCCCTTTCACATTTATCTAGGTGGTCATTAATTAATTGTGGGTAATCAGAGTAATTAACCCCTTTTCATTCAAATTTAAGCCTTAATTATGACACCTCTCGAAGATCTATCCTGACACCCATAATTTAATTAATAAAATATTTCATTGGGCAAAGTTAGGTCCTAGAAAATGGTGCCAGGACCCATTCATCCTACGTGGCGAATGGGTCCTCCCTTAACATGACCCCCCTTTTTCAGTTGATTTGAAATTGGTTTTTAGCCTTCTTTCAATACCTCAGTGTTAGGACCTGGTAAATTGAGCCAGGACCCATTTGCACTAGGTGGCAAATGGGTCCTCCCTTAATGAGACCCCCCTTTTTGAATTTCATTCTAGCGGGAATTTAATAATGTTTATTTCCAGATTTGGTGTCGGCCTTAATTGTTTGAATTAACTAATGTGAGTTCATGATATCAAGAGCAAGAGCATTATAGAGCATTTCAAGAGCATTCATAAGGAATTTCAAGGCAAATTTCAAGAGTTTATTGCAACAATTCAAGATCATATCATCATGACAAGGGTTTGATGCATGCATTCATGTTGTTGAGCTAAAGAAGTGGATGCAACATTGAAGATCTACTTGCAACCATTGTTCAAATCAAATTGAAGGATCCAAGATCTACATTCTTCATGGCCACTACATGTTAGATTGCAAATTTGTTTCACAAGACATCATCCAAGGTGACATCATTTACATTATTTCATATTCATGCTTCATTTCATCATTTGGTTGAATTACCTACAAGGGGTTTGGTCGAGGCAAACCCCTATTCACTAACAATCAACAAGTTTTTCTGCCCTTGAGTGTGTGATTGCAGATTTATAGGTTGAAGATCAAGCGAAGCAAGTTTGGAGCAAAATTTTCAAAGTTGTCAAGTTGCAAAAGTTGTCATTCAAAGTGCAAGATCAAAGAATTGAAGCTACAAAATTGCATACAAACTTTCAAAAGTTGATAACCGAGATTTTGAGAGTGCATACATCAAGGAACAAAACCCTAATCTCAGTTTCAGAAACCCTAATAGGAACCCATTTGCCACTGAAGGCAAATGAGTCCTTTGTAGCTCAAAAATAACAACTTTCTGACCAGGTACTTAGCTTTTTATGCTCTAAAAACTTCTCCCATAGTTGCTATAACAGTTAGGTATCATTTTTTATTGTTATTTGCCACTTTTGGCTCTCATAATTACATCTTTTTGTAGTGATTTTGGTAGAAAAAATTAGTGGTTCATCCTCTTGCTCATTCATTTGGGTCAACTACTATTTTTCACCTAATCAATTTTAGGAGTGTAATGGATTAAACAATTGGAAACAATATCCTTTAGTTTATAGGAATTGTTCATGAATTTTAGTACAAATGGAAAAAAATATAAAATTATAGGATAAAATCACCATCAAGTGAAATTATTAGCTCCCATAGGTTGGAAAATTACTTAAGAAGAGTTTTTTTGACATAATGACACAACTACATTTTGTAGAGACACAAGATGTGAAAAATAAACATCTAAGAGATCTTCAAGAGATTATTCAACACCCTCAATAAATTTTTCAAGAACCCAAGGTATTTCCTCCAATTATAAACCATGATCATGCCATTGAATTAATTCTAGGAAGTATTCCTCCTAGCTATCCATAGGAACACAAGAAAAAATAAAAAAAATAGTCAAGGAATTTTGGGCTCAAGAATTGTTTTTCCTAGTAAAAGTGCCTATTCATATCCAATGGTTATGGTTAAAAAGGGATGAGTAATAGAGAATGTGCCTAGATTACAAGGAAATCAACAAGCCCATAGTCAAGATAACTTTTCTATTCATGTTATCAATGAATTATTAGATGAATTGAATGGTGTAGTTATTTTTACTAAGTTAGATGTGCTTTTAAATTATCCTCAAATTTGAATAAATGAAGAGGATATACATAAAAATTCCTTCAGAACACGTGAGGGTCATTATGAATGCTTAGTTATGTCATTTGGTCTTAGTATTTCCCCATCAAATTTGTTAGATCCTCATGAGTTCAATATTTTTCCCATTTATTTGAAAATTTGTGTTGGTATTCTTTGATGACATATTCATCTATAATAAAACATGGGAATAACATTTACAACTTGTAGAGAAGATATTATAGGGATTGAAAGTTAATCAACTCTATGCATAATAATTCAAATGTCTTTGGGGTGAAATAAATGGAATAATCAGGACATGTGGTGTCACGTGAAGGTTTTAAAGTGGACCCTAAGAATATTTCAATAGTAAAAGAGTGACCAAAACCTAAAAATATCAAAGGTATGAGGATATTTTGGTATAATAGGATACTATAGAATATTTTTCATAAGTATCTTCATATAGAACACCCTTAAACACAATTATTAACAAAGGATTCTTTTTCATGGTCGCAACTAGTCATCCAAGCCTTTCAAAAACTAAAAAAATCTCTTACCTTCATTTTTGTACTAGCTAACACAAACTTCTTTAAGACATTTATGGTAGAACGTGATGCTTTTGGACATGGTATTGGGGCAATGTTGATGCAAGAAGGATGTCCCTTAGTATTTGAGAGTCAACAATTCAAAGGAAATAACTTGTAAAGGCACGTACATGATAAATTAATGTTAGATTTCAAAGTCAAACTAGATCACAAGAGTCTAAAATATTTTTGGAACAACAACTATCTTCAAAAGAGCAAAAAAATGGGTTACTAAGACATTATGGTATGCCTTTAAAAAAATTTACAAGATAGGTATGGAAAATATTGTAGTTGATGGCCTTTTGTGCAAGAAGTAGAGAAAGGAAAGATTTGTGCTATTTCTTTATTACAACACGATTGGTTAGAAGTTACATAAGAAGAGTGGCAACATGATCCTCTAACAAAGAAGCTTATTAAAAAACTTCAACATGACCCATCTTCTTTATATGAGAATGTTTGGAAAGGATATTTATTATGGTACAAATATATCTTGTGTAAAAATTCCCAATTGAAAGTTAGCATATTATATTGAATGCATGATTCACAAATAGGAGGACATTTGGGGTTTTCAAAGACCTATAATCATATAAATAAATTCTCGTCTGGGAAGGTCTTAAGGTGGATGTAAGGAAATTTGCGGCTAAATGTTTGACATGCCAACAAAATAAAGGTGAAAGAATAAAGACTTTAGGCCTCTTACAACCATTAGGCACTCTAGCACAATGTTGGGAGGAAATATAAATGGACTTTATCAGAGGGTTTCCAAAGTTAATAACTTTGATGTAATTTTGGTTTTCATGGATATAATCACTAAGTATGTACATTTTTGTGGTCTCTCTCATCCATTTCAATCTAGTACTATGGAAAAAATATTCATGTAAAATATATAAAAACTTCATAGAATTCTTAAAATCATTGCGAGTGATTGTGACCCTATATTCACCAACATCTTTTGGAAAAAACTTATTTGTAATGTGGGGTATAAAACTAGCACATAGTTCATCTTATTGTCCATAATCAGATGGATACAAAATTGTAAATAAATATTTAGAAGGATATTTACATTCAATGTAATTAGATTTCCACAATCCATATGAATTTGAATCAAAAAGATATTTACATTGTTTTACCTTTGACAAGAATACACAATGGTCCAAATGACTACCACTAGCAGAGTGGTGGCATAAGACATCATTTCATACAAAAAAGAGTGACTCCTTTTGAGGCTCTTCATGGCTACCCCCACCATCTACTACTTATTTATAATCTCATTACAAAGCTTATGCAATAGAGGATTGTATTCAACACCAATAAGAAATGTTATAAATCCTTGAGGAGAATTTAGTTATGGCTCAAAATAGGATGAACTTATAAGAAGATCAACAATGTAGTGAGAGGCATTTTGAGTATTTCTTCAATTGTAACCTTATAAATAAATGTCACTTAAGCAACATAAAAATATTAAGCTTGCACCCAAATTTTATGGTCCTTATAAGGTCCTCCATTGATTAGAAAGTGTAGCTTATAAGTTATAGCTTCCACTCTCTTCTAAAATTCATTCTATCTTCCATGTCTCTTGTTTGAAGAAAGTAATAGGTAAAAATATTCTAATTTAATTATAATTGCTTGAGTTAGATGAAGAGGACAAGTTTATTTTGGAACTTGAGGCAATCATTGAGAAATGAGCTACAAAATTATGAAATAGAGCCATCTCATAATTCCTAATCAAGTGGAAAAATTTTCCAATCAAAGATCTACAACATGGAAAGATGAACAATTCATACAAAAACATCCAAAGTTGCTAAGTTTTGAGGACAATATTTTTTTTGAAGGGGATAGACATGTTAGATTCCTAATATTCTATCTTTCTAAATATAATAAGGTGAATCACTTGTGGCATGCTTAACCTTAACATAAGTTTTAGCTACTTCCTTAACCCCTCTTGATTAAGATGAGGGGGTGTGTCCCTACATATTCAAGCATTTAAATAAGGAAGATAAATATCTCCCAAATGACCATAACTACAAAATACTAAATTCATATATTATTTTTTGATTATTAAAGGTCACCCCTTGAAGTGGTTTGTTATTTTGTGGGTATCTATAAGCCATCCCATATACACAAGTATGGAGCCATACTAAATGTGGAGGTATGAGAGTTGATTGTGGAGTCACACTAATTAAATATCTTGACATTTGATTAAAACATGTATGGTTGCATGTTGAAAAAAAAGTGGAACACAAGGCTGGTTGATGGTGTTCTACAATTGGGGTCCACCATCACCACCTTCAATCAACCATAATTTTTGAGTCTAAGAAAAATAGTCTCCACTTATCGACCTTGTCTATCATGAGTCGTACATTGCTAGAAAAACATATTTAAATTGTCCATGTTCATATATACATGACTTAAAATTAGTGCCCACATGACACATTCAAGACCATACCAATCCAAAAAGTTACAATGCACTGCTACTAAGCCCTCTCCCCTAACACTCATTGCAAATGGGGCATTCACTTATGTATGTGCCTAAATAATAAGAAATAAGGACCTTTGTTATAGATAAATTTTGCAAGTCTATGTGAGAAAAACCTTTAACCAAAAAGAAGTATTATCTTGACAAATTTAACCCCACTTATGACCATTAATAAAAGCTTTAGATAAGAGTAGATAGACTTTGAGGAGTGAAGATTCTTATAACTCAATTTAAGACTACCTCACACCATTTATAATGTCAAAAAAGTAGATGAAAAAGGTCTAAAGAAGAATGAGAAGAAAGAGTTTGTATCTTTTGTTTAGCAAGAATAGTTGAATTAGAGAAGCACTTTATTCTAGAATGGGAAGCTTACTACGATGTTTGGGATAAGTATGGAGATATTTTGACAACTACTTTAGTACAAGATTTGTTCAAAGAAGGTAAGGTTGAGGAAATAAAAAGCTCACCATCAAGTCTTTTAGTAATCATTCAACATTTTTTAAAACTAGGAAAACAAAATTTACTGTCTCATAGACTATTTGACCTCATGAACGGTAAAATTATTCTTTTCTCGCATATTATTTTTTATTTATTTATATTAAAAAGGAGTCGTTTAACTAAGCTGCAATCGAGAACCCTACCGTCAACAAACTAACTAGGTAATATTTCCTCTACACCCTATTCAAATGTTAAAAAAAAACAAAGTGCGCTGGAATTTGCGGTCTGGAAATCAACTTGAAGTGGGCGGGCGCCTGCAACTGCATACATTGATATACATCCATCACCTTCACACTCTGCGTATATATACTCTCAAATCTACCCACTACAGGGCGTCCCTCCTTTTCCATTGAAGTAATAAACCAGCTGACGAACATATACAGCGTGAATATGAGCCGCAACGAATTTGGCTTATTGTCTCTGATTAGATACTTATAAGGAAGAAGAGGAAGATATAATACCGGTGAATATTGAAGCAAAACTACAGAGGGGTTGGAGCACTGCTGGTTGTAGACATGGCGAAACGAGAGCTATCTAGCACTCTGAAGAACCTCAAGGCAAGTTAACTTTCTCTATTTTTATATTTTGCCCTTGAAGGGCCTTTTTTCTCGGTTCTGTTTTTTCGATTTTGGAAATTGAAATTTGTGGGTAGTACTTAACCTAAGTCGTTAACAAACAGAAGTTCAATGCAGCTTCTTTTTCCTCCTTTTTAACTCTTCAGAATAAGAAATATATGCTCTACTGGCAAATGAGATGCGCTGTTTGTTTGACATGTTCACATTTATTTACAATCGTAGAAGCCGGAACGATGTTTTTAAACTTTTTATTCGTACAAACAAGGTATAAATCTTTTACCGGCAACGGAAATTTGTGCGTAGTTAAGATTGCCCTGGGGTTTTTATGATTTCAAGGTAAATTCAACTGAGCTCTCATTTTAAGCGTCACTTTTGATTAGATTACAAAATGGGTTCATTCTTATTGCACATTCAAGCAGTGATTTTATAAATATTAAAAAAAAGTAAACAAAGAACAAGGTAGTAGTATTTACGATTACCTAGCAAAGTGTTGTGGCCTCTGATCTCCCTGTATTAAGCATTTGGAAAGTAAACACATCAATGCATAACGGGCAACTTTATTCTACTCTCGAAATCATTTGCTGTAAGGTTTTGAAATTGAAGTTCTCGACCCGGATGGTTATCATTTTTAATTAACTTATAATTTGGGTACTCTTTGTGTAAAATTAGCTGCTCTAATCAGATTCTTTGAATCATAGATACAATTGGAGATTTGCAACTTTCTGTGACTTGGAAACCATAATGGTGATATGTAAGAACCAAGAAGGTACCAGTTAAAGATTCTGTTGTGCTTAGGTGTAGGGACTCGTGTAGCTTATCAATTCACAGGACTGTTTATATCTCCCTGCATGCCTTGTTTCTGTCTTCCTGTCTACACTGTTGTAGGCACTTGGAAGATTATCCTGTTTGAGCTGGTCTGCATATCTTTTTATTTGCTGTGAATGGCATGTTAAAAACAGGACAAACAAAAGTTGGCACCTTTTCTTTATTAACAATGACATTTTCTAGCAGAGGTATCAGAAGAAATACCTTTTTAATAGGAAGAGCTGTGTACTTACAAGTTACAGTTGGGATCTCAATTAAGGAGTTCTAATTTACCACTTTGTGGGGATCAGATTTGTGGCAAAAACTATGAAGAAGTGGATGCTGGAAGATTGAAAAATGAAAGAAGGGGTTGCGGTCATTTTATTGCCTACAAATCATGTTTAAATTCTTGCTGATTGAGTTTAGCTGTTTGAAAACAGTTTGTGACTTATGTGTGTCGGAGTGAGGGATTCTTTCTCATAACACAGGATTGATAAATCAAATACTAAATCATTTCTTGGTGATGTTTTTAATTCTTGGTGATTGATTTTAGGTGTTTGAAAACAGATTGTGGCTTATGAGTGTCAGAATAAGGGATTATTAATTTATTTCTCATAACACAGGATTGATAAATCACATACCTAGAAACTAGCATGTAAAGACAGAGATTTGGTGCAAAATTGCACCAACTGTTTGATTGAAAAATTTCTTATGATATATTCAATAAGTCTGTCTCTCTTGCATATCTGAAACTAAGAAATCCATGTCCTTATGAAAATTAATCCATGGGCCTATTAAGTTATGATTAAAAAAGAGATCAATAAAAGTGTTTTCAAGTAAATCTTACACTCAACTTGGAAAATAATAAGTCAAATTTATTTTTCTCTTATAATGTAAATGTACAAGTTTCATAATTAGTACAAATTGCATAATTATTAAATTTTGAAGAGTAAATAATAAATTACTCTAACAAGTTTTCTGTAAGATTGACTTCAACAAGAGGGGAAGGGAGGAGGAATTATGCACAGTCCCCCCTTGAGGGCATTTTCCTTCACGGCTATAAAAGATTAAGGATGTAAAAACTTGGCTGTAGTTAAGGGTTTAGTGAAGATGTCTAGATTATGATCCATTGTCCAGCAAAACCATGGTCAATGACTTGGTCATGGATAAGTTGCTGAATATAGTGCATGTGAATCCTAATGTGTTTAGTATATTTATATTGTGCCAGATTGTGTGCAATGAATGGCACTTTGATTGTTGCACCAAAGAGTAGTAGGAGTGTCATCTATCAAGATCCAAACTTTGAAGGTATAGATTGAATCCAAAGAGATTACTTGGCTCAGTGAACAACATGAAGATACCGACTTATGTTGAAGAAAGTGTGATAGCAATTTGTTTCTTGTTGGACGAAGTGATTGGACCCAAACAAAATTGATATCGTAACCTGCAATGGGCTTTGCATATTCAACATTGCTAGCCCAATCGGAGTTTGTATACCCTTGTGAAGGTGATCACCTTGCAGATTCTTAATGCCAAATCCTATAAGTGAGATCCACTTTGTTGCTTTCTAGTTGACCTCATGTGGATCTTGTAGGAAGCAAGACACTAGGCTACTAGCAAAGGTGAGATCAAGCCAATTCTAAGCTTATCAACCAACCATCTAAACAAGGTGGTGTCAATCCTAGGTGAAGCCACAAGTCAATTGAGTTGTGAACCTTATTCTTGATTGAAGGGGAAAGGGGGCTAGTATGCGATCCTCCATGTGAAATCTTTGAAGAAGATTGAGTGCATGCCTGGTTTATGAAAATGAAATCCTAGAAATCAAAAGACCAAGAGAATAGTGTAAAAAGCCCAAGCTAGTCATGTCAAACCAACTTATTGTCTTGACTTCACATGGATGATCATCTCTAGATGGCTTCCTATGATGATGAGACCATCAATATATAGATTTTGAAAGAGGACCACATGCTCATACTTACTGGGTATAGACATTAAGATATGAGCGACGTTAGGAAAAACCTGTTGCTCAAATCAAGAAGAAACATATTTGTTTTCTCATACGAGGCTCATGAATCTTGCGCGAGTCCATAGACAATCTTCTCGAGGTGGTATACAAGTGAAGAGCAAATCATGAAAATCTAGGGGTTGTGCCATGTCTCCTTGCAAATTGCTAGGCAAGAAGGCATTCTTCACAGCCATGTGATGAAGACCCCAACCATATGAGGATGCCAGTGAAAGATGATCAATGCGATGTTTATTTGCAATCATCACATGCCACATGCACTATTTCAATCCTTCTCCGAGAAGTAATTTATCAAACTTGTTGAAACTAGATATGCATCCTACTTCATTCTATTGGGGAGGATGATTGAGTTGCAAGAGCCCTTGCAACTAATGATCATGACATAGGAGTGGAATTGTTGGGCCAAGTCAAAGATATGGTAGGGGTTGAAGGTGAAGGAAATGGTGAAGAAGCGTCCTTACAACTAATGATCATGACATGGGGATGGAATTAGTGGGTTGAGCTAAAGATAGAGTAGGGATTGAGGGTGGAAGAAGTGGTGAAGAGTGACTCTTTTGGGTCAGATGCCAAATACATCACCTCTATTATATCTCCATTTCTCATGTGATAAAAAATGGGGACTCTTAACACTCCCAACCCTTGGGAGATATATTAGTGCATTGATAGCATGCTTGGCCAAATGAAGACCCAACCTTCCAATTCTACAATGAGCACATTTAGCATATCATTCAATAGAGGCTCAACACTCCTTTACACGTGGATGCATATGCATTGAACCCAAAGTGGTATTTGTGAAGGCGTGGTAGAGTTCTCCCCATGGATGACATGGAGGTGAAGGGAGGCTTCATGAAGGCCACTAAGGAGATGCATGGTACATAAGAGGCCACATTGATTATGGGTGGACAAATTTGCCAAATTAAGGGGCTACTTGAGTTCAACAAAGATAGATAGACTTTGGTCAAGGAGAATTGAGTGAGTTGTTGGCGGTTGTATGGACCTCCATCACTAATATGCACACTAGCCATTTGACCCTTATGATAGGTTTGAAGTTCCTCTATTGTTGATATGAGTTGGTCTATATACAATGTTATCCACTCTATCAAGAGGAACCAATTTGCCTATAGGAGAGCAAAGAAGCTTGTGCTTGTATATGGTACCTTACATCTCATGGATCTCAAGATGATTGAGTATAAAGAGATTCTAGTAGTAAGGTGGGATGTAGCTAGAGGAGGCAATGCAAATTGACAAGGATAAGGTTGCACATATAGGGTTGGTCGGCATCTATTTGTAGGAGCTAGATGAGTCTAGTAGCTCCAACAATGAGTATGCGGGGACATTTGCATTGGACAATGAGTTAGATTAGCCATTATACTTTGTAATAGTTTGTATTATGAACTTGATGAATAATTATGTAATATGTATTTTTGGATCAATTGATTGTCAAATTGTTTAATAAATGATAACTTGTAACTTTTACCATTTTGTGGAATTAATTTTTTAAATATTATTTCTATCATTGTTCCCCCACTATTTTCAATTCATGATCATATTAACATTACCATGGGTGTTTCTAATGTTTGTTCACCCATCCATGTGAGATCCATGTAGCCTTAATTTCCTCCATTAGTAGATTTATCTTGAAATAGTTCTGATCCAAGATAGCATTCCCCAATTTTGTCTTCCTTGGTGCCACATATGAAGGTTTTGCTCATATGACCTTGGACATGGCTTCTTTAAAATAAGGAGAGCAAGCAACATGGAATGAAATGCCATTGTCAAAGATCAATTTTCCAATGGCATCATCTGACTCATCTTTGGTCCGTATCTACCACTGGGCTACCACTGGGCTTGGAATTGATCCTGCTGTTTTAGGTTTCCCCTTAGGCTCTATTGAATTTGATGAAAATATTTGAACTTGTGCATATCATGTGCTAGTAGTAGTAGTAGTCCTTGAAGAAGGTGTTGGTGTTGAGGTGGCAGAAGCTATGGAGATGTCACCAGTAAACACTTTCAATAGCTCTGCCCCTGATGTGCATTCCAGTCCCCTTGACCTATTCTTGGTCATTTGTGGACATTAATATAATTTATTTTCTTTCTTTCTTTCTACCCTCTTTTGAAATGAGAGATCACCACATATCCCAACCCCTTTGATAATGATGTGTAGGAGGTGTGTATTCAATCTCTAATGCTGCTGTAGTATAAGTCTGCAAAAGTGACATTTCCATAGGCAAGCCCCTCCTGAATTAGCAGTTTTTTAATGGACCCTTGGCAAATTTTTCCAACATCTTGGAAGGGCAATGGAAATCATGACACCTTCAATTGAACTCACTTTGAGTGTTTCCTTCAGCTGCCCTTTCCCCTCGTTCATCTCTACTGCCAAATTCGGATTCCTCAAAATATTAAGCCCTGCTTATTGTCAGTTAAGCTAAAAGAACTCATACACATGTTGCAAAAACAAAGTGAAACTTACTGTTTACTACATAATACAAGGACTCGAGTAAATATTTTCTTTCTGTTTTTTCTTAATTCAAGTTGCACAAGACTTAGAAGCAGAGGACACACAAAAGTTGCAATCCTTGTTTGAGTTATCTAAGATTCCTAGGACATTATTTCATTAACCAAATTGAACTAAAAATTAAAAAAAACGATTACTAGTTGTACATGCTACAAACACAAGAATATTCCTTATGTTTTTCTTACTTCAGGTCACATGAGTTGTAGAAGTAGAGGATACACAAAAGTTGTAATCCTTATTTGAGTTATCTTAGACCCCTAACACATCATTTCATTAGCCCTACTACATGTACAAACACAAGGATTTTCCTTCTATTTTTCTTACTTCAAGTCCCACGAGGTGCAGAAATAGATGCTACACAGAATTTATAATCCTTTTTTGAGTTATCTAAGACTCCCAAGCTATTATTTGATTAACCCATTACATAAAAAATTTATAAGCAATCACTAGTAATTCAAAGACAGGGATTTTTCCCCCATTGCATCTAAAAATTAAAAACAATCACCAGTCATACAAAGACAAGGATTTTTCTTTTGTTTTTCTTACTTCAGATTGTGCAAGGCACAAAAGCAACGGATACAAAGAAGTTGCAATCCCATTTAGCAATATTTTGTTTAATATTCACGATTTATAGGACAAAAAAAAACAGCTATTTTGTAATGTCCCCTTCTCAGCAGTGAATCATGCAGTTGACTATTAGCCTATTCTGGAGACCCGTAGGCTACTCAGAGAGCAAAAATTAGGGTTTCCTATTTTCGAGGGGGTTGTTGCTTGAAGTTTGGAGTTTGGTTTGTGGATTCTTTCTGGGTTTTCAGATAGCTTCGCGGTGGTATGACATGCATGGTGATCCGAGCAACTTCATGAATTTGCTACTTTTAGTAAATTCTATTTCTGGCAGTGGTCCCGTTGGCTTCAGTGCAATTGGCTCTCTTCTCCAGCCAGTTCAGTTGGTATTGTGATTTTTGGCCTTTTGATGCATTTTTTGGAGAAATAAGTTAATTTAATTATAATAATGTTATATTTTAATGTTATATCACCTTGGCCTAGCTTCATGACTTGAAGTTGTTCTGAAAGGGGGATTCTCAAGGGTGGACGCCTCATCAGGATGTGATTAAATATTTTCTAAGGTCAAAAATACGCTTGGAGAAGTGGGACGCCTACTTGAAGTGAAGGTTATTTTTGAATAAAAGTTAAATGCTTGCCTCATGGAAAAGGGACGCCACTTTTGGAGGGAATGAGGTAAATTCAAATTTGAAAAAGGGGCACTCTTCTTGAAGCTTCTAGAAGATTCCTCTCAAGTCTTTAAAAGAAGACCTTTGCTCTTCATTTTTGCTATCTCTTGCCTACCATATCGTTATGTTATTGGATTGTTTTCAGGCAAAGCTTTGAGGAAAGCATACCTCCTAGCACTTGGCTCAGCTTCTTGCTTGAAAGATAGCAACTAGTTGGGAGGTAGATTGTAGTTGGGTTGTTTAGCATTGTATTTGAGTTTTCTAGCATCATGTAGTTCAATTTCCTTGCATTCTAGTCAAGTTTTGGAGTTGCTGATATGAGTAGCTGATTGTAAGTTTCATTCATAAATTCAAAAATAAAAACATTCTCATTCTGGGTACTACATCAATGTGTGTCTTTGCTAGGGGCGACCCTTTGTGATTATTTGCAGATTTTATTAACAAGATTTGGAATTTTAAGAAGCAAGTCGCCCTCCTTGAGGGCCGTACCATTTCAAGCTGCATTGGGAGTTGTGCAAGAAAAGATTAAGGGCTGAGAGTTGGGTTTTCATCATTGGAATAGGGGCACCATCCTTCCTAGGGTCTTGTGCACTTTGTTTCATGCATTTTGGGTGAGTGTTGAGTGAGTTGTGAGCATTTGAGTGAGTTGTTAGGTTGCTGGTCTGTGCATTTTCCAGTCAATAATCAGTTATATCAGATTGTGGGAATTCATTAGTAGAATGAGAAATTGAGTCTAAGGGTCTTGTGAGCATTGGAAAGTTGTCAAGCATTATTGCAACATCAATAGGCTTCTAATCTTATGTTCTTAACAGGCACTCTATTTCATTGTAAGGCTGTTCAGTAGTACTGTCAGCCAATGTTATTATCTTGCTAAGTCATTGTAGCTTTTTAGTTGCATATTCATGCATCCTCTAACCATATGCTTGCCCCTCCTCCCACATCGGGTTTTAGGGCGCATTCTTGGTTAGAGTTACTCTCAATCAACAATTCATAGGGATCCTCTGACCATATGCTCGCCGCTCCTCGGCACATTCTTGGTTAGAGTTACTTTCAACTCAGCCATGCATAAGATCCTCTGACCATATGCTCGTTTCTCCTAGACGCATTCTTGGTTAGAGTTTCTTTCCAGTTCAACATTGCATTAGATCCTTTGACCGCATGCTCGCCCCTCACTGGGCACATTCTTGGTTAGAGTTGCCTTCTGCATCATTTTGGTTTTGAGCTAACCTTAACGGGTGTGTGTTGCATTGTAATTGCTATTGAAAAATTGAAAAAAATTGGTCCGGCTCATTACATATTTAGTTTGAACTTTGAAGTAGAAACCTGAAAATGGGAAGATGAATGATCAATTGGAGTTTGGAAATAGGAACATACCTCAAGGAGTTGGTGCTGGTCCTCTTCCTTTTCCTCATCTTGTCATTTTTTGATTGCAAGAGAGCATGGGCTAGGGCTTTTATAGGTTTTTTAAAGGTGCCCCCTTTTAGGTTTATGGTTAGGATTTATTACTTTTTTTTTTCATTTTTTGTAATGTTCAAATGCTTGTTTCTTTTTTAATGGCCCCAGGGGTGTCATGCCCCCACCCAAGTGAGAAATAAATTGAAGCATCTAAAAAGGATTGCAACACATAAAAGTCTAGGCAAAGACAACGATTTTATCAAGGGACTGATTCTAACAAGAGCTGCGATCTTTTGAAGAAAAAAATACTTGATTAAAATTAAATTAAAGGGTTCAGACTAGTGGTCAAGGGAATAGTTGTGACTGTTTGCAAAAAAAGGTTCGAGGAAGAGGTGTGACCCCTCCTAGAGAAAGATATTAAAGAGAAGTCATTTTATTTGTGAAAACTTCAAGTGGAAAAGAGGAGAAATAAGAAAAAGAAATCTAGACATCAATTGGGAATAGAAATTGTGAGCGGTCATTATTAATATTCAGAAATATAATTGGTGACAGCCATTTAAGAATAAATTTGTCATTTCATCAAGAGGCATTTATTTAGAAATAATCTAGCAAATTCCTTTAGGAATCATATCTTGAATTTGTGAAGTGTCTTGCAAATAGGAAGGACGGCCAGCCTTCTGAGTTCACAAGGGGTGAAAGGACAACCAGCCTTCATACTCTTATCAAGTACGACACCTAGAGATGGAATGGATGGCCAACTTTCCATGCTCGTGGGCCAGGAGGTGGAACGGACGACCAGCCTTCCATGCTCGTGGGCCAGGAGGTGAAATGGACGACCAGCCTTCCATGCTCTTGGGCTTGATCAAGGAGGATGGCCAACCTCCAAGGTGGATTGGAAGGGCGGCCCACCTTCCATGCTCTCGCAATACAAGGATGACCAGCCTTGAGATTGCCATTTGCAAGCATTTCCAATGAATTGACAATGTGATTTGCTATAAGGAATATGCTATGATCTAAATATTAATGATGTTATTAATTTGAAATTTGAATATTAATGATGTTATGATTTATTAACCTTACCACTGTATTTTTTTCAATTGCAGTAGAAGTGGCCCTCCTCTTCCCTCTATCACAGCTCTCTCCAACTGATACATTGGAATAGTCATACCAATCAACAGATTGCAATGTTTTTGATGACAGTTTCTTACGGTGAGTAGTACCAGTAATTTTTACCTCACTCACCCCAACCAACCTTGCCATTTCAACCTATTGTTCCAATGTTATATCTGCACAAACTCTAATCCCATGTCCACTCTCACCCAATAGATGTTTTATAACTCTACTATAGCTCCCATGGTAATCAGTTTTGCAAATATGACATAACCAATGCCTGCTGCCCCCTGTATTTTTACCCTTATTGATTGGTTAAATTAGTGGAAAATTGGAGCAAGAGTTTTTGGGGTTGAAATGGCCTTTTGCAAATTTTTGAAGAGAGGGTGAGGGCATTCCAAACAGTCTTGTAGAGTTCCAATAGAACCTGTGTTTGGATTTTCAGAATGAGAAGAAAGGTCTACTATGTTTACTTCATTTTCTTCACTTCCCTTATTCACATTGTCATCACTGCTGCTAGTGCTCATTTTATGGTGTTTCTTGTGATAACAAACTGAAAACAAAACACTTTTAAAAGTTCAAAATTAAAACTAATTACAATCCCTCTCTAACAAGCTAAAAAAACAACAAAAAAAAAAGGAAAAACCTTGACACTGTGGTATACTCTATGAAATTTCCTCACTGTTAAACTTCAACTTAAGTAGCTGGTCTTCAAGTTCTCATCTGCTATTGAGGCTTGAAGTTTAGGGCTTTAGTTTGTAACTGTGTCACATGGGGAGGTGTGCCCACCCCTTAAATCCCCTTCCCTGTAATTGGTAACATTGAAAAGCAATGGTGTAGCAGCAATGGAGGTCCTCAGCACTCAGCAGTGCTGCAACAGTCAATGTTTTACATTTGTTTCATTCACATTGTGATTTTAGGGTGTAAAAGGGGCGTGAGGGGGTTTTTTGGGACCCCCATGCCCTTTTACAACCCAATGAAAATAATTCAATTTTTTTTTTTTTAAATGATGCAATATGTTTCCTTTGCCGCAAGGGATGCTCAATCGTCCTGAGGATAGTTGGGGGATGTCCCTGGTCATCCTAGGGATGGCTAGGCATCCCTATCGCATTCTCAGATGTCCCCGATTTTGGGGACATGTTCCAGGACGTTTCCGAGAAATGGTAGATGAGGGGGGATATCAAGGGGATGTTCCCTAACATCCCGTTGTCCCTAAAACACTTCAGGGGACAGGGATGGGGGTTTGAGGTGTGGGGATGTGTCCCCGTGTAACACAGCTTTGTACAATTACTGGTATGAATTTCTTATAGTTATTGATATTCATGTATCCTGTTTACTCGGTTATATTCAAAGCATATTGAATTAGGGAGTAAACAGTAAGAAGTTCTCTGTATAGGTTTGTCTGAGTAGCAATTATAAAATTTCAACCGCAAATCAGTGGGAATTATGGTGCTTGAGGCCATTATAACACAAAACAACAAAGAAATAAAACTGACTGATTTGAGAATGCAAGAAAAAAGATCCAATTTTATCTAAGTTAAATGCTACCTTTTGATTCTGATTAATCAATGACCAGTTTTGAATTTTGATGAAATAAAGTGCTTGAAAAGATTATTTGTTATTACCCTGGGCCTATATACCATCCTGAGCCCAAAATTGGCAATGGTGGATCTGGAACTCTGGAGTCTGGCTTTGGAAAAACTGGTGATGATTCTAATTTCTGACTACATTGACTGTTCTTGGTCTGCTGGTGGATTCAAAAAAAATTCAGGGTAGATGTAGACAGAGAAATGAAATTAGTTCTTGCATAGCTCTGATACCATAGCAGAATAAAATATGCTTTCTCGTCACACAGGATGAATTAAATCATACACCTTGAGACTAGTTAACAGACAGTTTTGTATTAAGATGGCACCATTTTTTGTATCGAAAAATTTCTTAGAGTTAATAGAAAAGTTCTTGTCTTGTTTGCACATCCAAAACTAAGGCGCTCCCGTCCTTATAAGAAATCAATGGGCCCAAGTTTAGGACAAAACCAAGAAAGCACCAAAGCAATAAAACAAATTTTAAAAGTAAAAGCTTCTTCAAGTTGAGCTTGCACTTAACTGGAAATAAGGTTAAGTCAAACTTATCATTACAGTGCAAGTTGTATAATTAATTAGATACCAAAGGGTTAATAACTAGTGACACTAACAACTGCTGAGCGACCATCAGAAATTCTAACAGGGCCTTACCTATTCCTAGAAAATGAAAACCCAAATCCTATCACTGCATTTCCCTCTCTTTTTTCTTATTCCTCATCTCACCAATCCAAAGTTTCAGTTTTCGAGCAAATCAGCCTAAGAACAGGCATATGTTACAACAGAGCAGCCATATTTTTCAAGGCTTTTTAATTGTTGAAGCATTTTTCTAGCAGGGCAATCACATTTTTTGCAGCTTCCTAACAGGTTAGGAGCTAAATAAATCTACATTTTCATTTCGGGAGCTTAACAATTTTATTGGAGTAGCTGAGCAAGTTTGAACTTCAATTTGAGCTTAGAGAAGTTTTGTTTTAGATTCTCAGCTTGGAGACTTACTTTGTTGCCCTTGTTTTCTCCTTAATTTTGAGCTTTTATTTTAAGGCAAAAAAGTTAAAAACCTCACCCTCAAACAAAAAAAAAAAGTCAATAAAGCTGTGGTCCATTGGACACCAGGGAACTGATAGCCTTATGGCAAAGTCACATAGCGGGGCTGCAGGAAATATATGGCATGTAACAATATGAAGTTGCAGATAAAGTTATTTTTAAAGTTTGGGCTATCCATGACCTCCCCATTCATACTACTTGTTCTCTGTATCGTGAGGTGATTGTAAAACAATGTAATTGTGAGACCCTCATATGTGAAGATTGAAAGAAAATGAGGAAGCTGGGCTGGAAAATTTAGTGTCAATGATTAAGATACAAACGGAGGAAATTGAGCAAGACTTGGAGGAGGCCAGGGTGCTCTAGTTTTATGGATGGGTGGATGATTTTGCCAGTTGGTTACTCATCAATATTAGTTTTACATATAGAGCTGGTGCCTTCCTCTCTAAACTATAAAGCATGATTGTTTTGGAAAGTTCAAAGACACAACTTTCCAATATGAGCTTCTTTGTGATGGTATAGAGGAGGCTGGGCTCTCTAATGTATTGCAGGCATTGACAGATGGGTGTATGTTTGCTAAGCAATGGGGCTTAGTAGTTTAGGATAGCGTCAAAAGTTTATTTTGGATTACATGTTGCCTACACCACACAGTTTGCTTGGGCAACAAAGACGCCTTTTGGAACCCATGTTGTATGCAGTAAAAACTCTTGCTATTTGGTTTGATCATGAGAGAATATTGTGCTGCATTTGAAGATAACTTATTCAAGGTCATTCTAGATTTAAAGCTTTGGATGTCTTCAGTTTAATTTTGACAAAAATAATTCATTGCTGCTGCAAACATCTCATTGACCAGATAATGAAATATGTGGCTGACAGATGGTCTCAGATTTTTGGGATTATTGTATACTGGTGGCTTTTGGTGATAGAAGTTTGAATGGTGCCAGGCCTATGATGTGAGGGAGTGTTGTAGCCTGGAAATTGTGTGGCCCAAAGGCAACCTGTTGGCATCAAGTTGGTTGCACCAGCCTAGTAACAGACTCAAGGACCATGGTCTAGAGCAAAGGAATGGGAATTTTTTGGTTAAACATAATCTATTGATTCTCTTGAGATCACTTCCAAAATGTCAGTCTTCTTAGGTTGTGTCTATTAGACTACAACATCCTCCTGGTTGCATTCTTGGATCCCATTGGGGGACATGATCAACTTTTAGTAATGAAGAGAACAATTTTCCATTCAATTGGTGATAGATTCCGAAAATCTTAGTTTACAGTGCTATTATGTCAAACAGTTGTCTTTTACGACAAAGGCTGAATACACTCTCATATTACTTATTAAGTTATTATTTTTTCTCTTTTTCTTGTAACAGTTTATGCAAAGGGCACGTGAAAAAGAAGAGATAATGAAGAAAGAAGAAGAAGAAGAAGAAAGAGACAGCAAAATAATTTCCCCAGCAAGTGGTAACAAAAAATGGTATAGTTTCCAATTTCCATACATTCTGTTTACAGTTCTACTGCTTTTGGGGTTTCTGTGATGACTTTTCAAAACTTCTCATTCTGCTATTTGACTTACTAGCATTATCATCTATTCATTTTCATTCTCATCTTCAAGTCATCCATTGAATATTATGATTCATTATTAGTCTTATTGTTGGTAATATGCTTTTGTTGTCTAGGATGCTTGAACTTTTTGCTCAGTGGATATATGTTTTCTTCAATATGTGGAAACACCACGATCATATATACTATAGGATCCCTTTTATGAAATGTCTCCAGCACATTTTTAGCTGAATCCTTAGACTTGGCATTGGCTTTTAAATGGAAAAACAACACAAAGAGATGCAAGTGCTCTGAATCTGCAAAAAATACAATAACCACATAAGGGAAATTTTAACGATAAAAGTACAGTCTTGTGTAATAAATCAGCAGACCAGGTCAGCAATAATGGTCTAGCAAAGAAAGAAGGATAAGTAACCTGTTATCTTGGAGGATAATGACAGTTTGCAACTTTGGACCCACCATTTAGTGCATTAACTTAGCCCACCCATGTATGTCTGGCAGGTTCATATCGAGTAAGAGCTTTTTTGGATTTTCCTTGTTGAACCCAAACTATAGATGGTAGAGAGGGATAAGATTCCTGGCTTTAATGCTAATTACCCCACTTTATCCTAAGGACTAAACAAGGTCAAATACTTTGAGAATCTAGAAAATTAACCTCAGCCAATACTAAACTGCCTGTTGCTTCTATGAATTATATTCCTCCTCAGATGAATACATCTCAAGCCCATGAAAATGCATGACCTTGTAAGGATAATGGGAACACTCCAGATGACACAAGACTAGTTTACTTGATTCTAGGCAATCCTTGCATTCCTCAGTTGTTGGGAAATCAACCTGGGCATGAGACTGCTGTTAACTCTAACAAGACTTCAAAGGCAATGTACATGCCATTGTTGAAGCTCTGCATGCCACAAATGGAAGTTTGAAAATTTTAACTGACAACACTGGGCTCCATGGAGTCCAAAATCCTGTTTCAGACAGGATAATTGCCAACATGGATGAATGTTTTGTATATTTGGTTAATGTTTTCCAGCAGCTAAACAGGGGAATTGATATGTTTGAAAAGCTGTTGTTTGGAGATCTGGCTGAGCAGAGGCTAGAGGAAATAGGCTTCAATGTGGATAATTTGAGCCCACTTCCACACAAGAAGCCTATCAAGGTGAAGGATCTTTAACTGAATCTATTCATTGATCCCCAGGTAGACAGGACTCAGCAATCTAGTCTGATTCAGATATCCTGAATGGTTTTGACCAGGCCTGGCCAAGAAATGATGGAGACCCGTCTGGTTAAATGCTTATTTCACCTTCATTGGTTGGGATAACAGTTAACAGCATCCAAATTGATCACATATAGATGAGCTGTTATCATATTTAAATAAACAAATTCTTTTGGGATGATGCTAAATGTAAATGGCTTATAATATCAAAACAAAAACAAATCAGTAGATGCTACATATGTAATAGCGAATAGTATGGGATATGGTCTTTCATGTTTGTTTCCTTTAAGTTTTATCATGAAGGCTTCAGGATAGTTTCAGGATAGTTTTCAGTTCTCTTTCTTTTCTGTTAGATTTAATTAAAAATCTAAGTTGCCAGTTCTGGTATGGGTATGCCAGTATGACAATTTTTTTTTTCTTTGGGTACAGTACGTTTGGGTATGGCTGTATAGATATAAAATAAAAAACGTACAGAATTGTAAATACATTTGATAGTATGATATTGAAATATCCCCTTACAATTGTTTTTCAATTTTTCCACAACAATTTCACCCGTTACCGTTAGATAATCAAGATAATCCAGCTGAAAGTAACCCTTCATTTTCTAATCACCCAGATCCCAATGAGGGCAAGGTGAGAGCATACAATGGAAAGGGGATCGTTAGCTTGTAAAACTGAAAATGCTGAAGACTACAATATGAGAGACGGTTCAGCCAATCAAAATGTTATGCAGATGCAACTTGACCACTTATTAGCGGGAGTGTATTACAAAGTAATGAACATGAAAGATGGCTCAGCCGATCAGCAATATGTGAAATGCAACTCGACCACTTATTCAGAGGGAGTGTAATACAAAGTACTGAATAGTAAATGTGTGGGCGGCTAGCCGACCCCTTCTGCTTTTTAGCGGGCAGTACAAGAACTTAAAATGTTGAAAGTAATAGACGGCGAGGCCTATCTCTTCCACTAAAAGTGGGAATACAAAATGTAAATTGCAGAAATATAAAGAGCTGATCAGTACTATTGATTCAGCATTACAATATGAGATATAATCTGAAAATACAATGTGATATAGATATCCTATGATCACCAAAATGTTAGAGCATAATCTCCTAACAAGAACTTGATATCCAGCATATGAAATATGGCCAAAATGACTGAAATAACAGGTCTGATATAAAATTGCAGCAAATTGAAAAACCAAACCAGCAAGTACAAATTTCACCTTTATGCTCGTAACTTGCTCCCAACACCTCCAATTGATGTGAAACCAAGTGCAATGGATGTCAGAGAGAGGGGCGACCAAGTTCAAGCCATCAAACATCACCAAACAGACTAGAATGTTTTAGCATGCTTCCCAATGCATAGTATGAAGGAAGTACGGCCTCCCAGGAAAAGCGACCAGCAAGATAAAACCCAAAACTCCTCAATAAAATCTGCAAACTTGCTAGAAGGGACGCCTAGGGTAGAGGAGAAGAAATAGCGAGTACCCAAAACCACAGAAAATTCGTGCAAAGAGGAATGAGTGAAAATGTGCTTCAGCCAAACTCGAACCAGCAACACCAAAATGTGAAATATCAATCAAACAACCAACTTGAAGCTCAATTTGCAACCTCTGGATGAAGAAGCAGTCTCAAACCAACTAGGTACTATCTCTCAAGTACGAAACTGATATAAGCTAGGAGGTATGCATTCCTCGAAGCAAGGGTTCTGAAATAATTTCAGCAGCATTTTGTTACGATAAGCAATGGATAATCAAAAGTGAGAGCAAGGCCTCATATTTATAACTTTCTCCACCCAAGAATTCAAACTTCTTTTCCCTCTAAATAGGGCGCCCAAAATGAAACTCACATTCACCTATTTTCAATTTGCATTTGAGTTGCATTTGACTCCTTGACCAAGTCGTCCAAAGCATGAGAGGGACATTACTTTATCAAAAAGTAAATATATCATAAAGTAGGCATCCAAATACATATGAAGGATATAACTTATTTAAAATGCAACTTATCACAAGTTAGGCGTGCAAGACTTTGAGTGAAATGACCTTATAATATGCAATTATTTTCTCCAAGCTAGGCGTCCCATTTTTTCCTTATCTAAAATTTCACTTAAAAACATGAACTTACCAAATGAGGCGTCCAACAAGAGAATTACTTAAAATACTGAACTTGCCAAAACAAGCTCCAAGAATGTTGGAGACCAAATTGCTCATACTGCCCTACCAGAAATAGCCACTGCATTGAACTGCTAGAACTGTTGCTAATAATAACACTGCCAAAAATAACACTTACTAAAAATAGCATACTGCTAAAAATAGTAAGTGACTCCAAACACATTTTGAGCACAAACCGGGCAGCCGTCGCAATTTACTAAAAATAGTAAGTCTGGAAAAGGTTGTCAAATGCAGATGCATGTCATACCACTACAAAGCTCTCTGAAAACCCAGAAAGAATCCATAAACCAATCCTATATGCAAACCCTTGATTGAAATGCATGTCACTTTCATTAAATGCATGTCACATCTCTTCGAACCTTTTTGAAAACCCAGAAAGATCCAGAAAATGCACTGCCAAACTCCTGCATGCAAACCCCTGAATCTACAAAAGAAGCCTCCTAGAAAATAGGAAACACTAATTCTACCTCTGACTAGCTTACAGGCATCCGAAAATAGGCTAACAGTCATTGGAAAGTGTAGTGCTAAAAATGGGAACATTATAGATACATCATCAATCATCATTGAATCATTGATCAATTGGAGTGATAAAGATAAATGCCAATTGATAGTTGAAATTTTCAATATTATGTCATATATCATATATGTTTTGAGTCATGATTCAAATGAAGATCATTACAATTACAAAATTGAAATAAATACAATAAAAAATTTGTATAATTGTCTTCAATCTTCATCAATCATCAAAAGGATTTAGATCAAGGTTGTCACTTGGTTCAACATCATTTGAACCACAAATAAATGCATTGCCACTCATACTAGGTGTGTCATGTGTAAGAGTCTCATCATCATCCGTCTATAGTGACTCTAGCAAGTTTTGCAATAGATGCATCCAAGTTGGCACACTCAAGGGCTACGTCCCAATGCTTCATTGAACCTTCCTTGTACTCATCTTGCTTATGTGATAGAAGACACAAATTGGAATGGACATAAACCAAGTCTTCTGCTCTTTTTGCAGCCAACTGGCTACGCTTCACCGAGTGGATAAAAGATATGTACTCCAATTCCGTTCAGCCAAAGAAGAACTTGCAACCTATTGAAATTGGAGAGAAAACCGAACAACTTAAAAGTAAAAAATGCAAAATAAATTAAAGAATGGTAAGTACTAAAGTCTACAATACAAATGTTAAATAATAAAAAATAAAAATTACTTGTGATAGAATCTTGATTGCAAGAGGCTGGAGGAACAAATAATCTTGCCCATGGAGGTACCACCATGTATGAGCATCTACAATGTATCGGTCTTGAAGAGCACAAATACTATGATCTTGTCTTGATATGAACATGCCAAACTCTTTCCTAACATTTTCCTCCACTTTTGGATTTGAGAAGAGTTCTTTTTAATGTTCGCTTGTACCCATTAGCAACTTCACCATCTCTATATGGTGGAATTCTCCCTGACAAAGCAAGTATCTGTGCACTATAGTATTTGGGAGACAATGCATATGCAAGGAGATGCAATGATGTGTTCATTTTGTTCCAACGGTGATGAATGATTTTTTCAACACTTCGAAAAAATGTTTCTTCGAATTCATTCTCTTTTTGTGCTATTATGACTTTTATTTTTTCTATCATGGAGTCAATGCCATCATAGATTTCCCCCAAACGTGGTCGATTTGTATCAGCAAACTTGATCATACTCATGATAGGCTCGGTGAAACTCAAAACATAGTCCACATGAGCCCACCAATTGTCATCTAGGATCAATGACTTGACCCTCTGGGCCTCTTTGAACTTGCTTGCTTCCAAATATGTCATATCCCCCAAAATTGTAGCACCAAATGTGTCCACACCCAATAAGTATCTAAGTAAATATGACTAATTGCAATTTAAAAATAATTATGATTATCATAGATAATAGCATAATTATAAATACGATATTAATAATAACAACCGTTTTATCTACATCATGATTATCATAGACACACATTATAGTTACAAGATAAATATTACAGAATAACCCATAAATACAAAATATAATTATACAAATTCATATTGAAAATATAAGAAGAAATAATAATGATTTAATATTAAAATTATCAAATATATAACAATATAAATATTTACAAAATACCATAGCAAAATATAAATAAAGATAATATATAAAATAATAATATATATTTTAATAAGAAACATATAAATATAATTATGTAATATATTAATATAAAATATTAAAATATAATAAGGAACTGCACAACAGGACAACGATTATGGTAGAGGGCAGTTATTTAACATATATCGAAGCCATTAATTATTAAGAGGGAAAACGAAGGCTAAAAGCAGCGACAAGAAGCCTATGATTATCAAACACTATAACGTGCAGAAATCAATTAAAATACAAAAGACTAGATATTAAAAGAGTTGTTAATAAGGCAAAACTCAGAAATAAAAGGCAGTGACTTTAGTAAGTGAAGAGCAACTAAAGGCAGCGATACATCATGAAGAGGTGTAATTAAAGTAAGACTTGCAAACACCCATACCATCGATGAGTTAATGAGGCGCAAATATAAATATATTTAAATTAAAACTAAATCATAACTTACCAAAGGTCAGCGGTGGTATTAGAAGGTTATGACTCTTCTGAAATGAAGATATATCATATATATAAGGAGAATCATTTTATATATATGGGGGGAGGGAAAAAAGAAAGGAATAGATAGACATATCCTGAGCACAGGTCACCAATAGATTATATCTTCTGATTTATAACAGATCATCATCGCTGTGAAGAACAAAGATCAATCATCGTGGCTGGTGGAGAGTAGGATGGACTGTTTCTGCAGATCGATTCAAAAGGTAAATGATTGATGTTTACAGAAATAGGTAATTAAAATGTATGTTAAGATTAGTCAAAGGTAATTAAATAAAAATGAATGAATGTTTAAGGATTTGATAATAGTTAGTAATCAACATGTATCTTTAATATATATATTATAAATATTGAATATAATATGGTTGCTGTATATATATCGTAATTTATATGTTGGATAAATAAATTACTGAATGAAATTTACAATAAGATATTCATCTAATCAATGTGATCCATTGATGCCTTTTGGGATAAGGGAATAATTCATGTTTCTATTAATTCCCATAGCATAGCTAGTATATTTGTGGATATCTAGTTATTGTGATACATTTGTGATAATCACTATATGCAATTGTTTGCTATCATCAAACAATCATGTAGGTGGTTGAGAGGAAAAACCGATAGGTTGAGCAGGTACTAGATTTCTCCTCTAGGTACGCCACTCCTCGGATCGGGTGACTAAGTGTCTTGCCATCAGGAGCCAGGAGAGATGGTATATCCGCTCTTGGGCTTAGATGGATAGCTTCGGGCGGACTTATCTTTCCCATCCAAACCCTATCTATGATTGAGTCAAGCTGAACAGGATGTGGCTTGCCTTACATAATCGTATTGTGCAAATAGATAAGAATATTTCTTTCATGTTTGTTATGCTATGTGGATAAATGATATTTCTTATATGTTTTATATTCCGTTACTATCTAACACAATTGCAGGACCTAAACCAAGATTTATCTTTCTCAACGCATTTAGTTGATACGTTTTAAACCCTAACTACATCAGCGTGCATTTCTAGGGTAGAAATTAGGGTTTTCCTAAAAGGGGACATGACAAAGTACTCCATTGGTTGCTAATAACCATGGCACCCAATGCCTCTCTTAGCTTCACAAGTCGTCTCAAAACGATCGTGTGTGATGCAAATAAGGTCTCAACAACCTAGGATCATGTAAAAAATAAGTTAATAACACATTAAAATATATTATATATGTATACATGGCATAAATAAAATTAAAAAATAAATTAAATAATTAAATTAAATTTACCTCAATTCCAAATTCGAGAAAATCCTGAAAATGCCTTGTGGCATATAGTGGTTTGTCACAAACATTTGGATATCCTCACCCTATTGATATATAGCTTTCACCCACTCTATTTGAGTGCTAATTGCTTGCATCACCAAGTTAAGGGAGTGTATGATGCATGGTGTCCAAAAAATGTGTTCAAACCTTTCCTCAATCAAAGCATTTACAACCTTGCAATTTTTCGCATTGTCTGTGTAATGATTTGAACAACATTTTTAGGACCCACCATCAAAAACAATAGACACTTATGTTTCAATCCAAGAATCCCTAATTGGTTTGAGTGATATCTTTGCGATTTTTTTTCTCTTGCTAATAAGGTGGTGCACACCTTTTCATACCCAAGACCTGTGAATCTAGAAGGTGCACTATTGATTGCCACCACCATCACGCCAATATGGTGATCTCACCTAGTTGAAAGGAAGACCATTGGAATAAATGCAATGTGCAACTTTTTCCTCTGCAATGTCTCTTGCTTCATTTTGAAATGCCTTATCCAATGGGCCTCTTTTGCTGGAAGGAGTGGGATCTTCTACTTGGATAGAGGGTGTCTCCAAGAAAGGATGTTGAGAGGCCGTCATTGAATTTGTGGGTAAAGTCATTGATGTTCTTTTTGCTAAAGGATGAGATCTTAATTTTGCTCTTTCACTTATAGCATCAGCTTGTTCTTGTTCTCTAATGAATGCCATAATTTTTTCCATTGGCAACCCCTTCTTATTTTGCCTTTTACATATTCTAATCCCTTTCCCACTTTGTGCACATAAGGGAGCATTCACTCGACTACACAAGCTCTTAAATTGGACTCCGCACTCACCACAATTCCAAATGAATGCCCCACCTCCTAAAAGCTGTTCAAATATCATAACATAATTCCATAAAGGAGATGCTTGATCAATTTTAAATTTTTTGTTTCCATCAATACCCACTGACTTGAACTTGTGGCCATTTCAAATAGATTGCAATTTGATTTTGCTATTACAAGAAATTATAAAACTTTAAATTAAAAAATAAATAAATACAACCCTACAATATGTATAATCCATAAAGTATAAACTAATGAAAGTTCAAAATGAACACCAAAAAACATTGTAACAAATAGTGAAACTTGTTTCTTGTTTTCTAAAAAAATTATAAAAAAAAACTTGAAAAAATTCATCAAAAACTTGAAACAATTTGTTAAAAAACTAATGAATCAGTTACAATGCTTATCTTAGATGATAAGATCTCTTTTGTGCAAGGCGTCCTCAATCCTTTGGCATTTTGTGATCGATCTCCTTCGAAAAACCAACAACCCTTAAAAATGGAAAAATGAAAAAAAATGCTTGATGAATGTCTTTGAAGAGAGCAATGAAAAGTTAAATGGGTGAAATGGGGCTTTGGAGGGCATTTTAGGGTTAAGTTGCACTTTTTGGCAACTTTTTTTTAATGTTTTTCAATTCATTTTAGGTGCCCCCTAGGCATTGGTGCCTTGAATGCCCTAGGTTCCTTGTGGGTTTGCGTCCCGAATCCACAAGGAACTTGGGGCACTCCTTGGGCACCCCCGGGTGCTCCTGAATTGGGATGCTTTCGGAATGGACATGGAACCTGGACCGGGAGAATCCGATAACATAGTTAAAAATGGTCAAAGTGTTGTAGTTGTTATCGGGTGGAGCTATGGTGAGCTAAAACAATTCTCGCTGAATAAGCGGATGATTTACTTTCATATATTTGATTTGATTACTCACCCCATTGAAGAAGTGGCAGCATAGAGGAAATTCATAATTTGTAAGCCTTCTCACTGTATGCTCTCACCTTGCCCACATCGGGAACTAGGTGATTAGAAAGTGGAAGGTGTTTACTTTTAGTTAGCTTGATTTTCCAGTTAATGCAATATCCCCCTATCATCATATGTTCTCACCTTGCCCACATCGGGATCCGGGTGATCATAAAGTGGAGGGTTGCTTATTCAGCTGTTTATCATTGCATTTTGGCTAACGCTAATGGGTGAAGGTTTGAAAAAATTAAGGGTGAGTTATTGCAGTGGTATCAAAGCTGGTCATCCTGCGAGCCTGTGCTTTTGACACATGCCATGCAATTGTAATCATCTATGAGTGAAAGAGAAAGAAGGTATTATGATAGAGAATAGAAGAAACATCAGTGGCAACCACCACCAATTCCAGAAAGAGAAACAGTTTCAGGGATTCTTGGAATCCATTCAAATCCTTCTAGTGGTAGTGGCAATTCAGTTGAGGTTATGGTGGACAAGGGGAAGGCCCCAAGCCAACCCGAAAATCCAGATGATAGAACAAAGAGAAAATTTGACAGTATGTTGGACATGATGTCGTAGTTGTTGGCAAAGAGAATCAAGGTATTCCTGAAGTTAACCAAGTACCACAAGGTGAAACTAGCTCCATCAACCAAACAAACACTGGTGGACGCGCTACTATAGTAGTTTCGGGGTATGTTCCTAGACATTTCAGCCCACATTCACACATAGGGAGGACCCACAGGGTGCTCAAGAGGAGCAAGTACCTTTGGTAGATCAAGTTAGGACAACCTATATGGAGTATGTTTCTCTGACAGTTGAGATTTGTGAGTTAGTTGACCTTGGATCAGTACCTCCACCAAAGGAAGAAAAGGGGTGGAAGAGTGGAGAATATAGGACCACTAGTGCAAAGAGATTTCCAGAATGCTCTAGGAAAGGTAACACTAGCACACTTTGACAGGAGTGATAAGTGCACGGCTAGATCTTGGGTGCAAAAGTTGGATAATTACTTGTCACTGAAACCTATGCCAGAAGATGAAGCAATCAAATTTGCCACTTTGCACCTTGATGGAGCAGCTCACGAATGGTGGCATCATGGCCTTATCACACTTGGCCATAATTTGATAACTACATATGATGAGTTCACCAACAAACTCATCGAGAGGTTCAACAAAAAAGATCCTAAAATACATTTTAGAGAGCTCGCGCAGTTGAAGCAGTTTGGTTCACTTGACACTTATATATCTAAGTTCTAAAGACTCTCCGTCATGGTTCTTGGTATTATGAAGAAGAGGCTTGTAGTCCTTTTCAGTGAAGGGCTAATGGAGCCATTGAAGGGTTGGGTTAAAGCTTTTGACCCACCAACTCTTCATGAAGTGATAAAGAAGGAAAGAAGCATGGAGTATGCAGCCCCAAAGAACAAATTTCCAGCTAAGACCCTCCCGCATGATAGAGACAAGAGGCGTGATAGCAAGGAGAACATTCAGCCCAAAGAAACCCCACTAAGAAGGTGGAGGAAGATTACAAAAAAGAGCTAAGGAAGAAGAATCTTTGTTTCACATGCAAAGAGCCATGGGCCCTAGGTTGCAAGTGTTGGGAAAAGGCGAAGAACCCTCAATTGGAGGCCTATTCAACCGATGGAACATAATCAAAAAATTCAGATTGGCAAGTTGAAGCAAAGGAAATTGAAGAAGGGTTAGAAGAAGAGATTGGAAAAGTGAAGGAAGGTGGTGGCACTCTTACAAGGATCTTTAGCCTTCAAAGAAGCAATTCTTTCAAACTTAGAGGGTTGTTGAAAGGGCAGCAAGTTGTTGCTCTAATTGACACTGGTGCTACGCATAACTTCATTGACGAGGATAATGTGGCACAACGCGGGCTCAAGACTAGAAAATTTGGAGGTTTCAAAGTCATGGTTGCCAATGGCAACACAATGTCTCGTGTAGGATGATACCACAATTGAGGATCCTGTTAAATCACTACAAAGTCAATGATGACTTCTATGTTGTCAACACTAGAGGCACAAATGTTGTTTTGGGTATGCAGTGGCTTCGTTCCTTGGGGGAAATCACCTTGAACTTGAAATCCATGGAGCTGAAATTCCGTGATGGTGATAGGAAGGTAGTATTGAAAGGAATGACTAATGGGGGATCCAGCACTGTTACGTGCAAGTTGATGCAAGGAATGGGGTCCAAGCAAGAAGATGGAAATAGTTACCAAACTCACGATAATCCCCTGTTTGACATGGAAGCAGAGCTCACATTTCCAAATCCTTTATTTGAGATGTATGAAGACAAGGTGATAGAAGAACCATTATCTCTAATTGATTTGCTTCTTGTGATGAGCTGTGAATAAGTGCATGATTTACTTTCATGTATTTGATTTGATTACTCACCCCACTAAAGAAGTGGTAGCATAGAGGAAATTCAGAATTTGTAAGCCTTCTCACCGTATGCTCTCCCCTTGTCCACATCGGGAATTGGGTGATTAGAAAGTGGAAGGTGTTTACTTTCAGTTAGCTTGATTTTCCAGTTAAAGCAAAATCCCCTTTTCACCGTATGCTCTCACCTTGCCCACATCGGGATCTGGGTGATCAAAAAGTGGAGGGTTGCTTACTCAGTTGTTTATCATTGCATTTTGGCTAACGCTAACGGGTGAAGTTTTGAAAAAATTAAGAGTGGGTTATTACACCTATCAAACATGATTCCTAGCTAAAACTACAACTACAGAATAAATTCTTTATTCAACTATTTTTAGCATGAGTTGCAATCAGTTTGATAACAATAATTCTTAGTCCTTGAATTGTAGAATCACAAAAATGTTGAAATTCTGAAGGGATTATGCACATATGTTCTGAAGCAAACTAAACTAATGTCCCCAAAGCAAGGAAGAGTTTTTCTGTTCCCGACACTAGGAGAAACACTGACTAATTTGGTCTTTCAGTTTCTCTCTAATCTTTATGATGGTCAGGGACATAGTATGATACATTGTCTGTGGTGTTAACAGAACTGTGCCTCTGGGCAGGTAATATAATATCTTGTTCAGATTGAATTCAGTGTACCAGGGATTCTGCTGAGGCCTGCTGAAAGATTTTCTGTTTACAGATGGGATCCTAGAGGGGTTCTTACTTTTTCACAAATCAATGAATATCAACAGCCCTAGTGACAATACTCACTCAAAACCAAAAATGGAAATTCATGATGAAGAGCAATTTTTAAAATAGTATTAGAAATCATACGGTCCCCTTAAGAACCATAAAAGAAAATAAGAGAGCAAACTCTTACTTAAACAATCAGGTGAATCCCCAATAAGAAAAATGTTGGCATGCATTTGTATTATATAGATTGTCTCCTCATCCCCAATTCTGGTAGTATTGACTATTTTGTGCACTTTTTCAGTGTTGTGTGCATTTTTGCAGAGACTTAGGATTTGGGAATATATCTTTAAACATGAATATTGAAATATATTTATCGATGTTTTTTGTGACTGGCCATTATAGCATTGGGAATACAGTTTCTATTTTTACATTTTTTTGCAATTTAGTTGAAGCAGCACTTGGCTTTTCAGTGAAATGGATCATTGTGTTGAGACTACAGTAATTACTCTGTTGCTCCTTAACTGCAGTGTGGTAATAATGGAAGGGGATCCGAAACCAGAAGCAATTTCAGGGCGAATGTCATTTCAAAATTTCAATCCTTCTATTGATGTATGGAGAGGAAAGGATGCTCTGTGTGACCGACAGTTGTGATTTATTTTTTCTCTTTTTAAAGCTTTTTATTATTTATAGTTGAAAATGCACCACTTTAGCAGCAGCTTCAGAGATAAGTTTTGTTCTTATGACCATTGTTTTTCAGAAACTGAATGAACACAAGGAAACTCTGAAGCACAGGTTGTTTGCTGTAAGCAGCGCAGATGGAAATGAAGTGAACATTAGCAGGTGCATGTCTCATTTTCTTTTGTTCTGTAATTGTATGTAGTCATCTGCAAAAGAACTATCTAAAGATCACACATTCTTATCTCTCTTTCTCTTGAAGAATAAATGTTTTCATGGCAAAATGTTTGGCATATGTTGTTGACTGAGGGAAAGCTCTTTTGAAGTAAATTTTTAAATTATTGTATGTCAGAGAAAATGAGGCATCAGAGTATGGAAATGATTACTTAAACAAGGACCAAGAAAATGATGTTTCAGAAGATCTTAAAAGAAAGAAACAGAGAGTAGATGAAGATGCACAAGGCTCATATTCATCCCCAAGAGATTCTACACGACATGATGAAAGTCAATCCTCCTCAGACAGGGGAAAAAATAGTAGGCAGGAACGGAGTAAATTAGATTGGAGATTGTTAAGGCCACCTTTGGGGCGTGCAAAGCGATCATGATGGCCATAATTGGATCTTGGTTTGAAAGGTGATGTATTTTTAGCGTAATCCCTCTTAACAATTAACAATTTATGGTAACCCGCCCATTTCCAACAAGAAAAGACAAGCCATGGAAAATTTATTTTTATATTAATGTATGCATGTAATGATATTTTACACATGTTATGTATGAAATTACCAGTAATCCACATGTAAAATGGTAGCTTTTGAAGTGGCTTATGATCATAATGTCCGATTGATTGAGTTTGTGGCCAGAGTACGTCACTAAGAAAGGAATGTTGAAGCAAATGTTTTTGGTAAAATGTATGCATATACATTATTTTCTACATTTCTGAATGCAAGAATTCACCTGCAAATCTTCTATTTATGATAACCTGTGGATATTCTGCCAGATCGATACATTATTTGAATTTAAGTTTGTCATCAAATTTAAATATTGCAAAAGCCTCAGATGTAGTTTACTTAAAGTGCTCTATTACAAATCAGTGGTATGTCAAATTCTATACTCCTTTTTATCTTAGCAAATTCTTACAGTTAATGAACCTAAAAAAATGAAGGTATTTTAGGAATAAATAAACTTCATTTCTGAACTAGGAAAATTGTGAATGCAACTAAGTAGTACGTGTCAATTAGAAATTTAGAATAGTACGAATTACCAATATTAAGGAAAGTAGTAACTGTTCTCTTCGTATGGTGCAATGCACTTTTTGAGGCTTACTTGATACAACATTTAATTGTTATAACCATAGCATTTCATTGAATAGTTGGGAGGAAACACGAGGCCTCTTGGTTCATTTCTTTTGTCTATATCACGAAATATTTAAATAATAAACAACGAGCAAGACAATGCATTTTGTATACTTTAAGCCCCTACTTTAAATGCAAAGATTGACATATAAATATTAAAATCTTAAGAGTAATTGTTTGCCTATCTTATGCGTAGAGGAAACAAATCCCTCAACATATTAGAATACATTAGGCTTTGCTTAGAGACAGCTCGCAACATGTTCTTGTTAGAACTAGGTCTTGTATAATTTGTAAACCTTAAGGACATTGTAATTTTGTGCCCTCGTGGAATTGGGCTCTACACTTGAGAGGAATATCGAGATTCTTTGTACTATGACAGTTGTAAGAGAGCATTGAAAAATAGGTTACATAGTGGACTAAAAAGAGTATCTTTGACCTACTAAAAATAGTCATTTATAAGAAGGTTGTTAGTGTAATTGGTATTCCTATATAGGAGCACTCTCCGTACTGTCTATGCAGCCAGTAGGATGCACGTTTGATTGTATATATTAATTAATTGAAAATAAAAACTGAACACATTTTTTATTTTCAATTAATTAATAAATACATTTTTTATTTTTAATTAATTAATAAATACAATCAAACGTGCATCCTACTAGCTGCATAGACGTTGCCAGCACTATCTAGGTTTTCAACCTATGTTCCATCGAGTTTCTAGGATGGAGGATAGGGGGACATGTTTTGCGGATGGGATATTTTTAGGGGATTTTTGGGTACGACAAAGGGGATGGCTAATTTCAAATATTCATATGAATAATGATAGCACTGAACATTGATAAAGTTGTAAATGTACTCATATTGACATATACATTATAGAGTCAAACAAATTAATAGTATTACAACTACTTAATTGCTTCCATAATTCGTGTCAAATAGTCAATGTGCATATGATATAAAAATTTAAAAATAAAATGCCCAAAGGCTACAAGTTTGCACTACAAATGTCAAAATGACAAAGTCACAAATGTCAAAAACATAGTAATAGAAAGTATGATGGCTGCCTCTAATCAATATTTGCCAACATTGATGGGGTCCACTTAGAAACAATAAAAAAATAAGCATTTTTAATTTTAGAATGTTTTTTTTGGTAAAAACATGCTAGAAAAAAGGAAATGGCCAGTTGTTCCCTTGTTGTCCCCGATTGAAAAAAAATCTAGGGATGTCGGGGAAACGTCCCCAAAGCGTCCCCAAGACGGGTACAAGGGCCAAAACCCCAGGGGACGCATCCTCTTGTACCCTTGTTTTCAACATATAGAGATTGGTATTCACAATTTATGAGATCTAATAATGCATACTTTGTTGGACAAGGTATCAACATGTTTTAATGTAAGGACAAAGGAAACATTTTATAGGTGAAGGGGATCATCGATCACGGTAGGTGCATATTTGGCTGAAAGAAACTTGTTTTTTTTTACCATTGCTTCAAAATAACTTGCCAACAAATATGTAACTTATGTTGTAGGGGTAGTGAGCACCCTACATGATGTGTGATATGTTGCAAGAATATTGAATCATTACACATTTTTTTAATAAACATTTGCATATATTATTGTTACACCACCATGAGCCCATCTTTTGTTGATATTGGAACTAGGCTTAATTATCCACTTAAGCTTTCTGCAACAATCGTTTACAAATTTATGTAGATTAAAGGGCATATTTTTTTCTCTAGTGATTGGCTTGAATGAAAATTTTGAATGTTACGTAATGCATTAATTGGAAATTTGGAGCAAGATAATGTACTCGATAGAGAATAGTATGTTAACACATGAATAAGACCCATAATAGTAACATTTTGATAAGCTAAAGGACATTTCTTTAGATTTTTTGTTAAAGTATACAACAAATTTGTTATTTAAGACATGTCTATTCTAGGTCCAAACTCTTGTTCACTTTCACCTCCTTGGGAGATTGTAATGACACTTAAAGGGCATTGAGAGGGAATCTTGGAGTACTAGTCATGTATATTTTGATATCTTGAAAGCACTCTATTCTTTTTTCAGTCTATTTGTAATTTGTTTAAATAACACCATTGAATCTCTCTAGAATCAAATTCGTAAGTTATAATATGTGGCATTGGTGTCGTACAAAATTCAAAGTTGTAGCCTTGACCGTGTTATTCAAGACAATCGCTCTCTTATTTAGTGTAATATTTTTACCATGTTAATGTTAGCTATGTGCCATAATGAGTTGTAGATTGTCTACCAAGCATGACTTTGGATTATATTGAATAGATCATTTCTACTAAAGCTTCAAGGTAAGTGAATGAGATGACATTTCATTATAATTGAATATCATATTTGTAAGCGATTTCTTACGGACTTCTTACCTTGTAATTGGTATATTGTAAATGTTCATCTATTTTAGGGTGCCTTCATATTTGTTTGGTTATGGTTGTGTGTAGACACAATCTTTCATTTATTATACTATAGTGTTATGACAATGTTCTAATGTATAACTCAGATTTCCTACTTGTGATCATTACATTGAATGATAGGTCATTTGCTTCTTGTTACTTGTAGTTTTTTCATATTCTCTACAATTAAGATTAGGGCAGTTTAAAATTACTATAAAAAGTGACCTTTGTTGTTCTGAGAGAAAAATAGATGAAACACACCTTAGACAAGGATAACTGCTGGTTAGTAAAAGAGCACTCAATGTTGATAAATTGAATGATGAATAAGAGAAATAAATCGCGAAAATTTGGTGTATGTAAAATTGAGTCATTTCTTCATAGTGATTGTTTAGTTTGGAAAAGATGTGAAAATCATTTAATGGTAAACCTAAGGTAGGATTGGTGGGCTCTTGACAATTTTATTTTAGCTTATCACACACATATACAAAGACACACATAGGGACACATGCACAAACAAACACAAACATAGACATACACAAACAAACAGAGACACATGCACCCACATTGAGAGAGAGAGAGAGAGAGAGAGAGAGAGAGAGAGAGAGAGAGAGAGCAAACACACATATATATACATGCACACACATGTCATACATACATACACACATACCAATATATATATATATATATATACATGCATGCATGCATATATTAGATATACATACTGACACTTCATATATACATACACACATAAAAATATACACATACATTTAGACATAGACATGCACACAATCATAGATACACATGCAAACATGCACATGTACACACCCAAATACGTAAATACACACATATTGTTGGCAAATAGATTTTTTGTTGTGATACTTCATTTGAAACAATTTGACTGGCTGAATGGGTAGCGACCAAGTTTATAACACAAATTTATTCCCATAAAAAGATTATTTTTAAGGAAAATTGCATTTGGGATTTAAATAAAGAAATGCTACCCATCATAAGAGGAGACATTCACCTAAGGTTTTGAGATGCATAGATCATGGAATCATTCAATATTACATCAACTGTTACTTTGAGAAGAAAATAATATTGAATGCATTCACCACACAAAGAGAGATCCCATAAAAGGTTGCAAATTTGACATGAAGAAAATTTACAACACAAAAATGTAAGACACCTGCTCATAGATGAGCAATGCCCCTTCTTTATTTTATTCCAAAATTAGAGCTCAAAGGCTTGTCCTCTCTACAATGTGCTTTTACAATCTATTGTTGTTACAATATATAAGGATATGAAAGCAATTACCTCCTTTTAACTGTCTAATGTCTTATGCAAATTTTATGCAACAATAAAATAAAATTAAAAACCCCTTTTCATGAGCGTACACCATTTGACTCATTAATAAAATGAGTTCAAAACATTATTAAAGTACTTTATAATTAAAAAACTAAGATCTTGTTTAAAATTGACAAGTACATGATTCTCGCAACATTTTGTCAAACATTTAAAAAAAAAACATCTTTTGCATATGCACGTTTTATATAGCTTTTCCATGAAGATTCCATTTCTATAAAGAAATCATTGGGGATGATTGAATAATTGTAGATTTCTTGATCTAACTTTCCTTTAAAAACAATTACTTTTGCAATTGGATCTGCAATCTCTCTACTTTTTGTTACCAATGTTTCAATATCAATCTTTAACCCTATTGCCATCCATGTTGGATCTATCGACTTGTTAGCAATGATTAGCTTTTTCATGCATGTACAATATGTCCTTTGCCATGTTTCAGATTCTATAAAACTTGATGTGATTTGCTTCCTTAGCTCCAATCAACTTCACAATCTTTGGAACTAGCTAGAGCAGGAGATCATCCGCGTCTGACTATCGTTGACGTCGCACTTAGTGGCACTGATGGTTCAAATGAGGACCAACCTGAGGCACTGGCGTCCAATGACATCGACATATCGGCTTTGCCGACTGGTGGCAGACATTAGGTATCACCTCGATTTTCCCAACATATGCCCCTATGAGCAATGGGCGGCAATGTCTATGCAGGTGACAATTCGCACCTTTGACCTTATTTATTAATTAATTAAAAATAAAGAGTGCCTTCACTTTTTATTTTTAATTAATTAATAAATAGGGTCAAAGGTGCAAATTGTCATCTGCATAGACAATTCCTGGGCAATGTTGGTGCATAGGGGTCCAAGGGCGAGGCACCAAGGAGCGGCGATGAGGAGGATAAGATGGCGACAGGGAGGATAGAGGAGAGGTTGATACAACAACAATGAGGGGCATCACCAGTACACGTTTTAGTTGTCTTTGTTGCAACATTAACCATCCAGTCGGTCATGCCCCCTTCAACAAAGGCAACAGGGTTGAGCATCGCTTCCAGCAGCAGTACTCCACCTCCAGACCCACACCAATAGGCTAGGGACCTAGGTATGAGTATGGTACATGTTATTTCATTTCAGTTATTTAATTTTCTACTTTCTCATATATATATATATATACTCTGATGATATGGTACTAACATCATCCACTATCTGTGTGGTTGTAGTGTTCACATAGGAGTGACTTGATTTCTTTGAGCAGTGTATTTCAGAGGCAATCTCAGCCGTCCAGATTTGGAGGGCAGTCTTAGACACCTACAAGCCATGCACAACAATTAAACCATGCCCCATTATTCGAGCCTATAGTGCATCTCAGGATGGCCTATGAGGAGGCACAAGTGGAGGTAGTCCAACGGATCGTTGAGCTCACCGTGACAATCGGGCAGAGGGACCAGCAGGGTGCAGAGCTCTTTTGTACACTTGTTGATAGATATCAATCCATGACATGGGATGAGAGTTTCGAGCAAGCACATAACACCCTATAGAGCCAGGTCAATCACCTTCAAAGGCAGTTGAGGACTTCTAGGACAACACCCATTGACCTTTAGCACCCTCAGGTGTAGCAGCTCAAAGATGAGCTGCGATATGCCTGGGAGTGGGAGGCTTCACTAACGAAGTGTGTCGTGTCACTGTGAGAGGAGGCATAGAGCTACAAGGAGAGATACAGGACTATGATCACAGAGCATGTTCGTGTCATGATCTCACCGATCGCACTCATACGCATCTATCCAACGTCCTCTACCACCGCCATCGCCAGAGGGCTTCGAGAGCCATGCACCCAATGGCTAGAGACCCATTTTTGTTGTATTGTATTGTCAATGTAGCATTTTTGGATTTATATACAGATATACATACACCACGTTTTTTCATAGTGGTGTGATACATGTACATGACATTATTTTTATATTTATGAGATTTTTGGATCGGTCTCATAATGTTCTTTATGTGTGTTTCTTTTATGTATGATAATGTGATGAATACATGTTTATGGATGTATGCTCAAATTAGATACTATCGTGATTTAATACACACATTGGATGTATGCTTAATTAAATACAATGATGATCTAATGTATGGATAAAATAATTTTAATCAAATACAATATATGGATACATAGCATAGAAATAAAACACATGTATATATAATTTCTAATTAAAGAAATTAACTACACATATGTTTACATCATAACACAAACTAAAAAGATAATGTGTTAATGAAGGAATGCCATAGCATAACGGATTACGAACCCTGAAAAAGGGGACGAGCGTCATGCACATGCCACATAGACCTTATGCATAGTATCGATAGAGATGCATTGCATTGACCGATTCTTTTAGAGGAGTACCATTCATAGACAATAACCCATATGCACCAAAACCATACATGAAGGTGATTATGTAAGGACTCAACCAATTAGGGCTGAACATCCCCTTTTGATCAGGTGGCACATTTACATTTCTCTGGTTCTCATAGAGAACAAGATCACCTACCTTAAAAGTATGAGAAAGAACAATTGTAATGCTTATAAATAGACTTTTGATAGGCTTGAAGATGGTCGAGGGCCCATAATTAGCGCTCATTTAGCAACTCAAGCTAGTTTAGATGCTCAACATGGTAAGTGTCATCATCAATTAGTCCTTTAAGGGAAACTTGTAGAGACAAAATTTCCAACTCTAAAGGCATGATAGCCTCAACACCATACACAAGGTTGTACAGGCTTGTGCTAGTAGTCGTACGAACAATCGTGCGATAGGCCCATAAGGTTTAAGTTAATTGAGTATGTTAGTCTTTACCGTGCTTATTCACTATTTTTCAAAGAATTAGCTCAAGAGTTTTATTAGACGCTTTTGCTTGGCCATTAGATTGAGGATAGTAAGGTGTAGAAAATCAATGTTGAATGTGATTTTTTCCAAGAATTGCTTTGCCTCTTTGTTCTTAAATGAAGTACCATTATCTAAAACAAGGGTAGAAGGCAAACCAAAGCGAGCAAAGATATTGCTTAGAAGAAAGCTACAGATTGCTTCAACATTACTGGATTGGAGTGGAATACCTTTGACCACTTCGCACAATAATCAGTGGCTATGATGCTGAAGCTATGTCCTCTAGAAGAAGGAGGTGATATTTTGCTGATAATATCCAACCCCCATTTTGTAAATAGCTAAGGAAAGGTTTTATTTTGAAGCTCGTGTGTGGGAGCTTGAATGAGATTACTGTGTTGTTGGCATTGGGGACATTTCTTAACAAAGGCAAATGAGTCATGCTCCATTGTTTTCCAATAATATCTCATATGAATAAGTTTACAAACTAAGGATTTACCACTGAAGTGTCTACCTCTAGAGCCTGAATAAGGTTCTTGAAGGGAAAGGGGTATTTTAGCCTTAGTGAGACATCAAAGAAGGACATTGTAGGATTTCAATAAAGCATCATATAAGATAATATTTCGAGCTGAACTATTTTGTATCCGAGTGCGAGTGTTTTTAGTTGCATCATTGGGAAAATTTCCAGTCTTTAGATAATTATAGACGTGAGAATACCATTCCCTTAAGTGTACGTGAGCACACATGAGACTATCAGGTTTAGGCTAATCTGAGACAACGAGAGAGTGGAGAATCTAAACCACAAAGTCTAAGAATACAAGAGAGGCTACACTTTCCATTTCCTTCGTGTGGCGATTTTCTCTTATGACCTTAGGAGGCAATTAGAGACTTCTAGGACAACACCCATTGACCTTTAGCATCCTCAGGTGTAGCAACTCAAAGATGAGTTGCGATAGGCTTGGGAGCGAGAGGCTTCGCTCTCGGACCGTGTCATGTCATTGCGAGAGGAGGCAACAAAGCTACAAGGAGAGATACAAGGAATACGATCACAGAGCATGTTTGTGTCACGATCTCACCAATCATACTCGTATGCATCCATCCAACATCCTCCTTTGCCACCACCACCACCACTGCCACCGCTAGAGGGATTTGAGAGTCATGCACCCAGGGGCTAGAGACCCATTTTTGTCGTATTATATCATCAGTGTAGCATTTTGGATTCATATACAGATATGCATACACCACATTTTTTCATAAAAGTGTGATACATGTACATGACATTATTTCTATATATATGAGATTTTTGGATCGGCCTCATAATGTTCTTTATGTGTGTGTTTCTTTTATCTATGATTATGTTATGAATATATGTTTATGGATGTGTGCTCAGATTAGATACTATCATGACTTAATACACACATTGGATGTATGCTTAATTAAATACAATGATGATCTAATGTATGAATAAAAGAATGAATCAAATACAATAGATGGATACATAGCATAGAAATAAAACACATGTATATACAATTTCTAATTAAAGAAATTAATTACACATATATGTTTACATCATAACACAAACTAAAAAGATAATGTGTTAATGAAGGAATGTCATAGCATAACAGACTATGAACCCTATAAAAGGGGACGAGCGTAATGCACATGCCACATAGACCTTATGCATAGTATCAACAAAGATGCATTGCATTGACTGGTTCTTTTAGAGGAGTAGCACTCATAGACAATAACCCATATGCACAAAAATCATACATGGAGGTGATTATGTAAGGACCCAACCAATTAGGGTTGAACTTCCCCTTTTGATCAGGTGGCACATTTACATTTCTCTAGTTCTCATAGAGAATGAGATCACCTGCCTTAAAAGTATGAGAAAGAACACCTTGATTGTAATTCTTATAAATAGAATTTTGATAGGCTTGAAGATGATGGAGGGCCCATAATTGGCGCTCATTTAGCAACTCAAGCTAGTTTAGATGTTCAGCACGGTAAGTGTCATCATCATTAGTCCTTTAAGGGAAACTTGTAGAGATAGAATTTCCAACTCTAAAGGCATGATAGCCTCAACACCATACATGAGGTTGTACGGGGTTGTGCCAATAGTCGTACGAACATGAGTATGTTAGTCTTTATCATGTTTATTCACTATTTTCTAAAGAATTAGCTCACGAGTTTTATTGGACACTTCTGCTTGGCCATTAGATTGAGGCTAGTAAGGTGTAGAAAATCAATGTTGAATGTGAATTTTCCAAGAATTGATTTGCCTCTTTGTTCTTAAATGAAGTACCATTATCAAAAACAAGTGTAGAAGGCAATCCAAAGTTAGCAATGATATTGTTTAGAAGAAAGCTACATATTGCTTCAGCATTAGTGGATTGGAGTGGAATAGCTTTGAACCACTTCGTAAAGTAATAAGTGGATATGATGTTGAAGGTATGTCCTTTAGAAGGAGGTGATACTTTACCGATAATATCCTATCCCCATTTTGCAAATGGCCAAGGAGAGGTTTGATTCTGAAGCTCTTGTGCTGGAGCTCGAATGAGATTATTGTGTTGTTGACATTGGGGACATTTCTTGACAAAGGCAAAGGAGTCCTACTCCATTGTTTTCCAATAATGTCTCATATGAATAAGTTTACAAACTAAGGATTTACCACCGAAGTGTCCACCCCTAGACCCCGAATAAGGTTCTTGAAGGGAAAGGGGTATTTCAGCCTTACTAAGACATCGAAGAAGAAGGCCATTGTAGGATTTTCAATAAAGAACATCATATAAGATAATATATCAAGTTGAAAGATTTTGTATCCAAGTGCGAGTGTTTTTAGTCGCATCATTGGGAAAATTTCCAATCTTCAGTTAATTATAGACGTGAGAATATCATTCCCCTAAGTGTACATGAGCACACATGAGACTATTAGGTTCAGGTTGATCTGAGACAACGAGAGATTGGAGAATCTGAACCACAAAGTTTGAGAGTACAAGGGAGGCTACACTTGCCATTGCATCTGCGTGGTGATTTTCTCTTATAGGAACACTATCTTTTGTAAAGGAAGAGAATCGATCAAGCAAGGATAAAGCCAAATCCTGATAATGAGATAGCTTGCTCTACTTCTAGCTTGATACGTTCTCATGATTTGATTTACAATAAGTTCAAAATATCTATGAATGCGAATATGTTTAACGTTTAATTCTATCGTGGTACATAGACCAACAATGAGGGCTTCATATTTGGTGATGTGATCAGTACAATGAAATTCTAATCGAAAAGATAGTGGAACCGGCTTCCCTTCGGGAAAGATTAAAACTAAACCTATCTCAGAGTTGGTTTGAAACCTTGATCCATCGAAATACATTTCCCACATAGGTTCATGATCCAATTTGAATTGATTTTCATCCAAAAATAAATCCAAGTGAGGAAAGGAGTGAAATGAGGGAGCTTCTGCCAATATATCGACAACAACTTTTCCTTTAATTGCTTTCTGAGTCACGAACTTGATATCAAACTTAGAGAGCAATATTACCCATTTTGCTAACCTTCCCAAAAGATCGATTTGAGTAAATAGATGTTTAAGGAGATCACATTTTATGATTACATAGGTTTCTGTGTGGAAAAGATAATGTCGTAACTTCTACATTGCAAAAACAAGAGTGAAACATTGTTTCTCAATGGTAGAACATCAAGTCTCATAATCAACTAGAATACGACTAAGATAATAGATCGCTCTTTCCTTACCATCATCATCTTGTTGAGCTAATAATGTTGCTAAAACACAAGGTGATGTAGAAATATAAAGTAAAAAGGGTCTATCTTGCATAGTTAGCATCAAGATAGGAGGATTGGCCAATTTTTTTTTGATAGATTCAAAAGATTTTTCGCACTTATCATCCCATAAAAAATGGAATCTTTCTTCAACAGACATGTGAAGGGAAGGGTACGATAAGCCAATTGAGATACAAATCTACGAATTTCCTGAATCTTCCCTTGCAAACTACATAGTTGAGAGATGTTTTTAGGTGGAGGCATGTTAACAATTGCATCGATTTTATTCATGTCGACTTCGATTCCATGATGAGAAATGATGAATCCTAAAAGCTTGCCAACATCTATGCCAAAGACGCACTTAAGAGGATTTAGTCTCATCTTATAGAATCAAATCCTTTCAAAGATAAGACAGGTTTTTGACATGATCTTGATGAGTTGTAGATTTAGCCAAGATGACATCAACGTAATATTTTAGGATCTTGTGAATGAAGTCATGAAAGATGAGTCATCATTCGTTGGTAAATTGCTCCAACATTCTTTAATCCGAATGACATGACTACATAACAAAAGTTACCCCAAGGGCTAGTGAAGGTTATCTTATACTGATTTTCTAGGTTAATACAAATCTGATTATAGCCCGAGAAGCCATCCATAAAGGATAGTAAGGCATAACTTCCAGTTGAGTCCACAATCATATCAATATTAGGTAATGGAAATTCATCCTTCAGAAGTGTCTTATCAAGGTCGCAAAAATCTATACAAATACGAAGACGACCATCAAGTTTACTAATGATGACTATATTCGTTATCCATGTTGAATAGTCAATAGGAAAAATAAAACTAGATTTTGGAAGCTTTTCTATTTTAGTCTTGACTAATAAAGCAACCTTAGGATTTATTTTATGAATATTTTCTTTGAAAAGCTTGACATCGAGACATAGAATGATATTTTGAACTACTCATCAATACTAGGCATGTCCTCAAATGACCAAGCGAGGATATCGGGATGAGAATGTAATAAATTAGCATGTTGTTTAGATTCTTCGAAAGAGAGACACTTTTCAATCTCAATCGCTTTCTCAGAAGATTTAGGATCCATGAGAATAACAAAAGTACCCTCTTTAAGGAGAGTACTACAATCTTTAGGATGAGGTATATGAGTACTATCATCCATATTAGATAAAGGAGCCTTCTCGTCAACACTCATAATAGATTCTCCAAAATATACATGTTTATTCAAGCATTATGGGAATCGTCATTTATGGTGATGAGAAGGTAAGTTAGAGTAGGCACCTAAGAATTCTTCTAGCACTTCATCAAAAGAGAAAACATCTAGAGGAACTTCCTTAGAGTCTACTTTACTTTCAATATATTTAGGATGGATAAATTTAAGAGAAGGATATTCAACAGAAATCATGTTGACATTCAACCATGGTTTCAGCTTAGACTTCATGGGGTGGTATCCAAGTCCAATCTTAAAGTTATGTGGATCATCTTCTAAGGGGGCTTTAATACCTTACATTCATTAAGCCCATAACCTTTACATCCATAACCAAATTTAGAGAAGATATTGAAACTTAGACCATAACTTGATTACAATTCTTGGAAAGAAGGAGGATTAGTGTAAAGAACATAATCCATGTTATAGGTATCACACTACTTCACAGGGACATAATCATCCATCTTAGTAGAAATACAATAACCATTCTCCTTAGCAAAATCATCATCCTTCTTAGCATGAGGACAAATCTTTCTTAGTAAAGGGAAATAGGATTTTTGGAAGATCTAGGTGGATAGGATTTACTTTATACTCCCCAATATAGGATTCAGTAAAGTTTAAGGATCCCCAATCGTCACCAAGACACACATTCGATTCATAAGGATAAGTAGAAGGGGTAGACTTATGACTCTCTGCTTTGAGATGATATTCCTTCGGGGCAATTGTCTCAAGAGTAGCATTTGTGATAGGTACTACAGGAGTAGATGTGAATGCATCATAAGATAATGAAGAAATAATTTTCTTAAGAGTAGGAACAAGTGAGGTTTGATAAAAAAATTCCATTTCACATAAGTGTATAGCATCAGGGTTAGCCTTGATTGTGATTACTTCATTACTAGCAACAAATTTCATAGAACAATGCAAAGTAGAGGTGGTTGCTCCTAAAGCACGAATTCATGGTCTTCCCAAGAGAATGTATAGGGTAAAAGACCTAGCATAATGCATACCAGGTTGGGTATGATAAAGGGTACCAACCTCAAGGGAAATATTATTGTGCCTAAGGCTTGTCAACTGGTATTATTGAATATGTGAATATATAAAGAAGCAACAAGGGAAGTTGAATCAATTTTAATTTTAGATAACAAGTTGATGCTACATATGTTGAGAGATGAATCAATATCAACAAGAGCACACCTAATGCAAATATTGTTAATGTAAACTATTATCATTAGAGGATTTTCTTGCTTTTGTACTTTCAGAGGTAGGAGTTCATGTGGATGGAACATAATATTTGGCGAATTCACACAAATATGATCTATCAATGCATTAACATCTGTAAGCCTAGAAAAAGAAGGTAGGAGGATCTTTTGAAAAGCTTCCTAAAGCATATCTTGGTAAACTGAAGCAATCTAAGGAAAATCCAAAAGCGAGATCTTGGCAAGAGTAACACAGAGTTGCTTGACAAGATCATATTCACTAGGTGGCTTAGTTGTAGGTTTAGGTGCTTGGGGAAGGCTTGGTTGAGAAGGTGGTAAAGAAGTAGGTTAATTAAAATTTTGTTGGTTCCTTCTAATATTATAGGTATGGGCTATCGCTCTATAAGAAGGAGCCTTAGATTGTATATATCTCATGTAAAGGTCTAGCATGTCACTTGCAACAAGAACCCCATGAATAGAATGAATTATTTTAGGAGATGGGATAGTCAAAGTTACGTAAATGACTGGTCTCTTAGGCCTTTGAGGGTCAGTAGAGACTACAACTACATTCACAGACTCTTTGACTTGTGAAGAAGAAGATTTTGATGAAGAAATTTGTTTATTAGATTGGTGAGTAAAAGGAGATGCCTCTACGAAATCATCTAGGGAATCATACAACATATCAAAATCTTGTTTAGAGAAAGCATTGTTAAAAGCATTAAAATTTTGAAGAAAAAGATCCAACATGATTTCATTCACGTTGAGTTCGCAAAAAATGTAGAGGGGATTCTCTACCCTCAAGACCAAGGAGTCTCAAGGAGAAAATATCCCTCAGTTACCTCAAGGGTCAATGCTTAGGTGAATGAGATAAAGAATAAAGAATGATTGAATAAAAGCTAAACTACTTAGAACAAGAATGATAAAATCACTTAATTACATAAATTAATGACATAATCAAAATCTCTTACATATAGAAATAGAAAGTACATATTAAAACATAGATTTTACCTTCAGGAGGATTTAGCCTTGGCCATAGACGACAACACGTTGCAGGAATGTTTGCGCCCCACATTATCATCTCTAGTAAAAATAGATAATAAAACCCTTAAATCTGAAACGTCTAGCTCACCAAGTCTATACATCTTCACACAAATAGGACAAGAAAAAAGTTGGGGGTTATTTTGGGATTTTTCCCTAGTCAAACCCTATTTTGGTATTTCCACCTCCACAAACAACCAAATAGATATAGATAGATAAAAATGCATGAAATGTAAAGACATGTGATAAAAACAAACCCTACAAAGGAGGAAAACCCCTATCACAATTATATAGATGTGTAATAGAAATAATCCTTGCAAGGAGAACTCCTATTACAAATAATATAGATGAGATCAAATAGATAACATTAAATAGACAAGATAAGAATAAAAGAGAGTGTTACCAAAAACTCATGGCTCCCCTCTTGGCTTGATAGACATGATAAGATTGCGTGCAAGAGAGCCTTGGTTGTTGCTTGAGAGAAATCTTATAGAGCTTCACTATGGAAGTGAGAGAGAGTAAGATATAATGATAAGAATGAAGTAGAATGAGAGAACATTGGATTCTTTTTCTATGGCCATAGTTACACTATATAACCCTTGATTCTTTAGCATAAGGAAAATGGGGAAATTTCCATTCATGATAATTGAAGGGTGTGAGAGGCCTAATGGATCTATTGACTCCATGCTTAGTAGATTTTTTGTAGAATGTGATGTGCGGAAAGAAAATATATAAGGGAAATGTGGAAGTTTTTAAAACATGACTCGCAAAAGTGCACAAAGGCACAACTCAAGATGCTCCTTGATTCAATGTTGACCCCCTCAAAATTTTTACTTTATAACTTAATGCATAGGTGTGTCCAATTTGGAATGAAAAATGGAACTTTATAAAAAAATGTGTGAAATCATTTTCAATGGATCAAACTCAAAAAATATCCTCTTTGACAAAGTTTCCAATCAAAAGCTACAATAATTTTAATATGTTTCTATTTTTCATTTTAGAAAGGAGACTAAAATTATGTTAAAACAACACAAATTGTAAAATATCTCAATGCTACTTTATCGGCGAAAGAAGTAGCATCTCATTGACTATTTACACTTGAAAAAATGACTTCTCATTTTGAAGATATTGCAAAATGAAAAAATACCCCCTTTACAAACTTTGATGGTTAACTTGATGTTTAATATTAATCACCAGTGGTTACAATGTTTAAAGAAAAACATAAAATGTTTTTGAGGAGTCCATTGGAGAGAATAGATCCATGAGCAGGTGTTTGATCTAAGAAGAGCCCAAGTTTGTGGAAATTCTCTGACAACTTGAGAAGACCAAGTCATAATGGCATCCTTCAACTACCTAAATTTGAAAATTGCATGCAAGGATGGAAGATCACTATGCCTTGTACACAAAATTCTCTTGCAACATGCACAAATCCTCATGTAGATGCCTCCAATATAGAACTCGGTGGCCTCCAAAAGAGGTTCACAACCTGTAATAATGGATTTTCCACTTGCGGAAGATGGATTGCACCAATAGACATAGGATCATGCTCAAGAGAACACGGTCAACCTCAATGATGAAATTATTGTAGAATATTGTTGGTGATTGGAATGCTTGAATATGCTTGCTATAAAATCCTCACCTTACAAACACCTCGCTAGCTACAAATGCCTCTTCAAACGCAGGTAGAGGAGGTTGGATTGTGTAAAGGATCACACCTTCTATGCAATAGATTAATACATCAATTTGTTGCTATGTAGCCTCTTGGTAGGTTTTCTCACTTTCTATTAGAATATTTTGTGCCACCTTGACAAGGGACATTATGGTTGTAACATACTCACCCATACTACAAAGTAAATACTTGGGTTTTTACCATATAAGTAAATACACCATGTGATTAAAAATAGGATAGTAATTTTTTTCTTTTTTTTCATACATCAGTTATTGCACATGATCATAAATGTATATAATAAACAACTTTAGAAACTTAACTATATTAATTTCAACTTGAAAAATAATATATAACTTTTCAATTACAATTCATACATGTAATACTTTCAAGTATACAATTTTACATAATACATTAATGATACAAGGTCAAATCTTCCATATCTAGAAAATGATTTTGTTTCACAAGCCCTGGGGTTGTCATCTGCAAGAGGGAGAGCATCACTCGAGTGCTTTACCTCCAACCATAGACCGGTAGTCCCTCACACACCTTCCAACTAGAAGTGGCTCTACCCTTCACAAAGAGTATAGAAAAAGGAACCAACAAGTATGCCATTTGAGTTCTAGTGTTGTGTCCTACATAACCAATCGAACATACAACTTTAAACATCTCTAACTAAGTATGACCGATCTAATTGGATATGCAATCTGGAACACAGTAAATCAACTAATGCAAGCAAATATTTTTGCATCACTTTGGCCAAAGATTTGAAACATATCAAACACTTCCTTAAGAAGTGAAGTCGTGAGTTCACACACCTCTAACTCAACTTGGAAACCACCTTGACCTAAGCTTTAACGCATAACTGATTGTTTGAATTGCTTGATTGACCTTTCTTAAGGTCACTTAATCATAACCTAAAGGCATTCTTAGGTCTCACTTCAACGAGGATATATCAAATATCATAACTCTACTACATAGAGTTAATGGAGATAAGGAGACAAATTATTTTGAATATTGGATGTTCTAGTTCATTATTGTCATAGGTTATGAATCTTAGTATGTGGATTGGGGGAGATTGATCAGTGACAATTTGTACAACCAACTTACTAATTTCTAAAATAAACGGGAATTTTATATGACCTCACATTTTTTTAATGTAATTTCTAGTATGCACCCATGGCCCAAGTTTTATGAAGTAGGGGTTTATGATGAAATTTCTCAAATATATGATTTCTACTTGCAATTGCAATTATATGTTAGCAATAAGAATTTTAGATCTTGAGTAAATGATGCATTCACTATACTTACAACCAGGGAACTTGATGTTAACTTAGGCCAAAGATTTTATTCTGAGGCTGCATAATTGATTAAACAATTTGGAAGCTACTTATTCAAATTCCTAGGTTTTCTTACATGATAATAAGTGGTTTTGATGAATATCCCTATAATTTTCCTATATATCCACCTAATCATTTGGTATTGATTGATTTTTGTAGACAAACAGAATCAACCAACAAAAGGTGTAGGGATTTGAAGAAAATGATGTATTCATTTTCATTGGGGTTATCCTATTATAGTTTCCCATCTTTAATTGAAGCACTAAACATAGAAAGGTCCCTAGTGAAGATAACTATAAATTATTATAATATGGGATATCCTTATGATGGAAAAGGCTACGTGAAGAAAAATTTACATCTTGTGTAAAAAATTCATCATCACCCTCATTTGGAAGATTATTGGGAATTATATGAGAATGAATTTGAAGTGAGGAAGAGGGATTATTCTATACTTACAGTGCAACAAATTAGATATTATGAATTAGGATGGGATATTGAGGAAATTGAGGATGATGATTCGTATATGATTCATAAAGTTTGCTTATAAACCATTCAATTTGAACCTCTCATGCCCATTGATTGGAGCAAAAGGAAATGAAGGATATCAAGGAAATATATTTCTTTGTATTAAAGAAAACTTATAAGTGGTTCGATGCGAAGAGAATGAACACACTGCTACTAAGCATTTTAGATCAACTTCTAGGGAAACAAAGCAATAAAAAAAATAAAGTGCAACATATACAACCACAATTAATTTTAATGTTCCTAAAACAAGGTCATCTACAACTAGAGCCAATGGATGAGACAACGAGGAACCTAATAAAGAAGTGAATCTTAAAATTTCATGTTCTCAAGGTCCTACTAAACTAGAGCCAAGCTATAACTAATAAGGCCTAAGGTAGATCTTGATATTGATGAGAAATTTCAATAAAAAAATGCTGATATTCTCTAAGAAAATGTATCTTCATCATCTCCTTCACCTCCTGATACTTCAAATATAGATAATGTTGTACATATATATCCTTTTGAGATGTGAAATCCAAAGATAGAGGATATGATAATTGATCAAGATTTGTGGGATACCATTGATGAGATAGTTTCAAGACCTACATATGCTACTTTGGCTACTCAATATGATGTTATGGACCATAATTCCAAGGGTCTAATTAGATTGTGCCTAGAATACTCTATTTTAATCAATGTCCATGAAGAGTCCTCTACAAAGAAACTATGAAAGAAACTTGGTGACATATATCAAGTCGAATGTTTAGTGAAAAAGATTTTATTTAAAAAGAAATTATATTCCTTAAGAATGGAAGAGGATGCATAAATCACAAACAACTTGGAAGTTTCAATATGTTGGTGGCTCAATTAACATTAGTTGGTGTAAAAATGGACGAGGAGGGGAGATATCATATCTTTCTTTGTTCTTTTATTGATTCATGGGATTCTCTCATTATGGTTATTAGGAGTATTTTTGTTGTCTTAGAAGTTGAGGATTTTGTGGGTTCTTTGCTTTTTGAAGAGATGAATAAGAAGGTATCCATTATTTTCAATGATTCCCTAAATATTCATGGAATACCTAAGAAAAAAGGAAGCATGATAAATCCAAGTCCAAGGGGAAATCCAAATCTCCTAAAAATTTCAAAGCTATTTTTTGGAACTATAGCAAGTATGGACACTTTTGTAAGAAGTATGCATAAGAAAAGAAGAAAAATAAGAAACTTGATTATGATCCTAAGTTCAAGAAGGAATATGATGATGGGTGATATACTCATTGTACCTTTGGTCACTCATGCAGGTGATGATGCATTGTTAATTAACTTAGGTGCATCTTTCAATATGATCTCTAATAGATATTAGTTTTTTGAATATGAATAATTTGATGGAGGTAAGGTGTACTTGGATGATGATTCTTATTTTAATATTGTTGGTCATGGTCAATTTAGAATCAAATTTTTTGATGGTAGAATAAAAAGGATTAGTTTTGTGTTGTATATCCTTGGATTAACACAAAATTTATTATTTGTGAGAAAACTAATAAATATGAGTGTGTAGATAATATTGTCTTATGCACGATGCAAGATGATTAGAGGTGTTATGGTGATCACTAGAGGTGTCAAATTTGGTACATTGTGTAATCTTGATGCATATATTGTTGAGTGTAATAGTACTTATGTGCAAAATAATTGTGTGGCTACTTCATTGGAAAATGTGAGGGTATCATATTCAACAAATGGTCATGGATTTTAGGTACCCAATGGTGCTCTTTCTTCTAAATAAAAATTACCTGTAGAGAAGACTATGTTATGAAACCAAAGACAGGGCCATATTAGAGAAAATAGTCTAAATACCTTAAAAAATAAAAACCTTGTTGAAGGGTTTACTAATTGTAATGTTGATTTTGATTTATATGAGCATTGTATTTATGGTCAACAATACTGCGTTCAATTTTACTCGAGTTCTCATAAATATTGTGGTGTATTAGATCTTATTCATTTTTATGTGTTTGTCTTGTTGACATTCCTTCCATAAAAATCCACATATTATGTTTCATTTATTAATAATTATGGCAGAAGGACATGGATATATTTTCCAAGGAGTAAATTTGAAGTTTTTAGTTGATTTAAAGAATTTTAAAAAATGGTTTCAAGTTGAAGATTGTAAATAAAATGAAATGTTTGAGGATTGAAAATGGCAATGAGTTTTTCTCTAATGATTTTGATAGATTCTATAAGTATTTTGTAATTTAGAGACAAAAGACAATTATGTATTCTCTATTGTAGAATGAAGCTACAAAAAAAATGAATAAGATATTGATGGAGAAGGCTAGGAGTATGCTTAGTGATGTTTATCTAGAATAAATGTTTTGGGTTGAAGGTATTGCCACTACTTTCTACCTAATTAACAAGTCTCCTACATCAACTCTGGTTGATAAAATGTTCACGGATTAATGGTTGGGTCAGAAGTCTTCACTGAGATATTTTAGAGTTAGAGAATAAGGTTGTGAAATGTATCTTGATCAAATACTTTTTGGTTTGGAAGGATACAAGATTTCAAATCCTATTTTATAGAAGGTGATATATAGTAGAAGTGTTGTTTTTAAATAAAACAAACCTTCCTCTATTACATTGCAACTAGAATAAAGTGAATAAAAATATATGATTCAACTTATACATTGAAGAATTTGAATCAAGGTGTCTAGATATAAAAAAGTTGAGGGGAGCTCATCTAGCTCTAAATCTTCAAAAGATGAGGAAGAACCTTCAACTCAATTTGTCTAAAGGTCTACAAGGCATAGAAAACCACCTGAAAGGTATTCAATTGATGGTTGGAGAAGTATTTTTTATTTGAATACTAACATGGATGAACTTATCTATGTAGAAGAGGCATTAGTTATGAATGATGTAGAATCCTAGAAGATTGTTATAGATGAAGGAATGGTAACTTTAAAAAAGAATGATACATGGATCTAGTACCATTACATGAAGGATGAAAGCCTAATGATTGTAAATGGGTGTTCAAGAAAAATATTGGTTCAAATGGGGGCATTGAGAAGTAAAAAGCACGGTTGGTTGCAAAAGATCACTCTCAAGTTGAGGGTGTTGATTATGGTGATATATTTTCTCCTATCATGAAAATGACATCCATTAGATTATTTATTTCTATAGTTGTTGCTTATGATCTATAGGTTGAGAAAATGGGTGTGAAAAATCTTTCCTTCATGGTGATTTGGAGGAGGATATTTATATGAAACAACTAGAGCACTATGTGGTGAAAGGTAAAAGTAATTTGGTTTTTAAATTGAAGAAATATTATTTGTAATTAGGTTGTATCAAAAAATTGATACATATGTGTTAAGTTTGGGATTTGGGAATTCTCAATTAGATCATTATGTTTATTACAAAAATATGGTGATTGTTTCCTACTTATCTCATTGTATGTAGATGATATACATTATTTACTGGTAAAGGGAAAGGAATCATTTTAAAATTAAAGTCTCAACTTGTAGCTAAATTTAAAACGAAAGATCTAGGTGTAGCATGTTGGATTGTAGACCATTATGTGTTCCTCTTACAGTTGGAATGAAGTAATCTACTTCACATTGCCCAACATCCCCATAAAAGATGAAAGACATGAGAAGAGTCCCTTACCAAAGTGTAGTTATAATTTTGATGTATATTATGGTTTGTACTAGACCAAAAACTATCAAAACAATGGGAGATCTTTCTATACATATGCATAATCTTGGTAGAGTTCATTGGGATGTAATTAAAAGAGTCTTCAACTATTTGCGAGTTAGCTCAAAGTATTCCTTGTGTTATCATAGTATTTTGATCTAGGAGACAAAAATTACCTTGTTATTCATGGTTACATGGATTCTCGGTGATGTTGATAATATATGATCCACCAATTCTTATGTGTTTGCTTTATTTGGAGGTGCAATCACTTAGATGAGTAAGTGACTGACTGTGGTTGCTTTGTCCACTACTGAAGTTGAGTTGGTAAGAAACTATGTTTAGATATTAGAATAAAGCAAGGTGTATCGATAGTTTAATGTGCCAATCAAATTTCAATAGACCTATTAAAGAAATCAACATTTCATGCCAAGACTAAGCACATTGATTCATGTACAATATCATTTTGACAAGGAAATTTTCAAGGATGGGAGGATGAAGCTAGTTAAGGTATTTTCTTTAATTAAGCATGTGAGCACAAAGAAGTTCATATGGTGTTAAAATTATATGAGCTTGTCAGCCCTTGGCAATTAAATCATGATGTTGATATTCTCTTTGCTCTTGCAATGTGTTCAACAAGTGGGAGAATGTTAGGAAAAAAGTGTCTCAATCTTGCAACTACAAAAGGTTACTATTTTTTGTAATTTTATATTTGAGCACAAATGGATCCAAAATTTTCCCCAAAGCTAAAAAATTTCCAAATAATCATGCTGATAAACTTTTGACCTAAGTTCATTTGTTTGGATTTTAAGATATTAAAGTTTTCATTTTAAAAAGTTTCAAAGTCCCATTTGAGGCACTTAGATGCATTTTTGGGCCCAAAAGTGGTCATAACCAAACAAGCAATTTGTATCTTGATAAATCACTTCACAAGATTTCTAATGGTTCAAATAGTTCATGAATGAAACTTCCAAGTCAAAAGTTATGGCCTTTGAAAGTTGGGTTTCCCAAATTGGAAAATATGAGAACATGTTGGACATAGAAAAGAGTTGTAAGAGGGACTTACACATGTTTGTGTGTGTTTTTAGCACATCATAGGGCATCTTTGATTCGAGAAAAGTTGGGTACCACTTTTTGGGTAGTTTTAGCTCATATTTTTGTAAATACCATTTGATATTTTCATATACTATATATCCTATATATATGGTGCTTGGGGTGGAGGTTCTGTGTGAGAGTCTTATAGATGTTTATTTGTCTCTGAATCTCTGGTTGGTGATACTCCTATGAAAATATTTCTTTGCAAGTATATTATAATCTTGTTGATTTTGAATAATATATTGAGTGGATTTTAGAGTGTAGGTTTTTCTTCCAATAGAGTTTTCCCCACATAAATCATTGTTATGTGGTATGAATTATATTTATGTTTACTTATATTAAGTATCTATAACTATTTTAAAGATTTGGAATTTTTTTCATAATCCTCATCTCAAGATTAGTGTAGGAAGTTGCTCTGCTACCTTAGCTTTCTTACAAATCTCTTTCATCTTGATGCATGCACATATATCCATCACAATAGTCATTATGTACATACAACATGACATATAAGTAGATACAGGTTGGTTACAATTCTACAAAGATACATTTAGAGTAGTTACAAATTGGTTATAATTTTGCAACAAGGCCTATATTTAGTAATTGTATTTTAGTTACAATTTTCTAATAAGACCTATAAAGAAATCACAAGTTGGTTACAAATATTCATCCTTCACCTCAAGACCTATAGAGAAGCTACAATTTGAGCCTACATAGAGGTTATGGGATGGTTACAATTTTGTAGTAGGGCTTGTAGAGTAGTTATAGGTTGGACACAAGTCTACAAAAAGACTTGTCAAGTAGTCATGTTTGGTTACAAGTATTCATCCTTAGCCTCAAGACTTATAAAGAAGTTACAAGTTGAGCTTACATAGAGTTTATAGGTTGGTTACAAGTCTTCAAATTCTAGTTATAATGGTTGTGCATTTTAGGTACCTAAGTATGATCTTACCTTGAAGATCAAGTTACTTGATATGAAGACAATGAAATGAAACTAGTTTATGGGGAATATAATTGAGAAATGTGTATGGGCCTTATAAAAGTCTTGTATAGGGCATTATAATTTTATTTTTTATTTTTTTGAATGTTACACTTAGGGAAATCAAATCACATTTAGTTCTATTCTTTCATAAATCTTCTAAGGCATTGGATTTGATTCATTAGATGACATGTTTGGTCCTATAAATGTTCCTCCAATATCAAAATCATTGCATTATGTGTTTTTTATTTATTTTTATAAAATGACATGGATGTCTTTTCTCAAGAGAAACAATAAAGTATTCAATTGATTTAGGGAATATAGAGCTCTCTTAGAAAATTAGATTGAGAGAAACATCGAGGTGTTGAGGATTGATAAAGACAAGGAGTATTGTTTTATAGAGTTTGAAATATTTTATAAGGATGATGATATGGAAAGGAATAAGACAAATCCACACACCCCTCAACAACATATATCATCATAATACATGAATATGACATTGATGGATATGGCTAAGTGTATGCTCAATGGGGTTACCCTTGAACATAAGAAAAGGAAAAGGTATTTACCACTACATGTTAGTTGATTAACAAGTTTCCTACATCAACACTTATTGAGAAAACCCATATAGAGATTTGGATAGAAAAAATCCCCCATTTTGAAACATCTTTGTGTATTTTGTTGCAAGGAATATGCACACATGTTTAGGGAGGAGTGGTCAAAGTAGGATTTAACAATGTGGTGAAATGTATCTTCATTGGCTATGGTGTCAATGTGAAGGGATACACGCCTTTGAATCATGCTTATGGAAAAGGTTTGTATAATTAAAATTTGATATTCAAATAGATTGATCCTTATCCTACAATTGAACAAAAAAAGGAAAATATGAATTTTTGGATATTAGCCATGGTGAGGAGATGGTTACATTGAAAAAGTGATACTTGGGACTTGGTTAAATTACCTAAAGGATGAAAAACTATCGAATTCAAATGGTTATTCAAAAAAAAGTTGGTCTTGGATACTAACATTGAGAAGTAGAAAGCGTGATTTGTTGCCAAAGGTTATTCCCTGGTCAAGGGAATAAATTCCATTGATATTTTCTCCCTTGTTACAAAGTTGACATTTATCAAAATGCTTTTATATTATGCTACTAATTTTGATCTTGAAATTGAGTATATAAATTTGAATACAAAATTCTTACATGGTAATTTAGAGGAGGAGATCTACATGTCATAACTAAAGCACTACATTGGAATGGGTAAGGAAATTTTGTTTTCCCAATTAAGGAAATATTTTTTTGGTTCATTATATTCTCCTATAATGGTATACAAATTTTGTTTCATGTATTTTGAATTTGGTATTTATTAATACTAAGTTAGTTCATTGTGTTTACCATAAACAAAGTAGTGCTCATTTTATATTATCAATATGTATGTCCATAATATGTTGATATTTGGTAATGATTGGACATAAATGCCAATTTTTTTTTTAATAAATAAACATCTCTACTAAATGTTCTCATTTCACTACATACAAAAGTGTATCATATGCACTCAAAATATCATTGTACATGCAATGCATTAAAAATCATGTTGCATTACGCGAGGGGAGAGAATTCAAAGCAAGTGGGTGAGGATAATCTATTCTAGTTTACCTTACAAAGATGATGGAAACCTAATTAGGGTGTGCTACCATTGCTTGTACAACTTAAGGGAGAACCCTCAATAAAGTGTATCCTCCCCATTAGGGTTTCTCTATACGAGGTGTGGTGATCATGCCTCCAAGTATGACCTAGATAATTAATAGTTTCTAAATACACATATAAAATTAAACTAATACTAATGACCAAAATTTAAATAAGCTAACTAATTTTAACACCTAAATTTTATAAATTATTTTAAAATTCATTGTTTATTTTTTATTAAAGTTGTGAGAATAATCCATGTCATTGTAAATATTCAATTAATAAAATATAAACTAGAACTAATCATTAATGACCAACTATTTGACAAAAAAATTAAACTAATAATTTTTATTTTTTTTGATACGCATGGTAGTTTTTAAATTGATATTGAAGAAATATACAATCATCTGCAACGCAGGAAAGTCCATCCTGGACACATAGCCGAACAAAAAACCAACCCCACCGGGACATGATTTAACAATTTTAACAGTCCCATTACGAGCAACAAAAGACCAGCCGCGATAACCATTGATACAAAAAAAGAGTCGAAGGCCGACCCTCGACCAACTTAAGACGAGATTTACAAAATATTGTGTGCAGAAGTCCACCAGAAATGACAGTAACTAACAATAAAACTTAAAAGCTTCAGACACAGAGGCCAATCCTCACATGAAACCGTTGATTTCAGCAAACCTTACAAAACCTTCCATCCACTCCAGCCCCTCCACCGGCACCATCTTCAACTTTCGCTTCAAGAAATCCACAGCCACATCCACAATCTTTTTGTGCCTCAACAATGCAGGCCCTTTGAGGTCTAAGAGAAAAGGATAAACTTTAATAGCGTCCTCTGTGTCCCATAGGAGAGCCAAGTTAGCCGGGCGCGGAATGCCTTTGCCTATGAAGGCCGCCTTCATTGTTTTCTCAAGTCCACCGAGCAAGTCATCACGGAACAAGTGCACCATCATCTCCTTAGCCACCGCCTTCGGGGTCTCCAAGTCCAAAAGCACTGCAAGAAACCTAGAGGAGATAGGGGCACTATCTCTGGCATACTCCTTTCTTTCCAGGTGTTCTTTACCAAGGATCATTTTGGCCGCAACCAACGACACCGGATCATCCTTGGACATAATTCTCTTTAATCTCTGGTCTGTAACTTCCCGAAAGGCAATCTGCCTCTCCGTAGCCACCAGAGAAACTGGTGTGTCGACCCCAAAGCTTTCCAATCCTTCCGCCGAAATGTGGATGATGAATTTCAACTTTGTCATCCTCGCCATTTGCAGAGCATTGACAATTGTTCCTTGCACAAAAACAAAAGATAATGCCAAAATTCAAAGACAAAGCATTAAAAAATGATATCAACGGATCCATTAATAGACCCGTGAGAGGATCAGTCAGGCCTCCGCACACGAAACTGAATAATGGCGGGCCGATCATCTTGTCCTTGCCATGAAGATTTGCTACGGGCTCAGTCCTTCCGCCTACAAACCATAATCACTTCGAATGAAGTGAGACGCCACCTGGCCCTTCAACTGTCATTTCTATGATTTCCGTGCCCGACGTGTCGCATAGACGGTGCCTTGAATGCATAGCCATACATTCCCCCTATTGAATACCAAAGGCTCAACAATTTTCAAGAGCAAAATATTTTAAAAAAACCAACTCCACCCCACGCCAATTTAGAGAGGCCAAAGGATGATATGGCAATGCCACCTCTGCAAGCACCAAAACTGTCCCAAAGCCACCTCATGTCCACCCAGGAATTCAAGTGGCCAAAAGAGGGGCTGGGGGGAGCCCACCCAACCACCCACAAACTAATAAAAAATATTATTTTTAAAGGAAAACTTAAATTTGATTTGATTTGTTTAAATTATTTTAATATTAAATGCCCAATGATTTTTTTTAACTAAATCATATACTAATATTAAAATTATTATTTGGCTAATAATAAATAAATATTATAAAATTTCATAATAATTAAATGCAATACTTATAGACACTTCAATTTCACTATATCCTGACAACACCTTCTAACATCATTTCTAACACCATGTCATCACCACATTGCTAACTAATTAAATATTGTCTACTTTTTCCATTATTCATAAATAAATAAATAAACAATTCAACTAGTCACATGACTAATTAGTAAATAAAAGTCAGACTTATCTTACATCTTCACCATTTCTTTTTTACGCTATTTCATCTTCACTTTAGGGTGGTTGTATTAGCATATAGTGGTGTTGCAGTGTGATTCAATTTGTATCAAACTTGATTTGATAGTGTGATAGCAGTATCAATGTTATCAGACTCGTATCAACACCTTACATCATTTATAAGAGATATAATTCAATTGGTTATGTGTTTGACTCTTGTGGGAATGATATTCTATGCTTATTATGCATCTTTGAAGCTAATTTGTGTGGTTACAATAGTTTGATCTTATCATCAAAATATTATATTAACTTGTTTGAATAGTGTACTTATTAATTTGCTATGTTGTAATGCATCTCATGTATATCTTGTAGACTTAGATGGTAATATCGCTGGAGGATCATATTTTGTATTTATTTCATATTGTAAGATTAGTCAGTTTACTACCAATCACTATAGCATATCATTTTAGCCCATTTTGGCATTGAATAAGTTGGCATTATTGACCATTTTGGTCTAAGTCAAAGCTTTGACATTTTATTAGTGGCTTGCATTGCATTCACACAGTTTGTTGAAGAGGTGTTGATAAGGTTGGCTTTGCCACATGCATGTTATTTTACGTAGTTCGTCAGAGAGGTGTTGATTAGGTCGATTCGACCACCTACGTATTTTGATTGGTTTATTGCCATATCATTTTGTAATTACATTCATTTAGAATAGTTGTATGGATGGAAGCATCGTATGCTCTCACATTTCCAACTCTAGGATCTTGGTGATCAAAAAGTGTTAAAGATATTACATATACATTTCTTATATTACAAAAAAAATTAGGGTGAGTTGTTACATGCAACATAAGTCCTTACTTTTTCATTTACTGAAACTGGATCCTTTTTGGATGAATATTACACATCATGTTTTTATAATGTTCTTTTCAATTAACCTTGTCACTTGTGAGGCAAGGTTATTTATTTTTGTAGGTTACATGTTTTTATGATTTCTAAAATTGGGGGGAAAAAGTGGGAGCATCTTCCCTCTTTCATCTACAAACCCATAATTTTCAAGACAAGTAAGTATCTCAAATGCACTTATTTTTTTATCTCATATTTTTTAGCCTTATGCTTCATATTCAATTTATCATGTCTATTCTTACTTTTTAAATGATGATTATCATGTTATCATGTTTACTTTTTTTATCCAATCTTTCCCTCTTTTCTTAATTTGTGTACACCTTTTTTTTAAACATACAAAATCAAGGGACGCGTCTTTACTAAATAAACTTTCAAGTTTATGTGTAGTTCACAAGTGGTATCTAGATTATTTTTCTAGATATTTCTCTTCTAAATATGCTTGTCTTTTATTTTTTACTTTATAATGCTTGCTCATGTAGATTCACATGCATGCCATAGTCGTAGCAAAATATAAGGGTGAAAAGTTCATCCTTTACACTTTTCCCTTTGTTTTACACCACTTTTAGTGGGTGTCCTAAGTGCATTTCCTTAACACATGATTTTGATTGATTTTATGTTCACACTAACTCCTACCTCAAATTGACACTTGGAAACAACATCTCTCCTTGTTCAAAATAATTCTAGCTTTTAAATTACAACTTCCTCTGTCGGGTTCAAAATGACACCTTTAATGTTGACCTAGGTTAGAACCACAAGTGTGATTTTGACCCATTTTTTAAACTAAATTTAATCATGGTTCAATTGAGTCCCAACTAGCCATTATTTTCTATTTTTTACACTAAAAATTTCAAATTATGCGTTTATGACATTTTTAAAAGGAAATCACCCATTTTTTTTAATATCGATCAATCCATAGTTATGAAAAATTCCTTCATCTACATGTCATAAGGACCAATCAATAATCACTACTCAATCTCTTGCATTAGTCACATCAATCATGTCGACCCTTGCATCAACAAATGTCAAAACACTAGTTCTTGAACTAGTTTAGTTTTTGTGGACATGAAAATTGTACTCCTTCATAGAAAGTACAATCTGTGGCCTAATTAGGTCCTATTTTAGACACCCTTACATCAATCACCCCTTAAAAACTGCATTTATAGGCCACTAATGCTCATGATTTTGGACTTTAAGACCTATTTCACTCACAAACCACTTAAATCCCGATAAACAACATTCAAACCAATCAAATTTTGTGAAACCCACCTCAAAAATCCCTGGTGGGATGGGGCGACTTAGTCCCTTTTGGGGTATTTTCCACTTTTGAGCAGGAAAATCATCGACCTAATTCAAATTCTTGAGGGATGTCGGCCTATGAAGTTAAAATAATGAGTAATTCGGTGTTAATGTCTATAAACACATATTTTTAGGTCATTTTTCACATCTTCTAGTCATTTTACAAAGAAAAACTCAAAAGTCAAGAGCAAAGTATCTTTCACAAGAAGTTTCATTAGTCTTTATACAATAAAGTTGAAGCTTAAGGGCAACAAACTAGAGTTTTTGTAGGCCTTCAAGCTCACTTTTTGTTCAAGATATCACATTGCAAAGGGTTGATCATAGATGCCTATGGTGAATCATGGAGAAATCTGGGTTGAGGAGATGTAACTAGCCATCAAATCACACCTAAAGACTTGTTTTCAAAGTGATCCCATCTTCCATTTTCTCTCTATCTTTAGATTTAAGGTTTGAATAACATTTGCATGTCATTTGCATTCATTTGAAATGTTGTAGGGTTTCTTGGATTGAAGTCTTGCATCATTCAAGTGCCATTTTCTTATCTTATTCTAGTACATTAGAATAGGGTTTTGTCTCATTTTAGCTTTTCCTAGTCTTAGACACACTTAGGGCTAGGGTTTTATGCATATTTTATCTCTCATAAAGTTTAAATACTAACTAGGGGATTGACTGAGGAAAACCCCCCATTAGAAATCAAATTATCTCCTATTTTGTAGGGTTTTTTGAGGATTCGAATCCAGATTCCCATTAGAAAACAAAGTGCAGGTTGTGGGCTTCCATTTCCACTTTCGGATTTACAGAAAATCCAAAGTGGACTAAGTCGCCCATAGTGGTGACTTAGTCCCACTGTATTGAATTTTTAGGAATTTTTACAGTTTTAGATACCCATTTGGCATAAACAACTTTCTAGGCAGTTTCCCTGATCTGGGACTAAGTCGCCTAGCCTGACGTAAGTGTCCTAGTTGGCTTAAAAATCAAAATTTCTAGAATTTTAGAGGTCTTTGCAATCTCCAATCAGCTCTTCATCAATTTTTAGGTGCATAGTTTCTGTCTTGCATCTCTATTTTGTCATTTATTGCATTCGTTTCATCTTTTTGCATATCACAGTGTGTTTTCCAGAACTTTGCATTTCTTAGGTTTTGCATCATTTAATCACTTTATTTTTAGTTCAGTGCATTTTTACATCATAATTAGACATATTATATCTCATTTACATTAATCTTGAGTGTAGACATTTGCATTTTGGACCCCACCCCTTTCTCCTTTTAGGTGAAAAACCCTAGAAGGAGCTAAAGCAATTGGGCAATCCAAAATCATTGTCCACAGTTTCACCTCCAATGCATCACATTTTGTTTCATAATGTCTCAAGTCTCAAATACTTATCATCATCACAACGATATTAGTATCAATCACGTTTGTTGTTTCTTTCCTTCTAGCTTTATCAAAATTATTAAATCAATTAATGAGGCTTGACTAAGGTTCAAATATGGGAACATGTTAATTCCCATCCTTAGCATAGAAAGCTCCTATGGTGCTCTTCAATACATTTTATTTATTTATCATAGGAATATAAATTAGATAAAAAATTATCATTGGTAGTGAGATTATGAAGTCACTGGGTTTAAAACTACACTAAAAATTGAGGGTCATACCATTTGGGTCAAAACTATAGATACAAGGACCAAGGTTGCAATTATGGGGATTGACCCATGTTCTTGCACAATTACAATTATCTTACTCTACTCATCTCATATCTAGTTTTATAAATTGGATACAAGTCATTTGCCATATTCTTTTCAATCTCCTCTACAAATTTAAGGTACATATTTACTATTATTAATTTAATTCATGTTTAAAATCCAACAAAATGTGTGTTTCTAACCCAATTCATATATCTAGATTCATTTATTTTATTATTAAATTTTTACAATTAATCCACTTTAAGATATTACAATTAATCTATATTTATCAATAAGAACATCTTGAGCCTTTAGACCCCTAAAGCCTAACCTACCATGGTTGTAAGTAATAAAATAAAATAGAAGGATTTTAACCTCCATGAGGCAAACAACTTAAGGGACAACTGACCTAGTCATTTTAAATTTCTACATTGTTGATCTTCTTCTATTTATTTTGTTGATGAACTCCCCTTTTTCTCAACCTTCTCTTCTTTGAACATATCTTGTAGACAATTTAATTAAGTGCAAGCTAAAAGAGAAGAGTTAATGAACACACAAAGAGGAACTATTGCATAATTTAAGATGAATAATCCAAAATTATTTTGAAGGGGACTTCAATAAAGAGAAAAGCAAACAGAGAATAACATTACAACACCCAATCACTAAAACATGCAAAGCAACTATATAAATAGGAGTTAGAGGAAGAGGTCCTTTTTTTTTTCTTAATCCAAAAGTATTTTGGAGGGGACTTCAATAAAGAGAAAAGCAAATAGAGAATAACATTACAACACCCAATCACTAAGACATGCAAAGCAACTATATAAATAGGAGTTAGAGGAAGAGGTCCTTGCCTGAGTCAATGTAACAAAAAAATTATTCACTTTACACGAGGTTAAGGAAGGTATTAAGAAGATCAATACACACAAGGTTTGCAACATGGATGGATTGCAAGCAAAATACTTAAAATGAGGAAGGAAAAACCTCATCTCAAATTAAGAAAATACTCAACATCATCATCGACACATGTTTTTAAGGGCTTGACAACTAGGATAATAATACCTCTCTACTTGAGAGTGGGGAAGTAATCAATACCTCTAACTACCAGACCGTCATGATGAATGATTACTTGTAAAGTTGTTTGGAATTATGGTTGACCATAGAATAAAAAAATTGGGTAAAAGAAAAATACAAGAGGCCAAGTAGGTTTTAGACTAAAGCACTCAATAATAGATACTAACATTACTTTGAGGTATACCATTGAAAATGTATAAAATGAAAAAGAGGAAGCTTATTGTTATTTTGTGGCATTCAAGAAAGCTTTTGGCATGGCTCTCAGGAGTAGGTTATGGAGCAAAATTAAGGATCCTAGCTTACAAGAGTAGTATAGAGTGGCAACTCATAGACTTTACAAAGGCATTTCAAGTAAAAAATAGATCTCAAGCATACCTTTCAAAAAGCTTTAGTAGTCACATTAGAGTTAAGCCCCATAATATACTTTACTGAAAGAAAATCGTCGCCTCCTTGTATATTTAATCATTGTTCTAGTTTTTTGATAAATATGTCAAATAGGGTAGGGAAAGTGGGCATCCTAGCTTATGTTGGGAAAATGTGTCTCAACCTTGCAATTACATAAGTTGTTGTTGATACATAAGGTATTGTTCATCCAATGATGATGGGGAGGTGTGGGGGGGTCTCAACCTGTGAGGGGCCTGGGGGGATCATCCCCTCGGCTAGAGTCCAGGGGTAGTGCCCCTTGATGGGGGCTCGGGGTAGTGTCCCCAGAAGGAAAATTTTATTTATATTTTATTATTGTAAATCTGGATTGTTTATCATTATGTCTCATATCTGATGACCGATATTTTATTAGCTTGACTTTCCCTAGAAGGCAACCCTATTTATGAGGGCATTGCATTACAACTATGTATTGTGATGTATTATGAGAGTTTGATAACGGTCGTGTTGCCTTTGGATCTCTGGTTGGTGATACTCCTGTGAGAAGCTTGCTATATTGTAATCTTTGTGATTTCTGAATAATATATTGGGCGGCTTTTGGAGTGTGGGGTTTTCTCCCGAAAGGGTTTTCCCCACATAAATCACTGTGTTGTGGTATGCATGATATTTATGTCTATTTTTGTCTAAGATTATGTATTTGTAAAGATCTGTAAAAGTTTGCATTATTCTCCTCTCAAGATTAGTGTAGGTAGTTGTTCTGTTACCTTAGCTTCCTTACAACTTAAATCCAATGTCACTCCTAATTTTTTTTGAAAGACTTGCTCGAGTTTTAATTTTTACATGAACCTCCACACAAAGTCTATGGATTGTTTCTTTATATTGCTCTAGCATGCCAAGATCCTTCATTTTACTTCATAACTTATTTGTAGGAATTATGTCAAAAGCTTTCTTGAAGACCACAAAACCACAATAAGCTCCCTCTTTTTTGAATGATATGACACAAAATAATATCATGATTGATTGTTGAGTGTTTCGGTCTCAAACCTTTTTACCTTTTTGCCTTCTTATCTTTTTCTTTTACCCACTTGTTGTTTCTATGCTTAACTATGCTTCTAAACAACTTTGTAAACAAATGGTTGATCATGATGATTTAATAGCTAGAAGGATTATTTGTATCTCCACTCTTGAAGAGGTGCTACTAGACTAGTTGTCCAATCTCTTCAAAACTCATGTTAAATGATCTTAGTGAATATTTTCTTAATAACCATTAAATAACACTAATATTTTTTTCTTTATTAAAATTTTGTCTAAAATAATTTAAATTGTTTTTTCCGAGTTCTTTCCTAGTGTTCAAGAACACTTGCCTTATTAAATTGAGTGTTACATAATGAAAATTCTAATCAGTAAAGAAACCAGTAAATTGGCAAACAAATAAAACAATGATAGAACATAATTTTGACGAGTGTGCCACGGAGGAAGTAACACAATCAGAGCAGGTTTTGGCGCCTTTTTTTAACCAGATTGCGGTGGAGCAGGGCTTACTGCTTCAATTACCTGAACTCAGTAAGGTAATTTTCTGCCTATCTCCTGCGAATCTTTTTAAGATACAAAAAAATTCTTATTCTGTCGGTTTACAACAATGGACAATGGTTTGCAGTAAATAATATAGAATTCTGATTCAATTCTGTAACTTATCAAGCCAGACTAAATTATGCCACTTTGACTACTGTGAACAGAATTTAACCTAATCTGCAGGGTTTCGATAATTATCTTTGAAAATAATGTTTAAGATTTTTTTTTTCTTTAGTTTCTTTTTCTGGTCCAACGAGCATTTTTCGTTTATTTATTTTATGCAAGTTAGCCTGCAAATTTCTTTTACCTATTACTTTCTATTAATTACAGACGTGAAGGTAGAGAGTTGCCGATGTGCTGAATGAGACTATCCACATGGAAGCTTACTTTGGGGTTTCTTACCGTTTACGATTGTATCACTGAGTTTCGACCTCACGATCAAGCCAGGGAGTTAACTGGAACTCACCAAATTGTGTACAATTTGAGTTGACTTAGTAGTGAAGGCCTGTAGACTCTGAAGTGGAGGTCGCAGGTTCAAAGCTGGAGAGGAGTAAGGTTGTATACTTATTTGAATAATAAGTAAGTTAAATGGAAAAGCAATCACCTTTGGAATGCTTGTATATAGGGTCTCATTCATCAAGTTGGCGTTTAGCTTGGCCTATAGCCTTAAAAAAATGTCTCCTCAAATGCAGTCCGCAAGCAAATCTTTCTAGAATGACCTTATACCTATATTATTTGAATTGCACCTCTTTGGTTTTTGCAGTTTTAATAAACTCATGATAAATAAAGCCTCGTGAATTTATCCAAGCCCGTGGTAGCATCACACGGGCTAACTTAGGGCTGTCGTTGAATGTCTGTCTTCTGGTGTCATGATTAATACTGTCAGGTCAAGCTGATAGGAAAAGGGGCGAAGTTGGTTTTTTTTAAGCTATTGAGGTCAACACTGTACATTTTTAGATTGCCACATATCAGGATTAATGTGATCGTCCTAGTTCATTCTAACTTCTTATTCCTCACGATTACACCATCATTTGATGGGATTGGTGTGGATTTGATGTGATCGTAGAGGGGATTAGGAGAAAAAGCAAGAGATAAACTATTTAGTAAACCAAAAGGTTATAAATAGAAAATGAAACAAATTCTATTTAATTCAACGATCAACGAAAGTAGTTCAGTGGACTAAAAAATAGAGCAAACGACAACAGGAATCATGGGTGCTAAAATTAATAAGACAACCACAAATGTAAAATTAGTAGCCAAATTAGACTTACAAAGGAAAAGACCATAAAATAAGAAAGGTAGCCTAAATAGGTTAACCCTAGATAAATCAATCTACGGTATATACAAACCTATACAACACAACATAATTTTGTGGAAGGAAAGCTGCGTGCTAAAAGAGAACTACCAATTGAAGACTTATATAGAGAGTGGACTCTAGAGTCATGCTTGAGACCAACTGCCTGACCTGGTGTTCTATATGTGTTGACAGTCAAGAGTCGTGCCACTCTTTGTCCCTTATGGCGAATTTCCTATAACTTATACTAGGGATGTTATCTACTAGAATGATCACATTTGTAATGTCCCCTCTTTGAAATCAGTGATTGAGAATCGCATAAAAAGATGAAGAAGAATTAAGTGATTAAAGTTAATTGCAGCATATCATAGAGGCGCTGGCAGTAAAGAGAAGACAAAAAGATCAAAAAAAAAAAAAAGGGATCGTAGCTGAAGAAGTCACCTCCACATTAGACCTAGAACAGCTCTCCATTGAATTGTGACTTTATAAAATAGAAGGACTTGGCAAACTACCAGACACAGTTCAAAGGGTGAAAGAAATCCTAGTAGTTAGAGGCAGCTGCTGCCAAAAGAGGTTAAACAATATTACCTAATGAAATTATAATTAAGTTTATTAATCAAGAGGCATTTGAAGAGTAATGACTCTTGGATTTTTAATCTATTTAAGAGAGACCAAGCAAGGAGAGGGAGGCATCATCCAGAGAACATTTATTATCTGTTTTTAACTCCCTGTGGAGCATGGAACTACAGTTCAATTAACCTGAGGACAAAACCCCTCTAGGTCTAGAATTGGAGGATGAAAACCCACAATTCCTTAAAGTGATAATTCTGATAAATCTCAGTTTGAATTAAAATATCCTTTCACTTAGCAGGATTTCATGGCATTCTAAGGGTGGATATCAGGCAGATTTGGAAGTGTTCCATTAAGAAGAAGATTGTGGCAGATTTAGAGAGATAAATTAGCAGCCACTGCAGTAGATAAATTTGGTCTTTCCTGAACTATATTCTAAATATTGTATCTGATTAGAGAATAAATTATTAAACTACAATTTCTGGGTCAATTTCATATTTATGTTTAACCGTGCAACTATTATGATTGTGTTAGGGTTTGTCATATTTTAAAAAAACTAAATAGGCTATTACAACATCCGCATGACCTTTAGTGTGATCTTGGAAGCCAAGTAGTTCCATTTGTACATGTCATCATTGTTCATTGGTGTCTTTCCCCATTTCTTGAAAACCAGTACTTCATTTGATGAAGCTACAACTTTGGTGATGTGTTCATCATTGTGGATACTTTAGTGCATTCTATTGATGGACCCTCAATGTACATCCCAATAGCATTGCTGCTTGTATGAGGTTGTAATATTGTAATCTTATTTGCAAGCAATGCTTGATAAATTGGAGTACTAAATTGTTTTAGATCCATTGTTCATGTTATGTTTACTAGTGAATTGGTCTAGGTGAATATGATGCTTTGTCCCCACTTGGAGCTAATGTGACTTGATCCCAAGTGAGCTCAACACAAATGTTTATCATAGAAGGCCAAGTTAGTAAGAAAGCTTGACCTAAGTGATCTGTTGGCTGTCATGTCCCCTTCCAGTTGACATCTCTCAGAGCTCATGATTAGCCTATTATGCAACCCTCGTAGGCTGATAGGATGGATAGAGGGTCTTGTTGGAGTTGGGCTTGGTTTCGAATTGTCAGAATTTACCAGTTGGTTTTCGTTTGGGGTCAATCGGACAACTTTTGCTCAACTTACTATTTTTAGTAAGTGGTGGGAGCACCCCTGCTATTTTTAGCATTTCAGTCTGGTCACATGGAGAATCAATCATTCAGCACCCAGCTTCAAACGGTTCGTCAATTGGACTGGTAGTGAAGGAGATATTAATATTTATTTGTTAAAATAAATATTATCAAGTCAAAGCTTATAAAATTAAGTTATAATATATAATTTATATTATAACTAAAGTGAATTTAATGAAGGGGGCATACTTCATTAAAAGGGGGGGCCACTTTTGAAATTTATTATATTTAATTAAGTGGGGCGCCAACTGGTGATTATTAAATATTTCGGTGATTATTAAATTGAAATATTAAAGTCGAATTTTAATATCATTGGGAAGAAAAAAGAAATTCGACCTAATTGAGAAATATAAGTGTTTTCACGGGAAAGGATAATTTATCATTGATGAGAAGAATTTTTGAGTTTCTTTCAACCAGAGCACGAAAGCCAAGGGTTTCAGTCTCAGAGCATTGGAGAACGAACCATCTCCAGTGAAAGCAATTCAGAGGTTGTGAAATACCATCCGATTTATTGCCAGCAGTCAGATAGCTTCACCCAGAGGTTATCATTGAGCTTAATTATTTTAAGAAGTCTACAGGGGTTTTGTTGAGAGATTTATCTGAATGCATATCCTACTGATGGCGTCCATTTTCAAGTATTAGATGCTCCCATCCAAGGCCGTACGATTTTATGAGCTGCTGGTGGTGAGCCATACCATCTCTAGAGAGCTGCTGAAAGACGTGTTTTTGCATCTTGAGTCAAGCGCTCCACTTCAGGGAAGAATCTGTGCACAAACAGGGGCGGCTGGGTATTCTTTGTTGATTTCCATCATTGCACAAAGGGAGAAGCCATTAGGGAGCAGGCCGTACAATTTCTTGTGATCACCAGGTGTCTTCAGCAATCCCAGAAATCAGAAAAAAAACGTCTTCAGCAATTTCCAGATTCTTACAGAAAAAGAATAAATATTTAAATAGTTGAATATTGCATGCAATGTTGTCTACTTGTATTGCCATTTATTTGCAAAATAATTAAGAATCATATTCGCCTGGCATCTGAAGTTTATTTCAAATTCTCGTATTTATTTTCTGTACTGGCATTATTATTCTTTCACTGCAAAAATCAGAAAAATCAGAAATTACCAAAATAAACAAAAAATCGCAATTTTCATTTATTCATGCAAAAACGTCAAAAACAAGCAAAAAATACAGACAGTTCAGTGATCAGTTAGAACAGGGGTTTCTACAGTGGTATCAGAGCTAAATCCTGCCATCCTGAGGGTTTAGCAATCTTATGCAGCCACAAGAGGTTGGGTCTCACAGGTATTATACTCGCAGGAGAGCCTTGATTGACAGGCAACAGGGTTTGATCAGGCAGCGGGGAAACATGGCTGACAGAACAGAGATTCCTAGAAATGATATTCCTCAAAACCCTAGGGATCAGGATGATGCAGAGGTCTTAGACACTCTCAGAGACTTACGAGTAGGTCAATGGCAGTCCAACGATGTGCTACAGCAGTTGGTAGTGGCAATCCAGAGGTTAGGGACGCCGAGGAGACAGTCACCACATCGTGACGAGGACAAGAGTGATGCAGGATCCCGGAGAGCGCCTAGGACTGTTTCACGGACGGCAGACAGGCCCACTAGGCCTACTTTTGTGAGACAGGAGCCCGATGAGGCTATTGCAGGTGAGGAGCATGAGGAGTTGTTCGCAGATACACTTATGGCAGCGAACGAGGAGTGGGAGTTGATACCACCTGATGTCAGAGAGAGGATCACTTTTGACCGATTCATCACACAGAGGAGAGAACATCACAGAGGTCGACAGGATTGGAGACCTAGACACCAGAATAATGATCTGAAGCATGCTACAAACAGGCTCAATCTAGCGATGTTCGATGGTAGTGGCAAGGTTACAGCCCAGGCCTGGATCAGTAAGCTAGACACTTTCCTCACACTGCGTCCGATGGCTGAGAGAGATGCTATCAGGTATGTGACATTGCATCTTGAGGGGGTAGCTTACGACTGGTGGCACCACGGGATGGTGACACTCCAGCATGATCGGATCACCTCATATCAGGAGTTTGTTGACAGGTTGGTGGAACGATTTGACAGGAAGGATCCAGAATCCTACTTCAGAGATTTGGCTCAGTTGCGACAGAGTGGCAGTTTGGAGTCTTACATTGGTGACTTCCAGAGGTTATCAGTTATGGTTCCGAATATTTCAGAGAGGCGACTTGTAGTGCTTTTCATGGAGGGACTGACGGAACCATTGAGAGGTTGGATCAAAGCCTTTGATCCTCCTTCGTTACAACAAACTATGAAGAAGGCGCGTAGTATGGAGTTGGCAGCACCATCCAGCAAATTTAACTCCAGAAACACTTCTTCATTCAAGGACAATAAAGGCTTCAACAAAAACAGAGAGAAATCAGATTTTAACAAAGATAAATCAGATTTCAAGAATGATTCAAAGGGCAAATCAGCAGCACCACCTTTGGATCGAGAGGCTCTTAATGATCTACGCAGGAAGAAGCTTTGCTTCTACTGCAAAGGTCCCTATGATGCCAATCATGATTGTCCTTTGCGGCCTAAGGGCAAGGCCAATCGAGTGATGTGGGCTTATTACGAGGATTCGAAATCAGAGAATTCCGAACAGCAGGAGAGTTCTGAGGAGTCAGAGTCAGAGGCTTCAGAGCCTAAGGCAGAGGCAGAGTCAGAGCTTCAGATTTAGGAGGCACGCCTATCTAGCATTCAGCAGGAAGGTTCATTCAGACTTCGTGGAGTTTTGGTAGGACAGAGGGTCATTACCCTTCTTGATATAGGAGCCACCCACAATTTTATCGATGCTAGATTTGTGGAGAAGCGCAGACTCATCACTGAGGAGTTCGAAGGCATTAGGGTTAAGGTGGCCGACGATTACACTCTCAGGTGTGAACGTATGATTAGGGATCTCCCATTGCGCTTGAACAACTATGAGTTCAAGGCTGATTATTACGTGGTGAACATGGGGGATATTGATTTAGTCTTGGGCATGAAGTGGCTTCATTCACTTGAGGAAGTCACTTTTCGTCTCAAAGACATGGAGATTCGTTTTGATGTGGATGGGAAGACACATTCTGAAGGCAATTCGGGACAGAAACATCAAAACTATTTCCTTTCGTCGGATGGAGAGACTCATGTGACACGACATGGTAGAGTGGGCTGCCGAGTGCACATTGGCACCTATACAGGAGGGACAGCATAAGACGGAGTATCATCCTAAGATTCAGCAGTTGAGAGTCAAGCATGAGAAGGTATTCAGTGATATTCCACCAGGGAGACCTCCAGACAGGGGGATTGAGCACATTATAGAACTTGAGGAGGGCGCTAAGCCCGTTATGATCACTCCTTACAGGCATCCTAAGAGGTTGAAGGATGAGATAGAGAAGATGATGAAGGAGTTGCTTGCGATGGGTCACATTCGACCTAGTAAATCACCATTCGCTTCTTTAGTTGTTCTAGTGAAGAAGAAGGATGGCACCCTTCGCATGTGCATCGATTACAGAGTCCTGAATAAGAGGACTATCAAAAACAAGTACCCCATACCTCGCATAGATGAGCTTATTGATGAGCTCCATGGTGCAGGCTACTTCACGAAGATAGACTTAAGGTCAGGATATCATCAGATTAGGGTTCGTGAACAGGACATTGAGAAGACTGCCTTCCGTTGTCATTGTGGACACTTCGAGTTTGTGGTGATGCCATTTGGGCTCACCAACGCACCAACGACATTTCAGTCCACCATGAACAGGGTCTTCCGTTCACTGCTGAGGAGATATGTACTTGTCTTCTTCGATGACATTCTTATTTACAACAGGACTTGGCAGGAGCATTTGGCTCATCTGGAGACCGTGCTCAGTATTTTGGAGAGGGAGTCCTTGTATGCCAAGGAGTCCAAATGTGATTTGGGGATGACCGAGTTGCTTTACTTAGGTCATATCATCAGTGCAGAGGGAGTGCAGATGGATCCTGAGAAGATCCGCGCTATTATAGACTGGCCTACTCTGGCGAACCTTACACAGCTGCGAGGATTTCTTGGTTTGTGTGGGTTTTATCGCAGATTCGTGAATGGTTATTCACGTCATGCAACACCTATGACGGATTTGTTGAAAAAAGGTGCATTCTGTTGGACTCCTGAGGCACAGGAGTGTTTTGTGAGGTTCAAGGAGTTGATGACTACGTGTCCAGTGTTGGCACTACCGGATTTTTTGAAGCCTTTTGAGCTTCAGTGCAATGCTTTTGGTGAGGGCATTGGAGCGGTGCTTATGCAGGACAAGCACCCTATTGTGTATGAGAGCCGTAAACTCAAGGGCCAGAGAGGCTCTACAGTATTTATGATAAGGAGATGCTCGCTATAATGCATGCCTTGGCAAAATTTAGGCAATATCTTGTGGGCAGTAAGTTCTGCATTAAAACTGACCACAACAGTTTGAGACACTTCCTGGGGCAGCGAGATCTCAATGATCGTCAGCAGAAGTGGGTAAGTAAATTGCAGGCATATGACTTTGATATCTCTTATATCAAAGGCACCCAGAATGTGGTGGCTGATGCTCTCTCACGCAGGCCTTATCTGAGCTCTATGGTTCATATTATAGAGGATTGGAGGCATATGATTGTGGCAGAGTATGCCAAGGATACTTGGGCATCCAGTATCGTTGAGGGATCGATGGTTGACACTAGATACACGCTTGTGAATGACTTGATCATTTACAAGAACATAATTTATTTGATCCCAGGATCGGAGATGAAGAACATTATCATGCGAGCCTTTCATGATGTACCTACAACAGGACATCCCGGGTATTTCAAAACCTACAAACAGATTCGAGAGAGATTTACATGGAAAGGACTTAAGGCAGATGTTCTTCAGTATGTGCGTGAGTGCCCTGTTTGTCAGCAGAACAAGCAGGAGAACACGTATCCGGCAAGATTATTGCAGCCACTTCCGATTCCTGACAGGAAGTGGGAATGCCTGTCGATGGATTTCATTACGGGCTTGCCTAAAGCCCAAGGACGGGATTGTATATATGTAGTTGTGGATCGGCTAACGAAGTATGCCCACTTCTTTCCGATTACCACCACTTACACAGCTACACAGGTAGCAGAGGTTTTCTTCCGTGAGGTATTTCAGACTACATGGGTTGCCTCGGAGCATAGTGAGCGACAGGGATAGTCGGTTCTTGAGTCACTTCTGGCAGGAGGTGTTCAGACTTTGTGGGACCGAGCTTACACCAGCACCAGTTACCACCCGCAAACGATGGGCAGACGGAAGATAGTGAATAAATGGGTGGAAGGTTACCTCAGGAACTACATTGCAGGGCAGCAAAAGGCTTGGGTCAAGTGGATTTATTTGTGCGAGTATTGCTACAACACTACATTCCACATGACCATTCAGATGTCCCCTTTCATGGCATTGTACGGTTATGAGGCGCCGAGCTTTCTTGATTTGCTACTGAGTGACAGTAGAGTGCCGAGTGCTGGAGATTTGTTGCAGGAGAGTCAGGACACTATGAGGGCTCTCAAGGAGAATATTGCTAAGGCACAGAATCAGCAGAAGCAGTACGCAGATCAGAAGAGGACAGAGAGGTCTTTTGAGGTGGGTGACATGGTTTATCTTATGCTGCAGCCCTACCGTCAGTCTACTCTTAGGAAGAGTGGTTCAGAGAAGCTTAAGCCATGATACTACGTTGTGACCTTTTCACACATCGCCCCATCGCCAATGGGGACCCCCAGTTGCCTGCTAGTTTTTAGGGTTTTGTCTCCTTGCAACGGTTACGTGAGATCACTTTGTTAAGAGTTTCAAGGTCAGTTTGCCGAGAGTTACCCGAGCCAAGTTAGTAATTCATGCTTGAATCAGTGCGTAGACGTCATGGAAGCGCTCAGAAGGCCCAGGAAACGAAGATCGCCTGTGAATTCGGCCAATTCTGACACTTCCTATTTTTTAGGGAAATTTGCTTTTTTCGATTTTTCATTTTTAGCATTTTTGGGCCAAACAAGGTTCCCTATTTTTTAGGGTTTGCTTTTTCTATTTTTAGAAAGTTTCTATTTTTGGAAAGTTTCTATATTTAGAAGGTCCCGAATTCCAAAAATGCACTCAGAAGTTCAAAAAACTTGATAGAACTCTCAGAAAATCAAAGAGAAAATTTGAAAAATTATTGAAAAATTATTGAAAAATCTGGAAAAAACAGTCAAAAAGCATGAAAATCAGACCAAAAAAACGTTGAAATCTGGAAAAATCAGGTCAAAACCAGTCAGATCTGAGGTCGAAATCACCAGAAATCAGGTCAAAAAAGACGAAATTCATGAAGTAAATGGCTAAGTCTGAAATTCGCCATGGAAGAAGGATGAAGGAAGATGTCTAAAAGCTGGTAAAGTCCGCCCAGCAGCAAAGAAGAATGTCCAAGGCTAAGGCAAAGTCCGCCATATTCAAGATGGATGATGCTAAGATCTTTCAAAGTCCGCCATGTACTTGGAAGAAAGTGCCAAAAAGTTTTGAAGTCCGCCCTCAACATCCTAGCCTCCTCTAAATACCGCCATATTCAAAGAAGGATGTCCAAAGAGCTTTGAAGTCCGCCACACTTTGGCAAGGATAGTATAAAGTCCGCCCTTGAAAGGTGGGACTTGGCCAAAGACCATCCAAAGTCCGCCTAGGTATGTGAAAGGAAAAAAAATCAAAATTTTTACTAAGTATTGATGCCCAGCAAAGAGAATTTCGAAAATCTGCTAAGTGTGAGGGCCTAAAAAGGTGGAAAGTTGATCTTTGGCTAAATATTATGACATTTCCAAGAGGCAAAATGTTGAGACAAATGCTAAGAAGCTTTGAAGTCCGCCCTAGAAAAGAGGGACATCCAAGATGCTTGTCCAAGATGCTTGTCCAAGAGGTTAGCTAAGGTGAAGTCCGCCTAGGCACATGAAGGGATAAAATAATGATTTTTGCTAAGTGTTGGTGCCTACCAAGGAAAAATTCAAATATTTGCCTAAGTATAGAGGCTAAATGATGAAAAATGAAGGTTTTGGGCTAGGAATCATGACGTCCTCAAGAGGTTAAGTGCCAAGTTTGGGAGGACAAGTGCTAAAGAAGTTAGGCTATGGTGAGAAATAAGATGAAATGTGCCTAGCACAAAGGTGGAAGAAAATTTAAATTGCCTAAGTATGGATGCCTGGAGAAAATGTTAAGAAATTGACAACTTTGGCCAGAGAAAAATGCAAAAGGCAAGGAGAAAGGAAGGATCGCCCTTGGCTAGGGGGAAGAAGAATTTGTCAAGCGTCGAAGAAATTCGCCCGATGAAGACACCCAGATGAGGATTTTGCCTAGAAAAATTCGACTGAGCAAGAGAAAATTTGACTTTGGCAGAAGAAAATAGGCTCAGTGCAAAGGAAAAGTTGGCTATGGCGAAGAAAAAAGGGGATCTGGCATAAAGTTTGTCGACGGAATGGCTTAAGTTTTGACTTGGCTAGACGAAATTGAGGATAAAATTGGAAAATACACTTTTAGCCGAGAAAAATGAAAGGAAAATCAAAATAGCCATGGGTCCAAAACGAACGGGTTGGAATAAATTAAAATATTTTTAATATTTTAATAATTTATTTTCAACTACTCGGAAATTTAAAATGCCTTGGACAAAATCGAATTTGCTAGACAAGAGTTGGAAGGAAATAAATTACGCCGGCCAGAGATAAAATCCAACAAGCAAAATTAAATTCGCCATGAATTTAATTAAATATTTAATGTTTCTTTTAAAATTCGAAAAAATCAAAGATAAACATTAAGCAAAAATCGAATTTTTGAAGATCAGTAAGATTTGCTTGGATAAGCTCGAGACTGATTCTTTTCAAAAAATAAAGGGAAACCTGCCTGTTTAATCAAAAGAAGACAAATTGAGATCGAGAGAGAAAATGGAAATTGCTAAAACAAATCAAGCTCTTCAGCATTATAATGAGTTTCAGCAACTCATTTTTTCACACACAGCTGAAGAGAAATTTAATATCTCTCGGAATTCTCAGGCAGTTGATTATTCAATAGGCAGAATCGAATTGTCCAGAAGGTGAAGTAGTGTTATGCTGAAGAATTTTCACAGGAAAAGAGAAAAGATTTATTGAAAGCTGAAATTCTTTTGTGAAAAGGGGGCGCACTTCTTCTTCTAAAAAAATCAGATTTTAAATCTGATTTGCAGCCAATAGTTCTTCACTGAGGTTTGATGTTCCATCAAGTTGATTCGCTATCTCTTTTCTGTCCTTTCATCTTGACGAAGTTCTGGCGAAATTTTCAACTTTATCCAATTTACTTTCAGCTTGCTTTTTCGCAACAATTTAATTATTTAACCAGCTGAAAGTAAATTTTCGAATCCAAGGCATGAGATTTAATTATTTGAAAAAGTCTTTGTATTAATGTTAATCTTTTGGATTGCAGGTTGACGACCACGGCAGGCGAACCATCAAAGAAGCTGAAAATGAAGTTTGCCAGCAAAGGTGCTCAGCGAGAGACCAAAGTCATTTCAAAATGGAAGAATGTCGTGGACACCGATCTTGGACACGTCGACTTTGATGAGTTTAAGAAAAGAGTGTAAGGGCAGAAGGGACTTCCCACGCCGATAGCCAAACGGGTAGTCAGAAATGGGATATTTCAGGCAGCTGGTTTCCCACCGGCAATGGATTGTGCAGAATTAATGGTGGAGTGTGCTCTCCACTATGACGCTCAGAAGAGACAGATCATCGCACCTGATGGAAGAGTCTTGGCACACTTGGGCGAAGTGGCAATCCAGGAAACCTTCGGCATCCCGGAACATTCACGGACGGTCTATAAGACCAAGGAAGAAGCCAAAAGATTATATGACAGCCAACTAGATTTGTGCGCCACAACAGTTAACAAAGTATGGATGGACAAGCCTAAGCCATCAATCAAGAAGATGCCCAAGAGACCTCGCCGGACAGACTTCAAGGAAGATTTTGGAGATATCATACTGATGCTGAACAGAATAGCTGGTAACCCGCAAGGCGCCTTTTTCGAGAGCTGGATGTACTATTTCATAGACGAGATCACTTCTGGCGTCAAAATGTTCAACTGGTCACGGATGATAAGTGACAACCTCCACGAGCAATTGATCAACCTCGAAGAGACTAAGTCTTTTCATATGAGTTCGTATGTTGTATACCTGTTGGCCAGATCATACAAGTATCCAGGATTGATTTGCAAGGGCAAAATTGGCAACGGGGAGAACGAACTCAGGCCTTACGACTGTTACCCACAACTCCAATTGAAGGAGAAGACTCACTTCAGGAGGGTGCATGATGCCTTCCTAATGCATATTACCAGAAAGCTTCAAGGAGGAGTGCATTAGAGGCTGAGCCATGAGGCGAAAAGTTTAATTAGTAAGTACGGATCTTGGTTCATCCAGTTCCCGAAATTCACATATGTCAGGATCTAGGGATTTACCAGAAATCCCTATAAATTGCCCATCTATCCAACAAATCGGATGATCTTGCTCAAGGTCCTTAGACAGTTGGAAGAGTATCAGAATATTCAGAGGCCAACCAAGAAGGCATCTGTCACGTTCCCATTTTTCATCGGGAACATGTTGGAGTATTGTCCATCAGCACAGGCAGCTGAGAGTGCAAGATTGGAGATCCAGTGGTATCCATTTATAGCCTACAAGTCCAGGGTCAACTTTGACCCACATCATAATATTCGGACAGTAGAAGGGAGAAAGTACAAGCACAGGATGGAACTGGAAGATTTCTGGGCAAATGCTGCCGATGAGTATGAAGTTAGACAAAGAATGTGGTCCAGGATGCCACTAGATTTCATGAGGGCAATTGAGTTTTGCCGGGTGCCTGATTAGTTACAAGATGATGGGAACCACGTCCAGCCACGCTTCGAGGAAAGCCGACCTCTTCCTCCAGTGAAATGGTCAGAACCTGAGCACGCAGACCTGGCAACCTTAATGAGACCAGTGACTAAATACTCTCAGTGGTGGGTTGACTATCATGCCCAATAATTGAGATAGAGAGGAATCACGCTCACATACGACCTACTGAGCGAGTCAGAATCATATTCTTCTAATGCCGGTGCATCCCATCAGGACTTGGTCGGGATGGGAGAGAAAAGGAAGGAAATAGTGCCAAGTGCTGAGCCTGCTTCCAAGAGGCATAAGGGAGAACCATCTCGTTCAGCAGTATCCCGGAATATTGACGAGCTGGTGGCTACTATAGACGAGTCCTTGGTAGAGATGCTTGAACCTCCTGCAGTTCAGGAAGAGAATGATGAACCTATTCAGCTGGATGATGAGGAGCCCTTGTCACCTACGGGCACGGAAATCTTAGGTTCAGACAATGAGATAGAAGTCCAGAATAATGACTTCGAGGAGGGAATGATTTCCGCTCTTAGAGGGGTGGTGGATGTTCCGAATGAGGAAGAGGTTCAAGTAGAGGATGGGATTGAACAGCCGACCATTCCAGAGTGGCTGATTGAAAGGATGAAAATTCAAGTACCTGCAGAAGCTCAAGAAGAAGAGGATGATACTGCCGATTTCTTGGCAAGGTTGGAGCAAGTCACAATCAAGAAGCCTGCCAAGAAATTCTCCACCATTCAAAGGAACGAGGCAGGCAACCGTTCTGTACACATTGCAGTACCCACGGTGGACAAGCCACGAGATGAGATCACTCCTCAGGAGTATGCTATAACCACTGTTGATCTCGGCCCAACTTCAAAAGGCCAAGAAGTTGCGGAATTGGATAATTCTGTCTCGACCATCAAAGCGAGACTGGAAAAAGAAGTGGCTAAGAAGAAAGAGTATAAGAAGGAGGTTGAACGTCTTAAGGAATATATATGGCATTTAACCCAGCCACTTGATCAGGGTAATGCGATTGTTCCTCCTCTCCTCAATTCATCACAGGAGGCGACCAGGGATGTCGAGCACGGGATGGTGACGGCCAAGGAAGCTCAGGATTGGATGGTGAGTGAAGGCACGAAAGCGGCATTGTTCATGGAGAAGTTGGCACTTGCTTATGGGCAAACCTCATGCTTCCTTTCCAGACCTATGGATATGGCGGAAACATGGGAAGGTATTCCGGATATGCAGGAGAGGCTTATTCCATGCCTCAGGCTATTGAAGGGCACTCCAAGAGAGGAGTTGGTCGCTGGGAAGGTGATTGCTGCAGGAGCAACATATGATTTCAATCACTAGTTTTGGGCAGTAACTATATGTAGGGAAGTTCTGGAGAAGGGAAAAGTGGATGGACTCAGAATCAAGGAGCAGGTAAAGGACATTCGGGAGAAAATTCACATGACAACTGCAGAAATGTTTGATCAAGAGATTGTCCGAGAGAAGGATATGCAACTGGAGGAGCCGAAACGAAGGGTTCAAGAAGTTTTCTTCTCGACTACTGGACCACTTCTAAGAAAGGATTTTGCGAAGGTGGCAAGTCTTTCGGCCATCCGGAATGACTTTAGGAAGCAGGAAGCAGAATGGGCAAATACCTTTGCCAAATGTGTAGAGAACTTGGATGAGCTTGAATTCCGGATCAGCATGCTGCCACCTGTCACGATGGAGGAGGTCATTGCAGTAGTGTCCAGATTCATAGCTGCTCAGAAGGATAAGGACGCCTCTCCTAGAATATAGCTTTAATTGCCTCTCTACTGATAGTTTATTGATGGATAACTCTTGTTATTTTGGGAAACCCTAATTAGGGTTTGGTTGTAATAATCTTGGCCGTTAATCTTGTTTTAATCTCGGCCCTTCATTTCATTTTTGAAGCTCTATATAAACTGATGCTCTCTCACTTTCATTTGTGTGGAGATAGGATATGAGATTGTTGCATTGAGACTTTCGAATAATAAAAGCTCTTGAGCATGATTTGCCTTGAATAACTTCTTATTATCAAATAGTAAGCGAGGTTGCATATCTTCTTCCGCCATAGATAAAAGTTAAAGTTAGATTAGGTAGAATTTGCTTTGAAAGTTGGTTAATTGAATGAGAGATTGATTGTATTGATTCAATGGTGAAGTGTAGCTCATACTTTCTTCGAATGGATGATTTGCATTCGATGCATAAAGTTAGCCCGAGCTCTTAATTGTGGAAACTTAACTTCAGCCTCATTCGAGGTTTGAAAATTATTACCACAACCCTTGAAGATTGCACCCATTTTGCGTATGTTGTCGTGCAAGAGGCGAAACAAAGTGTGGTTTATTCCCTTCACCGAATCCTTATTGTCTCTTGAGTTCTTAGGCATAGACTAGATTCTCCTAAACCCTATACTTTTTGCCATTTTTTGAGATCTACATGGAAAGTCCTAATTGAAAGCCTTCAATGATAAATTCCCTAAGTCCTAAACTTGTGAAGATTTTCTTACGTAAGTCCCCTTGTTTATTACCAGCATATCACAACGGCCATTGAGCTTATCCACACGTCGAGACCCAACAAAAGCAACCTTGGAATTGCCATATGATCTTCTCGCAATCTTAGCATACGCGGTGGTTTTTCAAGAGAGGATAGAGTGTCTTTGGACATTTTATTCTGTGTGTTCGGTGGATGATAAAACGTACACCAACACTACGGTCCTTTCAGGATCCTGAGGCGTGTTGGAGAGGTGGCTTATGAGCTAGAGCTTCCGGCAGAGAGCAAGGTCCACAATGTTTTTCACGTGTCACGTCTCAAGAAGGCGTTGGGACACCGTGTGGTACCTTCGGCAGTTTTACCTCCCTTAGATGATGAGGGAAAGTTGATTCTAGTACCTGAGTCTATCCTGGAGTACAGAGAGAGACAGTTGCGTAGGAGGACTATTAGGGAGTATTTGGTGAAATGGAGAGATTTGCCAGTGGAGGATGCTACATGGGAGAGTGAGGATATTCTGCAGCATCCGGAGTTGAGATTGCTTGAGGACAAGCAATTTCAGGAGGGGCGGACTGTCATGTCCCCTTCCAGTTGACATCTCTCAGAGCTCATGATTAGCCTATTATGCGACCCTCGTAGGCTGATAGGATGGATAGAGGGTCTTGTTGGAGTTGGGCTTGGTTTCGAATTGTCAGAATTTACCAGTTGGTTTTCGTTTGGGGTCAATCGGACAACTTTTGCTCAACTTACTATTTTTAGTAAGTGGTGGGAGCACCCCTGCTATTTTTAGCATTTCAGTCTGGTCACATGGAGAATCAATCATTCAGCACCCAGCTTCAAACGGTTCGTCAATTGGACTGGTAGTGAAGGAGATATTAATATTTATTTGTTAAAATAAATATTATCAAGTCAAAGCTTATAAAATTAAGTTATAATATATAATTTATATTATAACTAAAGTGAATTTAATGAAGGGGGCATACTTCATTAAAAGGGGGGGCCACTTTTGAAATTTATTATATTTAATTAAGTGGGGCGCCAACTGGTGATTATTAAATATTTCGGTGATTATTAAATTGAAATATTAAAGTCGAATTTTAATATCATTGGGAAGAAAAAAGAAATTCGACCTAATTGAGAAATATAAGTGTTTTCACGGGAAAGGATAATTTATCATTGATGAGAAGAATTTTTGAGTTTCTTTCAACCAGAGCACGAAAGCCAAGGGTTTCAGTCTCAGAGCATTGGAGAACGAACCATCTCCAGTGAAAGCAATTCAGAGGTTGTGAAATACCATCCGATTTATTGCCAGCAGTCAGATAGCTTCACCCAGAGGTTATCATTGAGCTTAATTATTTTAAGAAGTCTACAGGGGTTTTGTTGAGAGATTTATCTGAATGCATATCCTACTGATGGCGTCCATTTTCAAGTATTAGATGCTCCCATCCAAGGCCGTACGATTTTATGAGCTGCTGGTGGTGAGCCATACCATCTCTAGAGAGCTGCTGAAAGACGTGTTTTTGCATCTTGAGTCAAGCGCTCCACTTCAGGGAAGAATCTGTGCACAAACAGGGGCGGCTGGGTATTCTTTGTTGATTTCCATCATTGCACAAAGGGAGAAGCCATTAGGGAGCAGGCCGTACAATTTCTTGTGATCACCAGGTGTCTTCAGCAATCCCAGAAATCAGAAAAAAAACGTCTTCAGCAATTTCCAGGTTCTTACAGAAAAAGAATAAATATTTAAATAGTTGAATATTGCATGCAATGTTGTCTACTTGTATTGCCATTTATTTGCAAAATAATTAAGAATCATATTCGCTTGGCATCTGAAGTTTATTTCAAATTCTCGTATTTATTTTCTGTACTGGCATTATTATTCTTTCACTGCAAAAATCAGAAAAATCAGAAGTTACCAAAATAAACAAAAAATCGCAATTTTCATTTATTCATGCAAAAACGTCAAAAACAAGCAAAAAATACAGACAGTTCAGTGATCAGTTAGAACAGGGGTTTCTACATTGGCGCAGTTTTAGCTTCAAGGCTAGGGGGTGTCATTCATGAGGGTAAAACGAGGGTTCATTAACATATGGGCTTGTAATCACTCCATGAACCTTGTTGGACATTTTAACAAATTATAAGCCTTTTTGGTTCCATTGGCACTTTAGTGAAGGTTTGAAACCACTTTGAAATTTTCAACATCCACTAAGCGTGACATTCGTTCATTCATTGGCACTTTGATGAAAGTTACAAACTATCTTGACTTCGTCGATGAACACTATGGCCGTCCCTTATTTATCAACACATTGATGAGTTCTCACAACTGTTTCGAGTTCCAACGAGAGGTAGGAACCTAGCCAATTAGCCAAAAAGAACTACATAAGACCTTGTTGGTGATTTCCCCTTGGTTTGGGACCAAGCTTTGGCACTTACAAAGGTTTCAAAACCTTACCACACATTGAAAAACATTGCAAAGTTTCTTCAATGCCCAATACTTAGGATCTTTTGATGAAAATCAAGTTGGTTCAACACAAGGGATGCAACAAAGAAACTAGAGAGCAAGATATTGGGCAAAATTATAATGCTTCCCTCTAATTAATTTCAAGCCCATAGATGAGGTTAGCATGTGATGAGAAACAACGAACAACACATGGAATGAGTGTAGGACAAAGAAAGAAAAGGGGAAATGCAGGGAACAAAATTGAAAAGAGGATACACTAGATGAATAGAAAGGGGGCTAGATGGAGTCATGGGATGAGACTAGAACTTGGGACTAAGTCCCAAAGTTCCAAATTCAGATGGACATTTGTGACCCAAGAAAAGAGGTAGAAGAATAGTGTGAATATTAGGGGCTGGATCTTGGGAGGAAAGATGGAAATAGAAATTGGATGAAGGGAGATCCATGGGGGTTGAGGTCAGAATGGATGAAGGACTTGGAAATTGGGCGAGGTGTAGAGTTTGTGTGGAGGCCTCGAATTTGAAGGAAGCTTGGGGGAAGGGTTGGGGAAAAGATTAGGTTGCAGGACCAGAGAGTAAATGGGGATTGGGATCAAGAGAAGAATGTGAACTGGGATCAAAGGAGGTGTGGGAACTGAAGTTGGGTTTAGGAATTGGTTGGGGATTGGGTGCTGGGAGGGAATTGGAACCAAGGACCTTGAAGAAGTTCTCAGGTCTTAGGTCCCTCTAGGGTTTCACAACTTGGGGGGAGGAATTGTTGAGAGGGGATAGGAAGGATGGGGTCTAGGTCTTGGGAGGAATTATAAACAAAGGAGAGGAGAAGGAATGGGAAGAGGGGCTTTGTGGGGATCAGGAAGTGGGAAGGACTTGGCACTTGGGATTAGGTGCCAAGATTTGGGGTTCATCCGTGAGCCTAAGGTCCGATAGGGAGGAAGGAAAGGGAGTAGGAAATGGGACAAAAGGAGGATTAATGATGTGGGGTTGGGGCAACTTGGCACTAGGAACTTGGTGCCAGGGTTTGGGATACCTTTGGAGTTCTAGGTTCTAGCGTGGAGGAACAAGATGAAGGGGATCAATAGTACCAAGGTTCCAAGGAGTTTTGGAACTTCGGGTAGGATGTAGAGTGGGAGTAGGATAGTGGGGGGGGACTTGGCACCACATACTAGGGGCAAAAATCCAAGGTTCCTTCATGAGCCCAAGGCCCAATGGGGAGGAACAAGGAGTGGAAGTGAGATCATGGCAAGGAATAGGATGTGCAGCAGGGATAGTCACAAGGGTAGGGATTGAGGTTTTGAGGGAACTTAGAAACCTTAGATCCTGTGCAAAGTGCACAAGTCCAACAAAAGCCCAAAAGTTTGCCAAGGTGAAACACACTCATAGACACGTTGGCACATAGATAGGACTTCACCATGAGAACACTACCAACGTAAAAATCACTAAGGACTTTGATAAAACACATTGATTGAGCGTCCTTGGGCAAGACTTAGCATAGGGGTTCCAATTGGTTAATAACTATGGTTGAAGGAGGGTCAAGATACACACAAATAAGGTAGGACTTAGGGGAAGCTTGGCAATGTCAAATCGAGTCCTAACATGATCGTTTTCAATGATACAAATGTCTCTGTGGTATTTTATCACAATGTAATACCATTGTTATAACTTAAGAACCTTAATATTAGTAGATGAACTATGCACTGTCGCAACAGCTTCCCAATGGTGTACAACAAGATTGTCAAATGAGATACTATAGGTGTCTAATAAATTATCTGCATGTCCACTAGAGGATTAAGACTAATAAAGAAACCCTAACAATTGGATGCCATCAATGAGCAGACTTGCAGAGCTTGTTAAGTGTATATGATAGGCTATGTTTGGGGCACAGCCAATGACCTAGCCTTGATTCTGTGCTTGTATGTTGACTTATACATAGGAATTAAACATCCGAAAAGAGACATTAAGGCTAATTTATTGTAGATGTTGGAAAGGATATCAAAGAGGTAAAAATACCGCAGATTTGTGCATAGTTTTCCACAACTAGAAGAGAATTGGTTTCTTAACATAAAGTCATAATCGCCATGACTATGGAACCATAGTTAGTAGAAAAGGTTTTTTATTTTTGATATCCCTTTTCACAATTTGTGTCAATAAATTCCAAATCTGAGTCTAAATCTGACTAATCATCTACTTCAAAATATGCTTATCATAAAGCCATGTCTTCTAAAAAGTGATCGAATGAATCTTCTACAGTTGCAATATCTGGCCATCCATTGCCCTTCCAACTGAAAGACGCAGCAACATGATTATTCTGCATGTGTGTCTCATTTTCACCATTGGATCGTCTTTATAGGGCAGTGGGTTTTTGGGAAACTGATTATTTTGCTTCCATGATTTCCTTGTTCATGTCTGGTTCTTCACAGGTCCATCTGACATATCCATCTTGGTTACCTCTTCCTCATCTGATATAGCTGTCTTTGTCATCTTTGACACATTCAAATCTGTCATTAGCTCATCAGTAAGCATCAGTTGTTCAATTACTGATTATTTGTCAATGCTTATGGGAGAAGGTACTGTTGAGGTTGGCAAGAAGTTAACTGTATCTTCAATAGGTGACCCGCTCTCAAGGTGATGCATTAGAACATCCAGGTCTGGTAATGAATCTTTTAGACATTCTTCTGACTTGATGTATGCTTCTAGAGCTGCATCATCTTAGAAGTGGAGATCAGGCTTTTCATCTAACCTTTCTTTTTCCTCTATTTTATTCAGTGCAGGTCCATGGAAAAGTCGTTCAAATGTGTTGAGAAAATCATCTGCTGTATCTATATCCACGGAGTTATCAATGCCCATTGAGTCTTTAGATGCATTTGGAACATCCTGTTTGTCAGTTTCAGTACTTGGCATCTCCTCCATGGTTGTTGGCGCATATGTCCTAGAACTTCCATATAAAACATTGGCCCTTGCATCTTTGGGCTTGTGGACTATTTAGTCTGAGATTTAGGGGCTGTTTCAAGGGGATCGGGCTTTCCTTGTACTGAAATCACAGTAGAAGACCAATCCAGTTGGATTTTTTAACCCAAAGTTTTGCAAAAATTCCTGCCTAAGAGCAGCCCATAGCTGGCTCGAATGTCAGCAACCACTATTGTCTTCAACATTTGTTTCTCTGGGTAATATGCAAGGGCCACATGAATATCTTTGAGCTGCCCTTCAAGGGTTATTGCTTCAGATTACAAAGAGTAGCACTTTCCTTGAGATTTTGTGTATGCTAAGCCCAAAGCTTTCATGATGATGAGGGGCATGACATTATCTGACACTCATGAATCCAGGATGTAGGTATTCAACTTGAATACCCCAATATACAAAGATACATAGAAAAGGTTTGTTTTCTTGTTCAATCTTCATTGCTTCGTTTTGTTGGTTGGCAGATGATTCAATTAAAGAAACTTTGTTGATTTTTTTGATTTCTTGTTTTGGTGGTTATTTTTATAGAAACTATGACTCACATATTGATATTTATTGGAGAAAAAAAACAGGCTTTTTAAATTTTTTTTGGCTGTAGGATAAAAGAGCCATTTTTTTGAAGAGAGCGGGTCAATCTTGAATCCCACTCTCGAACCTTAATTGGCTTCAATCTTCAAATTTTACTTCCTTAAATTGAAAATTCTACATGTAGTTATCTATAGACTACAAGTATTGGGAGTTTTTCTTCAAAATATATTTTTTTCTAGTTATTCCTTTGCTTTTTTGGCTGAACATTATAATGTATTTGAAACTTTCATTTTTTTTCTTACAAACACTGCTATCGGGCTTTATATGTTGTCTTTGGCATGGGGATTCTAATTTTTTTTTGGGAGAAAGCTCCATTTTTCGTCATTTACATTTTAACAAAGTATCTTCTGGAAGAACCACATAGTGAATGCAGAGGGACTATTTGTGGATCTAATATCCCTAAATAGGTATAATGGACAAAACACAATATCTCCAAAAATTTGCAATAGAAAATTCTGAAATTTTGTTTGCAAATAGATAACCCTTCAACAAGCTCAGATCTATGCTCAGAATATTTTTCTGATTTATTTGCTAATTAATAGAAATTTCTAAATATTTCTTGTCATGTCTCGTTTCCTTGCATAATTTATTGTTTAAATTGAGAAAGTTAAATTATTAGAAAAACTAAAATTATGCTTTTAGATTACTGAGTATTTGGAAAATTAAATTTGCATAATCTATTAAATATATAAATATATAAGAAGTATCTATATATAAATATATAATAACAATATACTATATATATATAAATATATAATAACAATATAAAAAGTATCTATATATAAATATATAATAACAATATACTTCTTATATATATAGATACTTCTTATATATATATATATATATATAAAAAAGAAGTATATATATATATATAAGAAGTATATATATATAAAAAAGAAGAAGTATATATATATATATATATATATATATATATATATATATATATAATAACAATTATATACATACTTCTTATATATATAATTATTAATTATATATATATATATAAACAATTATATAAATACTTCTTATATATAATTACATTATACTTCTTTCATATTGTTATTATATATATATATATATATAATAACAATTATATACATACTTTTTATATATATAATAACAATATACTTCTTATATAGATAAGAAGTATATATATATATATAATAACAATATACTTCTTATAATGGGTGGTTTGGTAGGTGACTTTCCACACTAACGGTTGTGGACAGTTTGTGGTGATATCAATATTGGATCCTCACTTATTGTTTCCCTTTGTTTGAGCTTCTTCGCTTCACAAGCAGGGCTGTGAAGCGATTACCCAGCTTTTGATTGTTGACGTGGCCGAGTTCAGTGTGATGGCTTTGCAAGATGCCTACATGGCAATGTCATCTTGGGTGATTGGCGGTGGGGTATGAATATTTATTGCCCCTGACAAAATTTAAGATTGCAATCGTTTCAAGTTAATGTTGAAGGTGTTAGGTGTAATATGAAGCTTGCTTTTGTTACTTGGCTTGTCATTTCACTTGCATGTTGGGTTCGAATGCTGTGACTTTCTCGCGTGTGGTGGAGCTTGTGCATCAAATACAAGGTGGTTTTTTGTAGGGCTTGAATAATCAAGTTCAGTTTAATTATGGTAAGGACAAGATTACACCGATTTGCATGATAATTTTGAGGACATGGCATTTATTGACGTAAGCTTATATATGCCATAGGGGTGGTAGTTTTGTTATCTGCGAGTTTTAAGTGAAGTTGGGAATGATGGCCGAGCTCTCTAAATTTGTGGTCCACATGTCTGTTGAGACCCTGCTGAGCATAGGGATGGACTCCCTCATACTGGCAGCGGTGAAGATGGCCCTGGGGAAGGGCTTCCTGGGGGATTCGAAGTCGTATCGTATGGACAACAACATCACATCGTGCTTCTTGGCGGTGTTGCTAGATATTAGGATGGCGAAGAAGGATGCCGAGGTTATGATAAAGAAGGCTTTTAAGGCAGATATGCTGGTTGGTCTCAAGGAAATTCTCTATGCCGTCTCGCCTGGTATGGGGGTCCCCTAGCCACGGGATTTGCCGATGATTCATGTGTTGGGTGAGGTAGTGAAATACTACCCCTTTGTCCTTGATCTCAAAGGCATGGCTCTAGTGGAGCACAAGTAGTCGGTGGCGGTTGGGGTTGGCTATCTTCAGAAGGTGTTGAAGCTTCCTCCTGTTCCGGGTGGCAATTGGATTCCAAACTTTAGAGCTTTTTCCCAATAAAATGGTTTTCTTGGCTCGGGTAGGCTTGTTTAGTTTTGGGTTCATGGTCAATGTGTAAGAGCTATTGCTATATGTATGTATCTAGGGGTTGGGGTTTGGTCCATATCTATGTTATGGGTTCGGTTAATGTCTGGTAAAGCTTTGGTTCCGGTCTCTGTGGTCGGTTGTTTTGTATGGGTGTATGAATCTGCATTTTGGGATCTCCTACGTAGTAGATGTCTTGTAACCTTTTTGCTACATCAATATAATTTCTATATTACGAATAAAAAGAAAAATACTTATATATATAAGAAGTATATTGTTATTATATATAGGAAGTATATATATATATATAAATATATGAATATGAAGTCTATTGTTTTTGATTATAGGAAAATAGGTTTTGAAGGGGCCCCGAAACCCTTTACAACATAAATGGCTGCTTCATCATATAATCAAAAACAAAACAAGCAGCCAAAAAATAGCCAAAAACCAACACACAAACAACTAGAAAAAAGGCACAGAAAACAGAACCCAACTAGAAATATATGAATATGAAGTATATTGTTTTTGATTATAGGAAAAACAGGTTTTGAAGAGGCCCTGAAACCCTTTACAAGATAAACCACTGCTTCATCATATAATCAAAAATAGAACAAGCAGCCAAAAAGCAGCCAAAAACCAACACACACACAAACAACCAAAAAAAGGCACAGAAAACAGAACCCAACTAGAGATTTTTGAGAATGTCCATCGCTTCAAGATCACTATCAATGATTTTCTGATGGACATTCATGACTTCCACCACTTCATCAACAGGAATACCAGCCTTTGCATTTAATTTGGTCTTGTTAGAGGTTCTAGTAGAAGGCCCTGTATCACTAGTCGTCTTTTGCTGCGCACCACCACCAACCACCATGTCTTTCATTCTAGAATTGTCCTCCAGCTACTTCTTGGTCTTCTTATGAAGTATATTGTTATTATATATATAAATAAATATTTAAGTATATATGAAATATTTGACATTAAATATAAATTGATTTTGCAATCAAATAAAAGTTTACTTATAAATTAAAAATAAATAAATAAAGTTATTAGAACTGAAAATAATTATTAAGCTATTTTAAATTGAGTAAAAATTGAAATTTGCATGCCATTAAAATGCATGTTACATGCAAAAAGGGCTTTTTAGAAAAGAAAACGTAGTGGAGAATAGGAAAATGAATGCGCATGCAACAGTGGAGTGGATGGCTGTTATGTCTTCAAAACAAAGGTTGTCTTCACACATGTTCATGGACGTTTTTATGAGTAAGGACAGTTGTGTTTTGCATGTAATGTTTTAGTAAACATCTTCGTTACTCAAAGATAATCATTCTTATTTGCCGGTAATAAGTTGCCTTACAGTACATACTATTTATCTATCTAATTAAGTGCCATTAGTTGAAAAAAAAAGGACAGCCAATGCATAGGCAGGAACGTTTTGTTTTAATCAAAGTCATCTCTACGAGAAAATCAATAATAACATAGATAATAATTGAAAGGAGGGAGACATCTCTATTATGAAAATGCATGAGGAATAAAGTCAATCTCAAGCCATGCAAGAAGTAATAGGAACCTTGCAGCAAACTGCATATGGTGGGGTCTCTTTGTCTGTTGGGAATTGCAGATGGATTTGGCATCACCTTCTCGGAGTTTCTGCATCATCATCCTCCGATAGGTAAGTGCCATACTTGTCAAGCTCAAAGAAAATGACAAATTTGGTGACTATTGGAACAGGTAAGTTTCGTACCATCTGCATTCTTTTTTAGTCTTGAACATTTTCCTTTTTTGACAAAGAATGATACATTATAGGTGATATATGTCTGAGGATTTGGTCTACAAACCCAAATACGTGCTTTCAGAGGCCTGAACTTACCAATAGTTATTCAGTGTTTTGTAGAAGACTATTGATATAGTTTTGCATTTCCATATCAATGCTGTCAAACACAATTGGAAATTTGTAAGATACATGCTTAATTTAACAAGTAGATTGTGTAAATGAGATTTTCTTGTTTGTTTGCTTACTTTTGGGTTTATGGGTAATTGGGAACATCATCGCAGGCTGGTTGCAAGATTTGAAAACTGTTTTATATATTTGGAGGTCGATAGCAATGCTATCTATGGTTTTTCGTAGGATATTAATAAATTCAAGATCAAGTGGATAGTATTAATGGGTATTGTTTTATTCTTTGTTATGAGTAATTTGGAAAATTATAGGGCTTGGATCGTTTCTAAGGATGAGGTGGATCACGTTATTGTAATGTGGGGTTTTCAACTTGAGCCACTCTATTTATAAACATAATACTTCACCTTCACACCACAAGCCCTTGGGCATGTGAATGGGCACTTTGATTAGGTTACTGCTTTAAATATTTTTCTAGGTGCCATAATGCTTAGGACCATGTTATTTGATCCTTATATTTTTATGTGCTGTTAAAAATTGTAATCTAGACTTATTAGATGCATTCACTGTGCTTAACTTCAGTGCTGGAATCTCAAACATGGTAACTAGGGGCAGGACCCAACAAGACGAGGAAAATAGCGGAAATTGTAAAACCATAAAATGTCCTCCTTATTTGCATCTAAGTGCCTTCCATCCATATTCCCTTCTTAATTGTTTAAACTAAGTTGCCGAATCAGGTACGGGCACGGGTACGGGTACGTGGATTCGACAAAATTTTTTGGGGGGTTGGGTACGGGTACGTCCGTACAAAAATATTATATATATATATATATATATATATATGAATGATAAACAAAACCATGACAAATTTCAATTTTTGAAACACACATAATTATAAGTTTTTAAAGTTATATAATTATAATATATGAATATTTTTTTTTAAAACTTATATATATTATTTATAATTTAATTATATAAGACTAAGTAAAATTGTAAAATAATAAATTGTATAATATTATGAAAACATAAATATTAAACATGTAAAATGGTAAATAGTAAAACAGTAAATACTAAAATTATTTTTTTATTTTAAAAGTTATATATATTAATAATCTATTATTTAATTATCATAAATTTAGCATTATGAAATATAATTATATATGAATATCTAAAGCCTAAAAGGCTAAAACTTATAAAAAATTAAATTTAAACTAAAAATAAAAAGTAAAAAATACGGGTTGAAGACTAAAGTTTTTCGTTTAAAAAATAAAATGCCCTGGCCGCCCGTTTCTTCCCTAGTCGCGTTTTTGCTTCTTCCTGTCTCTGGTGTCGGGGGTTTTTGCTTCTTCCTGTGTCGCGTTTATGCGTCTATGCTGTGGAAGAAAACTCTCTGCAATCGGCGCGCGTCTGTACAAGCGTGGAAACTGGAAATCGAAAGTTTGTGGCGCGGGCGGGTAAAAGCCAAAGTGAAAAACGAAATAATCAATTTTGCAGTTGATAACACGTGAAATCCGCATTTTCGTCACACGTTTTCCCCTTAAATCGCGCGAAATTCATGAAAATGGTCAAACGCGTTTCCAAAACAGTCAAAAAACGGGGTTGAATCGCCACGACATTAGCAGAAACGGCTCAAATTTTTTTCCAAATATGGAATCGTACCCACAAGGAAAAAATCAATTCCTGGTCGATTCCAAAGAGATTCGTTTCCGTACCCGTATCTGAATCGTTTCGACTCTGGAAACGATGCCCTAAACAGAGTGATTCGGCTACTTAGGTTTAAAACAACTATATAGAATTATTCCCTTCCAAATAACGTTGCATGCTACCTTGTTAGTTTCCTGTAAATACACCGAAATACAAATTTATGTGCTTAACCATGTTGCGTCTTGTCCTTGGCCCCATGTAGCTAGCAGTAGAATCATCGTCTGGAATAAATCATTAATTGTTTCATACTCATGCAATCATTTTGGTCTGTATTGTTATTCTTGTTTTGTACTTCCACTTATGGTCTTGCAGTGGGGTTGGACCTTTGATGGTCACATGCTGTGTGCTCACATTGATATGAGATCAACCCCTATACATGGTTGCTCACGTGTCTGTTTCAAAGTGTGGGCAAAGCCAAAGGAAACTCCTTTGCCCTCTTTGTATACACATAAGCTTGAAATCTGAACTTAGTTGTAAAAGAAGGCTTTCACAATCTTCGGCTCTCATAAGCAATTGGATGCTTGTCTTGCATCAAAACAACCCCAATACCAATATTGGACACACCACACTTGAGCACAAAAGGTTTAGAGAAATCCAGTAACACCAAAACAGGACAAGTACTCATTACCTTCTTAAGATGGTCCATGATCTTTTAAGTCTCATTTGTCCAAACAAAGGCATCCTTCTTGGTCAAATCTGTCAAAGGAGCGGTTAATGAAGAAAATCTCTTCACAAACTGTCTATAATATGTGCATAGACCAATGAATCCCCTCAGTGGCCAATCAAGTATAGCTGGAATCTTCTCCCTATGTGCCTTCACTCCACCTTCACCAATGACATATCCCAAATATAATAGCTTTGTCATGCCAAACTCACACTTAGAGGGTTTCGCAAAAAGGGAGTTTGCTGCTAAGATGCTTAACACCTCATTTAGGTGCCGTATATGCTCCTCCATGTCTTGCTGTACACCAAAATGTCATAAAAAAAGACTAGCACAAACTTCTGCAACTACTTGTTGAACACATAGTTCATGCAAGACTGAAAAGTAACTTGAGCATTTGATAACCCAAAGGGCATCACCAAATACTCCAATGTCCATAGTGGCACCTAAAAGCTATTTTATGCACATCTTGCTTCCGAATCCAAATTTGGTATCTACAACAAAGATCTATTTTGGAGAAATAGATCGCTACCTGTAGCTCGTCCATCAACTTATCAATACATGAAATAGGATACTTGTTCTTGATGGTCTTCTTATTTAGTGCACGACAATCAATGCACATCGTCATGGTACCATCCTTCACCAAGACAACAGAAGAAGCAAAGGGGCTAGAACTAGGCCATATATGTCCTGCATCCAACAACACTCGAATAGTCTTCTCAATTTCATCCTTGAATCGTCTAGGATGATGGTAGGGATCCATAACAATTGGCTTGCTATCCTCAAGCTCAATAACATGCTTGAAACCACAATTTGGAGGTAGACCATGCGATAGATCTTAAAACACTACATTATGCTTGTCCAACAAGCCCTATATGTCAACATGATAGTCACGTTGTTCTGTATTAGTAGACCCATCTAAAATGAAACATTGCACTGCTCACTCAACCTCTGAATGTTGAAAATCTCTCTCCATCCTCCTAGCTGAAATGACTCTAGGAGCATCTGAAGATAAGCCTTGTAATACCACCTTCTGACCTCCTACTATGAAACTCAATTGCATGGTCTAAAAGCCCGTGACATAAGGACTTATAGAATGCAACTATTGAACACCCAACACAACATTGGTCTCATCAATGTCGACCATGTAAAAGTCATTAGTAAGGGTGTAATTACCCAAATTCATACTCAACTGTGGAACACGATTAATACAATGCAACATCATGCCACTTGCTGTCTGCACTCGGAAACCTTCATGCTCCTCAACTTGCAAACCCTGCTTTTTCACATAGGATGAATCGATGAAGCTGTGGGTAGCCCAACTATCAATCAACACAACAACCCTCTATCCTTGCATAACACCCCTTACTTTGAAGGCGTTCTAATGAAGAGTGGTAGTGATAGTTGCAATCACACCATCCATGTATGCCAAATCATCCTGATGCTCATCTGTGCTCGTCTTCCCATCCATCTGCTCATGTTGTTCATCAAGGACCCTTGTCTCCTCCAACTCATCATCACTAGGTTCCTCGAAGACCTCAATCCAGTGGGCCTTGCTCCCATTCCTACACTTATGTCTAGGTGTCCAAGGTTCATGACATTCAAAACAAAGTCTCTTATGTTGCAACTCATCCCTCAATTCACAAGGTGCCCCACCAATCAACCTATAAATCTCCTCAGTTGGTCTAGAAAACTCTCGTTTCTTGTCCCTCCTTTGCGGAAAATTTTGCATTAAGGGTCTCTGCAAAAACTTGCTAGGAAATCTAGCCTGTAGTGGAGATAGCTCCATGTTCCTTGCACGCTTAATAGCATCTTGCAAGGATGGTGGATCACAAGCTTTAACCCAACCCCTAAGAGGTTTTGACAAACCCTCAATGAACCAAGAAGTCAACCTCCTCTTAGGCACATCAGGAACCACTATTGACAATCGCTGAAACTCTAAAATGTATGCTTCATGTGTCCCAACCTATCTCAACTGAGTCAACTCTTTGGAGTATGCCTCTGAATCCTTGCGGTCAAACCACTCTATCAATGTAGTGCAAATTTGATCATAAGAAACTATCGCACCCTAACCCTGTGTCACTAAACCATAATACCACCACTCATGTACCACTCCTTCAAGGTGAAGGGTAGCAAGTTTGATGGCCTCAATCTCCTTCATCTGGTTCATGGCAAGGTAAGTATCCAATTTTTGAATCCAATCTCTAGTTGTACCCTTAGATGATCCATTAAAGCTTGGCAAGGATAGACGACCCAACCTTTTTTGCAGCCCATAATTTTGCTTCCCTTGATTCCATTGAATTTGTTTTGGCTTTGTGTGTTTGGTGATGTCCAAATAATCTCTAAAAGAGATAGCTGATTGAAAATTTGTCCCCAAAGCTCGATACTAGGCCAAAATTTCAGCATTGTAATGTCCCTTACCCGACCTTGCCCTAGGTTTAGGGTTTCTTCTTTCCAAATGAATGTTCTTTTAATAAAGTAACCTTGTTTGGTTTGAAATCTGCATGCACCATATTAACAACATTTCCACAAACACATATCACTGTTAGCATTAATATCTAGATATCCAAAATATAAGCATAATCATAAAAGCAGTAATGAAGACATATGAGGAGTGGCATGGGTAGATCTGCCCAAAGTTATCCATCTAAGCCCAAGAGCACAAGCATCCGTCCAAGACTACCCACCTCGTGGCCCCAAGCGGTAGGAACGTCTGACCAAGACTATTCCACCCTTGGAGTGGCGTGCTTAGTGGAAACACTTGTACCTGCTTTCTCTACCTGTGCCATCACCTTGGAAGACACTTAACTTATTGGGGACAGTTGGGGGAGCGTATAAGTGGCCTGGGCCTACCACCCCTCCATGGCCGCGGCGGATCTTGAGTGGGACCCCCATCCACCCATGCCCCACCCATGCCCTGGGATTGGGCAGACTATGAGTGGAATTTCCATCCCTCCAGGGCCCATCCCTGCCTTGGGTTCTGGGGGCGAACTTAAGTGGGGTTTTTAAGCACCACTTCCCTCTCACCCTTCCTCCCAATAAGCTTAACAAACACTCTGTAGAAAATCTTTTAGCAATCCAATACATTTGCATTTATTATTGATTCCTTAGTCAATATCAACATCATTATCATCATGATAATACTAAAGAAAGCATTATACCAGTAATCTGATTAGTGACATCTACTATATATATATCTAAGGAAAGTATTGCATTCATATTCAGATTTGTAATATCTACTATGTATACATCCAAGAAATCATTTTGATAGTCTGTATCTAAGTATGCATGGTCCTAATGATAATTCTTCCTATTGTTATATTAGTAACACTTATTCATATATCCAAATCGGGGTTAGTGAATACACATATATATATACATATCTACAACATGTTCATCTCTTCTTAATCACACATGGGAAACAGTCATAGCATAAAGGCAATGTAAGCACTCATACATAACCATATTAGATTCCACAACAATCTCGATATACAGATTCCACGCTTGGGTTGACAACATAGGGTGGTTTTGGTACTTATAGTCTATCGACCAGAGGAATTTATAGTCTAGTTACAGCCAAGGTCATAATTCAATGTGAAGATCATTCATCATTCATGTGAGAGAATATTGCAAAAGATAAGTTTGATATATATACAACCATTATTACTGGTAATTATTCAGTCTACTTATTTGGAACGTTAGATCATTTAATGACTAAGTGAGATATCCTCACCTGATTCACTGTGTCGGGTCTACTATAGATTCTAATGACTTCCTTATTTTCTTTATCTTCTATCCCTTCGATCTTATGACACAGATATCTCATGCGACGGGAACAAGAAGTCTTATTCGGGAGTGGTAGTTTAGTGTATATTCGAATATTTTGTCTCTTTCTCTTTTTGTTTTCTTCTTCCCCATGATCGGACCTTACATCCTTCATTTCTACGTCTATGAGAAATCACGCTTCTTCACTTGGGTCACGTCTTTGTGAATTTGGGTGTCTCTTAGTGTTTTAAAGGTGCCTCAGTAATACTACCGACTTGTGTTAATTTCATTAATGGTTTCGATTAAGGCAGTGTGATTAGTTTGATGTTTAACAGAGTTTACATGCTTAAGGACTGTCGGCGTTCATAAGAAATTCCCGATAATATAATATGAGTATTTTCGACAAAGTGGATATCCCATACCCAGAGACCCAATATGACTCTTGATCGATTGGAGCCTTTAATTTCAAATTTACCCAGTATAAACCAATTTCGGGTCTTAGTATTTTGATGTCCTCACATCACGGGAAAATCTTTCAGGCAAATATATTATATATAAAATCGCTTAATACATGAAATATCTAATATGATTATATGATTATATCAATATATCTGTAATGTCTATACATGAAATATATTATATTGATAATCGCTTAATACTAGTAGTTTTATATTAATTTTAATATCTAAACAGTTCTATATTTTAATATTTATAATATTTAAACAGTTCTATATTTTAATATTTATAATATTGTATTTGATAATTTAATTATAATATTATCCAGTGATAATTATAATTAAATTACTAATATTTAACTATGCATTTTGTCTTTATCTTATTTGCTAAATAATATCCATGATATAACATTATTATAATAATATTTGAATTGAAATTTTATAACCTTGATATCTATTTTATTGAGTTGTCGTATTTTCCATAAGTTACAATATTGGGATCATGACAAGCATCCTCATTGTTCTCCATGGGTTCCTCTTGTATAGGCTCATCCTTTTTCAGAAAGGTAGGCATGAAAGGTCTAGATTGTGATGAACCTGAAGGTTTGCTAGTAGAGTGTTTATTGTTTTTTGCATCTTTGCTACTTTCCTCTCTATCCACATGCACCATGTTTCTTGCATTTGTTGTGTTATGAGCTATCTGACTCAAATACAAATTGGTGCTTTGTAACTGTCTTAGCAGTTCTGCAAACATTTGTTTTGTCTCCTCTTCACTTGATGTTGGTGGCTGATCACTGCTATCCATTATTTCCTTTTGCTTTTCAAGGTTATGACCACCCTTCCCACACATACAACCAACCCAAATAGGCTTCCAAGACTTGCAACTTTGATACCACTATAATATCCCTAAATAGGGATAGTGGAAAAAACACAGTATCTCCAAAAATATGCAATAGAAAATTCTGAAATTTTGTTTGCAAATAGATAACCCCTCAACAAGCTCAATTCTATGCTCAAAATATTTTTCTGATTTTTCTGCTAATTAATAGAAATTTCTAAATATTTCTGAATAGCAAATATTTCTGAATAGCAAAAAGTTACAGAAAACACACGAAAAACTGGCCAGAACTTTCAGAAATAGTTTACATTATTTTTTCCTTTTTTTTTGAGATGAATATGACCAGCAAGTACATAGGTTAATGCTCAAGTACCTCAAACATGACTTCAAGACCCTAGCCTTCCCTACCATACCCATAGACAATTAGCGCTGGGTCTCACCCAGCTGTCACCCTTGTCTGTAATGTCCCCACTCTAGTTAGTTTCAGCAGTAGACGGGTTAGCCTATTACTTGGACCCTCGTAGGCTAATATGTTTGGATAGGGGGTCACAGTGGCAGATAATGGTGGGTATTGTCATTTCCACTCCTTCAGTTCAGTATTGGGTTTAGTGCAGGCCTTTGCAGATCAGTGTTTGCCAATTTCTGATGGCACGTCAAAATACTGAGTTTTGAGGGAGATATTAATATTTTAGTGGTTAAGTTATTTAATTAACTTATGGAGATATTATAAAGTTACAATTTGACTTTATAAAAATTAAAGCCACTTAAATATTATAAAGTGAGTTTAAATCACTTAATTCAAAAAATGATACGCCCAAGTTGATAAAACATTATAAAAGATTATAAAGTGACTTGAATACATTTAAATGTATTTAAATGACAAAAGTTGTGCTTTTTGGGGAATCGTGCCATTTTGAGGAGGATAAAATAGGCAAGAAACAAGTCGACCTCACCTTTTGATCATTTGACATCATTTCTTGGCTTCTTGATATTTGTGCCTGAGACAAGGGTTTCAGAGTATTTTCACCATTGGAGAATGAGAATTCTTCAGTGATCTGTGATCTTGAGGCTGTGAAAGACCAACCGAATCATTGCTTCTGAGAGGGCTTCATTCTGGAGTCCATTTGTGCTTCAACAAAGTTTTTTCATTTTAGTTTATTTCCAGTATTAAATAAGGAAGGGCTTATCAGTTTCAGGCGCCTTCATTCATTAGTTGTAGACACAGAATAGCAAGTCGTACCTTCTCTCTCTAGCCGTACTTCTACATAGGGGTGCGTGGTTCCATCTGGCTGGGTGTGGGAGCTGGAGGCTGAAATGCCTTCATTCTGTGCCATTTGTTTGCTCTATCTTGGACGCCTTGCTTCCTCAAGGCCTTTGATCTTGTTTCCATCAGGTAGAAATCATCATCTAGAGGTGGGTGTTGCATTTCACCAGTTTCAACATTTCTTGCCTGGCATGTACCAGATCTTTCTTATTTAATTAATCTGAAGATTTTCGGGTACATTTGTTGTATGCAATTTACTTGTAGCAATTGCCAAATACTTAATAACATTGCAGTTACTCTATTATTCCTTGTTATTTAGTTTTAGTACTGTTTATTGCTTGGCGCACTTCTTTACTTTTTTGCTTAAAATTCATCAAAACAAGTGAAAACACAAAAACAGTACGTTTTTAGCATCAGAGATAGAGTAGAACCAGCAGGGTTCTTCACATTGTCCTTGCTAATGCTAGCCTCAATGATGCTCCTGAAAATGCAGGAATTTTGCTATAGGTTATCCAAATATGATTCTGATATCTTTGAACCACACCTCCATAATGGTCGGCAAAACCTGATAAGAATAGGCAGTTCTGAAAATGATGTGCTAGGGAATCAAAGACCAAAGCTCTTCCTCCGAAACATACCCTACTGACAAGGAGAGCTCGTATGTCTCTCCGAAACTAGGGTTACTCAAGGGTTTCAAGCCTCAAGCCAAGAGATTGCAGCAGCAATAGAGAAAAGTCTGATCACATAATGAGCTCCAAAAGAACCCTAAAATGTTATATAATGACTCACAAAAGAACAATTTAACCTCAGTCATTGATCTATTACCAACTCAATCCAATGCTCCAAATGAAATCCCCAAAAAGCAAGCCAATAAGCTCCTTGAAATCCCATGCCCCCCCTTGACCTTTTTGGCACATGTTTAATAAAATCACTTAATGTACATGTCCCTTGAGTCATTAAACTTAAAAAAGGAAAGACTTAAGTCCTTAGGCTAAGAATCACTTTAGGTGCATAAAAAGATGTGCCCATAACTAAGAATAGAATAGCCTACTTAGGCTAGGAAGTAGGAATAAGTTAAGTTGCATAAATAGACATGGCCACAACTTAAGAATAGAATAGGATACAAACCAAAGACTCCATAGTTACCCAATAATGTTCTTCATCTTCTTCCTCTTGGGTAATCCAAGGAAAGGACAACCCATGCATCGTTAAGCCACATGGCTTGAGTTGGGGACATCATAGTGGATTTATATTTGAAGGAACATTAAGAATTGGAGATTTGACAGATATCCTATCGCATTGGAAAGTCTCATGACAAAAGCTAGTTACAAACAAGAAAGGTAGTACTAGAAGTAACAATTACTCTGTATAGCCACAAGGGATCTGGAAGAGATGTAGTCTATGAAAAGTCAATTTTTTGGGGAATGTTTTGACATTCTTGATTAGTGTTTCTATTTAGAACATGGGAAAGTAAAGGCAAAAAGATTTCTATATGTAGTTGAACTGAATGTATGTTTTTGCTAGCTCAAAAGTTGCTTTTCCTAGTATATGGTTACTTATTTGATATTTTCCTTTATGAAGGGGTAGCTTTGCTCTTATAGAGATTGTTACTTTGTGTGGAACAATTGTCTATTTTAAGGTACTATTATGGGGCCCTTGTAATGTCCCCTTCCTAGGTAGTACAGTTGATTCGGGGGTTAGCCTATCATTTAGATCCTCGTAGGCTGACAGATGTGTTTAGAGGGTCACTTGAGGCAGTTATCCAATGTTTGGGAACATTACTCCAATAGTTGATTCAGGTTTGGGCCTTGGCAGGCACTTACAGAGTGATTTTTAGATACTTACTATTTATAGTAAGTCAGGCAGACAGGGGTTACTATTTCTGGCCGGGCACCTGATTCAGTTGGTTAGCTCAGTTTCGACCCAGTTTGATGAATTGATGAGCAAACAGTGATTATTGAGGCAGTTGATAATTATTAAAGGTTTATTAATTTGACTTTATAATATAAAGTCACTTTAATGAAACATTAAAATTATTATTTAATGGCAAATTATAAAGTATTGATACTTTATAATAAAGAGGTGAATAATATTAAATGAGTATTTTATTACTCATAAAAAAGGGACGCCATTATTTAATTATTTTGCCTAAGTCAGCAAAGGGCGATTTAATTAATATTTTAAATGCTCATTAATTGCTTTTTGAGAAGGGGTCGACTTATTGAGAAGAGTTATATATTTCACAAAAGCAAATCGAACTCATTCATTCATGATTATTCTAATTTGTCTATTTTTCTCTCTGAGAGCATTGGGGTTTGTGAAACAAAGGTTTCTGCAAATCATTGGATTTTGGAGAACGTTCCCTCTTCAGAATCAGACATACTGAGACTGTGAGATACCAGTTGAAGCTTGTCAGTTGAGTGGCTTCATTCAGAGGTCATTACAAAGCTTATTGTGAAGTATTTCATCAAGGATTTGGATCGAACTTCTCCTGAAGGGTTTCCTATTCAGTGGCGGCTAGTTCCTTATCATCTGGCACACCTTTCAAGAAAGTACAAAATTATTAAATGCTGGTTTGGGCCGTACTTTTACAGCAACAAGGGCTGTACTATTCCTGCAAGCTAGGACGCCTTGCCCTTTTGTCTTCTGGCTTCTTCATTTTGGATGCCTAGGGTTTCTGGAGCCTCTGCATCAATTTCGATGTGGGAGATTGCATATTCTCATTCAGCCGTACCATCTCATGCTTCTTTTCAGGCGCCTGCAAGCTTATTCAGGTTCTCAATAAATAGCTTGCCTTTTTACTTGAATGTTTGAATCTCGTAGTTGTAATTATTCTAGAAGATCAATAAACTATCTAGCATCAAATTCTAAGCTGTATTTTGTCATTTAATCTTCTGGTATTTTATTTTATTTTATTTTTTCCAAGCATTTCCTTGCAAAATCGCAATTTCTCTTTATTTGCAAAAAACCACAAAAAAATCAAAAACAAAGAAAACAAACAAACCTTGCATTCTCAGTCAGTGGTTGGGTTGAGAGACACCTGGTCTCTTACAGCCCCAATCTGAAATGTGAACAAAAGAGTACAATACTAGAGAAGATCCTATCAAAGCCTGCATGGACAACTCGTGTAGGGATGTAGTAGGTACATAAAGCAAAATACAATATCTAAGAATCACCCAGAGCAGCAGAGCAACCAAAAATAAAACAACACCCTGTACCAGAATAATTGGGGAAGGCTGAATGTCGCCAACAACCAACACTTGTAGCCACATCCACCTGCTCACGATCAAACACCCGATTGTTCCACCCATCAGCCACTACCACCACTGTCTTGAGCTTGACATCACCATCACCAGGAGAATTTCCAATCCCCTCAAACTTGATGCCACGAATGATCTCCATTCTTTTTCAGACCTCAACACCTCTCTACCAGACAGTCTAGGAAGGGTCAACTCACTAGAAACTTCCAAAGTATGTTTATTGTGAGAAACAAGCAAAATGCTATACTACTGTCCTCAGATTTTGACTTTCCACCCAGTCGGCAAGGATGGGTAGACACACTCGAAACTTCCAAATTATGTTTCTTGTGAGAAACAAGCAAAAATATTGACTACTGTAATCAGATCTTGACAGAAAGTAGTGAGAGTGTATGTGCATATTCACCTCTCTCAGCTTGGCCTTCACTGCAACCAACTCTATCTCATCCGCCCTAGAACATCTGACATTTTTCAAACCATCCTTCTGATCTGAGTCCTTGGCGTCCTCTTCTACTTTGTCCTTGGTCATGGTAGCATTCTCAAGAAGGATGAGCAACAACTCCAACCAGCCTTATATTTCCTCATAAAGCACTACACTGACTAGTTTCTCAGAGAAATCTATTACCATCATCATGTGAGAATGAAGAGTTCTGTTGTCTGTCAATCCCTCTTCACCTACAATTTTAGTAGATTTCCTAAGTTGGGTGCCTGGCCACAATGCAGGGGGTCCTTGATTCCCCTTGTCCGCTTATGAGCCATATCACCAAGGGCAAACAATATGCAACAAACCATGCACACAGACACCTTACACACCCACATCTTCAAAAACAGTGCCACTCTTAAACTGCTACCATGTTAAACCCTATGAAAAAATCTGTTACAATATGAGAGAAAATGGACCATTGAAATGAAGGCAATGCACGTGGCAGCAATAATACACCTTAGCAAGTCATTTGTCATGCCCCCGCAAAGCAACACTAAATCTTGGCCGACCAGTATAAGGAAGTTTAAATAAATTAATGAAAGAATAAATTTAATTCTATAAACATAGGCCGACCATAAGTATTAGATGTTTTATCATCCAAAAAAGGGATATAAAGATGAGTTAAGAGGAGCAGCGATCAAACTATAGAGGTAGTGATTACTTATAGAGGAAAATAAATTATATTATGAAAGGTAACATAAGGAGCTCGCCCAAGAGAAGAAAGATTACTAATTATTTATTATGAAACGTAACATAAAGAGCAACAATTCCATTTATCAGTAAGACAATGATTCATAATGATGTGATCGCAAAGAGATAATAAGCAGTGATAAAACAATTAGTAGTTTGTATAAGTAATAATCTAAAAGAGACGATTTGTTTGAAGAGACATCTAATTACTTAAAGCATAGCGACCCATGCTCAAGACAACATTGGAATCTAAAGACAAAACACACAAATAAATATTGAGAAGATGCGACTTGATGGTATGTTAACATCGAATAAGTTAAAGGGTGTAACTTAAACATTACTTGTAGTGGTCGCCTCACTTGGAAAAGGCACATATCTTATGGAATGGTATGTCTTTCAAAGACAATCACACTCCTGTAATGGCGTAAATTTGCACCCAGGCAAATTTCCAATTTATTTACCTTCATTTTAGCCTTACAAGTCCAATAATGTAAATACCCACTGCTTTTATCTTGCTTTGCCCACGTGTCCCTGTCGTTTTGTGTCGGTGAGGGAATTTTCGTTCGGGACGCATGCGTGCCACGTGGACGTCTGCACTCTACGTTGTCGCCGTGACAAAGATTCCTCCATCTAGAATTTGTAGAAGCATTACGATTCCCAAGTGCGTGCGAATGTAACGTTCCCTACCAAATCTTGATCGACGAAAATTGACTATTTGCCTCCATTTTACCCATTTGAATTTCATTCTTTCATTCTCTCACACTCTCATGCAATTTCTCTCTCATTCTTGCAACATTCTTGCTCCATTCCCACTCTTTGCTGCTACCAACTTCTTGCTTGGCTCCTATAGTGCCTTCTTGCTCCAACATCACTGTCATTGCAGATTCACGAAGCTTCATCTCTTTGGCATGGTGTCATCTATCTTCTTCTTCCTCTCTCAACTTTGAGTGCTCGCAGAAAGGAAGGTGATATTGTGCCTTTATGCTTGCTTGCATTATTGTTCTTGTAGAGTAGCATCCAATTTGTCATTGCTGTCTACTTCATTGTGTCATTTCTATTCTCTTCTTTATCGCTTTCTCTATATCGTTGCATATTTGGCTGTCCATGGAGGTGGGAGCACTAAAATGGGGACTTGACTTAGGCAAGTTCCAAACATAGCACCAACATTTTCTCGTCACTTTGTGTGGTGGTGCTATTTGTTTGCTTGGAGCTAGCTGGCAAATTGGACCTTGAGTAAGTTGGTGTTCTTCTTCCTTTGTGAAATATTCCGAGCCAAATTTTTTCAAATTTTCAATTGCAACAAGCAGAGCAATCCACAATCGTTAGGGTTAGCTCTAAACCAGAACGATACTGAAACAACTCTAACCAGAATGTACACCAGGATCCCGATGAGGGCAAGGTGTGAGCATTGGTCAGAGGATCTGAATGCAAAAACAGAACTGGAAGGAACTCTAACCAAGAATGGCGCCGATGATGGTGAGCATATGGTCAGAGGATCTTCTACCACTACAAGTACTGAAAGGGAACTCATCACAGTATGTGCTACCCAATCCAGTATGGAGTTGAGGCGACCATATGGCGGAGTGCTAAGAATTACAATGCTTTGAAGGGAAATAAGCTAGAATGCTGAAGTAACTCGACACCCAGAATGTGCTTTCTAACCCGGAGGGGGAAAGGAGCTACCATAGGGCGGAGATGTAAGATATTACAAAGCAATTACAGAATGTAAAGCATGAGTGTTACAAATCATGAAAAAGCAGGATTAAAGAACTGCTGTCAGTACTACTGCCAGCTTACAATAATTATGAATCCCTGCAAGATCAATATTAGAGCTCTTCAAAATTGTTGCAACAACAAGGAACCTTTTACAAAGCCTTTAATGATTTCTTAACTCCGATCCAAGGAAGAAAATGCAGATTTCTTAAATCTGGTTATGACAGACCTGCACTTAAAATAAATAACCAGCAACACAGAAATTCAATGAATAGCTCAAAACTCCCTCAACTCTCACTCAAATTGTCTCAAATCTGATGCAATAGACCCTCAAAATGATGGCGCCTAACTTAGTAATAAGAAATGGCATCTAAAAATGGTTATTAATTACTGACACGAATCCCAAGGCACTCCAGAAAGTACGGCCTTCAAGGAATGACGAATTTGCATTATAAAATCATAAACTTCGTATTAAAATCTGCAAATATTCATGAAGGGGCGCCTCCAACAGGGAAACACAATGAGACAATACCCAGAATGAGAATGTTTAAGATTTGAGACTTGTGAGCAGAAATATACATTCAGCAGTCATGACCAGCAACTCTGAATTGACAGGAAATGATAAAACTCAACTACGAAGGATAGGAAACCAACTATAACTGAAAAGACAAATCAATAACACTCAAACCTCTCAACTAGTTGCTGTCTTTCAAGCAAGAAGAAGAGCCAAGCTAGGAGGCCTTCATTCCTCGAAGCAATCCCAAAGCCAATCTGGCAGCATAACATTCCTGTAGACAAAAGATAATCTCAATGATAACCAATGGCCTCCTTTTATAATTTTCAGATGATCTTTCTCGAAACCCTAAACTTCCTTTTCGAACCAAACCCTAATCCTCCAATAGAAGGCGTCCCACTTTTCCAAGCAAACTTTGACTTTTAATAATACTTTATTTCCTTCTTGAAATTGGCGTCCAATTTGAGCTTGGGTTAATCTTTACTTTATAAGAAATATAATTAATTTCTTTCAATGAGGCGCCCACCCATAAAGACATCTTTTAAAACAACTTAAAGTGACGAGCTAGGCCAAGGGGGTCAATGTTAAAATATAACATTAAAACATGACTTTAATTAAATAATTCGACTTATCTCTCCAATTGTGCCCCGAAGCCATAAATGAGCAAGCCAACTGATCAGTCTGAAGTAGAAAGTCAACCATGCCGAAACCAACAGGAACACTGCCAGAAATAGAATTTACTAAAAATAGTAAATTCCTGAAGATGCTTAGAATGCCAAGAAGAACATATCATTGCGAAGCTCTCTGAAAACCCAGAAAGAATCTGCCATTGAATCAACCAACCTCGAGCAAGAGCATCCTTCAAAACAAGAAACCCTAATTTTACCTTCCGAGTAGCCTACGGGTCTCCGGAATAGGCCAACGGTCACTGGAAAGATCATGCTCGAGAAGGGGACATTACACTTTGTCATTTCGCTATTAGAGTAGCTTTTATAATATTCTTCTTGTTGTACTTCTCATTTCTTTTACTTTTCTGTCAAACTGTAAAACTTCAATAGTCAGGTCGTTAGTAGACTCTATGAGTTTCTGGTTTTTACTTGACTCTCTGTCTGTATAGGACGCCAGTGCGTCTTCGAGACTCCAGTGCGATGCACTAAAGTTTGATCCCCGTGCTGTTGTCCCCTGACAAAGAGTTGTCTGGTTCACAATTCGAGACTTGTGCAGTTTGCTCACCTGGTTCCGAAAAACACCTATCATAAGTAGAAGGGAAACAAGGTCCTGTTTGCCCTTCCTTTTCAGCCTGTCCTTTAACTTATTAGGTAGTCTGAGGTAGTTTAGGGCAGTTCGTTCCCTTAGGCTCTTCCATGACCTGAGAGCATTGGGGCTGACGAATCCCCCTTCTCTACATTTTTGGTGAACCTGACATGAAGTTCTTGTTTTCATTTTTGTGTTGGAAATCTTTCTTTCTTGTCTTGGGTGCATTACAAATTCATGTGTCATGAAGCTTTATGAGCTTTACGACTCAGTCTACAACCTTTGGGCACGTGGTTAGGAGTTTGCGACATATAGGGATGGAATCTAGGGTCGTCACCAGTCCTACCTTCGAGGAAGTAATTTCAGGGATGTCTATTGGATTCTCTAGCCCCTTTGGAGAATCCGCTACATGTGTTGCTATCCCTCCTGCTTCTCCTTTCGCTTTTTCTGTGGAGGGAGATGATGCTCTTGAGGTCCTCATAGAGTAGCTTCTTTCCCTGGACATAAGACTCAGGGAGTTGAGAAGTATTTAGAGAAAGACAAAAATCTTGCTAAAGCTGCTACGGTTGTTAACAGATTGAGAGCTATGTTGGACAAGGACCGGATAGGTCTAGAATTTCTTCGGGGCCTTGCGGACATTGTGGACACTCATGTCCCGGTCTACAATCTTAACTTGGTCGCTACCCAAGACCTTGGCTCCAAGACTGCTGAGAGACAGCTAGAAGTCTTGATGCCTAGGGTGTCGGTGTGTATGACTGAGACTAGCCCTTTTGTTACTATGGACCTCAGCCGACCCCCACTGTTACAGTGAGCAAGGTACCCTTGGGTTTCACTTCCGCCAGTCCTAATGCTCTTGGCGGTAATCCTGGAGCCCACGCTGGTCCCAGTGGTGGGGAATCTGCTGGTATAGGGGTTGGTGGCTCTAGTGGTGGTTCCATTGGTCTTGTTTCGTCCTCTGACATTGTCTTAAATGCTTTATTGCATAATATGGGACATGTGCAAAACTAGTTGGCGAACCTTTCCACCTCTTCTTCTCAACGAATGTTTCAACCTTTCTTTCGTTGCAGTCCTTTGTCTATTGCTATTTTGAACACTCCTATCCCTCAAGGGATGGAGATTCCAAAATTTGAAAAGTATGGTGGTCATGGAGACCCTCAAACACATGTTTCAGCATATAATGCTATGTGCACTGACTTCTTCCATCGTGATGCTTTGATGGCAAAACTTTTTTTGTGATCCCTTAAGGATGCTACCCTTGAGTGGTATTGGAATCTATCGGATAATTCTGTCTTTTCGTTTGATCAGTTGGTGAATCAGTTCTTGAGGTAGTTCCAAGCCAACATCGGATCGAAGATGGCCTTCTCTTATCTCGTCCGATGCAAGCAAGGGGACCACGAAAAGGTAACTGACTTCATTGCTCTTTATCAAGCATTATTCTCTTAGGTCTCTTATCCTTTACTAGATTCCGATGTTCAAAAGGTCTTCATCGTGAACTTATAGAAACAATGGCAAAAGAAGTTCGCCCCGATGAAGTATCCTTCCTTTGCACACCTATGTGTAACATTGCGCGAATACCAATAGATGGTCGCTTAGTTCGGGGGTTCATCCTCGCACTCCTATCCTGATAACCGGTTTGTAGTGTTAGTTTCTGGCAAGAATAAAGCTATTGCGAACGTGGTCTCTACGTCTAAAGACAAAGGCCTAGGGAACAATAGGCATTTTAAAAAACTATATGAATCTTATAGTGCTATTTTGAATAATTTGTTAAAAGATAAAGTTTTAACATTGCCAGAAGTCCAACCTTTGTCCGAGCCATATCCTGAGTGGTATGATGTGCATAAATTCTGTCAATTCCATCGAGTGCACGAACATGACACTGAGCGATGCGTGCACCTGCGTCACAAGAATCAGAAATGCATCGATGACAGGACTATCTGTCTCGATGGGAAGAAACAAAATTCTAATAAATTTGTGGCCAAGGCTAACAGTGAGTTACAAATTTACACTAATCCATTTCCCTCTCACTTTGCAAATTTAGTCACACAATCTTTTACATCTTCTGAGCTAGTTCCATCTGAGTACATGAACATGGTCTCATTCACACTGAAATATCCCCCAATAATTTTTTCAAATTTTAGCCACAACACTTCTCCCATTAGCGTTAGCAAAACCAAATAACTAGCTGAAAGGAACCCCTTCACTTTCTGATCAAACCAGATCCCAGTGTGGGCAAGGTGAGAGCATATGGTAGAAAGGGAATCGTTAGCATATAAACTAAAATTGCTGGAAAGTACAATGCATATGCAACTTGACCACTTATTCAGTGGGAGTAGTTTGACGGCTCAACAAATCAGCATGATGAAGAATTACAAAGTACTGAAAGTAGAGTATTGGGCGGCTTGTCAACCCCTTCCGCTTGTTTAGTGGGCAATACAGAAAGGAAATGTTGAAAGTAAATGGACGGCGAGGCTTGTCCTTTCCACTAAAAGTGGGAATTACAAAATAAAGAGTAGAATTATAAAGGGATTGAATTAGTACTACCATAGTAACGAGACTTGGACTTGGCTTGGACTCGGCTAGGGTGACTCGACTCAGGACTCGTGACTCGGTGTAGACTCGGCAAAATGAAAAAACCCTAGAAATTTAGAGATTTTTAAGGATTTAAAACTTGTTTCAAGCACCCTTTATTGAATAAACCTTAAAGACACAATAACATCATTAAATAGAAGCAAATTTGATCACATACAAAAGTATACATCGATTACATAAGCATAAAGTACACAAATTGTAGCTGAGCTACTGAAGGAAATAGCACACTTAGATATATAAATATAATCAAATGTATACAAAACTCATGGAATATGAAATCCATGACATCAAATGTTCCAAACAAATATGAAATATCAAAACAATAACTACAAGTCTATGGCTCAAAGGAGTTTGCATCCTTCCTATGAAGGCATCTAAGGTGGGTACTAGATGATGTAGCAACTACAACCATAGTCTCTGCTTGTGACTCCATGCCACCCTCACCAACATTAGTTGTGGATGTGTTTGCTCATGCTTTAGCCTCCTCCTTTGCCATGGCTATAGCCTCAGCCTCTCTATCTGCCTGGTCAACCCAATCAAGGTCCTCATCACTAACACAAGTATACATCGATCATATAAGTATAAACACAAATTGTAGTTGAGCTGCTCAAGGAAATAACACACTTAGATATATAGTCAAAGACTCAAATGTATACAAAAATCATCAAATATGAAATCCATGACATCAAAATTTCAAATGTTCCAAACAAATATGAAATATCAAAAGATTCAAAACAATAACTAGAAGTCTATGGCTCAAAGGAGCCTGCATCTTTCCTACGAATGTGTCTAAGATAGGTCATGGATGATGCAACAACCATAATATCAAGTATTAGGGCAATTGCCCTAATGGGGTTGAGGGGCAGTGCCCTTTGTGGGGGTCTAGGCATAGTGCCTCTAGTGGGGTTGAGGGGCAGCGCCCCTTGCGGGGGTTTGGGGGCAGCGCCTCTAGTAGGGTCGAGGGGCAGCGCCCCTTGTGGGGTTCTGGGGGCAGCACCCCTAGTGGGGTCAAGGGGCAATGCCCTTTGCGGGGGTTTGGGGGTAGCGCCCCCAACGAGGTTGAGGGGCAGCGCTCCTCGCGGGGTCCCGAGGCAGCGCACTTGGCGCGCTCCCTGTTGTGATACAGGGCGGGGTCAAGGGATGGAGCCCCCGCCACCAAGCCCAAATTACGACCTCCAAAACCATACAAACCTTCATGGCGTACATCATTTTGAATTCACAATAAGTAAAAAAAAATAAAGTTTTTAACTTTAAATTTCAAGTAATTTTTTGCACTTTTCAAACCTTCCCTGTTGCCGAGTCTTGCTGACAAGACTCTCCTGGACTCGGCGAGTCTGGTGAGTCCACAAAACTCAGTGAGTCCAGCTAGGACTCGACAGGACTCGGCCGAGTCCAAGTCCGAGCCCCCAGGACTCGGCCGGGGTGATTTGACTCGGGGCTTGTTGAGTCGTGGCGAGTCTTGTTACATTGAGTACTACTGATTTCAGCCTTACAATGAGATTAATTTGCAAGTTACAAGAGTTATAGCTGTCCAATCATTGCAAAATGGTATTAGATGATTCTCCAAACTTCTCAAGCTTCACAACTATGAAATACAAGCCAAAATCAGAACTTCTAGCAAACTGATATGAAAAAGCAGCAAACAGAAAACTCAAACCAGCAAGCATAAAACACACCAAAATGCTCACAACTCTTTGAATACGCCTCTGAATGACATGAAATAAAGTGCAAACGAAGCCAAGGAGGTAGGTGCTCAAGTCTAGAGACTCTAGACAATGAAACAACATCAAACACCTGCCAATATTATATGCATGAATTCCAAAGCACTTGCAGGCAAGGTATGGCCTTCAAGGAGGGGCGACCAGCAAGATAAATTCAAAGACTCCACTGAAAATTCTGTTAACTTTGCAGTATGAGGCGTCCAAGATAGACAAATACATAGGGTCAATACCTAGAATGAGCAAAAGTTCACCTAGTGAGCAATGAGCTAAAACGTGCTACAACTATCACAAAACCAGCAAATTGACAACTAAGAAAATCACATCAAAACTTCATAAAACATCAAACATCTTCATCTCAATAAACTCCATCAGCTCTTCAGTGTAAAGAACAGTTTATATCTTAGCTAGTTGCTATCTTTCAAGCAAGAAACTAAGTTTGCTAGGAGGTATGCATTCCTTGAAGTGAGTGAGTAACCATTTTGGCAGCACTTTGTTATAATTTTCAATAGCTACCAACAATGAAGCCCAACACTCTTATTTATAATCTTCTCCACAAATTCAAACTGCTTTTTCCTCCAATTAGGGCGCCCAAACTGAAATCCAAATTCACCCTTTCTCAAATTTCATTTGAGTTTCATTAGCCTCCTTACAAGGTCGTCCAAGGTATTAGAGGAAATAATACTTTATCAAAAACAAATATAACATGAGATGGGCGTCCAAATTGATTTAAGTGAAAAACCTTATAAAAGTTACCTTTTTAATAAAATCAACTTATCTCTCCAAGCTAGGCGTCCACCATGCCTTAGCAAAAATATTTCACTTAAAATAATAATTTCAGCCAAAGTATTGAATTTACCAAAAAGAGCTCCAAGAGTGTGGGAGACCAACTGCCCAAATTGACTTGCCTGAAATAGCCTTTGAATTGGCCTACTGAAACCTTGCTAAAAATAGCACTGCTAAAAATAGCAAGCGTCGAAAATACTGAAATGCGCCGGAAATGCTTATATGCACCGGGAATGCTGATATGCGCAGGAAACCCCAATATTGCATTGCTAAAAATAGCACTTACTATAAATAGCATACTTCTAAAAATAGTGCCCAAATGCATTTTGACCACATTCTGAGTAGCCGTTGCAACTTACTAAAAATAGTAAGTCCGAAAAAGTTTGTCAGATGCAAATGCATATCATACCACTGTGAAGCTCTCTGAAAACCCAGAAAGAAACCAACAACCAATCTACAAAACTCCAACATGCAAACCCCTGAATCCTCAAAAGAAACCTCCAAGCAGCTGGAAACCCTAATTCTACCTCTGACTAGCCTACAAGCATCCGAGAATAGGCTAACAATCAGTGGAAAATGTAGTGCTAAAAATAGGGACATTACGCACACGTACCCCTTCTGTTGAGAATGCAAGTGCAATGCCTGATATAACTTTCACCTTGTATGATGTACTCTTAACAAGGAGCCTTCCCCGCTATACATTCCTGCCCGGATTAATGGAAACACCATAACTAGTGTCCTAGTTGATTCAATGATACATGTAAATGTGATAATGGAGGAAACTTTGTTCATAAATAGTTTACATAAGGAGAGATATGAAGAGTTGCAGACCACTCTCCGTACCCACGATGGACTCTCTATTGCCCCTATGGGCGCTATTTCATTATCAGTCTTAGTTGGACCCAAATTTGTTGATGTGCCATTTGTTGTGATCCTAGAGTCTAAGCTATTTAGAGTCACACTAGGCATTCCATGGCTGGCCTCTTTGAATGACATCGCCTCTATAGTCCATAAATGCTTAAAGTTACCCCATGAAGGCACTGTGCATGTGGTGCATGATACTGGCTATAAACTGCTGGTGTCGTGTGGGGGTTTCTCATTGGATCACTTTGGCCTGCTCCAGTCGGACCTCTCCCTCCTAGGGGAGATTTGTTATATCAAGCTTATGTTAGATAAGGCCGGGGGCATGACGTTGAAAGTCAACTATCCAGTGTCTCCTTATGCTATTTCTGTAAAAGCCTCTATGATAGCACAACAACAAGCTATCTCTTTTGCCCTGCCTAACGGAAAGGAGAAGCTTGCTCGTGCTCTAGAGCCTTCTCCTTCTATGTCTTCGGTTCCACTTGCTTCTGCATCTCATGCTGCGGTGGCATCTTCGATTCCCGCTCCTATGCCTCTTATGGGAAGTGTGATGGTGTCCACATGGCAAAAGCTGAAGCGTGAAGTTTTTTAGTTGCATGTCTTTCCCATGATTCCGCAACCCACTGTCTATGGCAAGGGGAAGCCTCCCCGTGGGGTTGTTCTTGGTTCTTGGTTCTTGGCCTCCGCGGCCTCCTACTGTTCTTCCACTTGTCCCTCAAAAGAGGCTCGTTGCCAAGGCGCCTGTGTCTGTTTCTCCTCCTATGGTTGTTCCTGCTCCTTTGCCTCCTCCTCCTGCTCCTACTCAGGAGACTATCCTTCCACCGGAAACGGTTGTGAAGGATAGTCCTGCAGTTGAGCAACAACCTTTGATCTCTTCTTAGGCCGCGCCCTCCAGTGCCCGCAACTGATGTAATCGGCTTGCGCGTGAGTGCAAGCGCAGGCGAAAGGCTTTGGCTGTGTTGCACGCTGCCTTTTAGAAGATGGAGGGGGAGCTAGTTGCATTTGTCTCCGCCTCCTCTTCTATTGTTCCACTTTCTCCTTCTGTTTCTGCTTCGGTTCCCATCGCTTTTGTCTTGCTTTTGGCTCCTCCAACAGGTCCTGATGATGCTCACCCCAAAAGGGTGCAAGTCTTCATCGCTCCCTTCGTGGAACCCCCTCTCTTGATGTCCCTCCTAGAATCCCTCCTTTCTTGCAATCCATTGACATGCCTCATACCAAGGTGGTGTCTTCTGTGGTTGCCTCTAGTTTCTCCTCTGCTTCTACTTCCTCGATGGGGATCCACATCCTCTGTTGAAGCGCAAGTTGGAGGATGACCTCACCGCGTGTGATGGTGGTAAGAGAGGTTCCCCTCCTTTAGAGGCTAGTTTTGTCTTGGCTTGTGCTGTCCTTGTGATGGAGGCAGCCCTCGCTTCCTCAGAGTTTGTCACTGCCCCTTTTGTTGAGGTCGGCTGTGACTCTTGGGTGCCTCGCCCTTCTTCCACCTAGCTGACACATGGCACTACAAAAAAGTGTATGTTTAATTTGGTGGATTATATCTCGGATTTGTCATTGATTTTCATAAAATTGATGACTTTCGCTTCCCAAGAGCTTGGCGAAGAAGACCTTGAGGGACCTTCGTCCTTGACCCTTGTTGCAGATGAGTTGAAGGGTACTGCCCTTGCTATCCCGCCCTTGCAGGCTCGTCTTCCCTCCCTTATAATGATCTAGATTGGGAGTAGGATGACAATGAGGACTAGGGTGGTGCCTCTTCTACATCTGTAGATTAGATTTGTTTGTGTGTTTGTGTTCCCCTGTGCTTGTCTTTTTATGTTTGTGATCTTGCTTGGAGGACCCTTGCTACCTTGTAGGTACTAGGATATAGGCGTGGAAATCTGTCGTACACTTCTATTTGTGTCATCATTCTTCTATGTGTCGTAATATTGCTTTTTGATATCGGGGACGATGCAAAGTGTTGGGGGCATTTACGCCTTCTTCCATGTTGACCCAATTTTTATTTTCACTTTGTCTTCATGTGCTCTTCTTCATGTTTTGAGAACTTTGGGGATTGATGATTGTTCATACGTATACCATATTATATCTATTTGTATCTATGAACAGTTCTGACCTTGAATTCTCAGATCCCTTTGTCTCTTGATTTCTTCGTCTCTGCTTGTCTGCTTCTTGATGTTGTGGTTCTTATGTGTTGTCCCTCGTACGTGTGACAACATACCACAGATACATCTTGTCATATGTTGCATGCCACAACATCTCTACCTCTCCTTTCTCTCCTTAGGATGTTTCCTTTATTGAAAATCTCTCATTTTTCAAAATGTTGCATTCTCTCAAAAAGGACTCTTGGACAAAATTTTCTTTCGAAAAGGATCCTGTAAGCGAAAGAGTCTGAAAGTTTTCCTTTGAAAAAGGAGCACTTTTTCTAAAATGAAAGATTCTGAAAACTTTACTTTGAAAAAGGAGCATTCTTTCCCACAAATTTCTTGACGAAAAGATCTTTCAAAAGGATTCCTTGTTGACAAAATCACTTGCGAAAAATGTGGTGTCTTTCAATTGGAGTGTTCCTTTGAATGGACCCCTTGGTGTCTTGAAGCAAGGAACCCCCTTTGAAAGCTTTCTTCTCAAGAATTCTTTGGTGTCTTGCAATGTGTGTCTTTTATTTGATATTTGATGTCATGTGTCTTGGTGTCAGACATCTTATATCTTGGTGTGTTGGGGCAGCTTGACTAGACCCGTCTTTTTTGTGACTATTCTGCAATGCAGTTTGCAACAGCCACAGGCCTATCTATTTGATCAGTGTGTTTTTTGTCTATCTAATTAGACTGTGTCTTATCATGCTGGCTTGTGTCTTCTTGTGTCTTATGGATGCGTGTCTTATGATTAGCTTTTTCACCTAACATGTTTGTCTGCAGCCTAACATGCTTGTAGTGAGATCGCAACTAGTTTTGCAGGATCGAAGACTCGTATCATCTTTGCATCTTGCTAGAGCTCCCTCTTTCACGTCTAGGCACGTCGGATCGAAGATTTGCTTCCTCAACGTTATTGGTATATTCTCTTCAATCTCTTTCTACTTTAGCTCACATATGCATTGACATTTATGCTCGCTAAAGTGGGGGCAAAATGTAATAGCTTAAATTTGCACCTAGGCAAATTTCCCATTTATTTACTTTCATTTTAGCCTCACAAGTCTGATAATGTAAATATCTGCTGCTTTTATCTTGCTTTTCCCATGTGTCCCTGTCGTTTTGTGTCGGTGAGGGAATTTTGTCGGGGATGTGTGTGCGCTGCACGGACGTTTGTATGCCATGCTGCTGTCCTGACAAAGATTCCTGTGTCTGGAATTTGCAGAAGCGTTACAATACCTAGGTTTTTGAGAATGTAACGTTCCTTGCTGAATCTTGACTGATGAAAATCGACTATTTGCCTCCATTTTACCCATTTGAACTTCATTCTTTCATTCTCTCACACTCTCATGCACTTCTCTCTCATTTTTGCAACACTTCTTGATCATTCTTGCAACATTCTTTCTTCATTCTCACTCCTTGCTGCTACTAGCTTCTTGCTTGGCTCCTACAGTGCCTTCTTGCTCCAACACCGCTGTCATTGCAGGTTCACGAAGCTTCATCTCTTTGGCGTGGTGTCATCTATCTTCTTCTTCCTCTCTCAGCCTTGAGTGCTCGCAGAAAGGAAGGTGATATTGTGCCTTTTTACTTGCTTGTATTATCGTTCTTGTAGAGGAGCATCTAGGTTGTCATTGCTCTCTACTTCATTGTGTCATTTCTATTCTTTTCTTTATCGCTTTCTCTATATCGTTGCATATGTGGCTGTCCGTGAAGGTGGGAACACTGAAATAGAGACTTGACTGAGGCAAGTTTCAAACATAGCCCCAACATTTTCTCATCACTTTGTGTGTAGGTGCGGTTTGTTTGCTTGGAGCTAGCTGGCAAATTGGGCCTTGAGTAAGTTGGTGTTCTTATTCCTTCTTTGTCATTTCGCTATTAGAGTAGCTTTTACAGTATTCTTCTTGTTGTACTTTGCATTTCTTTTACTTTTCTATCAAACTGTAAAAATTCAATATTTGGGTTGTCAGTAGACTCTATGAGTTTTTGGTTGTTACTTGACCCTCTATTTGTACAAGACACCAGTGCGTCTCTGAGGCTCCAATGCGGCATGCTGAAGTGCGACTCCCACACTGTTGTCCCCTAATAGAGAGCTGTTTGGTTCACAGTCCGAGACTTGTGCAGTCTGCTCACCCGGTTCTAAAATACAGATGTCATAAGCACAAGGGAAACAAGGTCCTGTTTTCCCTTCCTTTTCAGCTTGTCCTTTTTTCTTTAACTTATGAGGTAGTCTGAGGTAGTTTAGGGTTGTTCGTTCCCTTAGGCTCTTCCGTGATCTATATAAAGAGACGTAGGATGTGTAGGTGTGGAACAGGAAAAGATATGTAATATACACATTAGCAGATTTATTCATGAAGAGTGTATGAGCAGATTGGGATAAGGAATGGAATATCATTTGGGAATTGGAGCAGATATCAAGAAGATATATGTGGGAGTAAGAAGATGGTTCAATGAGAGATATAAGAAGACAAATGATAAATCCATAATAAGGGAAGTAAGTTTAATATAATTACACACACACACACATATATAGATATAAGTTCATATCAATTAGAATTAATATATGTTTGATTTACACAAAGCAATCATGTGTAAGGTTGGCAAGGAAACATGTTAGGAAAGGGCAATATAAGTTCTCTCAATGTAAGTACGCCAACCCTAAGTTGGATGGGATTGTCTTGGTTGGATGTTCCTTCCTCTTGGTGCCAAGGGGGGTATGAGCACTCCATTGGGCTTACTTGAGGTGAATAATGTATAGTTTTTGACAACGTAAGTACGCCAACCCTAAGATGGATGGAATTATCTTGGTTGGATGTTCCTGCCACATGGGGCCAAGGGGGGTATGAGCATGCCCTTGGGCTTACTTGTGATGAATAGTTCTTCTAGTGTCCTATCATGCGATTCTCTCCAAACCCTACCATGATTGGTTATTGAAAAGAGTCTATAGATTAGAGTCATGTCTAAGTTGTTATCCATTATTTCATGAATGTTAAATAGCTCAATTATTCTTAAGTTCAATATTTATTATATAATTTACTATGGAATATTACTTGTAAAACATTTTTTTATGTTGCGTAATTGTCTCTTAAGGCAAATTCAGGCATACTCCAAGTAGGGGACATTACACCATCACTAAGCTCACTGGAAATGAGAAAGACATCAACTCCACACACTGACAAAAGGACTAATCATAATGAATATGAATGGTGCTGGTGAAAAGAAAAATCAAGGAGATTTCTCGTTAAGGATGATGTCATTCATACCCTCCCAATCTTCAACATTTGAACTTACTAAAGATGAGAAAGGATTTAATTCAATACCTTGTTGCAAAGCAAATCCACCACCCTGTTACACTCTCATTAACAGTGGGAATGAAATCAAATCAAAGAAATTGCAGATGGGGATGGTTTCTTTCAGCAGTCCACAGAGTTTCCAGTTCAGGCACTCTCTTTGTGTAAATTGTTAATATCATTCACTGAGACCTCTTCCACCAACAATTTATTACAACCCTCTAATTTGGCCAAAGAGAGCCCAACAATCACTTCTCATTCTGCTTCATTGTTGGTCTTATGGTCCAACAAAAGGGATGTACCTTTAATAAAATTCCGGATGAATTGCGATGACATAAGCAGCCCCCCGCTGAACCAAGATTGCCTTGATATGCCCTGCTAAAGTTCAATTTCCAAAACCCTTTTAGGGGCAAGTTCAATTTCCAAAACCCTTCCACGGGTGGGCACAATTTAATCATTTTAAAGATAACCCTATTGATGGGACTATTAGGAACTATTGTTGTTTGACACATATTCTTATATTTACTTTTGAAACAGGGAAATTGGCTTATGTAATGTCCAGGATCAGTTCAAACAAACTGAACAACTAGATTGCATTTACTTCTATGCAAAACTTTTTAAACAGCTTTCAATCTAGATTTGAACAAGCCAATCAAGCTTTGTATATAAGTCCTTAAGAGGTAGTTTTAAACTATTAACTATGGCTTTAATTCTCTGTATAAAACACTTTGTTGTTGATAGAACAGGCCAGATTCATTTCTTTTACATCTTGATTTCCTTATTATTTGATATACTTCAGATAACAAATATGGGTATAAAATTTCATCTAGGTAGTGTATTTTTAGTATTGTTTGAATTATGTTGAACCCAATGCATTGTTGGAAAGACTAAAGTTTTTTGGTGATGCAGTTGTAGGGGCTAATACCATGAGATAAGTTGCTCAGCATCTTGTATCTGATTATGGATGGAATCAGACCTATCAATAAAGCAGACGTCCACAGAATTTGTTCTGGACAAGTTATTCTAGATCTTGCAAGTGCTGTTAAGGAACTTGTAGAAAATAGCTTGGATGCAGGTGCAAACAGTATTGAGGTTCGGCTGAAAGAGTATGGAGGAGAATCCTTTGAGGTTGGAGATAATGGATGTGGTATTTCACCAAACAATTATCAGGTATTTTCAAAAACTTACAGCTGTTTTGAGCTTTTTGACTAATATTAATTTAGTAATTTTATGTGATGAATTAGTTACTAGCTCATCAGGAACTTCACATGACAGATCCCAAACGCACAATTGTTAAAGGTGTGTTGGTACTGTAATTTTGGAACAACTTCTCTCTGAAAGTTTGGCAAGTGAATATGAAATGTCATCTGACATTGATTCTGGGTCAAATCTCTTGATTCAGTTATTACTATTTTAGGTTTAGCATGGGCATGGAATTTTTGGATATTTGATACACAACGTATAGTAAGCCCTTTTTATCAGTCGGTAACTTTCCATTGAATGTTTTTGCCTGCTTATGCCAGCTAACTGGGGCTATACCATAGTAGCATAAGTGCTATAGAATGGCTTTTAAACTTTGAAATTTCTTTTAGTCATGCTTGGCTTATTTTCCATGGTGTTCAGACACTCTGTACAGAAATTTGGTCAAACCCAGTTAAAACTATCAAATCCATATTCAATTTCAAAAATCAGTGGTTAATTGAAAAAAAAAGAATTGAGTGTGAATTATTGAATACAAATGGAATAAGTGAGTAAAATGGAATAATTTAAAAAAAAATTGCTAAATTTTTTAGTGCTATATTTTCTTGTCAAATTTCATGTTTCCAAGTTTTCCACATTTAAAATCCAGGTAACTGAAAAACATTTACACTTCAGCCGTACTATGTCATTGACACATGTTAGTGTTTTAATTGTCTCTTTTGAGACAACTCAAAGTAGAATAGTATGTGAGGTAAAATCTCACTTAAAATGACAAGGGAAGCTCCTTGAGATGTAAACTATCCTAGACAGTAAGCTATAGACAAAATATACAGTTATAAACACTATATAATATTTCTTTGAGGGGTTTGCATAAATGAAAATTGAAATATCTAAGTATCAACCTTCCTTTTTGCCTTGTGTATGAGTAGGAGACTGGTAATGACTCTTATCTCACAAGTGGGATTTTCAGATGACCAGACAACACCAATATAAAGTTTGACAATGTTATTCAGTTTCAATTCAATCAATGAAATTATGAACAGAGGTAAACGACATGAATAACAATTCCAGCACCATAAATGTAGCATCAACCACCATTAAAAATGGCTTTGCTTAAATCACTTATTTATAATTCACATAATACCCAATTTTTGAGATTTAGGATAATAATTATTTTATCTCCAAAATCATTGTTTTAAAGCACAAACACTTTAAGCTATTGAAGAAAAGGAAAGAAAGCACTAAAGCAAAAAATAATTAAAAAATAATAAAATAATAACTAACTAAAGTGATCTACAAAATAGACCCTGACCCTCCTCCGTCTGAAAATAGGACTTTTAGAAACAACAATTTCTATAAATTGCTACAGCTTGAAAAAACAGTTTGACCCTGACCCACCTTATATAAAGAATTACAAGACGATGTTTCTAAAAAGAAACAATCATTAACTATAGCAAACTAAAACAGATAACTGAAAGTTGCTAAAACAAACTAAAGCAGAAATAGAAGTTACTAAAAGCTAACTGAAGCAGACTAAGTTGACTAAAAGTAAACTATACTAACTAAAAGCTAAGATGACCATTAAATATTACAATAATATACTTTATTACTTTTTGTCACATCCACTTTTAGTCTTCCAGTTTTAGATTTAAGTAGGCTCAATTTGTTTTCTTTTTTTCTCTTCTTCTATATCAGCTATAGACAAGCTAGGGTCTAATCCTCCAATTTCATATCCTTCCCCCTAGACAAGATAATTATTCTTATTATCTTTGTTAGACCAAATAAGAGTGGCCTTTTTGACTTTTAGAGTTTCTATGATAGTTTAGTGGGTTTGCTTATTAGTTACCAAAGCTTCAGTTCTCTTGAATGACAAGGAGGGCTTGGGCAGTCTGAGACAGATGTTTCTTTGTTTCCCCTCTAAGCATCTCTAGCACTAATTCTTTGGTATTTTTCTTTTTTGGGGGATTATCTTCTTTCACAATTTCACATGTCTTGTTTTTATTCTCAGAAGGAGGTTCTGTAGGAATTAAAACATATTCCTCATAGGTAGAGGGCTCCTTATATCTACAAGATCAGCTATTTTAAATAATTTCAACTTATGGCTACAAATTGGACTTGAGAATTTTTTATTTCCATGTAAACTAAACCAGTTGCATGACATATTTCAAATAATTTGAACTTGTTCCTCACATTCTAAACCAGGAATAATACTCCTATATTTCAAATAATATGGATTAATAGTTGGATATCAGGAATAATTTGGGCATTTCAAATAATATTTTAATATATAGACTAGTAATAAGTCCATGATATTTGAAATAGTTCATAAGAGCTCTCCTCCATATTTACAATTCCCTTATCAATTATAATATCATCCTTCATTTCCTTAGGAGATTCCAAATCATCTTGGGAAGGAGTATTATTATTGCCAGGTCAACCTTTCGGTTCACTTTTAACCACCAGTTAACAGTAGTTTTTTCCTCAATGGGAGTTTTATTGGCCATAAGTCTATAGGTATTCTATGGGATTTTAAGATTGTCTTTCCTTTGGTGACCATCCCTTCTATATAAAAATAGGCATTTGAACATTCTAGCAATTCCACATCACGTTGAATCGCATTTATTTATTTTTTAATTAAAATATTGAGGGTCTATTATGGGGCCCCATCCCTTAAACAAAACTTTTAGAGAATTAAAGATTGATACATAATTTGCAATAACAAACCATGCCTAGCAAAGGCAGCATTTATAGAGAATAATATTTTCTTAAGCCTTGCCTTTTTTCCTATGAGATTTGAGAACCACATGCTTAAAAGACTATCTTTTTGTAGTCATCATCCTATTAATTAATTTTTTCTATCCTACAGTTTTCTTATCTTTGCCATATTTTGAAGAAGCATGTGAAGCTGATATAGATTGATTTCTTATCGTTAATAAAGATTCTTAGATGTTAAAATCTAAACCTCATTCCTCTTCCTGAAATAACTTAGAGGGCCAAACAATGTCCAAAAACTTGCTAGAGGAAGGCTTAGGCAACTTTGGTCTCCATAATGAGGGAGATGACTCCTTTAAACCTACAACCTTCTTCAATCCCAAAGATCTAACTAAATTTACCATTTCTTTTTCCTTTACTTTTTGTGTTGAATTTTTCTTTAACTTTTCCTTTTGGTTTAGAGAAGAATGCATAATATTTGAGTATTTTTGTGATGAGGGAGGACATGATGCTACATTTTGCTCCTAAAAGTGATTGTTGTTAAGAAGCAACAAGTTCCCTATTACATTAACAATCCTTTAATGACGAGTCATTCAAAACATTAGATGCAACCTGTTTGACTAATAAATGGGAGAAGTGGGCTCCTTGCCAACATATTGCTTGCTTTTAAGGTATTGCGTTTTTTCACCTTACATCTAGATGCTATATGCCCTACTTGAAAGAACTTTTTGAATCAAAGCAATGTTTTCATTGTCTATAACTTGCTTCCAAATCCTATCTTCCTCCTTAAGCCATATCTCATTTGGTAACCCTTTTGAGATATTATCCAATTCCACTTGGATTCTTGATGACATAGAGAAAATCAGTCCATTTGTTTTTGGGTCAATAGCGAAAAATCTACCTAACATATTACCTTTGCCCTAGGATAGGCATGGATGAATCAAAGCACTTTCTGTAGAAACTCTTAATATCCAAGGTTGGTGTAGCTCCCATAATAGAAAAGAAGCTTGTAATACGAGTTTGTCCCTATGGGCTTGGGGGTGATTGATAAGCATTAGATCCATTTCATCATAATGGGGTTCAGTCATGCTGATGGGAAGGAGCAAAGTCATGATGCCAAGAGAGAGTAGGTTGGGGAATCTAAGTAATCTAAGTAGTAATGTTGTGTTGAGAGAGGTGTTGCCTAACTAATTTATCAATTGTAATATGTGAAGTATTGGTATCCAAAGGCATTTTGTGTTGGCTGTTCCTTGTTGCTTGGGTGGGCTAGAAAAAAGATGTGATCAATGTGGGGGGCCTAGAGCCCTTAGTTTCCCCCCCTTGTAGGGATCTATGCCAAAGGACAACGGCCTATGAAGAAAAAGAGCCAGGCACTGTTGGTTTGAGTATCCGAAGAAAAGAAATAGAATATTGACTTAGTTTCTGTAGAGGTAGTAAATTCATCCCCGGATCTCATTGTCAATGGGACATCTAAAAATGAAGTGTTCCTCGGTCTCCATCTCTTGGAGAGAGCAAAGATGACAGATCCAGTTCTGATGGAGGATGTGATGATTAGTTTCAACCCTTAATTGGTGAGCATATTCTCAATTGGCCAAAGGGAAACCTCAAGCCTTGGGACTAGTGATATTGGAGATAGTGAGGGTGGTGAATAAAATCATCCATCGTCTATATTGAATGCTGGTCATAGAAAGCCAGCTTGGGGCTGAGTGGCTCATGGGGGGAGACGGAGGTGGTTTAAATATATTGTCTATGAATATCCTCTTTGGTGGTTCTAGTGAACATCTATAGAACAATATTAAAGATTTCATTGCTCAGTAGGTCAATGCAACAAATCCTCAAAAACAAATGTGAAGATTCAAGATTAATGAGACAACTTATAGAGTGCAAAGTTGAACCCTCCAGGACTGTTGCAGTACACACTGTTATCTATAGAAGGCATAATGAAAGATACAAAGTAGAGCCATTTGGGAATGCATAATATTTTGTATTCTGTTATTCTAGATTCTTGATGCCACTGTTTGGCTATCTGCAGGTGTGGGCAGTGGGGTTCTCTAGTGCTGAGGCTAGTACCAATGCTTGACTGAGCAGACTGCCACTGTCTTGAAAATTTGTCTTGTGCTGCCACCTAGACCATTGTCTCTTATGAAACAATTGTAGTGTGAGTTGAATTTCAATGAAAAGATCAAAAAATAGTAAATACCTTTTGGGTTGTTAATACCATCAGCTGGAAATGCCATTTCTAGCACATATTGCAAATGGTTTTCATCTCAATTTTCATGCCTAATTAGTTATCTCAACAATAAATGTCATGTTGCAAATGAGATTTGATGGCTTCCTGAATATTTATACATGCATATAATTTTATCAAATGCTTCTCTAAGGAACTTCAAATCTTCTTTAATTTCCATACATTCTTTTGATTATTAACATTAATTTCTTTAGAGTCCAATGCTAGTTTGGATTACTGGTGAATTTAATAAGACATATTTTATGATTTTGAAGTTTAAACTATGACATCATTTTGCCACTAGGATTAGGAATGCTTCAAAGATAGAACAGTTATCTTCCTTTGCCTCGGTAATAATGGTTGTGGTCTTTGTTTTTTCTACATTTTTTACAGCTTCTAGCTTCATTCCGAACTGATTTTCTTTTCTTGCAGAGTGCAACCCTCAAGTATCACACTTCCAAGATTTCAGATTTTTCTGATCTTCAATCATTGACTCTTTTTGGATTCCGTGGAGAGGCATTAAGCTCACTTTGTGCTTTGGGAAATGTGACCATTGAAACAAGAACTAAGAACGAATCTGTTGGTACACAATTGATATTCGATCATTCAGGTCTGATTATTTCCCAAAAGAATGTAGCACGCCAGATTGGTACCACAGTTACAGTTGCAAAATTGTTTTCCCCTTTGCCTGTGAGGTATAAGGAGTTCCATCGCAATATACGACGAGGGTATAGCCGCCTTTTGTCTCTATTGCATGTGAGATAATGATCCTTTTGCCTTGTTCATGACAAAATTCCATCTGGTATATATTATGTCTCTCCTATTACTAAGGAATAATGTCTGGTATGTGAAATAATGTTTCAACAATGGTAGATTGTTTCTTGTTATAAGTTGTCTATTTTGTTTTGTTCAAATATAAGAAACAGTTAACATTGGAGTTCACTGGACTCTATAATCATTTTAGGTTATTTCTTTCTGAAGCTTATCCTTTTTGCTTGATACAAACCACAAAAGCTGTTTCATTTATTTATATTATGCTTTCTCATGTACCATCTTATTTTGTTCCCATGCTCGGCATTTTCTTTTTGGCTCTATCCCAATGCAGAAATTTTTGGGTTGTAATATTCAAATAGATGAAAATTTCCCATCTCAACGTAAATTTTCTTGTCTCAAGGAAATTCACAAAGTTTCTCGAGATAAGCTATTTTAATATTTTTAATGCCTTGATTTGCATATCTTAAATAAACCTATAAAGACATTTTTCTCTGTATTTAATAATTTATAGAGTCAGATACGGGTGGACTTATAAATTCTTTGTAATAACCCACATTGGATTATGCACGAATTTAAAGTGATATCTCCAGTTGACATATTTTCATTTTGTCAAATTGTTTGCTTGCCATTCAATAGATGTTGTAGAGGTTTACAAAGGACTGATAAGCATATTAAATGCATACAGACATAATTTCTGATTTTAGCAGGAACAGATTTACAAATTCATGCCTAATATTGAATGACCATTATACTGAGAACTATGCCAACTCTGTCCATAGCAGAAAAACTACTCCTTTACAACTGATAAGGGAAATGTAACATGATCAGTAGTATATAATAGACTGTAAATATTCTTTCAGTCATTCTAAACACTCAGCAAGAAGTTCAAATTCGCATAACACAAAGTACAGAGCATAAATACCAAGTAAATCAATTTCCAGAAAGGTCACGGTTAGCTAGGACTGGGTGTTTGCAGCAGTAATTGTCAGAACCTGTAGCAGCAAATATCTTCTGGACAATGCATTCCTGTGAGTTTGATGCCAGAATAAAGCTCCAATACATCCCTGTGCATGCAACATGTACAGCTGCCTGGAAACAGTACAGCATGTCAATGAAAATTCCCTTCACCCAGACTTCAGGTTTCAAATATCAGGCCTGATTGTAAGTTAATTTCAAAGTTTATGAGTCAGTATCCACAACCACATTTCACTCCAAACTGCTGCTGTCAACAAATTTCATGGTACCGCCAGGTGCTCCTGTACGGACTAAAGAGGAGGTACGATTGCATCCAATAAATTAACTTGCAGGTCAAAAACTAATTTCAATGTTCTAAACTGATCTAATCACCAAGGGAAAGCTTAAAAGACAATACCCACAACCATTAAAGATCACCATCAAACCATTCGAATCGATCAAGAGGGTATGGCACTGTCCATGGTACAGCCTGGGTAATAATTCAAACTTTCAGAAATTCTAGTTTTTAGTGTGCAGACCTGTCTGTAAATAAAATGAATGATTTCTGATCAATACCCAAACTGCATTTTGATTCTCATCACCATTAACCAACATTTGATGGAGACGGGTCTGGAAGCATGGTACAGATAGCTGAAATTGTACGGCTTAACCCAGAAATTAGTTATTCACAATAAATACTACTTTCAATGCTCAAAAACAGTTTACCAGCCAGGACATTAACTTTGATTCACTAGCCACATTCTGCTCCAGCTTGCAAGTGCAAACTCAACAGGGGTGTACAGCTTAGCTCAGGTGTACGGCTCAAACCAAAACTCAATATGCTTTCAAAAAATTTATTTTAATATTTGAATATTGACATCTAACTATGAGGAGAAATAAGGAATGACACCCAAAATCATATCTGCAACATAATTTCAACTAACAACTAAAATATAGGATTCATAGAATCAACTGGTATTGAATAACGAACTCAACCTTCGCTTGCCAAGAATGCTTATCGATAACCTCCAAAATATGCAATTGAAGCACAAGCATAGACTCCGAATGAATCTATTGGCAATCACCCAGAGAGGATCTTTCACCACCTTGGATGATATTCTCCAAGAGGGGTTTTGTCCTCCAAAAGTTTGAGATGAATCAGGTTCAATCTCTAGAACCACAAGGGTTTCGAATAGAGAAATAGAATAAATGAACATAACCAAATGAGCCCTCATAACCTCCTTTTATACCTTCCCTGCCAAACTCTTTGAAAACTTCTATTTAAAAATTCATTTTTTAATTAAAAACTCCCTTTTTGCTCCAAAATGACTTTTTATTTAAAATAATGATAATTTGACTCGCAAGGTCCCTATTTAATACATCCATGATTTAAAACATCTCATCTTGGTTCTGATGAGCTATAACACTAGGGCCTTGTTAAATATTTTAATTAATATTTGGCAACCTTAGTAAATTAATTAAAATAAAGCCATTAATATACTCATTTTGCGGAAATTGTCGGAATGCATCCGAATTGGAAACTAACTGCACTAAAGTGATCCCAATGAATAATGACAAACGAAGCCGATTGAGCGACTTACTATAAAATTATAAATAGAAACTCCCTCCAAGAATCTTGGAGCCCAAACTGGGAGCCAAAAAATACATCCAAAAGCATTGTAGAATTCCTCTACACACTTTGAGCTCATTAGTAACTTCAAACTACCCCTCTGATCAGGCATACTTATCCCAGGAAGACATCTCCAACTGCAGAGCAACAAAACCTTAAATTGGGGACATTACATTCTTACAAAAATATAAGCTATGAGGTGATAGAGCTATCTTCATTGACAGTCATGAGTACAAAGGAGGTCTCACTTGCAGGAGAGGCATACTCTTAGGAGGATATTGAGGAGGCCATCCTTGTGCAACCAACCATCTTCGTGTAGCCAGCCACGGTCCCAATACTTGTTACATTACCAGTTGTAGCTCTGTAACCAACAACACCACTAGTAGTAGTGCCACTGTTGGCCATAGTCCCTCCACCAGTAGTGCCACCTTCGGCTGAAGCCACACTGATGGCTAAAGACGACACTAGGATCGATGACTGGCTTGGCATGATGGGGTAACACCAGATGCCTCTCCACTAGAGTTGTCAAGACAGACTGAGGGTTTAGAGGCACCACATGAGCCAGAATTGGTCGCCCTCATAGCTGATACTCAATCAAGCCCTTCAGAGCCCTCACAGTCAATTCAACCAACCACAGATGTTGCCATGGCGACAATACTAGTCCTAGAGCCACATACGACTGAGTTAGCAGAGGAGGAGTCAAGCGAGGCCGAGTCAGACGGGGTGTATATTGAGATTAGCTAAACGGATGCATACAACCCCATTGGTATAGTACAACGTTACCTCAGAGAGCTCTAGTCTATGGCTAGGGTGATGTATGAGGTTGGGGAGATCTCTCATGTCGTGTCCCCCAAATGGTGATACTCAAATATAGAAATAACCAAACATTGAAATGCAAATAAATAGAAAAATATATATAATTATAATTATCAAGATAATATTATAATTATGAATATAAATATAAATTACCAATTGATTGTTATTATATCCTAAATAATATTATAATTATGAAATAAATATCATAAATAAAACAAATAGATATTGTGATATTGCTATCAGGATTCAACCGTGTAGTTTTATGAGTCAAACTCATTGACCCATGTTTCATGAGTAGTGGTTCACAAGAACCCATCTCTCATGATAATGAATGGTCCACTTAACACTCATTGCATCTAGGTGACGCACACAGAGGTGAAGCTCCCAGTACTACTCCAGCTCAAGCGTGCTTAACCATGGAGTTTCCCCCAAGGTTAAGCCCACTTAGCTTGCAACCCCATTTGCAAAACCTTCAGCAAGTATTGTGCCTTATGAACCATTCATTACAGAGCCCTTTTAGCTCATCAATTGATAAGTAGGAGGTATTTTCAAATGTTTGTGGAGCATTGCTACTAGAGTTGAAGAGCATAGTGCACAGGAAATAATAATATAGTCAAGTGATGCGAGCACTCTATGGACATAACTTTCTTTTGTTGTTCTACCATACTTCTTGATGCATAAAAATCTATATGATCCCCTTGTCAATGATAGTTGATTTGTAGGCATTTCTACTGAAATACTACAGATGTGGTTAATTGTACTTGTTTAGGCTTTTACATGCTTTTAAGGTTTAGAGGCTGTTTCTCATCCTTATATATGCTTTTTAAATGTCTTTTCCCTTCCATTGTGCCTTCTGATAATTTTAAGAAGCACAGAAAGTATATGCTTTTTAAATTTTTATGAAGATTCCTTACTGTGTTATGGATTATACATTTCTTTGGTGGTGGCTTATACCAACTTTTTCAAGTTCTACAAACAATTTGAACTTGCAATCTTCAATATAAGTTTATCTATATTTTTTCTAATGCAAATGGTGATGCATTTTTTTCTTCCAGGCTTATGCTCTCATTGCAAAAGGAGTTCGATTAGTCTGCAGTAATGTGGCAGGTCGGAATCCCAAGACTCTGGTTCTGACAACACAAGGAAGTGGTTCTGTCAAGGACAACATAATAACAGTCTTTGGCACCAAGACACTTGCATGCTTGACAGCTTTGAATTTTTGTATCTTAGATGGATGCTGTATTGAAGGTTTTGTATCTAAGCCTGGATCTGGAAGTGGAAGGGCTTCAGGTGATAGACAATTTTTCTATGTCAATGGTCGTCCTGTGGACATGCCTAAAGTGACAAAGCTTCTGAATGAGCTTTATAAATCCTATAATTCTCAGCAATCTCCCATGGCTGTTTTGAATTTCATCCTTCCTACTACAACATATGATGTTAATTTAACTCCTGACAAGAGGAAGATTTTTCTTCATGATGAAGGTCCTCTTATGTCTGCTCTCAAAGAGTCGTTAGAAAAGATTTATGCTCCTAATAAGTATACTTATTCTATAAATAATGTTGAAATCAGCTCACAGATGAGGGAGACTTTTATTTCATCGGTGTCACCTTGTAATCCAGAGAAGCAGGAACCTCCTTTCACAGATAATTATGATGTGATTGAAAATGGAAATAGTAAAGTTTTGGTTTTGGATGACAGTATGCCAAATTCTCATACTGAAGATCTGTTTCAAGAATCCAAAGAAGATGTGATGCAGGTGGACAATTCTGAGAACCAAAAAGTTGACGATGCAATGACTGAATCAATATCTGATATATGTGAACCTAAAACAAGCACACCACTTGTTGATTTCATGGCATTCAAGTGTGGTAGTCCTTCTGAACTCACAAAACTGACCAATTCTTCTTTAAAGGAAGTGGAAAACTCTTCATTGGCAAAGACAGAAAAAGGGGGATTGAAAGATTTGGGATTGGTTTCCCATTCAAGACGGGTGCAGTCAAAGCTCACTGGCTTTGTAACACCAAACAAGAGGCAGCATGAAGAAGGATCTCTACTGAGTGAAGAACCAGTGCTCAAGAAATGGATGTTTGGTGCTAATGAAAATTCTAAATGTTTGAAGAAAGAAAATATTAAAGGTTCTAGGCTGGGCTTTTGTTCAGAAAGGGGTGATTGCTCTATGCGCAACTTGACTTCAAAAACTGAAGATGAAAATGACTGTCCAGCAATACAGGATTTGAGTGAAAATCTAACTCCTGTTCAATGTTGTAATGAACAAGGAGAAGACCAAAGAGGAAGTCCGCAGGTAATACTTTAAAGTTGGTCAGCCAATTTTCATCTGGTGTGTATCCAGTCTATGGTTTAGATGTGTCTCGTCTTTTAACATGGGAACTTGGTTATTAAAATGAATCTGTTAATTTCCTTTTTGTTACCTGTGATTGTTGAATCATTTAGAAGGCACATTAAATTCTGAAATTCTTTTTATCAGAGGACATATGCAAACTTTATATTAGGAGTTTTGATCTATTTTAATTCAACCATTATTACATCTTTTGGGATTCCCTTATTTTGCTGAAGGATTATCTGTTCATGTAATTGTTGTCATGTTCTGTTAGCCGTTAGGCATAGATATATATATTATACACTATTGCCTTTTCACTATTTCTACATTATATATCGTTGTTTCACCACTTCCACATTTATATATTGTTGTTTCGCCACTTCCACATTTACATATTGTTGTTTCATCATTTACACATTTATCTTTTCACCATTTCCACATTTTGTTTTTTGAAGCATGATCATTACCTGAATATTTACCTCACATGTAGTAGGGTCTCAAAAACAATGATTTGTGCCTTCAAAATGTTTGCCTCTGTTCACATCAAAACTGGCAATTTATTTTACCCTCTGGAATGAGCATGGTGACAATTTCTTGGAATGGCACGTGGAAGTCAGTCAAACAAATGCACTTGCATAAATCACCCTCCAGTCTTAATATTGGAGCTTCCTGTATTGATTACTTTATGTTCACTCAGACCATGTTGTTTTGTTGGACATTGGGGTGTAGTTTCTACTTGGTTGAACTGGATGTTATAGTATCTTATCAAAATATTTGTTATAAGATATTTCTTTGAAAACATTGATCTTTTGAGTGTTTTATACTAAGTCTCTTAGCAGATATCTGAATGGCAATAGAGAATCGCACTAGCACTGTATTTCTTATGCTTGAGCTTGCCCATCAACGTTTTTGCTGATATTTGGCAGTAATAATAGGCTAGGTCACATTTGGAACATAGAAACAATTTTTATTAAGCCCCACTGTCATGCTGGATATGCTATCTTTATCAGTTTTTCTGGATATGATGGTTTCCTTTCTATATTATTTAATCTTTCATACAATCCCTTATGTGTTTGATCCATATGTAGAGGACGTCAATAGATCCTGTTCTCTCAATTTAATGATTTCATAACATATTTCTGTGATCACCATGGATCTCAGTTCATCTCTTATAACTGCTCAAAAATGATCAGAAACTACATTTTCTAACCTTTTGAAAATGTGCACACAAATTCAAACAAAACTTCAAACTAGGGAGAGCCATCACATCCTCTTTAGGGCTATATAGGGAATATTGAGTACTGCAAATACTCATGTCTTGTGTACCCAAATGAACCTCTTGAAAGCTACAAGAAAAATCCTAGGAAAGAAAAAAAGTTTCTGCAGATCAGTACTATGAGCAACTCAAAATTCACTCCAATTTCTGTCGAAGAGGAGTAACAGGGCTCAAAGGCAAGGAGCTGATTGTTCAAGACTCACAGTCAAACCAAACAATAAGCAAGCTTCTCAGTGTTCAAAAAGCTAGGTTGTATTTCCTTTTCTCCTAATTCTGTTTCATTCATCTTTCCAAATGCTATGTTAAGAAAGTTTAAACTCCTGCTGAGTTGTTTTTTGTCTGACCCAAGTTCTCAAAATAATAGTTACAATCCCATTGGAATGGCTCTTGACACCCTCACCAAGAACACCCTGTCTGCAGCTGAAACCCCTTTGAGGCCTATCCTCACCACAACTTGATCAGCTCAGCCTAATCTTGATACTACTCTGCCAAAGCAATCCTCTCATCACTCTTCTTCTCTGGTAATTTCACTTGCCAATAGTAATAGCACTCTAGCAGGACTGGCTGTAAAAATGGAAGAGAGAGGTGCTGATATACCTTTGCTTCAGCAGTGCATTGCCATGCTATTTTCCCATATCAATTGGCAAAAGGAAAACCAATTACTCATGCAAAAGCGCATCATTACAAGAATGCCTCAACATTCTCAGATGCTGTTTCCACCTAGTCACCAACAGGCAGGAGGCCATTGTTGAAATGCTTGGGGAGGAAAATAACAAAAGAGAGCTTTCTAAAACAGTGAAACTTGCTGAAACAGTGAAACCAATCTGTAAAAGGCAAGATACGGTCCTACAAAAGACAGCATACTTCCTGCACTCAAATGGGTCAACACAGTGATCTTCACCTGCAAAAGGATTCAATCCCACATGGCATTCATATGCCACATCAGCTGCACTGGAGTATTGAAAAATATCACTATCAGAATGATAACAGCACTACATTCCACTTCTTCCTGGGGAAGCCTCCTCCCCAGCTCTAATTAAGTCCTTGGTCCCTTATGTCTTTTTGGCTGCTAACCATATGCTTCTTGCTGCTGTGATCCTCATTTATATATGTATTTACTGATGTGAACTGTATTTTTGTAACAGGTCACCAAGTTGGTCTCGACTTACTGATTCAGTGTCTTGTAAATCTCAACTTCACTTTCTGCCTATCCAACCATGTCAAAGTGAAGATTTTATAACTTCTTACACTCATTAATATATATTTGTAACATTTCTCAAAAGATTTGATCTTTCATGCCAAATGACTCAATCATTTCCTTAAAAGGTATATGGGACAAAAATATTGAAATGGATGGCATGACCTTAATTGTTTTACGGGTTCTGTCAATTCTATTTACTTCATTGCCTACCTTTTGCAAATACTTCCTCTTGCTCCTTTTGTCTGCTTTCCCCCCTGCTGAATTTTCTCTGATGACATTATCGGATCTCTCTATCGGCAACTACACAGTGGTTGATGACTTTACACATCCTCTTTCAGCTGGCAATCCTTCTGCTACTTACGGAAATTGCTGCTTGTATGCAATGAGATTCTATACTTACAGCTATTGCTGTGTATTCTTGTAATTTCTCAGGATCATTGGGATTACATATTTTTTTTTAGTGCTAATATATAATGATATTGTTCACTTTTTTTTCTGTGGCGAGTGGTGTTCTAGGTACCTTCTCCTTCTGCAGTTTTTGCTGGCTCTGCAAAAGTGATTAACCTTTTGTTCTACTCATGGACATTAATATAATGCCATTTCATTTCTGACTGTAGTTTTGGTGGTTGGATCGACTACATCAGCTCAACCTTCTCATGTTATCTACTCTGCTATATTGTTCTAGCTCTATGATCAGCTCCTAAATTGAAAACCTATCACTATAATTATTCAGATCCTAAAAGCCATCCTATTATCCATTACAAAACTAGAAATTGTTTGTTTCTTAGTTAATTATGGAATAACAAGCTGTATATGGTTTCAAATTTCAATTGAAGATTTTCAAGTGTCCTTTAGTTGTCTTGATACAGAGAAATTTAGGTCATACAAGTCAGTTGATTAAGGACTTGCAATTATGCTTCGGTAACTTTCACCTCAAACTGGAGGAAACTTTATCATCAAAGTTTGAACATTTCACCATTGTTATTATTCAACTCTGTTGTCATTTGAACAAGGGAAATAGTCATGAGTTTAAATTTTGCCTTATTGGTGAATTGAAAATTATATTTCTGTTTTTATTACATTCTCTTGAAGCTCCTGGTACAGTTTGGTCTTATGCTTCTTCTGTCTTGAGACATGTAAGCTCCTATTTCAAAGTACTATTGCCACCTTGTGCTTGCCAAGTTTTTACCTTATCACCCATGTATGACTTAGATAGAAGTACAAAGCCTGCAGCAGCTTCTGAATCAATGAAAGGCAACTAGATATATGGAGTAGTAGAATTCATAAATGCTGATATGCAAATAATCAATGAATTTTGTCAGTGACCCCGCTGGACATTGACATTCCTAAGTTAAGAGTATACGCTTAATTGTAAGCTGACAACTTTGCATTTATTCAGGTTGAAGGGGATCATGGCACTGATGAGGAAAATGTTGAATGTGAGAATCTAGAAATGATATCTCGAGAAGATGATGTAGGTATGGTATCTAGTTCAATGCAAATATTGGATGTAGAGAGAGTTTCGAGAACTGATGAAGTCATTGGTACTAAGTTGATGTCCGATGTGCAACTAGATGATAAAGATAATATTGATACGATAACTGATGAAGTCATTGGCACTAAGTTGATGTCCGATGTGCAACTAGATGATAAAGATAATATCGATAGACAAGTTGATAACAAAGATATTAGAATTGCACAATTTGATATTAATAGGTGCAGGCTGAAGAGCAGTAGGGGTCTTCTTAGAAATGATAGAAATGCAGACTCACAGGAAAAAAAGAAAAGACAGAAGAAGAGGTACAGTTGTATCAAGATGAAATCTTTTGGTATTTAGATTATGAATTACAGAAGATCTCTGATGCATTGTAAAATATTGTTTTGTTTAATTTTGAAACTATTTATTGTGTCAAGCTGTAAATTAAAGTTGGATTCTATGCTGAAGCAGGTGCTATGCTGCTGCCACACTGGCAAAAGGTTCTATAGTTGAAGATGGGGAGGAAAAGGAGGCAGCTTTAGCTGCAGCCACAAGGGAGCTAGAGAGGTCATTCAATAAAGAAGATTTTAGAAAAATGAAGGTATATATAATGCTTCCTTTTCACACACCAAATATTACTATTGGCATTCTTTTTTATTTCAAATTATATATAGGAAGAGTTTTTGTATTTTTCATGTGGAATTCTCATTCAAAATGTAGCTAGATAGATCATGTGTTCTGCTTTTCACAGTAAAGATACATTATCAAAGCCACTTTAACAAAATGTTCAGTTATTTTCTTAGTCTTATATTTTCCCAGCTGAAATACATAAAGATCCAAAGGCTTTGCTCTTTAAATTTTCTGAGAAGAAAGAAAAATGGATTCCTTTATCTGATATATTGGCTTCCTTTATGGATTCTGATATATACCATGTCTTATTATTATCTTAATTCTGTCCACTATGGATTTTTTCTCATGATTTATTTTAGACAAGCCTTTCAATTCAGTATCTTTTGTTATGATATGTATTAGAATTAAAACTGAGCACATGTAATAGATGATGAATTATTGACTGATAGTAGTCTCCAATATTTTTTGAAGTGCGGATCACTTTTGAAGGCTATCAAAAGGATAATGGTTATGCACATTGGAAGTATACCTCCGACAGTGGTTATCAGCTTAGGTTCCTTTTACACTCATTGTGTTTTAGAAATAAAGATGGCACATCATATCCTTCAATAAACATTTTGGTCCTTGTGCTTTTTGAGGTCTTTATGAAAGTAAATCGTGGGAAAATTTTGTGATATCTCATGAGATCTTGGATCTTGCCCTTCTGCCCAAGTTTTTGTACAAAAATGTGTTAGATTAGGTAAAAAATCGTTGATCTGCATTTTTCCGACCTTGACTACCATATTTTTAAAATTTCAACCATTTTTTTTCCATTTTTCACAGTATTCCATTTTTTGTAAATAAAATCACAAAACCAGCAATTTCCTTAACAGTTGTGACTGAATATCAACTGCATATTCAAGTATATTCACATGTAGTGTATAGTCTGCAGCTTTTTGGAGACTTATGGTTAAGGTTTACAGATTTTTAACTGCACAGGAGTTATGACCTGCACATTTTTGTATGTTAGGGTTTTGGTTTGTGCCATTCAAAGTCTTCAGCTCCAGATATTTACTATTTAGCGATTCTTTCGCTTGTATTTTTTTGCTGTTTATAAAAGTAATCCAGCCATAGTTTTACCATTTTTATTTTTTTAAATTTTATTTTCATTGATATTTTTGTTTTACTAATTTTAAAGTGTATATTTAATTTTTAATTTTAGGGTTTTCAAATGTTTTTAAAAATGTATATATTTGTGTATTTGTTTAAAATTTTATTTTTCTTGTTTTTTTTTTTTGGTCAGTAACAGAGGTGTTTTATTAATTTTTAAAATAAAATGACAACAGAATTTTTTAGCACTAACCAGATAAAGTTACACACGGTGGATTCCCCCCAAACAAAGAAGCACTACAGACACCACAAAATAACAATTTAATCCACAGAAACCCTAAGAAAGACCTATTAACAAGACTACAAATTTGAAGAACAAATTGGTCTTCCCTTGGTCTGTGACCGGAGGACCATAGCGAAACTTTTCTTTTTGAACTTCTTGTCTTTCCTCCCCTTGACTACTTGCCAGCCATCTTCCACTTTTGCAGCCTCCTGCTGCCAAACCAAAGATTTTCTCTTCTTTGAAAGCCCACCATCCTCCAACCTTGCCTCCTCCAACTACCAATCCTCTAGAGCAGCATGTTGCATCCTTGATTCTTCATGTTCTACAAACATTGTTTGCCCATTTTGATCTTCTACCTCTCCAAACCGCTCCCCTTTTTCCTGCACCTTCATCGGGCCTGATTTCTCCCTACACTCCGGAGTTTTAGCACCATGCTGGTTTTGCTCTGCCACACCTTCAATTGCTCTCCCTACATCAGCATAGTTTGAGATGGGCACCTCAGCAAGCCTTGACCCTCCCCGTTGCTCTGAATCCCTATTTGTTTGAGGCTGTACAGAGTTGCCCATCACCTGAGAGCTGTTCTTGTCTTGCTCTTCCTTTTCCCCCATTCTGTTTCTCCACCGTATAATGCCTGTGTGAGACATCTTGCCACCAAGTAGCTGGTTTGGACCATTTGGGCTTTGCACATTGTGCAGCTATATTTCCAGTCTGGAAGCATCTCCTGCATCGAAATGGTACCCCTTCATAATCCAAGGGTTGTACTCAACATCCCTTTGAGGTTTTAATTGATACCTCTTCTGGGAGTGCCTTCGAAACCTCCATCTCCACCAAAATCCGGGCATAGGTGGAGTGCAAAAGATTTGAAGAACCCTCATCAATCATCAGAAAATCCCCTAAAGAATTTCCTATAGCCTCTAAGCAAGACTCAAACCAGAAATGAAGAGGGAAATTTGGGAGTCTTACCCACAAAGGAACTTTCTCAAAAGTCTTTGTTGTAGGGTTGAAAGATGGATGCCATGACTTCAAGGATAGAGCGAATTCTCCTCCCAACTCCAGAAAAAATTCACACAAAACCTTATTTCTATCAGCCTCAGTTTCAAAAACAACAATAAAAAAACCTCTGGCAGCTGGGTAGATTTGAACACAACCATCCACAATCGGTTCCCATTGCACATAGATCGATTTATGTAAATCACACAACCGAGGCCAAAAACCCCTAAAGTGTCCTATCAATCCTAAATGTGAGAACACATTAACATTGTGTATTACCTCCTCTTCAAGCTCCTCCTGCAAGAGAAACACCGACTTGTTGGCCTTGTCTTTAAGCATTGAAGGAGATTCAAAATCTCCTCCTCCCCTTCCTGTTACTGCTTTGGTTAGGTGCTTAAATGTCTGTGAGGGCCCAGTTTGGTACCCCCCAGACCCAACCGCCTTGTACCCCTTGCGACTTCCAATGCCCTCTGTGGCGCATGCTCCAAGTTTTCCATTTTTCTGCCCTCTCTGTGCATACAGGGCACTCTCGTTCAAACCGACGCCGCCCCCGCTGTGGCTTGGAAACTGCTCAGTTTTCCCTGTCCGGGCAGCCTGATCCAAGGTTTCTCCGTTGCTAGCATTATTGGTTCGAAAACTGCCGAGCTTCCCCTGAGAAGCCTTCCCCGATTGGTTCGATTCTTGGAAAACCCCAGCCTCCTCAGACAACGGCAGTCGACCATTACCTTCCATCGCTCTTTTCTTCTTTTATTTTTCTTGTTAATTTATGTTTAAATTTAAAAAATAAATTTTAGATTTTTTCTTTTTAATTTGTACTTAAACTTAAAAATGAATTTTGAAACTTATTATTTGTATTTATTTTGCATTTTGAAACCATTTTATTATGAAACTTTTGAATTTTTTCAAAAAATATTTAAAAGGATAGTTACTATTTTTAAATTTTAAATTTTTGTCATTGATTTTGAGTTTGAACTTTGATGTAGAACTGTATAGTAACACACAATGCAGTGGGCACTATTAAGAATCATCTCAAAATTAATGAGAAAAATGTGTATTTCAAAATTAAAGGTGTGCACTCTCCTTTACTTTCTTTCTCTCATTCTCTATGCAATTAGGATTATTTTAAATATAAAGAACATCAATTATTTCTCTTGCCTGTTATTTTTCCAATATTTTCATAAGAAATTGAAAATATATCTCTTTTGGTTTTCTGAAATATTCTGAAGAAATATATTTGTTTGTGTTAATATGAACTCTGATGTAATGTCCCGAATTTAGCCCTACACTCTTCGTTTGGATTTAGCCTATTTCCGGAAACTCGTAGGCTAAAGTTGAAATGAAAATTAGGGTTTCCACTTTCAGAGGAGGTTTTGAGGTCTTGCATGCGAGAGTTTCTAACGCATGTCTGGTGAAGCTTTCTGGGTTTTTGGAGAGCTTCGCAATGAGGTAACATGCATGACAGGATATTGACTTGCGTTCCCGGCTGCTTTTTGGAGGCTTGCATGTTGGAGTTTTCCAATTTGGCTTTTGGATTCCTTCTGGGTTTTCAGAGAGCTTCGCGATGGTGTGACATGCAACTGAATCAAATGACTTTTCTGGACTTACTATTTTTAGTAAGTTGTGACGACTACTCAAAATGTAGAGAAAATGAGTTTGGAACAACTTACTATTTTTAGTAAGTACTATTTCTGGCAGTGCTATTTTTAGCAGCAGTTCAGCAATTCAGTGCAATGGCTATTTCTGGCAGGTCAGCTTGAGCAATGGTCTCCAGCATTTGAGGTGATTATTTTGGCAAGTTTGATATTTGATGAAAAAATAATGTTTTAAGTGAAAAATATTTGGCTAAGGCATGGAGGACTATTTGGAGAGATAAGTGATTTTTATAATGTTTATTAATTAAACATTTTGGAGGCCTTATTTGATGAATTAATATTTAAGTGAAATATGTGCTAAGGCAAAAGGGGACGCCTAGCTTGGAGACATTTGAGTTTAATTAAATATTTCACTTCAATCTTTTAGTGAAATATTTGCAAGTTATATATTTGCATTTTATTAAATTATATTTCCACATATGGGTTGGAAATGAAATGCAAATGAAATTTGGAGAAAAGGTGAAAAGTGAATTTCATTTAGGCACCCTAATTGGAGGGAAAAGAAGATTTGAATTTGGAGACAGAAAAGTTATAAATAAGAGACTTGGCCTTCAATTGGATTATCTATTGTTGCTTATTATATTGTTATGCTGCTGAAATGCTTTCAGAGCTTGCTTCGAGGAATGCATACCTCCTAGTTCTTTCTCTTGGTTTCGTGCTTGAAAGATAGCACCTAGCTGAGTTTCCAGAGACTGCTTCTCATCCAGACTAGCAGACAGAGCATCAAGGTTGAAGATTCTAGAGATTTGTCAGTTTTGCATTTGCTGGTTAGGGTTTTGCTGAAATAGAAATCTGCTCATAAGTCCATGCACGATTTTTTGGTGGTTCTGGGTATTGGCCCTATGCTTTAGTCTACCTTGGGCACCCCTCCTTGCAAGTTTTCAGATTTTTTAGAGGTGTCTCGGATTTTATCTTGCTAGTAGAACATTTCTGGAGGTCGTACCTTCTTTGAGGTTGCATTGGAAAGCGTGCATAAATAAATCACTACTATTTGGAGGAGTTTCTTGGCTTGGTCTTGGTCGCTCAACTCCTAGCTCTCATTTGCATTCAGTTCCACATCATTCGGAGGTGTTTTGACGAAGTTATGAGCATTTTGGTGATTCTAGGGCTTGCTGGTATGAATTTTCTGATTGCTGCAATTTTATATCAGACCTGATATTTTAGTCCCTTTTTGCTATATTTCATATGTTGGATAGCTTGTGCTTGTTTGGAGTTCATTTCCTAACATTTTGGAGATCATTGGTTATCTATATCTCATTGTATTTGCAGATTGTTCATAATATTGTAACGCTGAATTAGTAGTACTAATCAGCTCTTTTACTTTCTGCACTTTACATTTTGTATCCCCACTTTAGTGGAAGAGGATGGCTTTGCCGCCTAGTTTACTTTCAGTTTAATCACTTTCTTTCCCACGGTTGTGGATGCGACTGGCCCTTGCTCAGTCTACATTGTATTTGCTTTATGTTTCTCCGCCATATGATAGCGCCTTTCCCACTTTGGGTTAGGAATGCACATGCTTGGCGTTGAGATTATTTTACTTGCATAGCATCTTTGTTAATAGAATCTCCGCCATATGGTAGCGCCTTTCCCACCTCGGGTTAGGAGTGCACATGCTTGGCATTGAGTTACTTTCCAGTACTGCATTCTTTACTAGTGATACTCCGCCATATGGTAGCTTCTTACCCAGCTTGGGTCGGAAAGCACATTCTTGGCGTTGAGGCTCTTTCCTTCAGTTGCTGGTTTGATTTGAGCTAACCCTAACGAGTGCTTCTTGGTTGATGTGTTCTTAAAAAATTTGGGTCAGAATTGGTTCGGTTCATTACATATGATCATGCTTGTCCACTCTATCTCAGTGTGTCACTAAATTGTGCATAACATTTGGGACTGTTCTTGAGGTCAATAAGTTATTATAATGAATTATTTGGCAGGTGATATAGCTAAAGAATCAACATTGGTTGAACTGTAAATTAAAACCTCACAGAAAACTCATTTGATTTGTGAGACGAAACTTCTCCTCGGTCATTCACCCAAAAACCTAGGGGCAATTTTATGCAGAAAATCTGTGAGTTAATCGCCAAAAGACGTGGCATCTGGAAAAAAACTTGTATGAAGACATAAGAACATTGCATTGTGTTGTGTAATGTCCCCTTCTCAAACTTGATCTTTCTAGTGACCGTTGGCCTTTTTTCTGGGAACCCGAAGGCTAGTCGGAAGGTAAAATTAGGGTTTCCTATTTTTAAGGATGTCCTTGCTCAGAGTTAGTGGATTCAATGGCGGATTCTTTCTGGGTTTTCAGAGAGCTTCGCAGTGGTATGTTCATCTCGGCTTTCTGAGCATCTTCAGGAATTTACTATTTTTAGTAAATTCTATTTCTGGCAGTTTTTCAGTTGGGTTCGGCTTGGTTGACTTCCTACTTCAGTTTGGTCAGTTGACTTGGTCATTATTGGCTTCAGGGCACAATTGGAGAGATAAGTTGATATATTTAATTAAAAGTCACGTTTTAATATTTTATTCGAACGTTGACCCCTTGGCCTAGTCTATTGACTTTATGTTGTTTTGAAAAGTGGTCTTTTTGAGGGTGGCACCTCATTAAGGATTATTTTATATTTTATCCAAAGTCAAATCAAGATATAAGGTGGGCGCATTTATTAAAGTATTGAATTTATTTTAAAAGTGAATATTCAACTTGAAGGAAAAGGACGCCATCTTTGAGGAGATTAGGGTTTTTGACTTTGAGAGGAGTTTAGGGTTTCGAGAAGTCAACCTGAAATTATAAAAGGAAGACTTGGATCATCATTTGGGTATCTTTTATCTACAGGAATGTTATGCTGCCGGATTGGCTTTGGGATTGCTTCGAGGAATGAAGGCCTCCTAGCTTGGGCATTGCTTCTCGCTTGAAAGACAGCGACTAGTGGTGATTTAAGATAGATTTGTGAGTTTGCATTTAGTTTTGAGCATTGTTTCAGCTTGTGCATTATTAGATCTGTTTTGCATATTAGTGGGTTTCAGCATTTTGCATTTTAAGCTACAGCAGATCCGTGTTTTCATTTGTAAATCAGAAAACAAAAATAATCTCGTTCTGGGTATTGTGTCATTGCATCTTATTGGTAAGGGCGCCCCTTCATGAATATTTGCAGATTTTAATACGAAGCTTATGATTTTATAATGCAAATCCGTCATTCCTTGAAGGCCGAACTTTCTAGAGTGCATTGGGATTCGTGTCAGTAATTAATAACCATTTTTAGATGCCATTTCTTATTACTAAGTTAGGCGCCATCATTTTGAGGGTCTATTGCATCAGATTTGAGATCATTTGGGTGAGAAATGAGAGAGTTATGAGCATATGAGTAAATTCATAGGTTGCTGGTTTTATGACAAAAAGTGCAGATTTGTATGACAGTTTAAGAAATCTGCATCTTCCTTATCTGGTTGGTGTTGAGATTTCATTGTATACTTTGCAGAAGCTTCCTTGTTGAATGCATCATTTGAAAGAGCATCTTAAGTCTTGATATTGCAGGCAATGACATCTTTGTAAGCTGGCAGTAGTACTGACCAGTTGTTCTTATTATTGCTCATCGTTATTGTAATACTTATTCTTCCTTCAGTTCTTGTTGTAATAGATAAATCTCCGCCCTATGGTAGCTACTCTCCCATTCTGGGTTAGCAAGCACATTCTGGGTGTTGAGTGTTTTCAGCTTTCAGCATTTCTCTTTCAAGCATTGTTATTGTAATCACTCCGTCATATGGTCGCCCCTCACTCCGCATTGGATTGGGTAGCACATACTTGACGTTGAGTTCCCTTTCAGTATTTAGAGTAGAAGATCCTCTGACCATATGCTCGCCATCATCGGCGCCATTCTTGGTTAGAGTTGCTTTTTGCATAAGCAGTTTGATTCAGATCCTCTGACCAATGCTCACACCTTGCCCACATCGGGATCCTGGTGTACATACTGGTTAGAGTTGCTTCCGTACGTTTTGGTTTATCATCTAACCTTAACGGGTGCTTGTAATTTGAAATTGTAAAAAATTGAAAAAATTTGGCTCGGAATATTTCATGTTGTTATAGATAGTGTGTGAAGACATCATATAAAGGATATGGAATGCAGGAATCCTACTGTGTGAAGACATCTTCAACCACACATGCCAAATGCCCAAAAAATGCAATCCCATGGGCAAATTTTCCAGTTGTAGCCTGTCAAGAGTATATCTTTTAGTTGTGTGGGAGGGCATTGAGTATTTCTAGTCATGAACAGGTGGTTTATAGTCACTAGCTGAGTTTTAGTGAGTTTTTGTTGAGTTGCCAAGTCCGAGTCAATTTTGGACTTCTTGATTTTTCTCAACTAACAATTCTTTAAACTATGGGGTGAACTGTTCACCATTACAAGAAATTCCTAATGTTAAATAACAAGACCACATTCAATGTGAAATTCAATATGCACCTATTAAGCCTTCCTATGTTTTTGATTAAAGGTAAAATGGGATTTTGAAAGGGCCCAGAACCTTGTACAAGAAGGAAGATAAGGTAATAAAGCTGAACAAAACAACAAAAGACAACTGCTAGACACCAGCTGAAAAACTTCACAACAATAAAAATCAGCTAACAAAGGGAAAAACTATACTCGATAGACGACCAGCCCAAAGTTAGGGTGGTTTGAAGCCAAATTGTTCCAAATAACTTTGATTAACCACAACCATCTTATCTTAAATGCTAAGATCCTTACTGTAATGAGCCTTGCTCAAATCTGACCTTAAAACACTTCAGTTTCTGCTTTGCAATTTCGTCAAACACTTTGTATGCAATGTGTGAAGAGGCTGATATGTTGTTTTCAGTTTGTTGTTGCTTGAGAGGAATGAAATATCAAGTGATAAATGCTTGAATAAATGATTCTATAATGGCTTTACTCAAATGAAGATGCAATATGAACTTCTTTTTGCTTTTCAAATACACTAACATGAGAAACTAGGAATGCAATGTGCAACTACAGCAAGTAGACATTATGTCAAACACTTGCCATGCATACTATAAATGTTAACTTCAAATGCAAATAACTAAATTTCAGACCAGCAACTATTCTCCCTTTATTTGCTATCAAATGGAGCTTATTCTTCACAAATTGCCAAGACTCTTGGCATCAAACATATGACTTTCCAATGATATTTTCTGAGTACAATCACAGCTCTAACATGAAATCTAAGTATGCAATATATGCTAAGAATAACTCAAAAAGAACCTGGAAATGAAGTCGTCCTAGTGCCACAATGAAGAACCAAGCAATGTCATGTCATAGAAGGTCTTCAAGTGCCCAAATCGAAGCTCCCAGGCTGCCGCCCCTGTTCTGAAGTAAATGGATTTTATTAAATAATTCCCAGCTCCTTTGGCCTCCAAAATGCACTAAGAACAATCGCCCAGCCTTCCTATGAGGTGCGCCCTTGGTATGATGTGAGGTCGATGCCAAATGAGGAAGGTATGAACAAAAATGTGGCTCTCTTCACAAGATAATGGTGACTGATAAACATTTACAATGCCTTCAATTTGCCCTCAAGAGCACAACGAATCTCAAAACATCCCTTCACAATGATGCGCCATCATCCAAAGATGAAATCAATGCTAAACAATGCCTCTAATGATAAAGTCGACGGATATGGTAAAATCTGAAGACAAAATCTGAATTTGCAAATAACTCAAATCTGCTCTTTTCCTCTAATCGAATTACATCCAAAATTGGCCAAAGGCCACAAATTTTTCCTATTGAAGTGATTGAAGTATCACCTCCAAATCTGCAACCCTTCAGGAGATATCTCACTCCCTCAGTTATGCTATCTATGGGAATAAGACACTCAACTGCAAAGCTTTAGCTCCACAATGCTCATCAACAACAACAAACAACAAATGCTGGATGGTGAAGGATGAAACCTCAATGTCTATTTATGCATTTCCTCCAGAGGTCGGCCCAATTAAAAATAATATTATATTTCAGCTTCTAGAAGATTCCAATATATATTTTTAATTATTTGCACTTTATAAAATATGAAATTATAATATAATTAATAAAGTTCATCTCAACATCAAATTATAGTATAAGGTTTCCATAAATAGAAATAATAATGATATCTAATGGAAAACTTCACTCCAATCAAATACTGCTCCAAATAATCATCGAATGACTGCCAGATGACTCTCTCACCATGCCTCATTAGCCTATGAGACCCACTAATAGGCTAATCCTGCCGAAAAGTCAATGTCAACTAGAAGGGGACATTACACTTACACAAAAGTCTCCTTTTTTTTTGGAAGAACTAGAGGACTACAAGTTGTCCCAACTCCCGACCTCAAAGCCCCTCTTTGAACCTCAGTCGAAGGGGTCTCCATCATAGTTTGCAAACTCGGACTCGCCGCGGACTCGGCAGCCCAAAAATATGACTCGGACTCAGGGCTCGGCACGGACTCGGGAAAAGACTCGGCTAGGACTCGGCAAAAAAAAAAAACCGTAGTTTTACAAAAAATCAAGAACAAATTAATGCATTTAGAGAACATAAGAGCCTAATTTGATTATCAAACACTCATAATTCAAAGATGACACGTTATATGATCATCAAATACTCAATAATTGAAATTTAATCATTCATAGTCATCAAATACTCATAGTTTCAATGTATAACAACATCATAAGATTATAAATGTTTACATATAATCCTGGCTTCTTTCAACCCCAATTCAATTTGCAGACCCGCATTTCACAAACTTGAGTGTTAAAATGAAAGAAAAAGTTAAAAAAAACATGGGTTTTTAACCCGTTTTGACTCCCAGCCACACAGGAGAGTCTTGGGTTGGGACTCCCGAGTCCAACCTCGGGACTCTTTTTAACCCCTTTTGACTCCCAGCCACACAGGAGAGTCTGGGTTAGGACTCCCGGGTCTGACCTCAGGACTCTCTTCGAGTCCTGAGGTTGGACTCCCGAGTCCCGACCCAGGACTCTCCTGGACTCGACTCCTGAGTCCGTGGTGAGTCGACTCGGCTGGTCAATGGACTCTCGAGTTCGCGGCGAGTCCAACCGAGTCTGCAAACTATGGTCTCCATCATTGCTTTGTCTTCAAGACCATCCCCTGCTTCCCTCCTAGGAAACCACAATAGTGGTGTCACAATCATTATCAATTGCTAGCGCATGTTCCTTTTTCTGCCAAACAAAATAGTGTTTCTTGTTGCTCTAGAAAATAGCATCAACATGGTCCGTTTTACTGCAACAATGGCAAACAACTGGAGACTTTTCAAAATCAATCTGCTAAGCCCAATCACCCAACTTAGATGATAAGGTAATCAATGAAGGGAGGACCTTGTCATCCACCACAAGAACTCTAAATCTAGCAAACAAAAAATGCTTCTTGAATTTCATGATCATAGTGCTGCAATGTACTGCCAAAAAGTATTGGCAATGCCCATAAACATCTCTTCATCCTAGTCAATGGGAGCCCCGACAATCTAACCCAGACTGAAAACTTGTGGATGCTATCTTTCTTGATTAAAACTTAGAGACCACTTTTTAAGACAAAGATGAAACAACCTCCTGTGGTGTTTTGTTGAAATTTTCGGTTTTTTGTTTGATTTCCTGATTTTTTTTGTGTTTTTGCAATTTTGATGCTAGTAGTGGTAATTGAAATAAATAAAATATACTGAAACGGAAAAGAAATTCATAAAATTAAAGTAAACCCAGTTGATTTTTATTAGTTTCTAATGATTTTACAGCATACCCATTTGCTGATTTTGACTGTCAATTTTCTGTATTTCTGGGACAGCAGCCTGGAGGAACTGATTAAATGGACGCCTAGCCCAAATATGGAGTGATCTCCACGTGGGTATGATCTGGAAATGTCTTCTTACCCCAGTCGACCAAGTCAAGGTCAAATGGCCACCCAAAATAGTCTCCGTTTAATTTCTTTGAGAATGCACAACTCCCTAGGCCGTACGACTGTGATGGCTGATCTACATGTGCTGATCTCAGATGTCTGGAAACTGCTGCAAAGTCTCAAAAACCACTGCAAAGAGAGTCGTCCCAGCTGTATACTAAGATCTCTCTTGAATGAAATGCCTAAAGGATCCCACGTGCAAATTATGAGCTTCTCTTAGAGCCCACGTGTGGGTTATTCAATACCTAATCTGCAACTTATTCTAACTCCAATAATCCTTATTCAAATCTGCAAATTAATGAATGGAAAGACTAGATTATTCACTAATAAAGAATCCTCTGAATGAAGCACAAACTTGACCTCTGAATGAGATCAACCTAGAAGGAGCCTTGGATGATATCTCACGCCTGTAGCACCTGATCTAACTGAGAGTCATCATCCCCAATCAGCCTGAAACCATAGCCAAGCAGCTGCTGCTCAAAGTAATATAAGAATCTTGGTATGAACAATGAGCTCACTTTCTCGCCTTATGGAAAAGTATGCCCAAATTAGGTTTTGCTCCTTTGACAAATGAAATAAATAAAATATCTTCTCCTTGAAAACCACACCACTTTCATAAGCCCTTTTAATTTAATATTAATTCATTTGTCTTAAGCGCCCCCGTTTCACTTAAATAATTATAAAGTGACTTAAAGATATTCTTTTAATAAAGTCACTTATCACTTTATAACATTAAATCTTAATCACTTAATAATAGAATATTATTAAATAACGTGACTTAATGACTCCATAACTCCTGGCTTGGATACAACAATGAATTCTCAAGAGTGTCCCGTAACCAAGATCAACTGCAGGTGTGTTGTCACTGACCCTAATGTTACTTACTAAGTAGCAAGGAACAAGTCCTGAAACTCCTCAGAAAGGTTCCCTAATCATCTTGTTAGCCTACGAGAACCGTAGTAATAGGCTAACCCTATTCCTTGAGCCACTGGCTAGAAAGGGGACATTACAGAAGACCATTTCTACCTAAGAAACCAAGGACCTTCCAAAAGGATCCTTGAATGATCATCCGAGTTCGTAAATGAAAACAAGAAGTTATTCAACAGAGCAAGCACCTTAACTTACCCCTGTAGTTTCCATTTTGTGAAGCACCCATCTTTTGACAAAATCAATATTGGGGCAAAACTTGCTGAATCTCCCAACAAACAAGCTCGTAAGCCAAGTAACAAAACTATCAATTAGAGAGTCTATAAGAAACCTACTCTAGGGTGACTCACATAGCAACAATAGATAACACACATACAATAACTGATATATATAAATATATATCAGTGTTCCATGGGGTTTCGGGGATGGGGACGCATTTTGGGGATGCAGGGTCTAAGTTTTGGGGCAGCAAGGGGACCAGTGGGGGTTAGGTTGCTGAAATGCATGTAGTACTTGAAAATATAGTTATAAAAAGATGTATAAGCATAAGAATTATACATCTTGGAGACAACTAGGAGTCCCCTAAACGTCTTGAGGACACCCCAGCATCCTCGAAGTCCTAGCAGCGTCTTGGAGACAGCGACACTAGTAGAGGGATGGTGGTGCTGGTGGTGGGCTGGTGGGGGGATGCTCCCCCCAAGTCTCCAAGACGTCCCCATCTAGGAAATGCAGGGTTTTGGGAGGGCGGGGGGGGGGAAGCGTCCTCGTGGAACACTGATATATATATATGTATGTATGTATGTATATGTATATATAAACTTCTACTCAGAACTGACCACAACGACTGAAATTGTAAATCAGATGGTACACAAAACAAGATAGATATCAATCACATACTTTATTAGCATGGGACATGCCGGTTGTAGCAACCAAGACACAGATAACAGAATAATGCCTACTGAAATTGATCTTGGGCCATTGATTGGTCGCTCCACATATAAATGAAAGTAACAGGATAAGATCCGCACATAGATATATGAATAGTCTCAACTGTTAGCATAAATAAATGATGCCCAATCTCTCTTATACACTGCGAATAACACTAATTGCTAGCTTTAGAAGTATACAATATATGCCTAGCCAAATAAGGCCCACGTCTTTGAATTGGATGCCAACTATAGGACGTGACCCAATAGATGTTGCGAGAGCAGAATGGAACACCCAGGTTGGATGAATTATGGCGATCCGAGTCATCAACAGGCACCCTTGTAGTGGCCCCTTCCACTCGTGGGACCCTTGACACTTCTTGAATCTGGATGTCAATTGCTCCCCTTTTTGACTACGATGATTGGATGCTCCCAGGTCTGGAGGTCGCTTTTATGCTCTTGGGTGGTGCGAGCCATGGGCTCCGCCACCAAATGTTGTGTAATCGCCCCCACACCTTATCGCTGCCTCCAGTGTCAACGATCTGGGCAGAGAAATAAGGATCAACAAACAATAACAGTATGAATATAGAGAGGAATCATGGAAGCCAGGCGAGGTTTTTGTCCCACTCGAGCTGCGAACCCACAAAGATTGACGTCTCCACAAGATCCAAACAACTTGTATAATCCATGATGATCTTCTCAAAACAATTCATTTGAATTTATATGCTATCATAAGTGCCTTCCAAAATGGGTCGGCCAGGACCAAAAATATTTATTATTATTTTAAAAATAATTATTATTAATATTTAATTATTATTTGAATATATTTAAATTCAGACTTAGTGTTTACAAACACTATTTTCCCACCAAAATTTGAATTTAGGACCTGGTTGAGTCAGGGACATGACAATCCTCCCCGCCCAGATGTTGCTTTCCCTCAAGCAACCTCAAATTTGGATGTTCGAAGATCTCCACTCATTCCCATGTTGCATCTTCAATAGGCAAATTCTTCCATTTCACCAAGTATTCCAGAATTACCTTGTTCCTTATCCTTTTCTCCCTCACATCCAAGATTGTTTTAGGTTCAAGTATCAATTTGCCTTCATCATCAAGAGGGGGCAGCTCTACGGAAGGTATGACCTGCTGTCCAATTGCTTTTTTGAGGCATGACAAATGAAAGATGTTGTGAATTCTGTTGTCTTGTGGCAACTCCAGCTCGTATGCCACCTCTCTGATCTTCCTTGTAATCCGATAGGGTCCATAAAACCTTGGTTTCAGCTTTTTTGCACCATTCCTCTTGAGGGTAGACTGTCTATATGGTTGCAACCTCAAATAAACCAAATCGACAACCTCAAAAACCCTCTCTGTTTTGTGTCGATTTGCATACATCTTTTGTTGGTTTTGAGCACATTGTAAATTCTCCTTGAGATCATGTTGCTATTATTCAGACAACAACTTTTGGGACTGTTTTGACATGTCAAGATTTTCTTTGAGGTTAGATTTTAAATATTTCATATCTCTATGCTTTGTTATTGGAACAACAAGCTGCAATATTCATATTTATATCAATTCCAGCTACATAGAATGTATGACTATTGTATGGAAATTACTTAAATCCAATATATGAATTCAATGTGTGAGTTTATGATGAGTTTATGCTTTAAAAGTCTGGTTATTGCTATTCCCAAGTGATGGCTATCAAAAATATCTCATATGAAGGAGAACGCAAAGTGTTTGACAAAAACATGCTTGCAAGTCAGAACTAGCAAAAATTGCAAGACTATAAACAAAAATCTTGATAGGGTTCTTACATGGTAATAGAAATAGGGCAAAATAGTAAGCATAATATTTTTGTAATCCTTTGTCCGAAATGGATATGGTTTTTTGGATTTCAACTCAAAACTGATGAACAATGTAAATTTTGATGATAAATTAAGTTACTGATTCATTTTTGGGGGTTCCCCAGTCTCGGTCTGGTCCAACTTGGGTTTGGGGTCTGGGTCCGGTCCTCTGTGGGTTTGGACAAGGTCCAACCCACAAACTGTGGGTTCGACCTTGCTGAACTCGAGCAGACTTGAGGAGAATTTGGGATCCTCATGCGCCCAGGTGGCGAATTTTCACATTTTTTGAATTTTTTATATTTTTTTGACTTTTCTTTGACTTAAAAAACCTAATTTAGCCCCCAACCGTAATTTATGAATGATAAAACACATAATAGGCAAAAGCAAACTCTTTTATCATATTGTGAATGAAAAACAAATTTTTTTCCCTCCATTGCTAAACTTATTTTCTTGCTTACCATTGCACGGATAGAGTTGAAGATTGATTGTTGAATGCTCGAAGCTAGTTGTTGTGCTATTCCTATGCATTTGCAAGTGTTTGTTTGTTGCCAGGAAGATTTTTTCAAAAGAGGTAGGTTTTTGAAGTTTTTGGTTTTTTTTTCTATATTTTCTTTTTCAAATGAACTCTCTTGTTTTGTTTTGAAGTTTTTGGTTTGTTTTCATTCTTCTAGGTATCTATAACACATGCTTAATTTTTTTAAAATGAATTAAGTAATAAGTTGTATTTATATATTATTTTTTTTTGTTTTCATATGTCATTAGTTTCAATTCTTTGAATGTGTTTTTATTGAACTTGTTGCCTTAGGTATTACAATGGCAATTGTTTCTAGATCCATGAGCCAAGCTTGCTTCAAAAAAGACCCAAACTCTTTCCTTTGGAAATACATTGAAATGGTACAACTTCTAGGTGGTGGAGGTTATGTTTGGATTTGTGGTCATTGTAAAGTTGGATATTCGAGCTCATACAATTGAGTGAAAGGTCATTTGTGTAAGATCCCTAGACCAGGCATCAAATTTTGTCTAGGGGAAGATGGTAAAGGCATTCCAAAAATGCAAGTATTGGCATATATTGAAGAACAAGAAAAAGCAGACCAAGCAGTAGGCCATAGATCAAATCATCCTTTGTTGAATAAAGGATCTCGAGGGATGAATCCCCCTACATTGCCTTCCCATTTTCAACCTACAAAGAACCATCCATTTATGTCCATACCTAAAGAGCAACCTATGGCCTCTACACATAAGAGATCAAAGGGACCGTTGGAAATGGCATTTTAGAATGAGGCTAGAGAGATTGTTGATCAAGATAAAGCGAGATGTGTCAATGCGAATGGATTGGCATTCAATGTTGTTCGCTCACCATATTGGCAAAACATGGTGAAATCTATTAATGAGGTTCTAAAATGGTATAAGGGCCTAGATTTTGAGGTGTGTAGCACCTTATTAGATAAAGAGGTGAAATTTGTAAAGGACTCCTTGAAGTCCATAAGGGATTTGTGGATCGAAGCAGGGATGACCATCGTTTTTGATGGATGGAAAGATGCAAAAAATCGCCCATTGATCAATGTTATTGCAGTGTCCTCTAAAGGGGCAATGTTTTTAAGAGCAATGGATTGTGCAAGAGAGGTGAAGGATGGTGCATTTATTGCTAACATTCTTTGTCAAGCTATTGATGAAGTGGGCCCTCAAAATGTTATGCGAGTTATAACAAACAATGCAAAAAATTGGAGGGCTGCTGAGTTATTGGTTGAGGAGTAGTATTCACAATTTTTTTGGACACATTGTGTTGTCCACTCCTTCAACCTAATGCTACAAAAAATTGGCAACAAAATTGATTGGATCAAATAGGTGTATGCTGAGGCCGAAGACATCCAAATGTTCATTACCAACCACCATATGTCACAAGGCATATTTAGAACATTCTCGAAATTGGAGTTGTTGAAGGTAAGTTAAATAATAAACATTTTTTACTTTAGTAATATTTTATTTTGATTTTCAAACAAGTTGCTGAGACTGTTTTGCCTCCAACATAATTGTGTGGAGATGACTTGTGAAGGTTCACGAGGCACTCTCTAACATGGTCATCAGCCCTAATTGGTCCATATGGAGGTAATCTAGCATTGCAAGGGCAACAAGGGTTAAGCAAATGATCCTAGATGACATTTGGTGGGATAGTGTTGAGTATCTCCTTAGTTTCATTAAGCCCATATTGAGCATGATCCATTATACTATTACTCACATTGATAGACCTTGTGTGGGTGAAGTATATGATGGCATTGACTCAATGATTGCAAAGATGAAAGCCATCATTGATGCAAAAGAGCAAGATCCTGAAGAAAAGTTCTTGAAAGAACTACACAAAATCATTGTAGAGAGATGGAACAAAAAGATCACTCCGCTGCATCTTCTTGCTTTTGCATTGAGTCCCAAATACTATAGTGCTTAGCTCCTTTTTGTGACAACAAGAGCTGCCCCATATAGAGATGCTGAAGTGGCTCAAGGGTACAAGGTAGCACTTCACAGACTCTTCACTGATCGTGACCGATGTGATGCAGTGAGGGCTGAGTTCATGGGTTTTGCATGCTCCAGTGATTGTAGTCTTGATGCTCTTCGAGACAAGTACATGGGTGATGCTCATAGTTGGTGGTACTTCCATGGCCAAGCATACATGTACCTACAACCTCTTGAAATCGAAAGTTTATCCCAAGTAAGTTTTATAGTCAAAATCTTCTATCTTTCAAGTTTTATAATTTTATTTATATTTTAATTTTTAAATTTAACTAGTTAAATTTTGTAACGCTTAACTATCTAATTTGGTCCGAATAGGTTGCTATTTCATCTTCATCTAAGTGGAATTGGAGCACATACTCCTTCATCCACTCAATAAAGCACAATAGACTACATTCAAAAAAGATAGAGGACTTGGTGTATGTGCATTCAAACTTGCGGCTCCTTACACACAAAGAAAGTGCCTACAAAGAAGGGGACACAAGGAAGTTGGATATCGAGTTAGATGTAATATCCCCTACTAGGATATTTTAAACCTAAGGGAAATTTTCACAATTTTAGGCTTATTGGCATTTTGTCAAACAATTAGTATGATGCTGTTTTGTGTTTTTTTTTTCGCAATTTACCTCCAAGGACTACTAATATTTTATGTAGTTTGTGTCTTCCATTTGCAAGGAGGTTATATATTTACCACTTCAGAGGTATATGATAGGTTTGAGATAATGTTTCCTAGTCACGTTGGAATGTTTCCACTTATTTTCATAGACACAATAACAAATAGTTTGCAGGTATATTAAAATTTGAAACCTTTATGACTGTAACTTTTGAACACTATCTATATCAACAGGAATTAAATAATTATTTTCCAGAAATTCAAAATGTCACAAAATACAAGATTATATATCACCAAATTATGTACGTGATAAAGCTTCTAGGTGAACAGAATTTAGAAGCATACATATAAATAAAGACTATATAAACTATTGTTGACTTGGAAGAAGCCAGATATATACCGTAGCCCACCAAAGCTTTGTTTTGAGTCTTTACAAATATCAGTGGATACCTTTGAAGAGTCACGCTACCCTGTAGAAATACCATGATTTCCTTAAATACCATATATTTCCTTTCTTCCTTTAAAGTCATTGATTCTGATATGGACTATGCACAAGTATTATAAATTGCCTTGTATTTGTCAATGAACTTCACCTGATATAAATCTGGATTAATCTTCTTCACACATCTCCTTGGAATCGGCAATAGGCATTAAAGCATACAATAACTTGTAGACTGGCGGTAGAATATATTAATAGAGGGCAATCAAATATTAATAGTCAACAGCTTCAAATATATTATCGGTAACTCATTAATGAAGATAGTGTTCATATTAGTGTATGTTTGACAAAAGCAACAGCTAATTCAAGAGTTCCAATTTCAAATAAGGAAAACTCGTTAATTTGCTTTGTCCCCCGAATATATACCCGACTTAGTATTATTAATTATAGAAAATCTTTAACCGTCCAAGATAGAGTGCTTTAACAATTATGGTCTTCACTTAAAGGCTATGACTGGAATAAAGTCTTGCGTCTCCTTATTTTGTCTTGTGTAGGTGCTACTCTCTTATAATTTGAGGTGATGCGGCTTTGCCAGGTCATTTATTCTATCAACAATACCTTAGTCCAGTCGCTGTATAAACTTCAACAATTAAGTACACATTTATCATATGCCATGGCGACTTAAGAAATTAAGCGGGAGGTTAGTATCTTTGATAATATTCATGAGCTAGTAATATATCACCATAAACATTCCTTCTATAATACTGAGCCCTGACCACTGCATATAAGCTATTAATAATTCTTTAGTCATTTCACCTGAAATATTTGCTGTAATTGATTATGAAGTTACCTCAGCAAACTTCTAACGAATTACTCAAACCTTGAACATCAATCTGTGGTACTGGAATTTGCCTTTTATAGAGATATCACACATTTCCACACCATTTCGAAACCAAACATTGAAGTGCCTTGTGAATTCTGAGTTGAATCCACTTGAAAGTGGAATTGGGTTTTTGTCCAACCCACGTGCTCAAGGGTTTTTGTCCTTGAGGTTCTTGAAAGTTGAGCTCTCAAATCTTCTCACGATAATAATTTTCCAAAAGATGTCCCAATGAATACATTCTGTCCCAATGAATACATTCTGTCACCTTTTATAATCCGTCACCTTTTAATATTTTATTATTAAATATTTTACTCCATTAGAGTAACTTATTTAGTATTTTCTCTTTAATAAAGTTACTCTAATAAATAACTAATTAATTAAATATTAATGTCCAAAATATTATTTAAGGACAATTTAATATCTAATTAATTAAATTACGCCCTAGGTGGCTACTTGGGAATTGGGGACATTACACTAGAGTGTCTTGACTTGGATGCTTCCACTATCCACTTTGTTGCACTTGATGTCAAAGATGACTATGAGCTGGTTAGTGAGCATGAGAGTGGTAGTGCCACTGCCAGTGGCAATGGCACTATTTGTGGTTCTTCTAATTTACCACTACATACATCATCTAATATGGATGGTGATGATGATATTTTTGATGACCCATATTATATTTGAACAATGATGAATGATGGCTGATTGTCGACACTTGACATTATTATTTTATAACTTTAATCTATATCATGACATTCAAGTTTCACTAATATTTGACTATTAATATGGCGGTGTATTTTGCTATGTTATTTGACTATTAATACAGTGGTGTATTTTGAACTTAATTACTACTCCAAATATGTATATATTTCTGATTTTTATATGCTTTTGTGTCAACGAATCCAAAACGAACCCAACCCCAAAAGTTTTTTTGCTTGAACCTACGAACTAAATCTCTGAACCCGAACTAGTAACTTAGATGATAAATTTAATGTGATCAGCCCCCTAGCAGCCCCCTAGATTGTATAGAAACACGAACAAGTTTTTTTATTAAAAAAACATTTTCAAAAAGCATTTTTTTAGGGTTTTCCAAACACAATTTTTAGGGTTTGCTTCTAAAATTTAGGGGGGTTTTATCAGCCCCCTAAATTTTAGAGTAAATTTTGATGGTAAATTTAATGTGAGCAGCCAACTACGATATCACACGAGATGATGTACTTGGTTATAGATGGTGGATGACCTATGGAGCTCAAACTCTTGAACTACAATGCTTTGCCATTTGAATATTGAGTCAGGGAGCAAGTTCATCAACTTGTGAGAGGAACCAGAGTTTCTTTGACCACATCCATTCCAAAAAGAGGAACAAGTTGTTGTTTGGAAAGTTGGGAGATCTTGTCTACATTTGCAGCAATTTAAAACTGTTCATGAACAAATCAGCAAATGACTCTTCATCTTCTTTACAACAACAAATTTCAGAGAACATAACAGTGCCAGTTGTAGATGAGCCTAACTTTTTTGATGATGATTTGGGTAGTGACACTGATGATGATGCTACATAGCCAAGTGCTCTTGATGACTTGGAGGACTTTTGAAGTTTGAAAGTCTTGACTGTTGATTGTACCTTTTTGACAAAAAAACATCTTCGCAATCGTGATTTCACACGTTTCTTATGGTTTATAGTTTATAAACATGTCATCTTGTTATGATGATTTGAAATCTATTTAGCAATGTTAAAATATTTTGATAATTTTGTGGATATAATTCATATAAGGCAAATTTAATGTCGATTTGTTTTCAATTTTTTTATCCTTGCCGAATTTCATCCGAATTTTATTCTTCCCGAATTTGAACCTTGTGACTTAGCATTTGATGGTTATTTTTGGCCAATTGATAAAGAAGCAAGAGTAGGCACCATCAGTATGAGAAACCTAGATTACCCTTCTTGTCACCCAACCGAGTCCTTATTATCTAGTAGACATTCAGAGAATTTATTGGCCAATTTTGCTACAATTTGTGTCTACTGCCAATGTTACAAAGGAGATATGGTGCGGATGTTAGCTTTATGCAATTAGACTTGAGAGTAATAATTAATCATGTCTTAAGTTGTAACACATAATTTATATTATTCAAAGTATTCTCCCATTGTAAAGATATTTTGAATATGTAATGTCCCCATTTTCGGGTTCTATTGTAGTGTAGTTGGCGCCGACTTTTTGGGTTTGTGTCAGCTTGATTAGAGGGGTATTTTGATGTTACCAGTGAGCTCTGATGGTTTAGTGGAGTTGTATGACACTTTCAGATGTTATTTTTGGCTTGGTTTGGGCTCCAAGATTCTTGGAAGGAGCGTCTATTTTTACTAAGTCATCCAGTAGGGTCCATTTATCATCTTTCATCATCGAGATCACTCCTACACAGTTAGTCTTCGATTCTAAGGCTTTTTGGCCATTGTCACTAATTGGGTGTATTATTGAGCTATATTTAATTAATTTTACTAAGGTTGCCATTTAAATTAAAATAATTAATTGGGCACTTGAGTATTACAGCTTGTTGGAAAGAGAATGAAAAGATTTAAATGATGAGACGCTTAAAAGTGATTTTTCAGTGTTGGAAATATTTTAAAAATAAAATAAATCACTTTTTGGAGTTAAAAGGTTTAATAAATCAATAAATTGATTTTAAAAAGAAGTTTTTGGAAAGTTCCATAAAAGGCTTATAAAAAGGGGAATTGAGAGTTTATTTGGTATGTTGAGTTTATTCTATTTCTCTGATTGAAACCCTTGTGGTTTTGGAGGTCGAACTTGGTCCATCTCAGCCTTTGGTGGATGAAAACCCTCTTGAGAAGATCAATTTTGGTGGTGAAAGATTCCTCCCTAGCTGGTGATTGGCGAAGTCACTCAGATTTCGCATCGGTACTTCAATGGTTATGGTATGAAATTAATGAAGACTTTGAAAAGATAATTTTCAGGTTTTGATGTTGTGATCGAAGTTTTGCCAGGAAAGTTATGATTGGACGCCATCTTATAAAATAGGGGATTTTGCTGGATGAGTTTGGATTCATTGAAGGTGTTGAGCAATTTGGTATTGGTAGAGTTGAGATTGAAGCTTGTATTTTAGTGTGGGTTATTTGTTTGAAGGTTTCCTATGGGTTTGGACACCAAGTTCCTATTGCTGGTCATTGTGGCGTGAGATTTGCTAGGTGTTTTGGAAACCTTTGGTTTGCATAAAAAAGGGAGTTGCTGTACATTTCTGCGTGTTGCAATATGTATTTTCGGAACTAAAATATTTGTGAAAGCTTCATCAATATTGTGTGCTTGGGAAGTGCAACTTGTTATTCTATTTGTTGCTGTTCAATACTGGAAATTGTGTATGAAATGAGCATAGTTTTCTTGGAGTCACTGTTGTTCATGTCCATGTACTACAGTTTTGTAATAGAGAACCTTTCAGATTGAATTTCATATTTGTGCAATATTATTTCAGTCAACTCAAGGTTAGAATTTCATTGGTTTGATGCATTATATTTTTGGTCCTGTAATGGCGTGAATTTGCACCCCTTGCAAATTCCCCGTTTATGTGTCCATTACCTTAGAAAACGCGATCCCAATGATGTATTTTCCACATCCGCTTCCACTTTCCATCCACTTGGTAGCTCAGTTGTGTGTCAGTGGGGGAATTTCTGTTGGGGATGCTAGCATAGCGTGCAGACGTTTGCGCTTCCATCGTGACAAATTCTTGCTTTTGGAATCCGTTGAGGTATTACACTCCATTGGATGCGAAGTGTAACGTTCGCTGCTCTTTTGACCGACTTCAAACGGGCTTTTGCCTGCTTCATTCATTGAAATTGCTAAGCCTTTCATTCAATCTGGCTAGGACACACTTCTTCAATCTTGGACACACTTCTTGACAGCTTCTTGATCGATCATACTCACGACGTTGGCTTTGGAGAGCTTGCAAGCTCACATCTTCTTCCATTTGCCTTGAGTGCACTTGGTTGAAAAGGTGATATCCATTCTTTTCCATTTACTTTCGCATCATCTACTCGTGTAGTAGTATATTGTTGCTTGAGTATTGCTTGGTATTTCCCTTTCTACGTACTTCTTTATCATCTGTCTACAATTTGTTGCTATTTGGCTGTCCGTGGAGGTGGAAACACCAAAGTGGGGGATTGACTAAGGTAGTCCTCTAAACACAACCCCAACATTTTGCCGTTCGTATGTGTGCAGGTTGTTCATCAAGTGAAGCTCTCGAAGGCCTCAACTCACGGGTTTGAAGATTTGTTTCTACCACCTTTCTCTCATCAAATTCTAGCTTAGTGTTGTTAAAGTTTTCTTCTTGCTATTTCAGTTATTCTGCATTTTCTATCCCTGTCGTAGCATAAATCTCTGTTAATCAGGAAGTTAGTAGGTTTTTTGGGTTCTATATTGTGCTTTGCACTTTCTGTCTGTACGGATGCCAGCGTGTCCCTAAGATGCCAGTGCATCGTGCTGGAGTCCGTGTCTCGCACTGTAGTCCCCTGGCAGTAAGCTGTTTGAGTCACAGTCCGAACCTAAAAAACCAGCTCTCTTGATCCCTTAAAACATTCGGGTGTGCAGAAGGATAGTAGCAACCAGATTGCTCCTCCTCTTCAACCCTTTAACATTAAACCTTTTCAACCCATTTATCTAGCTTGAGGTAGATTAGGGCAGCCTATTGTTCTAGACTCTCCTGTGACCTGGAGTCCCTGAGCAGTTGGTCCCCCTCCTCTACATTTTGGTGAATCCGACGTGAACTACTTTGGTTTCGTTTCGTAGTGTTGAAGGAAGCTTTTCTCGTGCTCTAGGTGTGTGTGTTGCAGGGCGCATAGCCTTGCAACCCAACCTACGACCCCTAGCAGTGTAATCAGAGGGATCCCTAGACATTGTGAAGCGAAATCTGAATAGGTCACTGTCTGATTATTGAACCTCTGGGGTGTCATGAGGAAGCTCTTTTGGGGTACGTAAACATGGCCTCTTTTATGCATCTTCCCATCCTTTCTGTGCAGCCTGCGAATGGATCACTTGCTATAACCTTTACATCGTAGGACCTACCTATGAACGCGAATAGAGAACCCTCTCCTTTGTACATTCCCGCTCGCATCAATGGGAACATCGTGAATGGTGTTCTGGTTGATCCTACGTGTCGTGTGAATGTTATAATAGAGGAGATTATGTTGATAAATTTCTTGCATAAGGATGGGTATGATGAATCAAAGAGCACAATACGTACGCATGACGGACTCTCGGTCCCTCCAATTGGTTCGATCACCTTCTTAGTAATCACCATAAGCAAGCAAACTGTTTAACGAAATAACTCAATTGGGAAAAGTGAAAATTTGGGCAAGAATACATAAGAGATCTTACATAATATTATTTTTATTTCTTGCGACTAACAGTTGCAAAATGAAAGTTATATATAAGAGGGGTGTTTTTGTAGAGGATATGTAGCTTTAGACAAATTTTGCAAAGTTATATGGGAAATTGAAAGACTTTGCACTTTTAGATTTGCAAAATGATAAAAAATTTCATTACGAAAATAAATAATTTCTAGATTAGAACTTTGGGCCTCATTTGGTGTTTGAGTTGTTTCTTCTCTTATGTCAGATGCAACAGTTATTTTCAGAACTTTCTGTACAACTTGCAAGTTTGGTTTTGGTTTTATTCATTCCTAGATAATTTCTTTTGCGTAGGATTAATCAAATTCTGATTTCTACTTGATTAAGTCTACACATTTATCCCTGTTTTGTGTTGAAATTATTTCATTTTTTAAAACTATGCAAAAATTCATAAAATCCCCCAAATGTGAATCTTGTGAAATGTATGGTAGTAGATAGAGGGTTTTAGTTTTTGAATAAGAGGTAGCATCACCTTTCTTAAGGGAGGGTTTTTACCCTAGTAACTCTTGGGAATTGGCAAATACCAATTCATTTATCAACAAGTGGTATAACCCACTGATAGAGCATTGATTAAAGTGGTATCCCTGCAAAGAAATTGTATGGGGTGTGGGTCCTGTAAACCCTCACAATTTTGACCTTGGGTAATTAATCTAAAAGAATTCATGATTTAATAAGCATTTACAATTTTGTGCAATTTGTGTGCTCTTCAGTCTTACATCCTGGTTCATATTAACAGTTACATGGTGGCTCTGATTCATCTGTAGAAACTTAGGGAAAACTTCCTCTGAGTGTGGAGTAAATGATGGGAGTCTCTCTTGTACTGATCTGCTTTCTTTTAAATATCACTATGATTGTAACTATCTTGTAATGCACACTTGTCTCCAGTTCATTGGAGCCTCACTGGCTGCATGTAAGTTAGAATGAGTGAGGAGGATTTCAGTTCACTGGAGGCTCACCAACTGAAAGTTAGAATAACTGAGGTGACTTCAAATGTCCAGTTCTAGTGCAGTTAGCTTACCCAGCCAACACTCATCCACATCCTTGTAATTCTGTATAATGCACCTGTGAAGAGTGTTCGTTCAACACCAGTTTTTAGCAGCTAATTTGTCTTCTGCTGTTTTGTGCTTCTGCAATTTTGAATTTCTGATATTCATGTGAGGGTATATTATTACTAGTCTTAGATAAAAATTAATTGTTGTACTAGTATTGGGTTTATGACGATCAAGCTAGTGTAGAATAAAACTCATTGATTTTTTCATTGTCATTCTTAGAGTTGTGAAAGACAAAGTAATGACTGCTATGGTCTGATTAATATGCAAAGCTTTCTAGAGAAATAATGGATCACATTTTTCTAAAGAAGAATTGACCATCTTAAATTAGAAAATGCATGTTTGAATATGAAATGGATAATATTAGTAAAGCAATTGGTGATTCATGTTGACTTTTTTTTGGTCTCAGGGATGGCCTGTAAGATTTTGCATTTCAAATTGTATTTAGTAAATAAATTCAGTCTGTATGACTTCCACCGTTTTAATTCCATTGATGATATAGGTGATTGGGCAATTCAATCTTGGATTTATAATAGGAAAGATCGATGAAGATCTCTTTATCATTGATCAGGTTAGTTTTTGGATTCACTTGGTACATTTTAGTAGCATGTTACATTTGTGGGAAAAAATATCAAGGCTGTATATTTTCTAGATTGATTTCTTATTGCTATAGAATAAATTTGTTGGCCTAGGATATAATTTTTGCTTCTGAGAGGAAATTCTTGTTTCAATTGATTTTATTCCATAATTATCTTCCTTCATCACCGTTCTTTTAAGTTTCCATGTTCTAATGAGAAACATGTAGCTAGTGATTATTTTAAAATTTGGAAGATTGAGTTATTTGTCTTATATGGCAGCATGCATCAGATGAGAAATACAATTTTGAGCATCTTTCTCGGACAACTGTTTTGAATCGTCAACCATTGCTTCGGTGAAATCTCACAGCAACCTTATGTATTTTTGCTATGGATTAATTTATTTTACATTACTTTTTCTGGTATTTGAGTTGGCCTTAAGAAAAATGGAAATTCAAGAATGTATTGTGTTAGCTATGCATAAGGGATGTGAGTACAATTTCCACTTGAATAAATTTGATGTTCCAAGACAAACAATTACAGCTGATTAATTAATGACATTTAATTTATGGTCTCAATTTGATAGTGAGGAAAAATGTATGTTTTAATCTAAAACAAGAAATAGAAAGAAAACCATTCTTAGGCCTGTTATCATATTAATATAATGTTTATTTAAGCATGTATGTTATTAATTGTGCTATGTCATGCTGTATTCTTAAGTATTATGAGTTATACAACAAAGATTCAATTAAGGACTTTGGTTAGACATGGGTTAGTTTTGAAAAGGTGGTTCATGTATGTTTAGAACCCAGAAGATTGGTTGGTTGACCACAAGACTATGACTGTACATTAGAAAAGCATATCAAGTGGAATGGCATAAATTATTAATTTCTTTTTCTTATCTTATTGTCTTGTGCATCTTATAACATGCTATCCAAGCCCAAATTTGTAGGTATTTGGGTTTGAAAATTGAGGTTATAGTTTGGGTTGAAGCTTGTTAGCATTTTAATTATTGTGTGACACGAAATGGAATGGCATGTATGGTAGAATTGTTTTTCAAATTAGAAGGGTGTGATGTCCTCGTCTCTTTAATTGAGCTAGATATAATTAGAGTTAATTAATTGAATATTCAAATAGTCTTTAATTATTTTAATTATTTTAAGATTTGAATTATTTAATTAATTAACTATATTAAGATTTTATAAAGTCATGTATAAATATTTAATATTTTATAAAAGCCTTTATAAAAAATCAGTTGGCAAAACTGAAAGGTGATCAATAAAATGTCGATTGTGGAAGGGAATAAGCATGTTGAGAAGATTGGATGTTTGTGCTTTTACAACAAAGTTTCTGAGAACAATCATTCTTAGGATTTGATGACCAAGTTTGGATGGAAACCTGGGTGCGGTTATCTTGTATGGACTTGCAAATACTTCCCTTGGGCGGAAGGTTGATTGGTTTATCATTGCTCAAAGATGCATGGATTCTTAGTTATTGATGGGAGTTCAGCAATTTGTAGAATTGAAGGATTTGCTCGTGGCTATCAAAGACGACTCTCATTCACATAGACATCATTTATATCTTGTGCTCTTACATGTTTTGCCTTGTCAACTCAATATTGTGCTTCACACATCAAATGGAACATTTTCGACTGTAGAAGTGGGAGATGGACTCAAGGACATTCTTGATGATATTGATTGCCGGCTCTTCTAGAAATTAACGGTTATGCTCTGGCACTGATATTGCATATATGAGAATCGCTGGCTTTGTGTGCCTTTGGAATATGTATGCTGATCGCGTGGGAGTTATCGGGAGGATATATGTTTTCTATGATGCGGTAGAGTCCACTATATGCTACCGATGTGCTCTATGGGCTATCGTCTTCTGAGAACATTCCCGTGTATTGTTGTTTCACACGCTACTACAAGTGTTTTCGTCTACTGGAGAACGTGATTCTGTGAGCCGACATTATCTCATATATTCCTTGTGGAGCCGATACTTCCTACTGGTATCTCTGTTAATCATTATTCACGGGCCGAGTCTTCTGTGTATTCCGGGTATGTTCTGTTGCCAACTGTTAATTCTTTGTAATATTGGGTTCAAAATATAATGAATTGTAATGCATCCTATTGAAGTGTATGCGTGGACTGCACATTAAATTTCTGCATTTGTAATGCTCCTCTATTGTTCTGCCGTATTGCTTGTATTTAAATAGTATGATACTACTCGGCCTCTGAAACTTATATTACACCATTACATCAATCAAAACTTTAAATCTGAGGGAAAATATTGAAAGCAAGGACATTGAGGAGAAATACTACAAACCCTGGTTGAGATCATAGTAGTATCAGAGCCTAGAATCCTGCGAGCTTGAAGGTTCATGAACACCAGTGACAGGGCTAGGAGATATTTTGAAAGAGAGCAGAGACAGAGGCAATTCCAAGTTGCTGATCCTTATCTTGAAGAGGATACCTTTTCTGTCGTATTAGCAGCCCAACAATTTCTTGGTGTCCCTCCAGAAATTGAAGCAATGGGGGATTCAGACCATGAGGCTTCTCATATTAGAGGCATTAGGAGAGAGAATGACAACGTTCAAAAAATTCTGAACGATCTAGTGCATGGCCAACAACAAATGATGCAACACTTTATGCAGTCCCATCAACAATTGATACTACTATTGGACTGATGTCTCAAGAGATGAACACATTGAGGGTGAGTCAAAATTCAGGAGAGGGAAGTAATGTTGGAAACAACATACCTAGGGGAACCAATTTAGGAGGATCAAGCAAACCTTTCTAGCCTACGTTTACTTCTAGGAATGAGGAGGAAGGGGCACAACCTGAGGAAGAGCCACCTTTGGCCAATGAGGTGATAGAAGTTTACGAGGAATATTGTGATGTCCCCATCCTAGTCAGCGCAGCTGGTGACGAGGTTAGCCTATTATTTCGATCCTCGTAGGCTGACAGATGTGTGCAGAGGATCATCTGAGGCAGTTACTCAGCGTTTTCTAGCTTCAGTATTGCAGTTGTTTCAGGTTGGGCCTTCGCAAAATCTTCCAGAGTGGATTTTTAGAAACTTTCTATTTTTAGAAAGTTAGGTCAGGCGGAAGCTGCTATTTTGGGCAGGGCACCTGGTTCAACTATTCAGCTCAGAGTCGACCCAGTTCTTCAGTTGGACAGTCAGACGGAGAAATATTGGGATATTTAATGGTTTAATGAAATAATTAATACTTTGACTTTATATTAAAGTCACGTTATTAATTATTTAAATATTTAATTAAATTGGCATATTATAAAGTATTTATTATACTTTATAATAAAGTAATAATATTTGATATAATGAATATTTATTATTCATTAATAAAGGCGCCAATTATTAAATGAATTTCTCCTAAGTCAAAAGCGCAAAAATTAATCATTTATTTAAATGATTATTAAAAAGAGCTGTTGGGTCGAATTTCTCAAAGGGAATATATATTCAGGAAAGACAAAATCGAACCATTATGTTATGTTATTCAACTTTTGTCTTATTTGCTCTGAGCATTGGAGTTTGCAAAACCCTAGGGTTTCAACAGGCGATTCATTTCTGGAGAACGATACCTCTTCAAAGATTGGCATACTGAGACTGTGAAATACCAGTTGAAGATTGCATCTTGGTGACTTCATTCAGAGGTTACAGATTGGGATTATTGATTGATTCATTCAGGGTTTATCAGAGAACTTTATAAGGCAGTTGAGGCGACTTCATCAGGGATACTTTTACTGAGTTCTGGCATCATTTCCAACAAAGCCGTACCATTTCTCTTCTTGCTGCTGGGCCGTACAGTTCTGTACTTGTAGGGCCGTACTTTCTTTTTCTAGAAAAAATACTTCCAGTGTTCAACGTCTGACAGAAGGATTTCTAAGGCGTATGGGGTTTCTGGAGATATCTTGAGGGTCTGTGCTGGAGATGCATGCTAGCCGTACAAATCTTCTTCATTCTTCATCTTGCTGCAGCCGCCAACAGGTTCCTTAGAAATAGTCATTTTTATTTATATATCAAATTTTCATTATTGCAAAGGCTCTGAAAAAGAAATAAAATGATGCGCCTATGACTTCTGAATATTTTCAAGCTTATTTCTTGAGTTTAGAATTTATTGTGAATTTATTATCAATTTAGAAGAAAATCGCAGCTTCTCTTTATTTGTCTGAAAACCTCAAAAAACACAAAAAAAACCAAAAACTTGCAAAAACAAAATTTACAGTTAGGGTTTCGGGGTTGAGAACCACCAGGGTTCTTACAAATATTACAATCTTCCTCATGCTTTTAGGCAAGAGATTATGTTGAATCAATATATGAATCAGCGTAGGGATAGGAGGAGAGCAAAACAGGAACAAAGGCCTTGTGGCCCTCATAGAGACTACCAACATGCTTTGAGTAAATTATCACTTCCTAACTTTGATGGGAGTGGGAAAACTACAGCCTGTTCATGGATCCACAAGCTAGATACTTTCTTGAATCTAAAACCAATGCCAGAGACAACAACAATTAAATTTGCTACATTACATCTAGAGGGTGCAGCATATGATTGGTGGCATCATGGATTGGTGACATAGAATCATGCTTTTATCCAATCTTACGAAGAGTTTAGCAGCAAACTAATTGCTCATTTTGACAGGAAAGATGAAGAGGTTTACTTTAGGGAGTTGGTCTTGATCAGAAAGCATGGTGATGTTGATAGTTACATCAACGAATTTCAGAAGGTGGCAGTTATGGTCACTGATATATCAGAGAGGCGAGTGGTGATGTTATTTACAAAGGGATTACATCATAGTTTGAGAAGGTTGGTGAAGGCTTTCAAGCCAAGGACCTTGTAGGATGCTATCTAGATGGCATTGAATCTTGAGACTTCACATTCTAGCTCATAGCCGCTGAAGAAGAGTTTCAAGAACAACAAGCCATTCGCTCAAACTTTTAATCGGCCCAAACCAAATCCTCCTAAGCTAGATTTTGAGAGTAGGAATGAGTTACGCAGGAAGAAACTATGCTTCACTTGCAAGGAGCCATGGGATCGTAATCACTGATGCCTTGGGAAGGGCAAGGTGCATTATATAGAGGTCACATTTGATGTGGAGGAGGATACAGTTGATACTAGTTCTAAAAGTGAACTTGAGCAGCAGATAGAGCATAACAATTCCATTGAAGATGAGACCTAGGGTACTATTTCTATTTTATCAGGTGTGCCTAAGTATCACCCTTTTCGAGTAAGGGGTGTTATTAATGGACAATGGGTGACTTGTTTGATTGACAACGAAGCCATGCATAATTTTATTGACAAGGGTTATGTAGCCAAGAGCAGATTACAGGTGGACTTTTCTGGTTTCAGTGTCATTGTAGTAGATGGTTTTAAGATGGGATGCACTACAAAGGTCCCAAATTGAGCATTTAGATGGGAGATTATACCGTCACTGACGATTTCTATGTGGTTGGAATTAGAGACATTGATATAGTGCTAGGAGTTCAGTGGCTACATTCTCTAGGCAAATACAGTTTACATCTGGTGGTAAGAATATTTTGTTAAGGGCATTATCAGATGGTGCTCCTAAGATAGTTGCAGCGAAGCGTATGGAGGCGTTGTTGAGACACGGGGAGGTTGCTTGGGCAGCCCAATGTTTTGTATCTTTTAAGTCTTCTACTATGAAAGATAAAGTTCATCCAGTGGATGTGCAAACCATATTAGACAAGCGTAGCTTGGTGTTTGGATATCTTCCTCCTGGTAGACCACTAGATCGTGGATTCAAGCATGTGATAGAGTTGGAGAGAGTGCCAAGCCTGTGATTACCACTCCATACCGGCACCCAAACCGCTTCAAAGATGAAATAGAGAAAACAATCAAGGAGTTGCTAGATATGGGGCACATCAAGCCCAACTCTAGTCCATTTGCTTCATCAGTGGTGCTTGTGAAGAAAAAAGATGGTACGATGCGAATGTGTATCGATTATCATGCGTTGAATGAAAAAACAATCAAGAATAGGTATCCCATACCGAGAATAGATGAGTTGTTGGACAAACTGCATGGGGCGGGTTATTTTTCTAAGATTGATTTACGTTCGGGATACCATCAGATTCGGGAACGTGATGAGGATGTTCACAAAATTGCATTCAGATGCCACTACAAACACTACAAATTCTTGGTAATGCCTTTCGGTCTTACAATCGCGCCTGCAACCTTTCAATCATGTATGGTTTTCCATAAGCAATTGTGTAAATTAGTCTTGGTATTTTTTGATGGTATTTTAATTTACAGTAAGACTTGGGAGGAACACCTTTGGCATATTGGTGAGGTGTTAGGCATTATGGAGATTCAGTCTTTGTTCGCAAAAGCATCCAAATGCGAATTTGGAATGCTAGAGATTATATTTGGGGCACGTAATTGGTGTAGGAGGTATGAAGGTCCATTAGGAAAAAATACAAGCAATTCTGGATTGGGCGCCACCAAGGAACATTACTGACCTGCGGGGTTTCCTTGGTTTATGCAGTTATTACAGAAGGTTTGTTAGGGTTTTTCTTAATTGGCCACATCCCTTACAAACATCACAAAAAAGGGAGCTTTCAGATGGTCGGATGAGGCGTAGGCTACATTTCACAAGCTTAAGCAGGTGATGAGCTCTTGTCTGGTATTGGCTCTTCCATATTTCTCTCAACCGTTTGTGCTGGAGTGTGACGCATCAGGTGAAGGGATAGGGGCAATACTCATGGAGAACAGGCATCCCATAGCCTATGAGAGTCGAAAGTTGAGAGATGTATTGTGGCTACATTCCACATATGACAAGGAAATGCTTAATAAGTAGGAGGTATTTTCACAATGTGTCAAATTATGATATTGCTATCAGGATTCAACCGTGTAGTTTTTCGAGTCAAACTCATTGACCCATGTTTCATGAGTAGTGGTTCACAAGAACCCATCTCTCATGATAATGGCCCATTTAACACTCATTGCATCTAGGAGATGCTCATAGAGGTGAAGCACTGGGCCTTCCTGAGAGGTCACCCGTCCCAGTACTACTCCAGCTCAAGCACGCTTAACCACAAAGTTTCCCCCAAGGAAATGCTTGCCATAATGCATGCTCTGACAAAGTTCAAGCAATACCTTGTTGGTGGGAAATTCGTGGTTAAAATAGACCACAACAGTTTGAGATACTTCCTCGAGCAGAAGGATTTGAATGAGCGTTAGCAGAAGTAGGTGTAATGTCCCCTTCTCATCAATGATCAGTTCTAATGCCCTTCAGCTTATTTCGGAGGCCTGTAGGCTCGTTGAGGTAAAATTAGGGTTTCCTTGCTTGGAGGTTTGAGGCAATTTTGGGTGTTTACTATTTATAGTAAATACTATTTTTAGCAGTGGTCCTTTTGGCAGTGCTTCAGTGTATTCTTTTCTTGTTGGAGCAGTGATATTTTTGGTTGCAGACTTCCACATGCAGTATTTGTGGCATGTTTTAATTTCAAGGCATTAATGTTATAATTTGCAGTTGACCCCTTGGCCTAGGAAAATAACTTTAAGTTATTTAAAGGTGGTCTTGAAGGGGGACGCCTTCATGGAGGATGAATTAAATATTATTAAGTCTTTTAATGCCTTGGGAAAAGTGGACGCCTTTTCCTTGGAGATATTATTTTAAAATAAAGTTTTAATGTGCCTTGATAAAGTGGACGCCATATTGAGAAGTTAGAAGATTTTTGGAAATTTGGAAAGTCATTGGTGATTCTTGGCGTACCTTCTTGGGAAATTGAAGAGTCTTCTATTCTTCTATAAAATGAATGCTTTGTTCCAATTTTTCTGATCCATGAACTTTGCTAATGTTATGCTGTCGGAATGACAATTGAATTATTGCTTCGAGGAAAGCTTACCTCCTAGCCTCTTGTCCAATTTCGTGTTTGAAAGATAACACCTAATTGGCTATTTGCTGCTTCTCAATATCAGACTAGCAGATTGAGCTCATATGTTGAAGAATTTTGGAGTTTTATCAATTTTGGTTTTGCTGGTTCATCTACAGCTGAAGGTGGTTTTTGCATACAGCTTTTGGAGTGAATTTATTTTGCTTGTGGGTACTTTTCCAATCCATTCCTACACCCAAGGCGACCATCTTTGGAGAGTATCAGATTTTAATTTTGAGTTTGTGATTTTTGCTTGCTAAATCGCCCTTCTCAAGGGCTGTACCATTTTGGGATGCTTTGGAATTTGTTCAAGAATTATATTTGGAGTTTTGATGTTGTTTTGTGATCAGATATAGGCGCCTACCTCTTAGAAGGCCTCTGCAAAAGACATCACTCGATTCCGAGGTATTTTGAATGAGTTATGAATATTTTAGTGGGTTCACAGTTGCTGGTTCTTCATTTCAGTTTGCTGATTTTAATTATCAGACTTTAAAAGTTAAGATTTTTGATTCATTATCAGCTTAGAGAGATAATTATTTGTATGGGCCCATCCAATACTCGTTCTTTGAAGCTATTGTAATTTCATGTAATTTGTAGCTCTCTTTCTTATTTGTAAGACTGTAAACAGTAGTACTGTTCTAGTCCCTATTTGCTGCAATTCTTTCTCTTTGCTCACATTAAGTACCCCTGGATGGTTTACCGCCAGTGTGGATAATTGAAATTGTATCTCTCTTTGTACCCACTATCAAGTGGTGAATCCCCACTTTAAGTGGATGCCCGCTGCAGCGGAATAATTAGTTAGTATGAATTCCTATGGCTGGTTATCCGCCTAATTGTTCAATTTCAATTAATAACTCCGTCATATGTTAGCACCTCGCCCTCACTGGGATCTTGAGTGCACATTTTTGACGTTGAGTTTGTTTCAGTTTTAGTTGCATTCCATTTTGTATCAAGTTGAAGCATAGGGATCCTCTGACCATATGCCCGCCCCTCTTCATTAAATGGTTTTAGGGCGTATTCTTGGTTAGAGTTGCTTTGATAGTATTCTGAGTTTCGAGTTAACACTAATCAAGTTGGCTAGTGCTGGTTTATGTTGTGAATTGCATCGAAAAAAAATTGGTTAGCATATTTTAGTGGTATCAGAGTAGAAGACGCTGCCATCCTGTGGCATTTTGCAGTTGGTTGTCTGATGAGTGAAAGAGACACTAGACCATTCAGCAGAAGTCAGGCCAGAACTCAACATCAGTTTCCACCTGTTCCAGAGGCAGAGACATTTTCAGAAGCCTTAAGGAATCTTGGCAAAACAGTGGAAGGTACATAAAAGTTAGTGGAAGAAGTTGGTCAAACAGTTGAAATAATGTCAGATAGTGTTAGGCAAGCTAATGAAGAGAGGGACAGAGTTGAAAAGAAGTTTGATGGAATGATAGACATGATGTCCCGATTATTGTCCAAGTTGGATCAGCAAGCAACACATAATGTTCTTCAACCCCAAAATAATCCAACTGGTGAAAGCAGTGGAGTTAATGGAAATACTAGTAATGGCAGTCTTGAGGTGAATAGAAGAGATAGAATTGTGGGTCAGCATACTGCAATTCCTAGTGGGTCATCCTCTAGACCTCTTTTCCCCATCTTCACGCCAAGGGAAGAGCAACAACCGGTTGAAGCTGCACCAACTTTTGCTGATGATGCACGTCAAGCTTACATGGAGTATGCTTCTTTACCTCTCGATTTGAAAGATGCTTGGACCTTTGATCAATACATGAATCAAAGGAGTTGGAGAAATGGAGGAAGGAATGATCAACGTCCTCCTATGGTGCCTAGAAATGATTTTCATCAAGCTTTGGGAAAGGTAACCTTGGAGCATTTTGATGGAAGTAACAAGTGTACAGCTAGATCTTGGGTGCAAAAATTAGATAACTATCTCTCTCTCAGACCAATGCCAGAAGAGGATGCAATTAAATTTTCCACATTGCATTTGGATGGAATAGCTCACGAATGGTGGACTCATGGATTGGTCACTCTTGGCCATAACCTCATCCGCACCTATGATGAGTTTACCAACAAGCTGATCGAGAGATTTGATACCAAGGATCCTGAGTTGAGATTCAGAGAATTGGAACAGTTGAAACAACAAGGATCTTTAAAAAATTATGTGGCTGATTTTCAAAGGTTGTCAGTAATGGTGCCTAACATTACTGAGAGAAGACTTGTGGTTCTCTTTTCAGAAGGATTAATGGAGCCTTTGAAGGGATGGGTCAAAGCCTTTCATTCACCAACTTTAGATGAAGCCATCAAGAAAGCGAGGAGCATGGAGTTGGCAGCCCCAAGGCCTAAGTTTCATTCGAAACCTTTCACCCATAAGAAGGATAAAAAACATTCTTCAAATCTGCCAAAGAAGTTTCCACCAAAGATGTCAGAAGAGCTCAAAGAACAGCTTAGAAAAGATGGAGTTTTCTACAGTTGCCATGAACCTTGGGTTAAGGGTCACCGTTGCTATGGAAGAGGCAAAGCAAACCGAATGGAGGGCTATTCTAATTATTGATCAGAATCTGATTCGTCTGATCAACAATACGAATCAGTAAGTAGTGAAGGTGAAGAAGCTCCAGAAGAGAAGCCCGATGAGGTTGGAGATGGTAGTGCTTTCGCACAACTATCAAGTTTTCAAAAGAATGAGTCCTTTCGGGTTCATGGGGTGGTTGGATCTCAAAGGATAGTTTCTCTAATTGATATTGGAGCAACTCACAACTTCATTGATGAAGGATTGGTGGCAAAGAGAGGTTTGAAAACTGAAGAGTTTGAAGGCTTCAAAGTAATGGTAGCTGATGGTTTCTCCATGTCATGTACAAAGAAAATTCCTAACCTTTCTATTCAGTTAGGAAATTATGAAGTTAAAGATGATTTCTATGTTGTTGGTATTGGTGATACCGATGCCGTGTTGGGAATACAGTGGCTGCGATCTCTTGGAGAGATCACATTGAATCTACAAACAATGGAGCTGAAATTTCAAGCTGATGGGAAGAAGGTTGTTTTGAGAGGGATGTCAAATGGGGGCCCTCGAATTGTGTCCTTGAAAAGAATGGAAAGGCTGATCCGTCATGATCAAGTTGAGTGGGCAGCAGAGTGTATGGTCCTACCAACTGATCTAGTGGAAGAGAAGAGGCAATATCATCCTGATATCCAAGCCTTACTTACCAAGAAGAGTAAAGTCTTTTGTAGCCTACCTCCTGGGAGACCTCCTGAAAGAGGTTTTGAGCATGTGATTGAAGTAGAAGAAGGAGCAAAGCCCGTCATCACCACGCCTTATCGTTATCCCAAGAAACAAAAAGATGAAAATGAGAAAGCCATCAAAGAGCTTTTGGAGATGGGTTTTATTCGGCCAAGCAAAAGCCCTTTTGCTTCAGCAGTGGTGTTGGTAAAAAAGAAAGATGGAACAATGCGTATGTGTGTTGACTACCGCGCATTAAATCGGAAGACCATCAAGAATAGATATCCTATTCCTAGGATTGATGAGCTTATTGATGAGCTCCATGGGGCTATGTTTTTCTCGAAGATTGATCTTCGTTCGGGCTATCATCAAATCAGAATGAGGGAGGCGAATATAGAGAAGACAACTTTTAGATGCCATTTTGGGCATTTGAATTTCTTGTCATGCCTTTTGGTTTGACAAATGCTCCAACTACATTCCAATCTTGTATAAACAAGATTTTTAGACAGCAGTTGAGGAAGATTGTGCTCATCTTCTTCGACGATATTCTCATCTTCAGTAAGTCTTGGGAAGAGCACCTCAAGCACTTGGAAGAAGTGCTTAGCATTTTGGAGGCGGAATGTTTGTTTGCCAAAGAATCAAAGTGTGAGTTCGGGATGACGGAGTTGTTGTATCTCGGCCACATCATTAGTGCCAAGGGTGTCAAAGTTGATCCAGAGAAGATTAAAGCCATCCTTGATTGGCCACCTCCAAAGAATATTTCTCACTTGAGAGGATTTTTGGGTTTGTGCAGATTCTACAGAAGATTTGTTAAGGGATATTCTCACATGGCAACCCCCCTTACAGATCTTACAAAGAAAGGAGCCTTCCTATGGACAGATAAGGCACAAGGAGTCTTCGACAAGTTCAAGCACATAATGAGCTCATGTCCAGTGTTGGCCCTACCGGATTTCACAAAGCCCTTTGAATTGCAATGTGATGCTTCATTTGAGGGAGTTGGAGCTGTTCTCATGCAAGACAAGCACCCCATTGTCTTTGAGAGCAGAAAGTTGAGAGGAGCAGAAAAATATTACTCAATATATGACAAAGAAATGCTTGCTATTATGCACGCATTATCTAAGTTACGTCAATATTTGGTGGGGAGTAAATTTGTTGTTAAGACTGATCATAACAGTCTTAAAACACTTTATGCACCAAAAAGATTTAAATGAAAGACAACAGAAATGGGTAAGTAAGCTCCAAGCGTATGACTTTGACATTGAATATGTGAAAGGGAAAAATAACATAGTGGTTGATGCCCTTTCAAGAAGGCCTCATTTGCAGTCACTTTGTGAGTTATCAGCATATTGGAAGGAGTTAATTGCTGCTGATTATGCTAAAAATCAGTTTGCAACCAGCTTGCTTGAAGGTCATTTGGTTGATGAGAGGTATAAGTTGGTTGATGGGTTAATTTTCTATAAAGGTAGAATCTTTTTAGTGCATGAATCTAAGCTTAAAAAGAAGATTCTATAGTCTTTTCATGATGTTCCCCTTGCTGGTCATCAAGGCATATTCAAGACTTCCAAGCAGATTAGAGAAATGTTTGCTTGGAAAGGGATGAAGGAAGAGATCATGAATTACATAAGAGAATGTTCTATTTGCCAAAAGAATAAAAATGAACATTCTTTTCCAGCTGGTTTGTTGCAGCCCTTGCCAATTCCAAATCAGAAATGGGAAAGCATTGCAATGGATTTTATCACTGGGTTGCCTAAGGTGCAAGGGCGTGATTGCATTTTTGTTGTGGTAGATAGATTAACAAAATTTGCTCATTTTTATGCTTTCACAACTTCATTTACAGCAGCTCAAGTGGCTGAGTTATTTTTTAGAGAAGTATTCCGATTGCATGGTTTGCCTAAAACCATTGTCAGTGATAGGGACAACAAGTTCCTAAGTGCTTTTTGGCAAGAGATCTTCAGGATAAGTGGTACAGTGCTGACTCCAAGCACTAGTTATCATCCACAATGTTACGACCCAATTCTGCGTAAATTAATAACTTACCAATTCTCACTTAAAACATGTAAAAGTAACATATAACAAAGATAATACAATAAAATTTCTTCTTTTCTTTATTGATAAACACGTACAAGTTGCAATATGTTTCCTCATGAATTTCATTTTCATTGCAAATATAAATCAAAGTTTAAAAGTAATACAGTTACATACATAGCTCGTAAGCTTTTGCACAAATAGAAGTAAGAAGGTCCAGGAGTCCTTCCTTTCAAATCTTGGTACATCGGCCGCTCGCTGTGGAGGAGAAACATCACTCGGGCGCTTTTCCGCCAACCACGGACTTATAATGCGGTCCCCCGCACGATCATTTTACAATGAACGACCCTCCCTTCGAAGAAGAGATTGGTAGGGTATCCTTTAACGATTACCAAAGCATAGTGCTCATGTCCTACTCAACTAGAACCTTGCTATTTCACAATCTCGATCTAGTACTCGGATCACAATGAACTGACAGTGTAGTCTCAACTATCTCACATCTAGGTGGATGTCGTACCTTTCACTACTTTGGCCAAAGTATTCTCATTCAGTACTTCGAATGAAGGTCATCTATCATAAACACTACTCAGGGCCGATTTGACTTAAGGCTTCCTTACTCTATGCATAGGTTTGTCCTTCAATGGATGAAACCATCATCCTAGACATCCTACAATCACACGAACCTACTAAAAATGAAAACAGTATTCAAGTGTCTTGTATCAATCCTCCTAACTAGGAATTCTTTATCCTAGGAGTATTTAACTTGTCACAGTTATCCTAATAGCTTAAGTTAAAAGACTTTACTTGATTTTGCCATCATTTCAATTCCTAGTAGATAATAAGTACATCTACGTATTCTCCATATATAGAGATCATACACAACATGCAATAACCATTCAAAATGAAAATAAATCCTTTCCTTATATCTTTTTCCATTATTTCGTTTTAATGCAAGAGAAATAATCTAATCCCTTAAAGCTCTTTACTCAAATAATCCCTTATTCACAATTCCCCCTAATCATTGAATCCTTTACACAATTTCCCCTTAATGCATTGCTTTAATTATTCATCAAATTAGTTATTTCCTATTAGAGCTAATTGAAGCAACAATCACAAGACGTAAAAGGAAACAACATTATAATAAAAGTTTATATACTAGGAAGATTCATGCCTGATGTTAAAGCTCCTTTTCCCAACACAGCTCTTCGTGACACTTCTTCAGCAACTTCTAGAATTCCAAACAAAAACGACTTCTTTGCTAGTTTCTCAATTTATGGAGACCTTTCAAAACACTCCTCACAATTTTCACTCCTCTAATTAAAGGTTATTTCGTCTATGGCTTCACTCCACTCAAATCTTAAAAAGGAGATTTAACACTGTAATATGATATTGACTGGTAAAAACTCACTGTATTTCTTTCACTCAGCATACAGAAAATGTAGCAAATAGGGAAAATTACAGCAACTCAAAAGAATAGATATGGGAGCACTCAAGAGGTTGTGAAACTCGAATTCAGCAAGAGGTGTGTAGAAAATAATGAAATGGCATCTATATTTATAAACCCGAATTGCAACAGATTTCCACTTAAGAAGGCATGTTGATTGACAGCAAAGTGCCCAGAAATGGTCAAAAAGACACTTGGCGGATTCTTTAACCCTAAGTCATCAAATTGAAGGTGATTCGACTCCCTTTTAAGCCAGCAAGTTAAGACTTCTTCAACTCTCACATGGCGGATTGACAGCTCAAGGCGTTTTTCAGATTTTAGGTTAAATTGAAGCAATTAAATCAGGAAGTTCGTTTTAGATGAAAGGGTCAAGGTTAAGATGTTCCCACGTCGCCATTTCGGGCCAAGAGATTAGCATTCGACTATTTCCAGAGACCAGTTCTTTGCCCCCGTGTTTCTGGCGCGTTTTTCTTCATGCGCGCATCTTTCTCACGCGATTTTCATGTTTAAAAACGTATTTCCTCTTTTCAGATGCTCTTCTATAAAATTTTCGACTTCTCTTGTTTTTAATATTTCCAGCAAAAGAATTTCGATTTCTACATTTGGGTTTATTATTCTCTATAGCCAAATCGAAATATGTCACCATTTAAATCCTTTATCTCCTATTACTTTTGTGTTCAATTTCAATTTATTAAATATGTTGTGTCAATTAAATTTATACATTTCACATTTCAATATCACGTATTTATATATTTAATCATATATGTATTTCAATTAAGTGTAATATTTTAAATATATAAATATATATATTTTCCGACATTACATCCTGATGTATATATATATATATATATTACCTTAGTATTAATACATATATTTAAATATATAAATATATAATACATTTACATAGGTATTTATGTATTTATGTATATATATATATATCCATAAATATAATCACTTTGTTAATATATACATTAATACATAAATATTTAAGTAATTTTGCTAGGCAATATTATTAAATATTATTTTCACTACAGATATTAGGTGGAATGTGTACATATATACACCTGTGTATACGTATGTATGCATACATACATGTCGACACATGTGTATGAGCACATCCGTCTGCTTAACGTACACATGTATTGATATGTTTGTACATATAAATACGTGTTCACAATGTATAGATGTACGTGCATTCTCAATCAAACTTTAACACATCTTTCACATCATTCATACTTAGGTCATGGTATAGCAAGTTTGACGTTTAAACAATCACATCTCCTAAACATAAAGAAGTGAATTCAGAACCTTAAGGTCAATAAACAAGCCTATAGATGACTTGCCGTTATCTCGACAAACAGACTTGGTTTACTCAATCTATAGTATGTGTGTGTATGCTCAATTTGGTAATTGTTACTGTTTACCCGACCAAGTTCCTCCTTGAATGATGTCTCTCCTCTGTCCAGAGGAACAGTCTTCGTACCTGCACACCATGACATGACATCAGCAGTCATATGCTCATAACAAGGTAAAAACATCTCACAAGTTAGAATAACATTATTCCATAATTGTATGCAACATTTAATCAAGACTAAATCATTTAAAGTAACAATCAAATGAAACCATCATTTAAACAGGACTCATTCATTTAATAACGAGATCAACCATGTTTTATTCATCATCAAGATTCAAACATTACAATCAATTGCCCTATACATTAGTAGCTATAAAATCGGGATGTAACACACAAACAGATGGGCAATCCGAGTTTGTCAAGAAGGGTTAGAGGGCTACCTTAGAAATTATGTTTCAGGGCAGCAAAGGGCTTGGATTAAGTGGCTTCATTTGGGAGAGTACTGTTACAACTCTTCCTATCATATGTCAATTAAGATGTCTCCTTTTATGGCTCTTTATGGTTATGATGCTCCTAACTTTGCAGACTTGGTGTTTGGTGATAGTAGAGCTCCACAAGCAAAGGATATGCTTCAGCAGAACCAAGACATCTTGAAATCTCTCAAGGAAAATCTGCAACAAGCTCAAAATCAGCAGAAGTTATATCCTGATTAGCAGCGTGTTGAGAGATCGTTTGAAGTAGGAGACATGGTCTATTTGAAACTTCAGCCCTATCGACAATCAACCCTTAAGAAGAGTGGTGCAGAAAAGTTAAAGCCACGTTATTATGGTCCCTTCAAAGTCACCAAAAGGATTGGTGAAGTTGCATATGAGTTGGAGCTTCCAGCTGAAAGTAGGGTGCATAACGTCTTTCATGTGTCACGCCTCAAAAAGGCACTTGGGCACAATGTTGTGGCTACTTCAGAATTACCTCCATTGGATGAGGAAGGTCAGTTTGTGTTGATTCTAGAAGAGATTCCTGATACTAGAGAGCGTTTCTTGAGAAGAAGAACAATCAAGGAATACTTGGTTAGATGGAAGAACTTGCCTATTGAAGATGCCACGTGGAAAGGAGAACATATTTTGTTGCATCCATTTTTTCGGTTGCTTGAGGTCAAGCAATTTCGAGGAGGGCGGACTGTAATGTCCCCTTCTCACCAGTGATTAGTTCTGACGCTTTTCAGCCTATTCCGGAGGCCCGTAGGCTCATTGAGGTAAAATTAGGGTTTCCTTGCTTGGAGGTTTGAGGCAATTTTGGGTGTTTACTATTTATAGTAAATACTATTTTTAGCAGTGGTCCTTTTGGTAGTGCTTCAGTGTATTCTTTTCTTGTTGGAGCAGTGATATTTTTGGTTGCAGACTTCCATATGTAGTATTTGTGGCATGTTTTAATTTCAAGGCGTTGATGTTATAATTTGCAGTTGACCCCTTGGCCTAGGAAAATAACTTTAAGTTGTTCTTAAAAGGTGGTCTTGAAGGGGGACGCCTTCATGGAGGATGAATTAAATATTATTAAGTCTTTTAATGCCTTGGGAAAAGTGGACGCCTTTTCCTTGGAGATATTATTTTAAAATAAAGTTTTAATGTGCCTTGATAAAGTGGACGCCATATTGAGAAGTTAGAAGATTTTTGGAAATTTGGAAAGTCATTGGTGATTCTTGGCTTACCTTCTTGGGAGATTGAAGAGTCTTCTATTCTTCTATAAAATGAATACTTTGTTCCAGTTTTTTTGATCCATGAACTTTGCTAATGTTATGCTGTTGGAATGACAATTGAATTATTGCTTCGAGGAAAGCTTACCTCCTAGCCTCTTGTCCAATTTCGTGTTTGAAAGATAACACCTAGTTGGCTATTTGTTGCTTCTCAATATCAGACTAGCGGATTGAGCTCATATGTTGAAGAATTTTGGAGTTTTATCAATTTTGGTTTTGCTGGTTCATCTACAGCTGAAGGTGGTTTTTGCATACAACTTTTGGAGTGAATTTATTTTGCTTGTGGGTACTTTTCCAATCCATTCCTACACCCAAGGCGACCATCTTTGGAGAGTATCAGATTTTAATTTTGAGTTTGTGATTTTTGCTTGCTAAATCGCCCTTCTCAAGGGCTGTACCATTCTGGGATGCTTTGGAATTTGTTCAAGAATTATATTTGGAGTTTTGATGTTGTTTTGTGATCAGAATATGGGTGCCTACCTCTTAGAAGACCTCTGCAAAAGACACCACTCAATTCCGAGGTATTTTGAATGAGTTATGGATATTTTAGTGGGTTCACAGTTGCTGGTTCTTCATTTCAGTTTTCCTGATTTTAATTATCAGACTTTAAAAGTTCAGATTTTTGATTCATTATTAGTAATTAGAGAGATAATTATTTGTATGGGCCCATCCAATACTCATGTGCTTTGAAGCTATTGTAATTTCATGTAATTTGTAGCTCTCTTTCTTATTTGTAAGACTATAAACAGTAGTACTGTTCCAGTCCCTATTTGCTGCAATTCTTTCTCTTTGCTCACATTAAGTACCCCTGGATGGTTTACTGCCAGTGTGGATAATTGAAATTGTATCTTTGTACCCATTATCAAGTGGTGAATCCCCACTTTAAGTGGATGCCTGCCGCAGCGAAAGAATTAGTTAGTATGAATTCCTATGGCTGGTTATCCGCCTAATTGTTCAATTTCAATTAATAACTCCGTCATATGTTAGCACCTCGCCCTCACTGGGATTTTGAGTGCACATTCTTGACATTGAGTTTGTTTCAGTTTCAGTTGCATTCCATTCTATATCAAGTTGAAGCATAGGGATCCTTTGACCATATGCCCGCCCCTCTTCATTAAATGGTTTTAGGGCGCATTCTTTGTTAGAGTTGCTTTGATAGTATTTGGAATTTCGAGCTAATGCTAATCAAGTTGGCTAGTGCTGGTTTATGTTGTGAATTGCATAAAAAAAAAATTGGTTAGCATATTTCAGTAGGTAAGCAAAATTCAAGCTTATGATTTTGATATTGAATATGTTAAGGGTAAAAAGAATGTGGCTGCTGATGCTTTATCTAGGAGACCAACACTCTACTCCCTATCTGAGATTTCAGCTGATTGGAAATCTCATGTGTTGGTTGAGTATGCTAAGAATACTTTTGCATGCAATCTCATTGATGGGAAATTGCAGGATGGCAGATATTAGGTGATTGATGATTTGATCTATTACAAGAACAAGATATTTTTGGTACTAGAGTAAAAAATGAAGAGTAAGATCATGCAAGCTATACATGACACCCCTTTGGCAGGACATCCAGGATTCTTCAAAACATATAGATAGGTTCAGGAGAGATTCTCATGGAAGGGTCTCAAAAATTATGTTTTGCAGTACGTCAGGGAGTGTATGACTTGTCAGCAAAACAAATTTGAGCATACATTACCAGTGGGTTTATTGCAGCCTTTACCCATTCCTGATTAGAAATGGGAAAGCATATCAATGGATTTTATCACAGGTTTGCCATGGGTTCACAATAGAGATTGCATTTATGTAGTCGTTGATAGGTTGACAAAATATGCTCATTTCTTTGCTACCTTGTATCTCCATTGAGTTTAAGGCACCTCAGATGGTAGAGTTATTTTTTAGAGAGATATTCCGATTACATGGGATCCCAAGGAATATTGTCGGTGATTGGGACAACAGGTTTCTCAGCGTATTTTGGCAATAATTGTTTAGGTTTGTAGGAACTGAGCTATCTCCCAGTACGAGCTACCATCTTGAATCCGACGGGCAGACTGAGATCGTCAATAAATGGGTTGAAGGATATCTGCAAAATTATGTGTCAGGGCAACAAAAGGCATGGGTTCGTTGGCTACACTTGGGCGAACATTGTTATAACACAACATACCATATGTCAATAGGTATGTCACCTTTTAGAGCTCTATATGGATACGATGCTATGTCTTTCATGGATCTAGCCTTTGATGATAGCAGAGTGCCCAAGGCAAACGAGTTGGTGCAGGACAGTTAGGATATTCTTAGGGAACTTAAGGAAAATTTACATTGTTCTTAGAATCAACAAAAACTTTATGCTGATAAGCCCAGGATTGATCGGGTTTTTGAAGTTGGTGATATGGTATTCTTGCGTCTTCAGCCATACAGGCAATCTACATTGAAACAGAGTGGTGGAGAAAAGCTCAAACTATGATTTTATGGATCGTATCAGGTCAAAAGGTAGGTAGGCGAAGTAGCATATGAATTGGAGCTGCCTGTGGGAAGCAAAATCCACAATGTATTTCATGTCTCGTGCCTTAAAAAGGTAGTTGGTCAACATACTACTCCATCTTTTGAGCTTCCTCCACTGGATGAGGAAGGAAAATTGATCTTGGTGCCTGAGTCTATTCTAGATGTGCGTGAATGCAGGTTGCGAAGCAGAGCAATCAAAGAGTATTTAATTAGATGGAGGGATTTACCTGTTGCAGATGCCACATGGGAAGGCGAACAGATATTGCAGCATTCGGGTTTGTAGTTGCTCGAGGACAAGCAATGTTGAGCAGGGGGGACTGTGATGTCCTCGTCTCTTTAATTGAGCCAGATATAATTAGAGTTAATTAATTCAATATTCAAATAGTCTTTAATTATTTTAAGACTTTTGAATTATTTAATTAATTAACTAGATTTTATGAAGTCATGTATAAATATTTAATACTTTATAAAAGCCTTTATAAAAAATCAGTTGGCGAAATTGAAAGGTGATCAATAAAATGTCGATTGGGGAAGGGAATAAACATGTCAAGAAGATTGGATGTTTGTGCTTTTATAGCAAAGTTTCTGAGAATGATCATTCTCAGGATTCGACGGCTAAGCCGAGACAGAAACCTGGGCGTGTTTATCTTGTATGGACTCGCAAATACTTCCCTTGGGCGGAAGGTTGATCGGTTTATCATTGCTCAGAGATGAATGGATTCTTAGTTATCGATGGAAGTTTAGCAATTTATAGAATTCAAGGATTTGCTCATGGCTATCAAAGACGACTCTCATTCATGTAGACAACATTTATATCCTATGCTGTTAGATGTTTTGCCTTGTCAACTTGATATTGGGCTTCACACATCAAACAAAACATTTCAGATTGTAGAAGCGGGAGATGGACTCAAGGACATTGTTGATGATATTGATTGCCGACCCTTCTCTAAATTAACAGATATGCTTTGGCGCTGATATTGCATATATGAGAAGAACTGTTGGCTTTGCCCGATAGTATTATTCGCGTGCCTTTGGAATTTGTATGCTGATCGCGTGGGAGTTATCGGGAGGATATATGTTTTCTGTGATGTGGTAGAGTCCACAATATGCTACTGATGTGCTCTATGGGCTATCGTCTTTTGAGAACATTCCCATGTATTGTTGTTTCACACACTACTACAAGTGGTTTCGTCTACTAGAGAACACGATTTTGTGAGCCGACATTATCTCACGTATTCCTTGTGGAGCCGATACTTCTTGCTGGTATCTTTGTTAATCATCATTCCCGAGTTGAGTCTTTTGTGTATTCCAGGTATGTTCTGTTGCCAACTGTTAATTCTTTGTATGGCTGGGTTCAAAATATGAATTGTAATGCAACCTGTTGTGGACTGCACATTAAATTTCTGCATTTGTAATGCTCCTCTATTATTTTGCCATATTGCTTGTATTTAAATAGTATGATACTACTCAGCCTCTGAAACTTATATTGCACCATTACATCAATCAAAACTTTAAATCTGAGGGAAAACATTGGAAGCAAGGACATTGAGGAGAAATACTACAAACCTGGGTAGAGGACATCACAAAGGGGAAGCTCCCTACAACAAGAAAAAAATTAAAACCTTAATCTATGTTTTTTGGGTGGTTCACGCTCATGCTAAATAAAACTAAAGGTGTCTTTTTGGATTCACTTGGGGCAAAAGTCTAACACACACTTCTACTCAAGGCAACAGGTTTTTATACTTTTCATTAAATGAAAATTTTACAACTATCATCCTTATGCAGTTCAACAAAATGTAGAGATGAACAATGCAAGTACACATAAGAATTGATTAGGCTTAAACACAAGGACATGAATACTTTGGTAAAATGAATTTAAGGAATTAGACTATTAGTACAAAGCCAAAATCTCCAATTGTGAGTAAACCTGCAATATGGTGCTTGTATACTCACTAAAGACAATCTAATTCACACATAGACAAGATATTATAAGCTAAACATGGTGGTTGCGTTCAAAGCTACAATAACCAATGTGACACTTACTTAGTACTTGGGAATTAAGGTGTGTCAACCTAAGCAAGTTTCTAATATTTGATTTTAATTATATTATTTTCCCAAATTTTATTTTATTTACCTTGAAAATGGGGTGTGGGATTTTGAGGTGGCATCATTTGCCATGTGTTGGTAATTTGTATGATGTTGTAAGAGGTTATTTAAATTGCCTATCTTTAGCAGATATGGGATGCCCTTTTTTGTGGGATCCCATGATAGATGTTATGACAAATTCTTATGATGAATAAGAGCTTGTAAGAGGCAGTTATGTTGGAATCTTGACCAGGATTATGATGGACTCCATAAGCATGTTTTGAGGAGATTGTGGAGCCAAAAGTGGAGCATCATATTTGGGGAATGAGTTATGATTTATGACTACCTATGAAAAATGTAAGAGATTTGCTATTTTTGGTGGATTTGATTTCCCATGATGTGGGGTGTTGGATTTTGTGACCCAATTTGGGCACCACATTTGTTGGTGCTATTTGCCTATAGTCTTGGGTTTCCATTTGATGGTTTCTTGCATTGAGTCTTTTATAAATTGGTGCTTGGAGTTGTAGTTTGCATAGTGAATTTGTAGGTATTAGAATATTGCTAAAATTACACTAATATTGTGTGTTCATGATACTCTTCTAAAAGTTTGCTTTACAAGTGCGTTGTAATTTTTTTTGTGGATTTGAATAATACATTGAGCTGCTTTTGAGTGTAGATTTTTCCTCCTGAAAGAGTTTTCTCCACATAATACTAATATTATGTGCATAGATGGCAGACTCGGTGAGTACTTGTCAAGTTTAAAGCAAGGTGAGTAATCACCTTAAAAACTTGCCAATTGGTTAGTACTTTATGAGTTTAAAGCCAGACAAGTAATCACCTTAAAAACTTGCCAAATTTTTGGCGAGTACTCGCCAAAAATTCAGCAAGTCCAAGCAAAAAAATTGTGGGTAGTATGTGAAAAGAGGGCCGGGTCAAAAACATACTCCAAAACAAAAAGAATGCTTCAAAAAAGTGTGAATCTGCTTTGGAAAATTGCCAATGCCTCTCCCACATGCTAACACATCATTCACAAGACTTTTGCATCTCAGAGAGAAGAATTAAAAGGGTTTTTTGGCGAATTTGGACGACAAATTTGAAGCATACGTTAGTAAATTGTTTCTATGTTTTTTTTAAAAACATTTTACTTCATTTTGGATGCAAAATCCAACATCTAGGTTAAAAAAAACATCATTTGCTAAAACTAAGTGATTTTGCATTTAAATTCCAAAACAAATGGATTCATCACAATTTTTGGATCATTTTTTATAATTTATAATGAATACTGTTTTTTGCATACACAACTTATTCTTTTTATTTTAACCTTTTTTTTTTGGAATAAAATGTTCAATTTTTTTAGATTATATTAATTTTTTATTGATTTAAACTAATTTATATTAATTTAAACTAATTTTATGTTGATTTTTAGTGATTTATGTTGAATTTAGGTTAACTTTTTGTATTTAAATATTAAAATATTGTGCTTTCACTTGTATGTGTAGTTTAAATACATCAGAGAATGGCAAATAGATAAGCTTTTGGATTAGGTTCAAGCTTAGACTTCGCCCCATCGGTGCCACTACCAATTACAGACACTCGTCTTGTTGGAGCTAAAGACCCTGCTTGGAAATATGCTGTACAAGGACCGATACCTGGGACAATTGTTTGCACGAAATGCATAAACTTATTTCATGGACACATAAATCACATCAAATACCATCTTGTAGGAATTACTCATTGTGATGCCAGCCCTTGTATTGACACCACTGAAGAGATAAAAAGAGAGATGAATGCCCACCTTGCATTGACAAAAGAGAAAAAATTGCAAAGGGAAAAGACAAGGGCAGCCATAGAATGATAGAAGCATCCATAGCTAGTGGTCATGGTCCTAAAGTGCAACCAAAATCAGATGATCGTGAAGATACGACATGCCAAGGTGTAGTGGGCTCTCTTTGTGGCCCATGCATCCGAAGCACATCAACCTCCACTTCATCTATTTCAAGTAAAGTGCTAGTGCCTAAACCTACATGGACACAATTTTTTTGTGCCCAAAAACACACTTGGAGCACAACCATCATTGGAAGCTACAAGGTGTGACATGGAGGTGCATGAACAAGCAAATATGACATGTGCTGATTTTGGTACTTCAACAATGTTCCTTTCAATGTTCTGAGTAGTCCTTATGGGAGAATTCAGTAACTACATTGACAATTGTGGGAAAAGACTACAAGGTGCCTTGTTGTAAAGACTTAAGTGGGAGCTTCGTTAATTTTGTTGATATAAGTAGTGGCAGGAGATCTCTTTCTCCTATATAAATTCAAATATGAATGAGGCTGACTAATGAGATGTGACGTCTCATTTCATAAATATTAATTTATTTTATTAAAGCTGACCTAAATAAAAGGTTGCCACCTTGTGTAAAGTCATCTCATTTTGTATGAGGCCGACTCTTCATGAAAGGTCACCTCTTTGTGTATATAATCAAGGCGTCTCCATCTCCATTTGGCATCCAACATAATTCAAGAGAAGTTCGCATTCTTCTAAGCAGATCGATACTTTGCTTCTAGGGGGTCATGTTGACAGGTGTTTTATGACCGCACCAACACAGAATAAAGTTTCCAACAGTCACTCTATCCTCTCTTGATCAAAATCTCCTGCATGCTAAGATTGCGAAAGATCATGCATTCAACTCCAAGGTTCCTTTATGCAGTGGACATAGACTCAGTTGGCTTGATGTGATTTGCTGGTATTTCAAGGGGACTTACACAATTGTTCACTCGAGAGAAAGGGATTTTTCAAGGTTCGGTAGATTTGTCAATGAAGCTCGAGTTTCCTAAGCTAACCAGAAAGTACTGAATTTGAATGGTTGCAGGGATTAAAAATGCTATGATCTACTCTAGGCGCAGGATGTGGAGATCAACTCTTACAAACTTCAACCAAGCTTTGCTTTGCCTCACTTTGGATAGCTTCCACAAAACTGGTGCAATCTTCAAAGGAGTAACTAGAAATAACCAGATTACAATTCAGCATGAAGACACCATCACAACGACGCATACCAACATGCAAATCATAATCGAAGTTAGGTCCAAACTATTCCAGTTGACCACACAAGGCGAACCCACCATCAATGAGCCCACTAGTGGTATGGATTAGTGAAGCTTGCTCAATTCAACCACCACATTCCACAATTATTTACTTGCATGAAATGAAATCTATTCTACTCTAAATTCTACTTTAAGATTCTATGTGAATTGGAAGGACGAAGAAACCTTGCTAGCTACCCACAATAAAAGATGAAATCACAAGCAATGACAACTCTTTTTATTATAGGAGTGTTCACAACAATTTCTTACAAAGCATTCAATTGAAAACTTTCCTTCCTCTTCCTATCAATCTATGCTATGCTATGTCTCTCTCTCTATTCCTTCTCTGCTATTCTATCTCTATGATCTATCTATATGCACAAATGAGGGGGGATGCCCCTTTTATAACTGGCCAACTCCAACAGACGACTCAGATTGAATTACAATGAAGAGCTTTGATTGAGCCACATAAGCCCTAGTCAAGATTCTGCCCTAAAAATTGCCAGAAAGTGGAGGAGGGGTAATAAATGAGCGCATAATGCCCACTCTCTCCCTTTGACCACTATGAGCATTTAATGCCCATTATCCTCTAGAAGGTCTTCATCCAGAAACGCGTTCCCATTGTTCTTCTCTTTGACTGCAAATTCGATGAATCTGGCCAATACTACTTCAACCTCTTGAACTGAGATGGAAGGCATGTTTTCAATCTAAAACTCCAAGACTGCGACTTCTTTCTCCTGTTTGATGATGATTTTCCTCCTCGCTGCCATTGCATCCTGGGTTGTGTGAAGAATGCTGGAGAACATTTTCTGGGTCATTGTCGGAGAAGGACTTCACACTTAAGAAGAATTCCTCTACTTTGTTCTTCAATCCATCCTGCTGTCACTCTTTAACATTGAAGTTTTTGCTCATTCCCCCTCCTTAGCCTTGAGAGAACATTTTAGTGCTTGAGGATGATCTTTAACGCTTGGGCCTTCATCTTTTCCTCCATCCTGATCTTGAAGGATTCTCTTGTCTTGGACTCGACCACTTCTTCCTTGCCACCTATCTCCCTGAGTTAGGCGCATATTAGGTCTTTGTGGAGAAATTCCAACACTTAGCCATTTCTTCCAACATCTCCCTTCATGGTTTGGGCGCAAATGAGACATCATGGAGGAGTTTTAAACATGTAACTTTTTCCCCTTTCAAGGTTATAATTTTGTCCTGGAGTACTTGCTCCATCACCTCAAGTCATCATGCTTTGGTCTCGGTGTTCATCTTGCAAAACAAACAAAAGAAGAGCATCAAAACAATTATAGTATAAATTCACTTTACTTACCTAATTTCCATGTTTTGATTTCCAAGGTCTGATTGATCTCTGGATCTGATAGAGTTCATCATTTTTCTCTAGTAAACTTTGCTTTCTTCATAACTTTTCATCATGGGCGCATTTAACATATGTGTGCTAGGGTGCATATCACCTTGATGTTTTCATCTTCTTGCCTTAGCAATTTCATTCACCTATCTTGTCCATCTTCTCTTAGGAGCTTGATGTTTGAGTTTCACTTCATCTTGAGGGCGCATTTAGAAGGCTCTTGCTTCATCACCTGCCTTAGAAAATTTTCATATCTTCATCCATTCCCCCTTGGGCACATTTAGAGGGGTGTTTTCTCATTCATCTCCCTCTTTCCTTAGAATATTTTGCCTCTTGGAGCTTGGGCATATTTGAGGCTTGTTGTCATTGTGTTGGGAGCATTTTGAGGGGAGTATTATCATTTTTCTGATCTTAGACATTCTTTAGGCACCCTGCTTCTCTTGGGCGCATATGATAGGGTCTCCTTTTATTTTCCTGCCTTGGAACATTTTTCACCTCCACTCATCATGGGCGCATTTGATGGGTTGGGCTAATATTTGATGCCTTACACAAATTTCTTGCTCTAACTTCTTCTTTGGGCGCATATGACCCCTTGTGATTTTGTTTCTCCCCTTAGAAAATTTCTCACCTTGATGTCTCTTCCTTGGGCGCATTTTGAGAGGTGCCATTTCAAGTTTATGCTTTAGAGATTTTTCCATCTAACTTCTTCTAGGGCGCATTTTGCCATCTCCTTGTAGGGTGCATTTCCTTGGTGCTTCCTTCATGTTCAATGCCTTAGGAAAATTTTCATTTCAACTTACCCTTCCTTGGGCGCATTTGAGGGGAAGTGTTCGCATTTTCATTGCCTTAGACAAATTTTATGTCACCTACTCATCTTGGGCGCATTTTACCCCTTGAGCTTTTGTTTCATGCCTTAGAAATTTTTTACTTCTTGGTCACATTTCAGCCCATTTGTCTCCCTTAGGGCGCATATCGACCTCCTTCTTTGGGCACATTCTTCATGTATCCTCCTTGGTGCTCACTTCAATTCATGCCTTAGGTGCATTTGAAGTTATTGATGCTTGGGCGCATTTCATCATACCTTCTTAGGGCGTACTTCATTCTTCTTACTTTGGGCGCATTTAAGAGGGGCCTTGGAGAATTTCCATGCTTTAGAAAATATTATGTTGTCCATTCTTTATATTACTTCCTTGGGTGCATTTTGCTTCTTGTGTATCTTGAAATTGTGCCTTAAAGAATTTTCCTCATCCTATTCCTTTTGGGCGCACTTGAGGGGTCTTGTTATGTTTTCATGCCTTAAGAATTTTTTTTTATCCAACTTGAGAGCGAATATGAGGGGTTTGCTTTGTTTTCTCGACTTAGCCATTTTTCTTCATCTCATACTCCTTGGGCGCATTTGGAGGGTGTGCTTTTGATCTTCAATGCTTTAGGCGTTTTTGCAACTAGAGTGTTAAAGAAACCTCTAAGGGTGAATCTTGAACACTTAGCCAATTTTGACTGGCTTGCCCTCTCTTTCTATTTTTAGCAACTTCTAAAGTCTTTGTGATTTTCGTGAATTCCTTCTTCCCAAGACTTGATTTTCGTTCGCCCTGACCCTCATGGCATGATTGACCTGTTCACACCCGCCTTTCGTGTGCACCTGCTATTTTAGGCTCTGTTCTGGAAGTGACTTACTAAAAATAGTAAGTGTGCAGAATGCGCTCAAATTTTACCAGTAGATTCCTTGAAGAATGCTAATTGCAATGGGATACATCGATTTTCAGAGATTCTCGCATTTTTCCCTTCATTTTAGGCACGAAAGTAGGAAACCCTAATTTTAATGCATGTGCTTCTGTAGACCTTCGTTTGATGCCGTTTTTGTTGCATGTTGCTCTGTTCTGAAAGCTTAAGTGCTAAAGTTGCTCCGGTGACACCATGCCTCCCAAAGATGGACTTGCTAAAAAATAGAACTACTAAAAATAGAAAGTTTTCAGAATTTGCTCAAATTTTGCATGCAACCCCCGAAAGGGTCTAAACTCAGTGATATGATCAAAATTTCGAAAGCCCCAGAAAAAGGCCCCGAACTGGAGCACCTGCTAAAAATAGTAAGTTCTTAGAATTGGCTCAAAATTTGCAGGCAAGCAGCTCAAAGGGCTTAAAACATGGTGTAGCAGTCATAATTTCAAAAGTCCTGAGAAAAAGGTCCCAAATTGAGTACTTACTAATAATAGTAAGTTGTCGGAATTTAGTGAAATTTTAATAGGAACCTACTTGAAGCCCCCTGATTGCAACGCCAAGCTCAAATTTGAATTTTCCAACTCAAACTAGCTTGAAGAATGAAAACCCTAATTTGTCAAGACCATGTCCCAAAATTGTAACACATGAAAATGCAAATCAATAAATAAATCATAATCACAAAACACATTTTAGTGTGAAATATAAATAACTAGATAAATAAATATCAAAAATGTAATGGCAATCTAAATATTATTATCAAGAATATTATAATTATAATACATTTATTATAATAAACGAGACAATTAATATTAGTACATTATAAATATCATAATAATAGAGATTTCACAAGAGAAAATATTACAAAATAATATTAATAAAATATTATTATTATAGTCATAAATATTATAATACATATAAAACCACTAGTTTAAGAATAAATATTAAGAAATAATATTTATATATTGAAGATGTAATGCAGCGATTATTAGTGAAAAAAAAAGAAGGATTAATTATAAAAACAGCAGTTTGAAAAAATAAAATAAATAAATAAATAAAAGTGGTTTAAAAATAATAATGAAGGTTTAAATAAATGTTTGTGTCTTTTCATAAGGACATCACTCTTGAAAAGATGTATCCTTTAACATAGATATAAAAAGACATTGAATGTAAGAATCAGAAATAAAAAAGGAATCAATTAGAAATCTGCATAAAGCAGCAGATTGGAAATGAAATAAACTATGGGAGATTTATTTGATTAAGTGTTATTGTCAAGAATATATTTGGGGAAGTAAGTTTTATATATATATATATAGAGTAAGTGATTATTGGAAGATTAAAATTAATTAGAAATAATTATATATTTATACATCATTGTAATAATGATGCTGGCAGCAATTATTGAGCCTTATAAGTAATTACGATCATAATATAAAACTGGATAGATTAATATATATGACCAATCAAATGTAAGATTGAAGGAAGGCGACTAAGGAATTAAGAATCATGGGAAGACACAACAGTTCAGGTGATGTATTCACTTAGCAATAATATTTGGCATATTTTGAATATAAGAATTAGATATTGTTAATTTGATTATTGATATAATGACATCCTTTAATCTTATCATAATGAGAATTATCATAGGAAATGATGAACTTAAAGAACCATTGGTAAATGAAAATATATTTGATTATAGGCATGAAATAAATTTTGGATGAATGCAAATATATCTGATTGTTTAAAGATTGTCTACTATGTGCTTGTAAACCTATTAGGATGGACGAAACATGGGTGAAGTTGGATTGCCTAAAAACCCCACTTTCAGCCCCTTAGGCCCTAGACAAGGGATTGGGCTTTGCAGCCCCTTAGGCTCTTAACAAGGGATTGGGCTTTGCAGCCCCTTAGGCCCTTGACTAGGGATTGGGTTATAGGAAGATGGGGGTCCCACCTAAGTCTCTGCCCCTTAGGCCCAAGATACGGGATTGGGCAAGAGAAGGTGGTAGGCCTTAGGCCACTTGGACTCTATGGTTCCTCTCCCCTAATAGGACGAGTGTCTTCTGAGGTGTTACCATGAGTGGAGTATGCAGGTACTAAGCCCCTAGGCAAGAAGGATTGTGATGGACAACCTCTTGAGTTTACATGAGGGCTTCAGGGCGGATCCACCTATGGCACTCCTCTTATGTCTTCATTAATTGATTCATGTTTATAAATATATTGTGGATATCTAGATATTATTGCTAACAGATATGTGTATGTGGAAATGTTTTTAAATTGGTGAATGCAGATTTCAATCTAGGATTATTTCATTAGAGAAACACATTCCTTTTGGAAAGAAGAAACCCTAAACCTAATCAACAATTGAATTCTAGGGAAAACAAGCAAATACAAGAGCAAGGCTAGGTAAGGGACATTACAAAGACGCACTTCAGACTTAGCCACACTCCAAATTAGGTCAAAAGATGGGTACATCCCCGGAAAGACAGAAGGAACTGAGAGAGACAGCTGCAAAACAAACCAAAACCAAAGCCAAAAGACCCAAATGGGACAAAAATTAGGGGGTCCCCATTTTGAATGGGGTGATGTGTGAAAAGGTTACAACAGGTTGACATCAAGGAGAAGTCACTATCATTGTGTATATTTGCATCTTGAGAGGTGCTATCTTTATTGCGTCAGATCGACCTAGTGTGTGGCCAGTTGTAAAGCAGATTTGCTGCTCTTTTATTCTATATATATAAGTGATATTTGTTGCTGGATTTTTCTCCCTCGAGAAGGGTGGTTTTCCCAGGGTATTTTGCTGTGTTCTTTGTTCTTGTGTTTCATTTTTGTTTATTGCAAATCTGATCCTAAAAACTAACATGGTATCAGAGCGGGTTCAAGGGAAATCCGATCAGATTTGTCAAGCACAGGTTGTAGAGGCACTTGAAACAGGAAAAATCCGTTTGTTTTCAGGCCATTCCATTCATGGCTGGATAAAGTCAGAAGAGACATAACTATATAATATCTGAATATGGCGGCAAGAAAAGGCTTGGGCTTTATATTATAAGGTATCATGTGTTTTAGAACACAACATTACCACGCCTGGAAGAAAATATAATGGATGCTATTATTCATTAGTTGTGGAAGAATATATGTTGGTTGCTTGGAAGATCTTTTGTATTTTGCTATAAGCTGGGTGGTCAGGACTGAAAGAGTTCATGGGAATTATATTCAATACGCATCACTAGTTGATGAATCCTTAAAGCACCATCTTATCTAGTGTTGCTTTTAATAATTGGTGGAATTTGAATCAGTGGGAGGTCGCAAGAAGTAACTGAATTGGAATGAATCACAAGCTCATGGGACATATGTCATAATGGGTGCTATTTCTTCATCGAACTGTAAAGCTAAAGGAAAGTCACAAGTTTATCATTAAGAGCCAACCGACACATATAAAGGCATTGTGTTTTAAACAAGAGTGCTAGAGACAGAGTATCGCCCCTTTTCTTGGCAATTGTGATGACACGGTCAGAACAGGTGGAGCCGTGAGGAGATTTCATACAACTTGAAGGACATTGCCGTGAATCCTTAATCCATGTGCTGTATACAGTCCAAAGGAGATGCAAATACATGAACATAAATGGAGATAAGGAAATCGTGCCATTCTTATTAATATTCTAGACTGCCGTATTTCTTTTCAAAGGAGTCAATATCGATAAAGGAAGTCGTGTTAGATGCAGATCCTTCAGACGGAAATAAATCATTGCCTCTTCTCAAAGTAATCTATCGGGAGCTGCAAACATAAGTTCAGACGGCTTGAGGAGGGACAATTATTTTAGCGACCAGACCGAGTCCTTCAATCTTTGCCAGGTGCAAGTACCTTATGCAATTCTGTAGGAATATCGGTGATAATTTCAATTGATCCCGAAATTGCATTACACTTTGGTTTGTCTAGCTTAATATCAGCGTGCGTTGTTTATGGTCCAAATTCTTTTGGAAGTGCTGAGTGGATTCTCTGTTTTCAAATTCAGTATTATATTGGTTAGTATTTTTTTGCATTTCAATCTACAGTGACTGATTCAATCAAATCTGAATCTAAGAATTGTTGTGTGGCTCAAGTTTGTTTGAACCTGGGCCTACAAAATTAAAGTGGTCTTGTAATGTCCCCGTTTTTAGCACTTCACTTTTTAGTGATTAGTAGCCTATTCCCAGTGTGCTGTCAACAAGTCAGTGGCAGAATTAGGGTTTCCAGCTATTTGATAGGTTCTCTTGAAGATTCGTGGTTGCTTGTTGGAGTTTGGATGTTTGGATTGGATTCCTTCTGGGTTTTCAGAGAGCTTCGCAGAGGTATGACTTGCAACTGCTTCGGGCAACCTTTCCGAACTTACTATTTTTAGTAAGTTATGACGGCTACATCTCTGAGTTTGGGATTTTGGATTGCGGACTCTTTCTGGGTTTTCAGAAAGCTTCGCAATGGTGTCGCATGCATTGCATTCTGAGCGACTTCTTGAATTTACTATTTTTAGTAAATTCTATTTTTAGCAGTGATCCAGTCAGCACCAGCTCCGTCAACTTTCCTCTTTTGGCAGTTCATTGGGTAATTCTGATTTTTGGCTTAAGGGGTTCATTTTGGAGAAATAAGTCGTTTAAAGTTAATAATGTTTTATTTTATAAAATAACCCCTTGTCCTAGTAATATGACTTTAAGTTGTTTTAAAGAAGGGGACCTTGAGGGTTATTTTCTCATAAAGAACATATTGCGAATTTCTCTAAAGTCTAAATGCTCAAGTGAAGTTGGACGCCTTTTTTATGAAGAGTTGATTTTAAATAAAATCAAATTTAGCCTTGGAAAAGGGGGTCGCCCAAGCTTGGAGGGAAAAGAAGTCAAATTCAAATATGGAATTAGGGCGTATCTTCTAGAAGTTTCTGGAGAGCCTTCTCAAGTCTATATAAGGAGGCAATTGCTCTTCATTTTGGGTATCTTTGGTCTATGCTATTGTTATGCTGCCGAAATGGTTGCTGGATTGCTTCGAGGAATGAATGCCTCCTAGCCTTGGCTCGACTTCGTGCTTGAGAGATAGCACCTAGTAGAGAGGTTTGCTTATTTTGAGTGATTTTGTAGTGGGGTTTGCATTGTAGTGTTGTTTTGTCATTAGAAGTTCAGTTTATTGCATTTTATGTCATTTTCTGGAGTTGCTGATAACAGGGCTGAATCTGTAGTTTCACTCATAAATCAGAAAATAAAAATAATCTCATTCTGGGTATTGTGTCATTGCATCTTATTGGTAAGGGCGCCCCTTCATGAATATTTGTAGATTTTAATATGAAGTTTTTGATTTTATAAAGCAAATTCGTCATTCCTTGAAGGCCGTACTTTCTAGAGTGCCTAGGGATTCGTGCCAATAATTAATAACCACTTTTAGTTGCCATTTCTTATTACTAAACTAGGCGCCATCTTTTGAGGGTCCATTGCATCAAATTTGAGATCATTTGGGTGGGAAATGAGAGAGTTATGAGCATTTTGATAGGGATCTGTGTTGCTGGTTATATATTTTAAAGTGCAGGTCTGTCATAATCTGATTTGAGAAATCTGCATTCTCCTTCTTGGACTGGTGTTAGGAAATCATTAAAGGCTTTGTAAAAGATTCCTTCTTGTTGCAGCAATTTGAAGAGCTCTAATACTTGATCTTGTAGGCATTTAAATATTCATTGTAAGCTGAACAGTAGTATTGTCAGCATTTCTCTCAGTCTTACTTTACATTTTGTATACGCAATTGTATTTCTTTATATCTCCGTCATATGGTAGCTCCCATTCCGTCTTGGGTTGGAAAGCACATTCTTGACATCGAGTACTTCAGCATTCTTGCTTATTTCCCTTAATAGCATTGTAATTCTTAGCACTCCACCATATGGTCACCTCCTTTCCATATTGGATTGGGTAGCACATGCTTGGTGTTGAGTTTGTTTTGAGTACTTGTAGCATAGAAGATCCTTTGACCATATGTTCGTCCTTCGCGGACACATTCTTGGTTAGAGTTACCTTCAGTTGCATTTTGTTTAAGGCACTGACGATCCTCTTGCCATATGACAGCCTCTCTCTTGTTGAGATTGAGTGCGCATTCTTGGCAACGAGTTATTTGTAATCTACTGGTTTGAATTATCTAACCCTAACGGGGGCTCTCTGCATTGTTGTGTACTTGGTGAAAATTGAAAAAAATTGGCTCGGAATATTTCAGGTCTAGTGGGTCTTTATTTCAGTTGGTGATCTCTGTGTACCTACTTCTGGAACTATTAATCTGATATTTAATTTACGAGTTCTGAATGTTGAAGTTTTGGCTGAGTTGTGTGAAGTAGAACTAGGCTTCTCATTATCATGTTTCCAGCAATGTGTTTCTACCGATCTTTTCCTTCCGTGGACAGAGGGAAGTGAGTAATTGTGCAAATACAAAAGTCAACTCACATTCGCCATAGTCGGGGACTTGGCTCATACTGTGTCGAGCATTTCAATTCATCTCTGAGGATTCATTGGGTCACTTGGAAGTTGATGTGGACCCTTAAAAGGAATCCTCAAAGGTTCTTTTCTGATTGAAGCATACCGCAAATTGGATTTGGTATGGGCTGTAAGTTGAAGTTTAGTCTAGGAAGCTAAGTATAAGTTGTAGTACCTGAAAATATGCTAAGATTAATTGTGGTGTCGTGTTTATCATTGATCTTGTGCATGATAACCTGGATCACATTTTTCTTGTTAGTGAGCACTACTATTCAATGCACTTTCTGCGTGTGGCGGAGATGTTAGCTTGCTTGGAGGATTGCTATTGGTATTGTGTCGGCAGACTACCTGGAGACCTGCTTGTAGCTCTTATGTTCTATAGAGGAATGGTCTGAAAGAGTCTACAATGGAAACTCGTGAAAGCCTGAAGGCATATCGGGCATAGAACTTCTCCATAGGAGTTATGTGAGAGGGAACTATTGTTTCTGTAGGCTGTACTAAGCAGAGTCAGCATTCAGGAGCATAATTAATGCTCATATGAGCAGATCTCAGGAAAGATAAGTTCAGACCTAAAAAGCATTTAAGTGCAACACTTAAGAAGATTCTGATTTCAATGAGATAAGTATTTCATCATTGAATAATGTCAATGAATTGTTATGTAGTTATTAATTCATGCTATAACATTGGGATAGGGAATCATGTATGCTTCTAGCATTGGTATTTCTCTTCGAGATAGTTTAGTTCTATGAACTATTATTAAACTCTCTAAAATGCTTTCAGGACGAACCGTGGAGCATAAGGATGATGAGAGATTGCATTCAAGGGAGGAAGAGCTTGATGCATCCTGTGAGGAAGTCACGTAGGCTGAAGAATGGAGACACAACTTGCTGCCATGGGATTGACCTGGTGGCACATAACTGGAGACATCTCTCGAAGATCATTGCAATCAATTTCTTCGAAGAGGAGGATATAACATTCAGAGGGAGTCTGACATACCATCAGAGGCAACCTTGGACGAGGAGGTCAGGAGGTTGATATCAGCTTTAGAGGGAGTTACATCATCATGAAGACTTCTTGTTATGCATTTTTCTCTGAGACGGAGAAATTTGAGGTGAAAGCTCTTGTTAATGCATTTTTCTCTGAGATGAAGAAATTTGAGGTGAAAGCCCTTGTTAATGCATTTTTCTCTAAGACGGAGAAATTTGAGGTGAAAGCCTTTGTCCATCTCTGAGATGAAGATGTGGTTCTTTCCACCCTCTGGGAGTAGCCATGGTGCATGTCATGTTGAGAGACTCCATGACAACATCATGTTGAGAGACTCCATGATGAACCATTTGTACTTGTGTTTTTTCACACATGGGAGTAGCCATGGTGGACGTCATGTTGAGAGACTCCATGACGACATCACGTTGAGTGACTCCGTGATGGGCACTTGTGCACACGTTCCTTTCCACACATGGGAGTAGCCATGGTGGACGTCATGTTGAGAGACTCCATGACGATGTCATGTTGAGAGACTCCATGACGACATCACGTTGAGAGACTCCGTGATGAACCTTTGAGCTCTCCACAAATGGGTGTAGCCATTGTGGGTGTCATGTTGAGAGACTCCATGACATGGATATCTGGAAAAATATCTCCTTAGCTAAGAGGGGGTGTTGATGTAAGTAGCAGCGGGAGATTTCTTTCTCCTATATAAATTCAAATATGAATGAGGCCGACTAATGAGATGTGACGTCTCATTTCATAAATATTAATTTATTTTTATTAAAGCCGACCTAAATAAAAGGTCGCCACCTTGTGTAAAGTCATCTCATTTTGTATGAGGCCGACTCTTCATGAAAGGTCACCTCTTTGTGTATATAATCAAGGCGTCTCCATCTCCATTTGGCATCTAGCATAATTCAAGACAAGTTCGCATTCTTCTCAGCAGATCGATACTTTGCTTCTAGGGGGTCGACATCAAGGAGAAGTCACTATCATTGTGTATATTTGCATCTTGAGAGGTGCTATCTTTATTGCTTCAGATCGGCCTAGTGTGTGGCCAGTTGTAAAGCAGATTTGCTGCTCTTTTATTCTATATATATAAGTGATATTTGTTGTTGGGTTTTTCTCCCTCGAGAAGGAGGGTTTTCCCAGGGTATCTTGTTGTGTTCTTTGTTCTTGTGTTTCATTTCTGTTTATTGCAAATCTGATCCTAAAAACTAACAAATTTATGCTAATTTATACTTATAGTAATCTATGATGAATTTTAGGCTAAATTTATGCTCCTTAATTTATAGTAATTTATGTTGATTAGGCTATTTTTTTGTGTTTTAAAATTAAAATTTTGTACTTTCACTTTGTACTTGTAGGTTGCTCATGAATGCAACCGAAAAGACAAAAGTAATAGTGGAAGAATGGAAGAACAATAGAAGCAATGGAAAAAATATGGCTGCACTATTCTTTCAGATGGGTGGATAGATGGGAAAAACCTCATCATTATCATTTTTTTGGTAGCTTCAAATGGTGAGGTGATTTTTTTAATATTGGTTGATGTGACTAACAAAGTAAAAAATGTAGGAACATTGTGTCTAATATTGGAGGAAGTTGTCATAGAGGTGGGCATAGAGAATTTGGTGCAAATCATAATTGATAATGCAACAACATATGTGGCAGTTGAAAGATTGCTCCAAGACAATCATAACACTTTTTTGGACACCTTGTGCAACATATTGCCTTGACCTTCTTTGTCAGAACATATGCAAACTTGTGATGAGCACACGGTTATACTGAGAGGGGGGGTGAATCAGTATAACAACATTTTTTTACTTTTTCAAACTTAATTCCATATTTAAAACTTGATCAATAACAATAACATCATTTACTCAACATTAATAATCATGCACATGTTAAGAACACAATAACACACGATATTTACGTGGAAACCCTTATGGAAGAAAACCACGACAAAATATTGCTTTTATAAACTCTTCTTTACAAACTTTGTAGGCACTAACTCACAGGAGACACCAATCCCCCCAATTCGTAGGCACCAACCCCCACAATTTGTAGGCACCAACCTACTGGAGGCACCAACCCCCACTGCTAAGCACCAACTTAGCGAGAGACAACAATCTCTCCTTTAGGAAGAACCAACTTCCAAAACAATGTTCCACCTTGAATGTTGCTTCAACGAATGATGGACAATATTTCTCTCCACAAAATTCTGCTCAAATATGTCTCTTAAATTTGCACCAAGTCTGCTATAATTCTCCTCTTAGATCTGATATAATCACCTCAAAATATCATCTCCAAATCTGCTATAGTCTTCTTCAAAGGTCTGCTATAAAGATCTGTCTTCTATACATTCTTCATATGCAAAACTTCTCCTCAAAAGTCTGCTATAAAGCTTCTTATAAATCTGCTATGATATTGCACATAATATATGCCTTCTTTCATAAACCAACTTCTAGCATTTTCTCCAATATCTTCCTTCAAAATAATTCTGCTCTAAGTCTGCTCTAAGTTTGCTCAAATTCTCATGAATATCATTGCAAGACTCTTTATCTTATTACAAAAATCTGCTCATTATTCCTTACTCATAAAATCTTTACAAATCTGCTTCTGCAATTTATCTTCTCTGCTGTGAATGATTTACATTATATTCCCTTTTTTTTATTCCACACATTCCTTATTTTATTTTACATCACCAAATCTATGTGTTAGATATCACATACTTCTCTACACCCATTTATTTCCTTCCTCAAAATGATTTTATATCTCCCAAGAGAGTCGATTCCTTAGAGACATCTCTTTTCAAAACATAACTCTTCGTTAAAAATAAATCACACCTCCTCAAGGTTAATAGCTGCCCTTTCAATGTTTATTTATATTTTTTTAACTTGCTTTCACAAACTAATACATATTAATTTCTGATGTTCTTTTATTAACCTTTATTGCTCCATTTCATTTAAACCGCCGATTTTAATAGTCACAGACTCACAGCCCTTTAATAATTTCCATCGCTGACTTTATATTCTTTATTTTTGTCTTTATTAATCTGTTTGTCTTATTCATTTTGTTTTATTCCCCTTGTCTTTTGTTTGCTGTTCGCTGCAGTGATCATAATAAAAGGTAGTTAACATAAAGGTCTTAAAAATAATCTCTTGCCTTTTTTATTTTGTCTTCATTCACAGGTCAGCATCCTTGTCTTATTCACTTTTGTCTCTTGTTTTTAGCTTTTTGTATCTTATAAATTTTGTCTTCAGAATATCTTCATTTTAATACGATTGCTGCATAGTAACAACTTTTAATATATCTTTAATTGTTCAATTTAAGACAATAATCACAACCTTTTAATAATTGCTGCCTTCTCTGTCACGTTAAGCACTGATTTAGACTGGCTTTGCATCCTCTAACATTATCACCTTCTCCTGTGTTATCATTAACAAGCTGATCTGCAATTTGTAATGGTGCAATCATCTATAGTTTAATTCTGTCAAATCAATGCTTGGTTTATGGAATAGACTCTCAGGGGAGAAGATCCATTTGATGCAAAACTGAAATGATCCAGAGCTTGCTCATATGTATATGTGTTTAGGGAATGGATATTGAGGCCCATTCTTCTCTTCTCTTTGTCACTGCACTTTTCTCCTCTTACGAACCTTCTCTCTCACTCTTTTGACATCAATGACAAGCTTCTAACAATCTCTTATATGCCTTTGACATCAATGACAATATTTTCAACAACTTGATTGGTGACACCGGTTGTAGATGATGCAAGGAGCATAACAAAATTTATTTATTATCTACAATCACCCTTGGGTTCTTAATTTGATGAGAGATCACACCTAAGGGAAAGAGTTGGTGTGACTGGCTGTCACAAGGTTCGCAACGATTTTCCTAACATTGCAAAGCATTATTGATTCCTAACATTACAAACATTTGAAACAAATGTTTGTGAGTTAAGCATGGCTAGAACCATTATATTCAAAGAAGCCTAAAGGAGAGAGGGTTGCAAGTTTATAAGGCCATGGATAGGGCCAAAGAGTCCATTTGAAATTATTACAAGGGGGACAACCTCAAATTTAATCCCATTTGGGAGATCATTGATCGAAGGTAGAACAATGAACTCCAACCCATCCATGTAGTAAGGTACTTCTTCAATCCTCGTTTTTTCTGTTCAGATAGCTTCTCAGATCCTAATGGAGAGGTTATGGAGGGCCTCACGACATGCATTCAAAGGATGATATCCGAGGTTGAGGTGAGAGACCTCATTATCCAAGAATTGCACAGTTATAGGACTAGAATGGGTAGGCTCTTTTTTTTGGAGCTAGCTATTCGAGGAAGAACCACTCAAACACTAGGTATAAAATTTGGTATCTTTATATCACATGCATCACATAAGTTACAAATTTCAAATTTACAACTATCGATAATTTGATAAAATATGTTTCGAGTTTGCTTTCTAACTCTTCAATATTTTATTTTGTAGATTCTTCGTGGATAGATTGGGGTGCAAATACTTCAAATATCCAAATATTTTCCTTCTTTGTTTTGTGCAAACCTTGTAGTGCATCTAGTTGTGAGTGCAATTGGAGCTTGTTTGAGGCCATCCACATGAAGAAGAGGAACAAATTAGCTCAAAAATGCCTCAATGACCTTGTCTTTGTGCAATACAAGCTTTGATTGCGCACAAGAAGGGTAGAGGAAAAATTGGAGGAGCTAATTGATTTGGATGAGAGTGATCCTTGTAGTGATTGGATAGGGTGGGATGAGCAGCCTCTTTTGTTTACTGAAGATGAGATTCTTGATTTTGAGAGGCATGCATTAGAGGAGGTGGGTGCAACTGGAGATATAGGATTGGACGACATTGATTAGGTTGAGGAGTCATTGTCATCTACTAGGAGGATGGTTGTCGAGCTACAAATTTCTATGCCAAGGGAGGAGCCACAACAAAATCCAAGAATTAGAACCTCCACCTCTCCCTAAGTTTTCACTAGATTGGGAAAGAGGAAGATGTAAAATGTTTTACTTTCATTCTATTAACTATCTTTTGTATCAACCATTAGGATTCCGCATGATGATGTAATTTTGTACTCAATTTGTATTCAAATCAATAAAATTTAATAAAAAACACTTTTGTACTCATTTATGGACTCATTGGATACATCTTGTCATTTTATTTTGCGAAAAAATGTGTTTCTAAATAAATTTTTTAAGTTGCCGAGTCGAAAATTTTGGGTCTGCCAGAGTTTTTGCTTAGTCTGAGTTTGCCAACTATGATTATGTGTATCATTTTTTATGCTTTTACGTGTTTTCACATTTTTTGTAGTAGTTGAGATCAAATTTTAAAGTGTTCTATATGCCACTCTCAAGATTAGTGTAGGAAGTTGATTTTGCTACATTTGCTTTCTTAGAAGTGGTATCAGAGCTTGATCATCTTCGGTTTCAATTGTTGGGTTGTTGGGTTTTTTGAGCTAATCTAGATTTGAGTGGGAGCTTGTGTAGAAGAGTTATTTGTGATTTTATTGCAGGAAATATAAATGGAAAACACATTAGGGAGGATGAAGGTTGAAAATTTTGTAGTGCAAACTTCAAATTGGGGCTCTCTTGAAATTGAAATGCTTTCTGATGAAGCTTCTTCTGAAGATTGTTTCTGTCTTTCGGCTTCAAATAATATATCAAATAATATATCAGGAATCTCCCCTATTGACTGATTGAGGCTTCAAATTTGTTTCTACTGTGATTTAAGAAGCTGAGAAATATCGTAATATCAGAAGAAAGCATGTCTAATTTCTTAAAAATAGCTATGAAACCATTAGAAGATGCAGGAGTATCCTCAAACTCAGAACTTGAGTTTCTTTGCTTTAAATCATGCCTTCGTTGCCATGGAGGAATGATATAACCAGTTGATTTTTGTTTTGCAAGGTTTTTGAGATCTTTTTGGATTTTGCCTTTTTCTATTTCAAGATCCTTATCTTTTGTAAATATTTTTTTACAGAGATCCTTCTTTCTTCTCTTGTCGTGGCTCATTTGTAAGGATCTTTGAGCTTTTCCATCTCAATTTTATGCTGCACATCTTTCAAAGATTGTTTTAGCATAGAAGCAACAAAATTATCATCATCATCAGAGATTTCATCTTCAGAATGTAAAACTTTTTTCCCTTTATGTTTCATCATCGGATGTGATTCTGGCAACAAACTGAGTAGTTCATATAACTGCTCATTTTCTTAATTCACTTGGGAATATTCAACAATTTCCCAATTCTGGTTTTTATCATGAGCTTGGAACATAGCATAAACCTTAGTTCTTGGATTTTATTTTTTAGGATAGTCAGTTGTATAGTGAGGTCCCTTACAGATAAAGCATTTTACAGATCTATGTACCGAACCTTTCCCCTTGTTTTTAGACAAGAGGTATTGTGGGAGCCTATATCCTTTTTCTCTGGACTGTTTCTTGTGGAGAGGAACGATTTTGTATTTTGCTTTTTTGAAATCTTTTTCACCATCATATCGAGTATCTCTGCTGTACCCATGATATTTTTTACTGCACTTTCTACATTTACATCTTTTGCCACAAGACTTTCTTTTAAACTGTCTAATATTTGCAAATTCTTTGAAACTGTCTGTGGGAGGATTACTGCAAAATTCTCTCAAATTACATGTAGAATTATATTCTTTAGCATTTGCATTTAATGCTCCTAATAGACATTGTTTTTGCAATTTATAGCCAAGTAGATTCTTTATCTTATCAGAAGTGCAGTTAGCAATAGTGGTCTTTTTCTTATCAACAATATAGTCCTCAGCCCAACTTCCTAGACCACATGGTAGAGAATTCAAATAGTATTTTTTTTAGAGACATCATTTTGTAATTTAGGTGCAATTAGATACTTTTCAAAAACTAGATTGTACTTTGTGAAATAATCCCAAGTTTTTGAGTTTAAGTCTAAATAAAATCTTTTCTGCTTGTGTTATAATATTTTTCCTATCTCCACAAAAAATGTCAAGAAGCAACAATTTTAATTGCCTAAAACCAGCATTATAAGTGTCTTCTCTACCCATTTCTAAATCTTTGACCATATAATTGTTTCATCAATTTTCGTAAAGGGGCCTTTATTTGGAAGTCCATTCCACCAAAACCTTAATTTTGCTGATAACAGGTGGGAAGCATATTAAACTTTGGATGCATCAGTCCATTCACGTCCTTTTACATCAAAAAGGTTTTCTAAAGTATCAGTCCAAGTACAAATCACATCATATGGGTCGACAAGATGATCTATATTTAAAATGTAACCTGCTGAAGCATGAGGCCTTAATTGCTCAGGACGAGCATTCTCAGTGAGAGTCTCCTTTTGTTCATAATCAGGTTCTTTTATTCTAGCAAGGTTTTCCCATTCTTTTGCTAGTTGTACATCATCAAAGTCAAAACCATACACAAAACTATTTACATAAGAATTATCTAAATCCACAGAATCAGCATCTAAACTTATAGAGGACTGAAAATCTGATTCCATATCAGTCTCTTTTTGCACACAGGCATGTTCATCAACAAATACTGGCTCATCAATTTCCTCAGTAATTCCTATTTCAGCCATCCAATCCTTTTCTGTTACTGCATGAGTATGCTGTTTGGTTTTGGAAGGTCTTGGTTTTTGGGTTGGAGGAAGAATAGGTTTAGGTTCATCAAGTTCATCATAAAACAATCCTTTTCTCCTCTGAATATAACTTTTTTCTTTCCTTGTGGGATTGTCTTTGGTTTTTGTTGTTCTTTAGAGCTATCATGCTCAGCTTGAGCCACCCGTATCTTCTTCACATCCACCCGTATCTTCTTCACATAAGATCTTACTTTATCTATTTTCCTTGATATGAGATCTATTAATACTTTTGTATCAGTAGCCTCATTTTCTCTTTTCTTTTCATAGTATGCTGATTATCATATATTTGGTTTATATATGATTCAGCCTTTGTCTAACTGTTGTATAAGGCACTGATTGAAGTATTGATGCACCTGATGTGACAGTGCCGAGGTGTCATTCAAGACCGCAAATGACATTTTTTCGATCCTCTGTGTGCTTGCACTAGTAGTATTGCTAAAATACAAAGTGTTTTTTATATCCATTGCTAAAGGTTTTCTTGTGCAGAAATTTTCCACTAGGCTATCCAATTTCTCTAAGCTTCTGAAATTTTCTGTTTATTTCCTAACCCAGTATGCAATCTTGATTCATATCTACCCTATAATTTATTGTCTTCATTTATGACAGTAAAAGACTCGGGAGTTGGCCATCTGCCAGGTACATAACTGGCGATTTCTTCTCTTTTGCCTTCAATTTCTAGATTGAATCTGGATCTTCTCTCAGTATTTGCTCTTGGTAGGGATTCTCTCATCATTTTCCCATTTTTAGGCATTTTTGTGATTTTAATGCCTTTTCCTTTTCTATCCTTGTCTTCTTCTTCCTTTGGGGTTAAAGCCAATTTTAAACTGACTTGTCTGGCTAAAGCATCCATTAATTCTGGATTACTGCTCAAATCTGAGAGTGTGGCCATGGATGATCTAGAGGGATAGGGGTTGATAGATTGTGTTCTGCTGTAAGGATAATGACTAGAGGATCCTAATGATTCTTCTGGATTATAGTCAATGTATGGTTTATTCAAAGAGCCAGGAATATGTCTAGACATGGAATAGCTTCTAGGCATTTTCCTAAAAGATCTTCTAGGTGTTTCTTCTTCAACTTGTTGCTCCATAATTGTTTGCTCAGGATCTGTGATCAAATGTATTGTAGATAATCGTTTACTTTGCATTTTAAGAGTAATAGACCACCTGGAAGAAGATGGGACATCTAGATCTCTAAATCTGGGGCGATTCTGTTCATTGACCAACTTATCAGTTATCTATGATTGGAAACCCTATCCGGAAACCTGTGTGATTGATGTGTCTTCCATAATCTAAAAGGTTTGAACAACCTTGTGGATAAGTTACCTCGTGCACTTTGATATGTCCATCACCCTTAGAGGCATCAAGGATTCCTCTAAATTGAGCTATAATGGTCTGATCCCAGATATGACACCTGGTATCAATTAATGTAGCAAAGTATTGCACTCCTATGCCATAGTTGAAATGAGGGTGAACAATAATATCAACAAATGGGAAATGCGCATGAAAATAACCTTTAGCCTTCCATCGCTCTACATCTTTTTGGGTGATAAATGGAAGATAGACAGGTCTGATTCCTACACCCTGGACTTGGAGGTTGACTTTGGAATGACACACAGAAGTTAATATTCTAGCTTGAATGCCCTTTTCTGGATATAAATCAGAAATTGAAATGTCCGGAAATTTAAAATTGCCCTTTTCATCAACGTAATCTTCTTTGTCTTCAATCATATTATGAATAGGAACAGTAAAAGAACTACTTGCATTCATCGATCTCTAACTAGCCATAGTTATAGGTTTAGATCTTACTTGAAATTTAGGCAGAATTTTTGCTGCTACTTTTACCAACTTACGACTGCCCTATTTGCTTGTCCTTCGGCTTCAACTGTGTCTTACTATTACAGCTCCACAGCTACTTTCAACTAGTTACCCTCAATCTTTCAGATCTAAATGTTGATCAATGGATAACAGATATGAAGAACACCGGTAAGTGACCCTTTTCTTAAGCAAAGTATGAGATGATGGTTACAATAATACCAATAATGAGGACAAATATAATCACATATTTCAAGATAACACAGTCACTATTACTTAAGCAACTCCCATACATGCTTGCAAGGCTCTGATACCAATTTTGCGGAAACATTTATCTTGACCTTTCATTAATTAGGAAATAGCACTCATTACATAGATATGACTCATGACTCATGTTACACCCTGATTGTATGGGTACTATGTAGTAGTACTGCATAGGGTTAAATGATTGTAAAGAGAATTCTGAGAATGAATAAAATATGCTGTTCCTTGTTATCAATATGAGTGTTTTCACATTTAATGATTGTCTCATTTAATGTTGCTTCAATTGATGTTTTCCATGGTCAAATATTGCATTATAAGGTTATTGAATCATGTTATTCTAACTTGAGATGTTTATGTATATTGCTAATGTTATGAACATGTGATTGCTGTGAGATTATGTTAGTGGATGCAGGGATATGAACCATTTCTCTAGGCGGAGGGGAAGTATCAATTGGGAGAGGAGCTTAGTCGGTTAACTAGTAAAGTGAACTATTTGAGCATACACACACATCACCTTAGATTGAGTGAACTGAGTCAGTTATGTTGGTTAGGTAAGTCATCCGTAGCTTGTATATTGGCATTAGGAGTCTTGTCTACTTCTGTACACTTTTATGAGTGATGCTTATTTGTGTATCTGTCTTGTGGTATTACGATCATTATGATGGTAACGTAAATGGATGTAAGTGAATAGGGAGTGGACATATATACATATATATAGTATATACACGTATCCATATGTATATACATATCGATACAAGCGTATGTTAGCAAATGGATATACTCATATGGATGCATCGATATGGTATACCTACACATACGTGTACATATAGGTATATATACAGTTATATACATGTATATATGCACACAACCTATATTTTGTGGATATTAATAATATTATATTATTATTGCTTGATGAATTTACATTTACATATATATGTATATATATACATATCGGATATGCTGAGTAGCTTACGATATGTTTATAATGGGATATATATATGTGTGTGTGTGTGTGTAATTATAAAATAATACACACACACAAACATATATATATGGGGTATTTAAATATATATATATATATATATATATATATTAATTAAACTCTCATAATTGGAAATCGAATCATTTCCCATATTGATTTAATATTAATCTCTCAACTATGGGAATCAGATTATTTTATATTCAATTGAATATTAATCATCAAACTATGGAAATCAAATAAATTGAAGTATTTATTGTTTGACAATGGAAATTGAAATACTTTATTAACCGATCTTATGGAGATCGAAATATTTCTGTAGCTTAACATTTGAATCGATATGCAATGGCAAACAAAATAATAATCAAACGACACTTGAAAAAGTCGCGGGCGCCCTGGCATCATGCACAATAAATAAAACACTGAAGCATTTGATTATTGACCAAGTCTGTGGAAAATTACAACGCATCTAGAGTTCTGTCGATCCAACCTGGTTATTAGGCTATGTGTACATTAATCATCAAATGACTTTTTCACTGTAAATATCTTACCTGCCATATTATGAAATTGGTGCCACATCTAGGAAATGAACCTGTAGGTGTCAATTGATTTAAATTCACCATGTGCGATGGAATTAGTCTCCATATTGCTGTCAACTGATGGAGAACGACTCAATAATAATTAAGCAACATCCATAACTCCTCTCAACCCTTAACAACAAAAATTTCATAAAAGTGGATTTGGGCAAAAATGCGTAATTGCGCAGGGGAGGCGAATCTGAAGGATGGTAATCCTGATGGTGAAGGTGGTCATCTGAAGAAAACTGTGGAAGATGAGTGCATAAAGCAATGTTTGTCTTCACACCATAAGCCCTTCACTACCATCGACTTGTTGGATGTTGTTGAGGAAGACTCTGCTGCACTTGAAGACCTAGCAATAATCGCTAGGGTTATCGGCCCAAGACAAGATCGAAGTTCCTTGAGATCCTGGATTGCAGAGAAGTGGAAGGCTGTCGAATTTGTCAAATTTCTGAAGAAGGGATTTTTTGTGACTGTTTTCCAGTCCTTGGATGCACGGGAGGAAGTGCTGGAGGGTGGCCTTTGGAAATCTCATGATTCTCCACTTTATATTTAGAAATGGATCCCGAATTTTGATGCAGCCAATCACGACCCTTACGACAAACCAGTCTGGTTAAGATTGTACAACCTCCCTCTGGAATACTGGTCTGAGGATTGCTTGGTTAAAATTTGGAGATCCCTTGGTACCCTGGCGAATGCGGATGTGGAAAATTTTAATGGCGACTCCTACATATACGCAAGAATAATGATAGCCGCTGTTCGGAAGATCTCGAATGAAATTATGATTTGCGTTAGGGGTGTGCATTGGTTACAATCTGTGGAGGAAGAGGAGGATGGACAATTTTGTTTGAGATGCAAGAGTAGGAAACATTTAGTATAAGCGTGCCCTCGGAAGGCCAGAGTTAAGAAGATTTGGAGGCCTAAGCCGACCTGCTCCGAGGCTTCTCCTCCTCCAGAACCTAACAAACTGGCGATAATTCCTCTCATGAACTCCCAGAAGTCGGAAGACTGTCGGGATCATAACTTGGTTGCAATGCGGGCAATCGACGGTGGGCTGGCGAGTGAGGTTGTTGTGGATGAACTTGGGGTGGATTCGGTTGGCGGTGCTATTACTGAAACAATTGGAGCTGAATTGGACCAGGACTCTACGGATCCTCTTGAGGGGGACGACTCGGCCCTGGAAGTGGATGAATTGGACATAATTGAACCACGGTTCATTTGTCAATCGGCGGCCAAGCTGTTTGAAAAGACAAAAAAGAATAGAGGGTGCAAATCTGGAAAACAAAAGCGTGAGGAGGTGGCGAAGGAGTTGGGTCTGCTGAGTGTTGCAAACTTCTTTACATCCAAGGGAGCCAAAGCCTCCCTTGGACAACCATGAAACTAGTAACTTGGAATGTCAGGGCCTAATGGCCCTTGACAAACGATGCTTGATTAAGCGTCATCTAGAACGAATTAAGGCGAATTTTATTCTACTTCAAGAAACAAAAATCAGTGCTCTAGAAGGAAAGAAGTTTTTAAATTACTGCAAAAGTTGGAATGGTATCTTCTCTGATGCCTCTAGCTCTGCTGGGGGATTGGGGATTATGTGGTCGACCAACTCGGCGGACTTTCAAATATTGGATTGTAAGGCAAACTGGATTTCTGGACTAGTGAAATGTCACATGGGCAAGGAGATCTTCCCTTTAGTAAATGTTTATGGCCTGACTCGAATAGAAGATAAACTAGCCGCGTGGAAGGATATTTTATGTTCGGTGGGCTCTCTCCAAAAGGATTTGTTGGTGGTTGGTGGCGACTTTAACACAATATTGAGCCTTGAGGAAAAGAGTGGGGCTTCTCGGAAGGTTAGCAAAGCAATGACAAACTTCAAGGACTTTGTGGACTCACATCCGGCTATTTATTGTACTCCTAGGGACGACCTCTACACATGGATAAACCACAGATCTGGCTTCACAAATATTGCCGAATGCCTGGACCGGTTCCTCTTGGGTTTTGGGTGGTATAGCGACACCCATAATTGCACGACAAATATTCTTCCAATCTCCATCTCCGACCATTTTCTGGTATTGTTGTCAATCAACATGAATGAAAGACCGCCAAACAGTTATTTCAAGTTTGAAACGATGTGGTGGAGGGACCCGAATCTGGTGGGGCTCCTGGAGGCTTGGTGGCAGGATATGAAGCGTACTAGTGGGACTCCAAGCTTCAAACTGGTTAAAAAACTGGGACATATAAAGAATATGATTCATGCTTGGAACAAAACTTGTTTTGGCGATATCTTTGCTGAGAAGTGTTGTGACCTTTTCACACATCGCCCCATTCAAAATGGGGACCCCCTAATTTTCGCTCCATTCTGGTCTTTTGGCTTGGGTTTTTCTCTCTCTCTCGCTCTGTCTCTTTTCTGATGTCCGCCTTTTCGAGGATTGCGCCCATCAGTGAGTTTAAACATGAAATTGACCAAGTCTGAAAATTAGGGTTTCATCGTTTCCCGGTCAATCCGAGGTCGAATAAAGTCAATAAATTGAAAATTGAGCCTAACGTTGTTGTCAGTGTGCTTCCAGCAGGCTCTCAGCAAATTTTCATCAAATTTTGAGGTACTTACTATTTTTAGTAACTGTGAAATTATATGCAGTTTGTCAACATTTTTGAGATTCCAACAGTCACACGGCATTCAGAGCATATCAAGCTATTCGCGTGCAAAATTTGAGCGAAAACAAACAACTTTCTATTTTTAGCAGTCCTGCTTTCGGGACCAATTTCAGGGTTCAGATGCGGAGTTTTTCTTTGCATGTCTGGATATTCCTTCTGGGTTTTTCAGGACCTTCGCAACGGTATAACATGCAAAACGAGACGACAACTTTCAAAATTCAATCTTCCGAGGCTATTTTTAGGGTTTGCATGTCGGGGTTTCTTTTGCATGTCGGGTGATTCCTGATGGGTTTTTCGAGAGCTTCGCGATGGTGACATGCAAATGGAGATACTCACTCATAAGGAACTTGCTATTTTTAGCGGAGTGTGTCGGCAGCCGCTTCAGCTGAGAATCAAGCGTCGCGGTTCTGAAAAGCGAAGAGAAACATAGATCATTTGATAGCATAGAGCGGGGTTTTCGACTTGAAAAGAAGAAAAGTCGAGGTACGAGGCGGTGTAAACCGTCGGCATCATGAGCTATCTGTACGGTGAAACAGAATCAAGCAGACTTACTATTTATAGTAAGTCAGATTGAAGCAGGCTAAAAATAGTAAATCAACTGCATGCGTTGATGTTGACAGTAAGGTCACGTGGTGAGGAGCACCTCATTCAAATTTCAAGTCGATCCAAGCAGTGGAGCTACCAGAAACAAGAGGTTACTATTTATAGTAAACCACCTTCAGAAATGGGCTAAAAATAGCAGGGTGACTAAAAACGGCAGTGTCGACAGAACAACGAGGTGATGAGGATGCAGTGTGCAAAATTTCAGGACGTTCCGAGCTTCAGAGGTGCAAAATTTAGAGGACTTACTAAAAATAGCAGGGCATGGAATATTGGCGAAAAATGATGAAAAAGTTCTAAGTCTGGAACTTCATTGGCATGGAATACTGGCGAAAAATGACTTACTAATAAGGATGCAGTGTGCAAAATTTCAGGACGTTCCGAGCTTCAGAGGTGCAAAATTTAGAGGACTTACTAAAAATAGCATGGCATGGAATACCGGCGAAAAATGATGAAAAAGTTCTAAGTCTGGAACTTCATCCAGTTGACATGGCAAAATGCGCCCAGTTGATAAGGAGGCAGGAAAATCTTAAGAATGAAGCTCGCCCTTCACACAGGCCAAAATGCGCCTAAACTGGAGAAAGTCAAATAAGGTCAACGCCTTTCATCCTTCTGCCTAGCCTAAATGCGCCCTCAAGCATATGCCCAGCACGAAAAATTCTAAGTATGGAGTTCATCCTCCTCAGGGGGCAAAATGCGCCCAAGTTGTGAGTGGTCAAAGCAAAGTCAAAGTTTTCGTCCTTTCCCCTAGGCAAAATGCGCCCAAACAAGGCCAAGTCAAGACAAAAAAACGGAAGTTGAAGAGTCACTCCAAGGCGTTTGAAAAGTTTATCCACCAGCAAGGGTGAAATGCGCCCAAGAGAGAAGTAGGTCAAACAAGTCAACATTTTTATCCTCCACCTACATCAAAATGCGCTGAAGTAAGAAGAGGGTCAACAAGTCGAAGAAACTCGTCCTCCTCACCCTCCTAAATGCGCCCAAACAAGGTTATGTGAAGACAAAAATGGGAAGTCGAAAAGTCATCCTCTTGCAAAGCCAAAATGCGCCCAAGTTGAGGTGTAAAAAGTGAATAAGGGTGGTAAATAGGGTAAAAGGTGAGTGAAAATGCTTCAAAGTGTGGTGAACACAAGATAAATTGCTAAGGCGTGATTTTCTTCAAGTGTGCTAGGCGCCAAGGGTGATGGGAGTTATAAGGTGTTAGAAAAAGTTCTAAGGCGTGTGAAAGGTGGAAATAAATTGCTAAGGCGTGATTTTCTTCAAGTGTGCTAGGCGCCTCAAGTAAAAAATGAAATATTTTTAAAAGTGTTGGGAATTTTTTCTAAGGCGCTTGAACTTCAAAAATAAAAAATTGCCTTGCAAGTGTGGAATAAATATAAATGGTGAGTGGCAAATCAAGTGTGCCAGGCGTGAACGAAAATTTTCTAAGTGAAGTTGATGTTTTTCCCCACTGGCAAACGAATAAAATTTCCAAAGCAAATTTTCCAAGTGTTGATTAAAAAATTTTCTAAGGCAAAAATATTTTCTTCTCAGAAAATACGCCTAGAGCTCAAGGTTGTGAAATTTTTCAAAGTCCGAGCAAATTTTCTCAGTGATGAAGTCAGAGGACGATGATAATGCAAGATGAATTCGAATTCCTTCAAGTTGGAGCAACACAGGATGATCACAGGCGAAGAATGAATTTAAAATGGTGAAAATAATATTTTTCTAAGGTTCAAAATTCAAAAATTAAATGATCCCGTTCGTTGGGTACCCATGGATTCGAGGCGTTTTGAAGAAAATTCTCTTCTGGGTACTGAATGTTCGCGATGATAGATGGATTTCCAAGTCTCCCGAACTTCGCCAACACTTTTTGGTGAAGAATTTGTCAGTGCTCAAATTGTGAATTTTCCTAAGGGAAAATTTAAAATTTTCTAAGGCAAAAATGAATAAAATGTGTTTTCAAAATGAATTTCTTCGAATGATGAATTCAAGATGAGTTGCCTAGATGATTGTGATCGAATTCTTCGAGGATGAATTTTCCAGAGGTGATGAAGAGTTAAATTCGAATTTCAAGTGATAAAGCTCCGGCTGGTGAATTAAAAAGGATGGATTTAAATTAAATTTTTCGAAAATAAATTCAAAGATGCCAGTCAAAGTCAAGTTTCTAGAAGAGCAAGATTCCTGACGTCGAGAGACAAGTGTCAGAAATACCAGAGAGGGAAAATTCGAATTCTTGAAGTGGAGTAGTGGAAGTTTAATGCACTGGCTAAAATTGGCTCCTTCTAGAATTCGATTTTGAGCTATAAAATGAACAAGTTTCTCACTTCCTTTTCACAGCTGGAGAAGTTGAATTTGCTCTGAGATTGGCATTGCAGTGAGTTGCTGAAGACTGGAGCTTGAGTGAGTTCGAATTTTGGCTAAGTCTGGAGTTTGCTGAAGTTGCTGAGGTTGCTGAGGAGGGACGCCTTGGGTTGCTTGTGAGGTGCGCACTTGCTGGTTAAAGAAGGTACGACTTTGCTAGTGGCTGAAGTTTGATTCATTGCTAGAGTGGAGGTTGCCAGTTAAAGAGGACGCCTTGAGCTGAAGTTGCTGAGAGTTTTCAAAGTGCGAAGTTGTTGATTGCTGATTGCTGATATAAAATACGAAGTCATAAAATTCAAATTGCTGATTGGAGTTGTTGCAGATTAAAGTCACTAAAGTTTACTTAGAAATCTGTTCTAAGTGTTGAAGTTCGAATTTATTGAAGAGGAGGAAGCTGAGGTTTGCATATAAGAAAGTTATTGCAGCTTCTAAAGTCGACTGCAGCCCCTATGCAATGTCTCATTCTTTTTTTATAAATTAAATTGCTGATGAATGTCATTGTTTGCAGATGGCTGAGGCAAGGACGACTGGAAAGGACAATGGTGCATCCAGGCAAGCCATGATCAAAAAGTTGAGCAAAACGTTCATGCCGGAATCAAAATTTATTTCAAAGTTGGGCAAGCTGACAGACACCAACCTGGGCTCCGTCAACCTAGAGACCTTCAAGAACAGGATGTTGGGAATTGGAAGTCATCGGGCTTCGACCACTTCACATAATATTGTTCGAAGTGGGTTATATGCAGCTGCTGGTTTCCCACCAGCCATCCAATGCTCGGAGCTGATGATGGAGTGCGCCAATTACTATGAGAAGGATCATCGGTCAATCACGTCACCAGATGGCCAAGTGCTAGCAAATCTTACTCCAGCAGCCATTGGTGAAGCTTTCGGGATCCCGGTGCACAGAAATATGATCTACAAATCCAGAGAACGGGCTGAGCGGATGTACGCTTCTGCATTCGAGAGATGCATGGAGACGATTAACACTCACTGGATGAGCACTCCCAAGCCTTCTCGTACGAAGTTGCCGAAGCAGATCATTGCGGATGACTTGAAACAAGAGTATTGTGATCTCATCATGATGCTGAGCAGGGTTGGAGGTTGTGCACAATCATTCATTTTTGAGCCTTGGATGTTTTATTACATCAATCTCGTGCTAGAAGGAAAGGATTATGTCAATTGGGCCGAGATGATAGTGATAATTTGCATGAGCAGCTCCTGGCCTCCGAAGAACGAAGACATTTTATATGAGCTCCTACATCATTTATATGTTGGCACGAATGACAAAGTACAGGGGGATCTCTTACAAGGAACCTGTCGGTTGTGGCTCCCATCAGTTCAAGATATATGATGCTTGTCCGCAGTTGCATTTGGCAAGCACAACCCACTACAAGCGTGTCAACGATTCCTTCACCATGTATATCACAAGGCTGCTTCAGGAGCGGTTACATCACAGAATCTCGAGGGATGCCCAAGAGCTGATTGAAAGGTATGGGTGCTGGTTCATACAGTTTCCAAGATTTTCTTACATTAGGCTGCAAGGTTTTTCCTCGTACCCATATAGGCTGCCTAAGTACCCAACAGATAAGATTTTAATGTTAGAGATATCTAGGCAATTGCTTGCCTTTGATAAAATTCAAAAGAAGAAGAAGGGAGGGGTAGAATTTCCAGTTGTCATGGGCAACTCGGATGAGGTGTGTCCTTCGATACAGGTAACTAGAGAGGCTGAAAGTGAACTTCAGTTTTATCATTTTTCATATCATACTAGCCGACAGCACTACGATCCACATCATAACATCAAGTGGGTGCTGTCAGAGGAGTTCAAACATAAGGCCACCATAGAGGATTATTGGGCTGATGCAGTTGATGAGATTGAAGTAAGGAAAATGATGTTTTCTAGGTTGCCTATTACTTTGATCAGGGAGTGTGAAGTTGTTCCGGTTCCAGACCAGGTGAACGAAGATATGGATGTCGTCCATCCGGATTATGCAGCTGTTAGAGATACTCCACTTCCACCTCCAGATTGGTCAGAGCCTGAGATTGCTGATTTGGATACCCTTTCTATCCCTGTCCTGACTTTCACTAGAGCATGGGTTGATAGACGAGTAAGCAGGCTGAAGAGTAGGTCAATTGCTTTGACTTACAATATGATGGGAGATCACAGGACACCCACCACAGGCAGAAAGAAGCAGATCACACGAGGTCCAGAGCCCAGAAAGGAGATAGTTCGACAGGAGCCTACTCGGCCAGAGCCTCCACGAGTTATAGTTGCATCACCATTGGAGACACGTTCTCCAAGTATCCAGGAGGTCTCTTTATTTGCTGATCAGATGCACTAAATCAGGTGCAAGTAGTACAGAATGATATTCAGCCTCCACGGAGAGAGTCGGTTGGCCAGAGTGTCAACGCACCCATTAGGGTTGATCAGCAGGATGATGAGGGGACTATTACTAACCCTTAGTTTCAGCAGGAGTTAGAGGCGGCCTTGAACGATGATGATGATATAGTTTCAGGTGACACTCAGCCACTTGAGGATGATGAGCCTCGCCAGAATGATGTAGAGGTTGAGCAGGTTAGAGAAGTAGAGGCACAGGAACATCGGCCTTTCGATATACAGTATGATGTGCCTGATTGGCTTAAGGACATAATGAGAAGAAGCCCCAGTGAGGAGATTGATCCAGCAGTTGAGATGGAAGAGTTTTTGAACAGGATCAGTGCACCTCCACAGAAGAAGAAAGCAAGAAAATTTTCAAAGATATCCACTGAAGGGGATGGCTCTCACACCCTTCATGTAGCTGTGCCACGAGTTGAGTGTGATCGAAATGAAGCAATGGCTGAGAATTATGTGGTCACGACTCTAGATTTGGGACGCCCTACTAGAGCGCAGATTGTAGAGGAGTGTAATAACTCCTTCATTGCCCTCAAAGACAGATTATTCAAGAAAGAAGGAAAATATAAAAGGCTGAAAAGAGAACACAAGGCTTTAATCGGATATGTTCAGCAGTTATCTCGTTCTCAACGGCAGGATATTCCAGTGATAGAGCCTCCAGCGGAGATACCTAGAGAGTCGATCAACAGCTTGATGGAGTTGGGAAAAATGGCACAGGAGGCAGATAAGTGGGTCACAGGGGTTCGTGTTGAGACAGAGAAGTTTATGGAGGACCTTGCTTCTGCTTTTCAGCAGGCCTCTAGTATTTTGACACAGATGGATGCAGTGGATCACGCTTGGGGTGATGCTTCTATCTATCAGAGCAAAGTTATTCAGCGTCTTGAGGTATTGAGGCATGTGCCATTGCATTTGTTGATTGATGGAGGTGTCATTCAGGAGAATGACAGGTATGACTTCTCTAGGTGGTATTCTTCGGCTATCACGGGGCGTGGTTTCTTCGATGCGGCACAGGCGGATTTAGCTAGGGTACATAAAGCTATGGCCAATATCATAGATGGAGTTCAGAACACTTTGGAGGCCATATTTGCTAGGCGGCTGAATCCAGATGAGATAAGTGTTGATAGTTTGAGGGGTTTGCTGGTGCCTTTCTTTGCAGATGTTAGGACCTTTGTACAAGATGACTTTGAGAATACCTCCACTTTCTCCACCTTGATCCAGAACACGCAGGATTCCTTAGCTGCTTGGAGAAAATCTTGTGCAAGGCATGAGCATTCAGTGACAGTGTTAGAGTTTCAGTTAGATTGCATTCCACCTATTTCAGTTCAGGAGGTTGAGGCTGTGCTTCGCAGATTCGTGGAGTTGGCAGTCAGAGAGAAGGCAAATGGGAATGCACTACTGGACGAGGATCTTCTAGAAGACTGAATGTGGACATTTATTACCTTTACTATTTTGGGAGTGAGTGGGAATCTTTGATTCATTTAATGTACCACTCCCTATTCTGGCAGTTTTTAGGGTTAGGGCTGAGGTGGCACGATTCTGGCCACTCTATTAATTTTAACTCTAGCCGTCTTTTGGGACTTGGCTAGCTATATAAAGGGGGAGTCCCCCTCATTTGTAATTCATTAGAACAGGAGATTAGATCAGAGCCAGAATTGAGATAGAGCTAGAGTTAGAAAGTAGAGCATTGTAGACATTTTACATAGTGGAGAAGAAAGAAAGTTTTCCCTTTGAAAACTTTTGTGGAGATTGTTGTGTAATACTTTTCATGATAATAGATCTTTTCATTGATGGTGGAATTCGTCTTGTCATGAATAGCTAGCAAGGTCTCTTCTTCCTTTCGTATCCAAGTAGCTTAATTTCATGCAATTAGTTTACTTTGATGTGTGGTATTTTGTTGAGGTAGCTTCTTTCATTCCATACCACTAGCGGCTTGTTGATGATAAGTTCGCCTTGCGTGGTCAACTGGACATTATCTTGAGTTTAACTTCGTTGTGGTTTGCATGCTTATATGCGTCGTTGTGATGGTGTATGTATGTTAGATCATAATTTGAACATCTTTTGTTATCCCTTTGAAGATTGCACCAATTTTACTGAGGCTGTCCGACGTGAGGCTAGGTGAAATTTGGTTGAAGTCTACTAAAACGAAGCTCCACATATCCTGCATTTAGAGTAGATGTACAAGTTTCTTAGGCCCTATACTCTTTACTTTCCGCATATTTCCGATTAGTTTTAGGAAAACGAACCACATTGCCAAATCATACGTATAAGAATCCCCTTCAAATCATATACCGGCTGCTAACTGCAAGAAGTCTAAACAATTACGTAAGTCCCCTCGTAAGAACACAGCAATACACATCAACCAAACTGGGTCTATTCGCACTTAAGGAACCTTGGAGTTGAAAGCATGAACTTACTCGCAATCTTAGCATGCTGAATACTTTGTTCAAGAGAGAATAGAGTATCCGTTGGGAAACTTTGTTCTGTGTTGGTGCGGTCTCAAAAACCACGTCAACAAGAAGCTGAAAGTGGAAAAAGAACTGGATGCCTTGAATGAGTTAGTAATTAACAAAGGAATGATTGTAGTTGAATTTACCAAGGAAAAAGAGTTGAATGCTTGGCATGCTGAGCTGCTCGCTCGGGAAGAACAATATTGGAAGGATAAGTCGTGAGAGTCTTGGCTACGGGCTGGTGACTTGAATACTAGTTTCTTAAATGCTACCTCAAGGATGAGGCGGTCAAAAAACCGTATAGCCTCTTTGAAAACCTTGGATGGGAGCATTATAGATGATCGCAATGGATTAGAGTTGGAGGCTGTCAAGTATTTCTCGACGTTACTCAACAAGGGGCATAACATTCAGGATCAACAAGACTCGTTGCTGGATTGCATCCCATAGCTCTTAGGAGAAGCGAAAAATATAATGTTATTAGAACCCTTCACGAATGAGGAAGTGAAGATGGCAGTGTTTGAGTTGGGTCCGGACAAATCTCCGGGACCGGATGGTATCCCTGCTCTGTTTTATCAAAAATGCTGGAGCTTTTTGGCCCACGAAATTTGGGAGTTTGTTGAAGACTTTAGAAAGAAAAAACGCTTCGTGAGAGACATCAATAACACAGTGATCGCGCTCATCCCGAAGAAATAAGAATGCATTTCCTTCGTAGATTTCAGGCCAATCTCTCTGTGCAATGCCTTATATAAGATTTTATCCAAAGCGCTCTCAAACAGATTGAAGCTTGTGTTGGGCCAAATTATATCCAGGGAGCAAAATGGCTTTACTCCGAGAAGAGAAATAATCGACAGTATCATCATCACGGCGGAAACTATCCATTCCATTTCCAAAGATAACATTTGGGGTATGATGTTGAAGTTGGACGTTAGTAAAGCATATGATAGGGTGGACCGGAGCTTCCTGATTGCAGTAATGCGGCGTTTCGGCTTCTCGAAAGACTAGCTACAAATAATAACTCATTGCATTTTGACTCCTAGGTATTCAGTTTCTGTTAATGGCTCTTTGTGCGGTTTTTTTGGTGCTTCTAACGGGTTAAGGCAAGGCGACCCTATCTCGCCTTTCCTTTTTGTTATCATGGCAGAGGCAATGAGTAGGTTGTTTGTGAAACTGAGACAAGCCAAGCTTTGGAAGGGAATTGTGGTCGCTCTGGACATTGAGCCTGTAACTCACGTACTATTCGCAGACGATATTCAATTATTTGGTGAAGCTACTCTGACTGAAGTAGTGTTAATTAAAGAGGCATTAGGAAAATATATTTAAGTCTCGGGTTAGGAATTGAATAAAGAAAAATCAGAGATAATATTCTTCAATACTAAGAGATCGACACAAAAGAAAATTGTTGCACTTTTGGAATTCAAGGTCTTGTGTTTATCGGTGAAACACCTCGGGGTCCCTCTCTTCACTGGCCCTTGCAGATCGAAGTTATGGCAGGAATTGCTAGATCAATGTCGAAAGAAGGCCGAGGCTTGGAAGTTGAAGTGGCTCTCTCTTGCTGGAAGAATACAAATGATAAAGTGTGTGTTATCTGCTCTGCCCATTTATGCTATGTCTTGTTTCAAGCTTCCCAGTAAGGTCATCTCCAGCCTGGAAAGCTTTCTTAAACGCTTCCTTTGGGAGGGAGCTAAAGAGGACAAACATATCCCATTGCTTAGTTGGGATACGACCTGCCTCCAGCAAGAGGGTGGTGGTGCGGGCCTAAGAAAATTGGGGTTGGTAAATCAGGCTTTAGGTGCAAAGTTGTGCTGGAGAATGGTTAAAGAGCCTAACCGTTTGTGGTGTCGCATCCTCTAGAAAAAATACCTAGATGATGGTGACCCAAATCGGATTCTTACCTTCGCAGACTCCAAAGGAGGTTCCGCTATTTGGAGGTTTATTTGGGATAGTTGACCGCTAATATCTGAACATTTATCATGGAAAATTGGAAACGGTTTGAAAGCAAATTTTTGGTGGGACTCTTGGAACGGAAATATTCCATTAGTCGAGGAGGTGGGCAACGATGACTGGGTCTGCTCCTTGATTGAATTGCACGGATGGAGGGTTGCAAACTACGTCCGTCTGAGCTCAGATGGCGGTTTTGATTGGATTCCCTTGGCCGACCCACAAATCCCTTTTGAGATAGAACAAAGAATTGAAGTTGCATTACAAAAACGAAGAACTCGGCTCTCTGCGGTGAAAGATGAAATCATATGGTGTGGCACCTGTTCTGGCAACTATTAAGCAAAAATAGGGTTTGAAATACAAACCTTACAAAATAGTAACAAGCATTGGCCAGCACTGCTTTGTTGGTACTCTAATAATCTCCTAAAGGCTGGTGCGTTTCTGTGGACAACCCGACATAAACGAATTTTAATTGGTGATCGTCTCTCAACTTATGGCATTCAGGGTCCCTCAATTTGCGTTCTTTGTTGGGAGAATGGCGAATTTGTCAACCATCTGCTCTTGAATTTCCCATTTGCATCTACATGCTAGGATTGGTTAATGGGCTCCCTGAGTTGGCATGCCCCTTGGCAACAAGACTTGCTTGAATTCTTATTGGGATGGCCGACCAAGAAGAGAGAAGAGCTTTGGGGAGATATATGGATTTCTTCTCCCTCGATGGTGGTTTGGCACATATGGAAAGAACGCAATCGACTCATATTTTGTCAGAAATCTCTATATGTGGAGGATGTGATTCGTGGGATTGAGAGGGGCATATGTGAGCTTGCAAATGCAAAGTGCCTTGTACTCAAAGAAACAATTTTTTCCAATCGGGACAATGAGCTACAAAAAGTTTGGAAGTCTTTGAAGCCTCCCCGTTTTGATCCTCCATTGATTATTAGGCTGCGGGCTTTGGCAAAGTGGTCGTTGCCTAAACCTGACAGACACAAACTGAACTTTGACGGGGCTGCCAAAGGCAACCCCGGGTTGGCTGGGTCGGGTTGGCTGTTAAGAAATGATGTTGGTGATTGTGTGGGGGCTCTTGCCCGTAAGTTGGGCATTGCAACCAACAACGAGGCGGAATTTGAAGCTCTAGCGACTGGTTTAGAACTATGCTCCAAGCTCAGGATCAGAAGAGTAGACATTGAAGGCGATTCTTTAATATGTATTAATGCAATCACCAAGAAACATGCGTCAAACTGGAAACTGAGTAGATGGATTCCAATCATTGCTGGCCTCCTCGATAAGTTGGATTCATTCTCGCTGGGGCACATATATAGGGAGGCCAATACGGCTGCTGATGCGTTGGCAAATCTGGGTGTTTGGCTGGAGGTCGAGGAAAGAACGTACATGCTTGAAGAGGTGCCTTCAGAGGTGTTAAGCATCATCAAGAGTGAAGCCAGCTTGGCGGCAAGTGTGTTGCATCCTTGACCTTGGGGGCTGCAGTCCGTGTTCTGCCTCAAATAATGTTCGTAGTGAGCGGTTGATTCAATTGTTGTGATCCTGTTAGCTTTAGAGGAAGACCTATGCCAATCTTTGTTTTGGGGCCAGTATGGTCTGTTCCCAATCTATTTTGTAAAGACCTTTTCTGTTTGGGAGCTACCCCCTCTGGTAGCACTTATCTATCAAAAAAAAAAAACTGATGGAGAACGACTCACCTGGCAAACTGCTAAATATAGCATGGAGATAATGCCACCTCTTGGTTGAAAATGTCTTATGGTAGTGTTGGTAAATCACATGCCAAAAATGAAGGAAGGCTAAGCTCTATAAATAGTTGCCATTCTACTTCATTTATGATATTCACCATACACATTCTCTCATATTTTTTGAAATACACATTTTTTTGTGAATTGAGATAGAAATCATAATCCTTTCTTCCATAATTGAGATATTTGAGCATCATATATTTTACCAGCTGAAAGCAATCACCAGTCTGATTATCTATTTCTGAGTGTCCATTTGAAAGGTGTGTTATACCAAAACACATGTCTGTTGTTAATTACCTTTGTGTAATTTTTAGTTATGAGTATCTATTTTTGTGTGAGGAAAAGTGGAGTCTTGAGAGGAAATTTTCTATTGTCCAAGGCGCTGGAATTTGTTGAGAGTGAAGGTTGTGTCATCAACATTCTGTGGAAAAGAAAACTACAAGCATGGGATATTCTTCTACTATCCATTTCTATAGTTATTCTTCTAAATACTTCTGGAATTGTACGTACTGATTGTTCATAGATAGTGAATTGCTTCTGGAACTGTATTTCTGTTTGTGCATAGGAAGTGAATTGCTTCATGAACTGTGTTTCTGTTTGTGCCTAGGAAGTGAAATGTTTAATGATAAAAGATGCATACTAGTTGTATTCTGCATTGTTTGTATGATCTCCATATAAGGAGAATACAGTTGCATTAGTTACTATATACTAGGATTGAAATGAAGGCATGAGTCAAGTAAAAATCAACAACTTAAGTTATTAGGCTAACTTAGAAGAGCTTGTGATACTCCTAGGATAAAGATTTCCAGTATAGGAGGGAACTTGTGAATACTTGTTATGTTGATTCATTTCTAGTAGTTTAGTATGTTGTAGGATGTCTGGGGTACGAAATATCCATTGGAGGACAAAACCTATGCGTAGTGTAAGATATCCCTAAGTCAAATCGACCCTGAATAGTGTATGTGATAGATGACCCTCAATAGAAATACTGTATGAAACACTTTGGACAAAGTAGTGTAATGTACAAAACATTCACTTAGACTGTGCAATGATTACATTGTCAGTTCATTGTGATCTTGTATTACATTCTAGATCGAAGGATGCCGTATTGCATAGGATCTAGTTATGTAGGACACACCACTATGCTCAGTTGGTTAACAGTATCGGTTACCCTACCAATCTCTTCGTTGAAGGGAGGGCCATCTATCGAATGATAGATATGTGGGGGACTGCATTATAAGTCCGTGGTTGGCGGAAAAGCCCCTGAGTGATGCTTCTCCTCCATAGCAGGCTACTGAAGTACCAAGATTTGAAATGCGGATTCTTGGACCTTCTTACTACTATTTGTTCAAAAGCTCCATGAGCAATAATTGTACTTGTATGTCTTCTTATTCTGATGTTTATTTGAAAAGGAAAAGATTATTTGCTGAAATATATTGTATCATGTTGTGATGTTTTCAATTAAAATAATCTTTTTTTACAATGGCAATTTATTCGTTATCTTTATTTGTTTGGTGTAAAATTAAGGAATTTTTACTTCATGAAAGGGTTAGTACGTTATAACTCATAACAATCTTCAAATTTCTTATTATCCAGATCACACAAAGCATAGGATAAGAGCATACGTCTGAGACTCCTAAGACTATTGGACTCCAAATCCAAATATCTCACCCTAGAGGCGGTTCCCCGTTAAATAGAGGCGAAACTGAACTTTTACCTCTTAGCTATAGATTCGGTTTTAAAATCCTACCATAGAAAAATGACACGTGCAAAGTACTAAGCAAGGAGATAGCTGTAAAGACAGTCTATCGTGAACACTAAACTTAGTGAGGACCAAACAAATCACTTTTTGAAAACCGTATAGTGAGAACGACCCACTTAACATTCGTAAGTGGATACAAGGGGGTAAGTGCATGGATCTGTGACACAATT
>VDFB02000003.1:327695024-328226079 GCA_007258455.2 Sequoia sempervirens
TTGACGTTCGAGGGTTGGTTCTTCTAAAATGACTTCATCAAAAGTAGGGGAATGATTAATGGTTGAATTTTCCTGTTTATCGATAGTGGGGAAATTAGGAGAAGACTATTTTATTGTCCTTTGTCTCTAAGTTCTCATTCTCTTGTTCCATATTATCTACCCTAGTAGGAGAGCTTTTAATATGTTCATCCAAGGTTGAAGTTTATAAAGTAGCTACATCACAAGGAGGGGAGGCATCAAGAGAAGGACCGCTATGATTTTCAAATAGATTGTCCCAAATGGTAGGAGCATTAGGGAAGGAAGGGTCATGATTCTCATGAATTTTAATAGGTATCTCTACTAACACCAACCTATACTCTTTGCATCGAGGAGGGATATTAGGAGAAGGAAAATTTTGATTGTTATTGTTAGGGAGACTAGGGAAGGTGATGTTTAGGAAGGTTTCTATGATCTCATCTTGTTGTCTAATATCTTCCAAAGGGGAATGAGGAGAGGGACAATCAAGACTTTCAATGCTTGTATCTTCTTTCACCAAGATACCTTCATCACTAATAGGAGAGGTATCGGGAGAAGAACAAGTATGATTGTTATGATTGTCTACACTACCATTCTCGCCAATGGGAAATGTAATATTAAGGATTGTGTAAATGGTTTGATGATTAACATTTTTCTTAATGACCTCATTGTTGTAATCAAAATTGAACTCATAAGAGGGAATGTTGTATTTATGCAATCCATTTTTAACCAAATCAAAGCCACACCTTTTGAAAGAAAACATGTTATCATGAAAAAGTAAAGAAAGTGCAATGCAATGACTTAAAGTGAAATGTTTAAATGCAAATTTTAGATGTGAAACAAGTAATTTTCTTATTACATTATGTAACAACCTGAAAGATGAAATGTTGGAAATGCAAATTTGAAATTAAACAATGCATGAAATGAGCCAATTTAAGCTAGATCTAATGAAAAGCATGTAACAGAAACTCAGCCAACTGATACAGATAGGTAATGGCAACAAAAAAAAGCTTTAAAATAGGGTTTTCAGTGTAATGAAAGGCATTTTCAAGGGTGAAAAGAGACTAAGTCGCCCAAGGTGTTGAATTAGTCCCAGTAGGGATTTTTTTCAAGATTTTTAGATTTTTTTTATTGAATTTGATGTTTTTTGTGATGTATGATGTAGACCTAAGATGCAAATGCATAATTTCAAAAAAATTTAATGATTTGAGATGCAAAAATTCAACCTATATGCACTTTCACTAATGCAAAATTTGAAACCCTAGAATGTCATTTAACTAATGCAAAATGTAATAATGCAAGCTAATTCTAGGATGATGATGAACTCCAAAATCAAAAAAATTGATTTTCTAAGGTCGGGTTCACCAAAATATGGAAAAATATTTTGGCACCACAAGACTCTCTAACACTTCTAGGGTTTTTCACCTAAAAGGAGAGAGGTAGGCCAAAATGTGCAATGTCGCCACTCAAGACTAATGCCAATATGAATGAAATATGTCTAAATGTAATGTCCTAAATGCAATAAACAAATTAAAGATATTTATTATTAATGAAAAATTAATGAAATGCAAGATGTTTGAAAACATGATGTGATATGCAAACATGTACAAAATGACCTAGACAAGACCATGAAACAAAACAAAAAATTGTAAAACTGAAGAGGTGCACCTAGAAATGTGTTGTAGACTAAGATGAAGACTGGAAATTCTATTGATCCTAAAATTTTGACCTATTGGGACACTTATGCCATTCTGGGCGACCTAGTCCCAAATCTGGAAAACTACACCAAAGCCCGTTTCAACCAAATGGGTATCTAGATGATCTACAGAAACTTCTAGAAAATAGGTACAGTGGGACTAAGTCACCATTGATGTGACTTAATCCACTTTGGCTTTTCTGAAAATCTGAAAGTGGAAACGAAAGTTCTCAGTTTGCACTTTCTATTTCCCCAGGTGTCTGGTTCTGAAACTCTTATTTTCAGCACTGTAATTAACTTTTTGTGGATATTTTGACCTAGCCAAAAATATTTCTTCAACAACTTTGCAACCTATTCTTCAATGATTTCCAAACCTTCAAAGTACCTAAATCTACAAACACACAATGAAAGAGAGAGAAATGTTGAATGTTAGGGCATGGGCGTTTTCCTTGGTCAAACCTATTTTAGGTAATTAAACCAAATGGAGAAATAAGATGAAGCATGAACATGAAATTAAGGGATTAAAAACTTTCCATGATGATAGATCTTGAATTTTTGCAACAATGGATGAAGAATCTACCCTTGAATGTCTGAAAATTGATCTTGAATGCTCTCTAAATGACCTAACCCTAGCTTTCTTGACTTGAGATGGAGAATGAATGATAGATGAATGATGATTGAGTTGTGAATTAGGGTTTAGAATCTTGTTTATGTAGGAAATCCATCTAAAATTATTGTTAATTTGATCCCCAAGGCCTACATGAAGGAAAATTAAACTTAAAACCCAATTTTTCTCACTTGAACCTCGAAAATAGCCCAAATGGGACTAATTCACCAAGCTGGGCAGCTTAGTCCCACCTGGATGGGACTAATTCACCCAGATGGGCAACTTGGTTCCACAGGGTCTCTTTTGCCAGCTGGATTGTCAGGGAGTGAAGAAATAGGGATTATATGATGATATAGTCAGGTTTTTTATCAAAATAAGCCTTGGGATGCACAATATGGGGTCATATGGGGCCTATTTATGATGATGTAAAGGGTAATTAGGGATAGGGACACAAATTTCAATGTGAAAGTGTGATTAAATACACTTTACATCATTAAAATAAAGTCCACATAGCCTAGAAAGCCACAACATCCAATGTGAATGTGTAAGACACAATACAACACTAGATTAGAATTAGGTTTAATTTACAAGCCTTCTAGATTAATATGAGAATGCCATTAAATACATTTTTACAACATTGAATTAGGGGGAAGAATAGATCGATTAGTCTAGAAAAGTGCGGAAAGTCTTTACAACACTCCATAAAGACATCATTAGGATGCATTTTATTCAAATTTGTATGGGCTCAAGACCTAATGGACATGTAAACACCCTGCCATCATTAAACTGAAAAATCAATCCAAAATCACAAGGAGTACTCTAAATAGGAAGAAAAAGTAGAAGGGCTACTTTTTTCGCGGTCCGCCAACAAAAGGAGTACTAGAAACAGCTTGCTTGAAGATGCTCTTGTTTGAACTCTGGGCATGAGATTTCCAGCCTCTCCTCTTGATCTGATTTAATAAATATTTGTGACTTGTAATCAGGCGTTTGAAAAACTTTGAGTCCCACTGGGCGTGTCAGAAAAACAAATTTTGATCATAAAAGCTTGTGCATCTTTGAACAGCCTTAAAGAAAGTTGGCTCTTCTTTGTATTTGGGGGGGAAGGGGGTAGAGAGAAATGCAAATAAAAGATAGAGATTGTGATGCCCCAAATCTTTTACAACATTTCAAACTTTAACTATCTCTTATAACTAATGAGATGGACACAAAATGCCACAGACCCTTCATTGTTGGGAAGAGAATGAGCAGAAAAGGCTGGAGAAAGCACAGTGCAGTCTTTCAAATCTCCCCATGGGAAGCATTCATTAAGGTCCAACAGAAATAAGAAACCCTAAAGATTAATAGGAATACTCATATATTTACATAATCCTTCCTCCTTTACAGCATAATATGAAAAATGGCATGTCTTTTATAGAAAATGAAAGAGTATTTAATAGACATGATCCAATTTCTAAAAGATAGTATAGAACATAGAAGCTAACAGCATGTAAAATAATTATATGGAATATCAACGTAAGGCTTTAACACAATGTTCTCAACATAAATGAAATATGAAAAATAAATTTGACAAAGGCCATGAAATGCACAATCCCAAAGATTTCTCCCAAATAGATCAAATTCTTATGATATATTAACTGAAAATAGAGGTCGGATTCCAATCTAATGATAGTCTAAACAAATACAACATGCCAAAGAGAATAAATAGTATTTTGTAAAACCTTCCTATTTATGAGAAAATATAACTCCCTAAATTAGTATCTATATTCTTCAAAAATATTTTCAAAGAAAACTCCAATACTTTTTTCTTCACTATTGCCAACCCTTATTTATAGCCAAAAGAAGAGGACACCATCATAATCAATCTAGTAGAAGAAACTTCCAGGTGCCTAAATCTAATAGCTCACAATCTGATCTAGAGCCTAATTAGATCACAATGATCTTCACTCATAAAGTCTCAACTGCCTCATTAATGTTTCTAGATATTTTGCGAAGATATACTGTCAAAAGACAATCGGATCTTAGCACAGCCTGGCAAAATCTGATCGATCAGCTATGAAGAATTATGATGTTGACTCAAAGGTTCCACCTAGAAAGTAAGATCTTTTCCATGCTCTCCAACAAACTCCGCCCAAAAAGATCCCTCCGTAGAAGATAGAGACTGCCCAACGAAATGGATGACGTGGCAAGCGGGCGGACGATTTCAAATTTTTTGAGAACAACTTTGAAGGAATTCCCACCGAGTAGACACGTGTCGCGATTCGAGCCTGAAAGGAAAATGATATATAAAGCCACGCAGCCACAATGTGGCACATTGCACGCCTTTATGCAAGAGTAGTCTTTGTTTTTTGGGCACGAAGCCATCCTGAAGTGGAAAGCAAGGGTCATAAACCAAAAATGCTTGAACACAAAATATGCTCCATAGAATCAATTTAAAGGGAGGAATATATTCTCCTATTTTCATCAATATTTCTCTAAATATTTAGCTTTTAGCCTCAATACACTACTTTTTGGTCCCTACACCAACTAGTTTGTGCTCCCCACACCATGTTTTCTCAATTTATTTTAAATCCTAGCTTAACCTTGCTTTTGTTTCCATTTATGTTCCTATTTCAAATCAATTTATTCTCCTTCTACACAAATAGATAATTCATTAAATTTGATGGTAGTTGCTATAATTATAATTATTTTCTACACATTTTATTTTACAATAATAAATAGCTACTACTTTCCCTTTTAGATAAATAATGCATTATGAAAAAGGATTAAAGAAACATAGGGAGCGTAAACCTCATATCATTTTTCAATATTCTCATTTTTTTATTATTATTCATGTAGTTTATTTTAGTGTGTCATACTACATAGCATTATAAGCCCACTAAAGTTGGGGAAAAATATGCAATTAAAAATTACATACTTAAATTTTGTACTCTATTACACATGCCTTTAGCATATTTTAGTTCACACTTAACCAAATCATCCTTTTCACGAAATGTAAGAATGCCAAGTGACCCAAATGTTTTTAGTTTTTTTTATGTACATTCTCCATATTTATTTGTGTCATCATGCATGCTAATGCAATTGTGGTGATGATAGATAGTCACAATATGATTGCAATAGTACCCAAATCACCTACATGATTGTTGTAGCATGTGTGCACATGAAACATTTTAAAATGACTAAAAGCTAACTTTTGTAGCATTTTTTGTTTCTGAACAACTAACATTTGCATCAACTTCTTAAATAAATCATTTTGAGGTCTTCATTCTTCATCTAGATATTTTCTAAGAAATCTAATAACGATCTTTTGTTATCTCATGATTATTCTTTTCCCATAAAGATTTTCATGAAGCTTTCATTTCCCTTCTATTACCAACATTCTATAAGTTCTTCTTTTCTAGCCCTCCTTTCCCCTTTACTACTAAATAATTACTTCTATGAATCCTATAACCTCACAATCATATTCTCTAAAGCTAGAATGAAACCTCTACAATATTATATTTATAAACACAACTTGCACTTATACTAGCACACACCCAATCTTTCCAAACTACATGTAAAGTTGAAAAAAAATCAAATAGGAATCAATGCCAAAAAAAAAATTTCCCAAACTATAAGCTTGGGTCTATTTTCTTTCTACAAGTATTGAGTAAGCATTGTGAAAATTGGCAAGAAGACACGAACCCACTATCAAAATCCCATAGCCTTAATAGTCAAGGTTGCCACTATACTACACAATACTCTATATCAAACAATCTCCACCACAAAGCTCTACTTATTGTTGCAATTTGAAATTCTCCAACTTTTGTGACTTTTCATTTCTTTGGACTTGTATGAGACCACAATGATATGGTTAGTACTAGTATATGGTGGAAATTAATTTGATTCTTTAATCTCTTTCATATAACCAATTTCTTATTTGCAGTGCTCCTTAGGGAAGTTCCTCCTACCCCAGTACCCCTGACCTTGTCCCTAAAATTTTTTAGTGACTTAGGGATGCCTTGAAAATGTTTCCCCATCCCCCTGCCCCCTCCCCCCATCCCTAATCAATCCTAAAAATCAAGGACGTCTAGACATCCCCTAACCATCCCAAAGACAACTAATTGTCCACTACGGCCCAACAATGTTTTGAGTTGGCTTTTTTTGTTAAGAAAAGCATATTTTTAAATAATAAAAAGGGTATGGGAGGGTCCACAAGAAACCCCCCCCCATGCCACCCTCTGCCACCCTCCCTCCACCCCTTTATACAAAACCTAAACCTATTTCACTTACCAAAACAACCAAAAAGGGAAAAAAAATTAAGATTTACAAACTTGAGGTGAAGAGCAACAAGTGAAAGAGGAGAGAACAACAGTTGAAAAAGAAGAGACTAGGGCACCAAATCCACTCTGTAAGAGGTAATTTCTTCATTTTACATTTGTTTTTTCAATTTTTTTTGCACTTTTTCAAACAAAAAATAATTACCACATAGTCCAAGGGCATTGTGAGTTTTTTTTTTATTTGAACTTGCAGCTCTCTTTTCAATTCTTAACCAAAAAAATCCATGAGCAGTAGTGAAAGTACTAGTGATGATAGTGAGGAGGTTGAGGTTCAATTGCATGAAAGAATTAGACCTAGAAGTAGAACTTATAGATGTATGGCAGCAATTGGGGGTTCTTTAGAGAATGGGAGTGTATCAGGGCCAGCAACTTCAAACCCATTTGAATTTCCTTTTGAAGTCTTTAAAACCTATGTAAAAGTCCCATTTAACCCAAAATTGCAACATGAGTTGATAAGGATAAGAAAAAAAATCAAGTTGGAGTAGAGAATGGCTTTTCCATTTGTGCAAAAAACAATATAGGGGGTAGTTATACAAGAATTGTCATTTTTTGTGGTTAGGTGGTAAAGAGGTGAAAGGTTGTGAAAAAATAAGTCCAGTTGAGAAGATTTAGGCAACTAGATTGCATATGAAGGGGAAAAGAAAGCAAGGAACTTCATTGGAGAGTTTGCAACTCAGTTTCATTGTCACAGGGTTCATGGATGTTGGATTTCATGGGGGAGAGGGTTTTACTTCTAGAGGAAAGAAGAGAATTATTGTTGCATATGTGTTAACACACAACTACGATATGTGGTTATTCCTTGAAATTGATAAGGTTTTTTATGCTCATGTCATACCATTTCATGTAGCACGCTCACCATATTTTAAATAAATGTTCAAAGATAAGATAGTTGACAGTCATTCATTTGTTCCACCTAGATAATATAAGCTACGCACCACCCTCCTTGATAGAGAATATTCCATGGTGAGTGTGTTGATGGAAGATATGAGACAAACTTGGATAATGGATGGATGCTCCATCATCATGGATGGGTGGATCAATATCAAACATTGATCACTTGTCAATATTATTGTCACATGTAGAGTTGGCTCTTATTTTCTTAGAACTATTGATTGATCGAGGGAATCACATGTATAGTAGGCTCTTATTTTCTTAGAACTATTGATTTTTCAAGGGAAAAGAAGGATGCAAACTTCCAATTTCAAAGTTTGAGAGATCTCGTAGAAGCGGTTGGAGCCTCTAATGTTGTACATGTAGTGACCGATTTATCCCATGTGTGTAAGTTAGTTGGATTGATGGTAGAGGGTGCTTATTAGCATATTTTTGGACCCATATTATGTTCATGCATTGAATAATACCTTGAAGCACATTGGGAAGATAAATTGGGTGAAGGCAGTGATGTCAAAGGTTAAAGATGTGTAGATGTTCATTTGCAACCATCACAATTCACTTGCTTTTTTAGGATATTTTTGAGGAAATAATTCCTCAATCCCTTGGCCACTAGATATTCCAGCTACTTCATTTTGTTAGAGAGGATGTTTGAGCTCCAAGAGACTATAATTGTGGTCAATATAGAGTGGAGTAGATGGTAAGAAGTAAGCATATCATAAGGAAGAAGTGTGAAACAAATAATCCTTGATGATGACTAGTGGTCCTCAATGAGATAAGAAAATTGTTGATTTTATTATTTAATTTTTAAAATTTTAAATTAATAATTTATTAATGTTTCTCACTTGTAAAACATTTCCACTTTTTAAAGATTTTAATTTTATGACTTGTTTGCACTTGCAAATATGTTTGCTCCCCTATTGAGCCTATTGTGTGAGAGATTAGATATGTTGATACTAACTCTCCTAGCCTTGGAGAGATTTATGAGACCTTTGATAGCATGTTTAAGTAGATCAAGCAAGCAATTCATAGAAAGGACCCTACTTTGGAATTTTATGAAGAGCATCTTAGGCCCATGTGACGTGATGGTGGAAAACTATGAACACCATGCTTCATATGGAATCCTATGTTCTCAATCCCAAATGGGATGCAACAAGACCTGTGAGAGTGCATCCATCTCATGATGAAGAGGTGAAAGAAGGCTTCATGAAGGCTCTTAGGAAAATTTAGATTGAAGAGGACTCTACTTTACTTCACACACAATAGATTGCACTTGTCAATATTTGTGGTCCAACCTTCAACAAACCAAAGGCAAGTTCAAATAGAGCTACATTATCTCAAAACAAACCTATTGATGGTGTGCATGGCATGGCAAGGATGCACAAAAGTTGAAGTTTCTTGACATTCATTTTCTTTCATAGGTCCACATATAGCTTCATCGAATCAATCAAGAGGAACAACCTTACCTCTAAACTATTGAAGAAGTTGGTGATTGTACATAGTGTTTTACGAGTACAAGATCAATAGACTTCTAAGTATTGTTAGACTCCAACCTTATGTTGAGATGTTGATCTCGAAAATGCTATACAAATTGATGATGAGATAGAAGAGGGATTGGTTGAAGTTCCATTGCTTGAGGTAGCCCCTTATACTAGCAGTGACTCAGACTCGAGCTCATATTTTGTTCCAAACATACTAGTTGCTTCTATTGATTAGACACAACCATATATTTTCTATGTTTTTGTCATTTTATAGTTGAAACTTGGAGCCTTTGGGCATTTTGTTATAATTCTTATAAGAAATTTAATTGGAAATGAAATCATTAGAGTTTTGTTAATTTTCTTATCAATTCTCGTATGTGTAAGAAAGGGGAACCAACCACACCAAGGCTCCAGGTCACGGAGATCTGAGAGTGGAGGGCTACCCTAACTTACCTCAAGCTAACAGGTGTTTGGGATAAGAATCAAGAATGAAGAGCACTCTCAAGTGCTTCTATCACTCTAAAAATATGAAAGTCTAAATGAGGCTAGACGAGCTAGTTTCTGTAGTTCAAACAGCACCTCAAACAACTCTTTGTATGAAGATGACAGCGTGGGTCTGGGATGACAACATTGTGCACTGGCGTCTCTCTGGTGCACTAGAATCCATACAAATAGAAAATGTAAAGTATAATATAAAACACCAAAGAACCTACTAACTGCCTAGCTAACTAGTTTTAATGAAATAAATAGAATTATGAAGTATGAAAAGTAACTATGTAAAAGATAAAGAAAGTAGATGAAGACAAGGGTGGTGAATATCAACTCACTAAAGCTCTAGTTTTCCAATGAACTCCATGCACATGTTCACCTACACACAAGAAAGAGGGGAAAAATGTTGGGTTGTATAGGGGTTTGCCTCAGTTAAACCCCCGCTTTGGTGTTTCCACCTCCACAGACAGCCAGAAAAGCCATGAAGTAGAAAGTGTGATAAAGGAAAGAAGAAAGAAAACTATCAAACACTACAAAAGATGCAATGCTACTCTATCAAACCACAATAGGAAAAAGAGAGTGATGCAGTACCACCTCCACCCAAAGGCTCTCAAGGCCAATGAAGGGAGAATGCAAGGCAACGAGCTTGTCAAAGTCGACACAACCACAATGGTGATGAAGGGAGGTCTCACAAGACTCCAAACTTCTAGCTTCTATGGTAGTACCACACGTACAAGGATGGAATTGATGGAGTAACAAGCTTACTTGATATAATGCTCAATGGAGTTGTGTGAGAAATGCTTGAGAGAATGTGATAGATTACATGAAGATGAATGATTGAGTGTGTATAGGATGAGGTGGTAGTAAAATAGATGCATTTGAAGACCAAAATGGAAGAGAAGGAGCCATTTTTAGGTTGGTTGGTCACACAGAGGAGTTACAATTCATCTCTAATGAGGAGTGTAGCGTCCCTATGGACTCTAGAGGCGGGAATATGTCAAGGACGACAGCATGCCATGTAGACATCCATGCATTGCGCCTGCGTCCTTGATGAAAATTCCCCCATCGACACACAAAACACGTGCCAAGTGGATGCATTTCAGATGGGTGATGTGGAGTTTTTCCTTCGGGTTTGATTTTCTAAGGTGAGGGTGTGCAAAAGGGAAATTTACACAAGGGGTGAAAATTTGCTCCTATACATTTTTTCCCCACTTTAGTGAGCATGAGTATCAATGAGTGTTAGATAAAGTAGATTGAAGAGTTAGAAATGTATACATAAACCGTCAAGGAAGCAGACTATGATCTGGCGAACTCGAAAGAGTAGGGCAGGAAAAGGACTCCACAGGTACTCTCTCCTAAGGAGGTTTGAACAAAAGGACTCTGTAGCTTCATAGAACTATGAAGTTTCAAATAAAGTACACTGAAGTCTCACAGACTAATGATGGACAAATCTCACAGAATGCAAGCACTTGATAGGCCCTCAGACCTACAAAGAAGGTGTTCCCCCAAGTACTCTCTCATGAAGGAATACCAATGAAAGGGGACTCCACAAAGTCATATTGGAGAGCAGTTTCACATGCGCACATGCAAAGAAACATGTTAATTCGTAGATAAAACATGTTAGAAAATGAAACGCAGCCATGCAGGAAAACAGACAGATAGTCAAAAAAATTGAAAAGCTTTCAAAGGGGTCCCTCGGGAACCCTTCAAAAGAAGAGGGGGTCCACTCAAGGTATGCATTGTTTGAAAGTGCAAGAATGTTTTTCTCAAATCAATTCAATCATCAAGGAATCCTTTCAAAAAGTGTTCACTTCATCAAGGAATTTGAAAGGAAGAAAATTCCCCCTCACAAGGGGAAACTCGAGGCTTCTACCATAGGAAAAGTTGCTCCCTCCTGGAAGGAAAGTTCTTCAAGTTCTTTCTTTGTGAACCCATGACAAAGGAAACACGTTCCACTAGGGTTCCTTGTTGAGAATGCAATTTTTGAAAGAGTTTGCAAATATTTTAAAGAAAATATGCATTGGTTGCAAATGCATTTTCTAAAAAACAAAGTTGACATGATAACCCCCCCTTAGGATGGTGTGTGTTGAACACAAGGCGCATGGCATCCTAAGGAGAGAAAAGAAAGAATGAAAAAGTGTTGTGGCCCGCAGGACATAGCAAGATGTCATTGTCATAATATTTTCACACACACGAGGTACAACACATGAACACCACAACATTACAACTCAAGCAAAGGAGAGAGAAAGATAACCAAAACTGCAATAACATCACAAACAAAGGGCACATGGGCGATCTGATATTTCAAGGTTAGAGTTGCTCATAAATATATATAAGTATTGTAATAGTATATAGATGAACTGTCATCAACCCCCTACTATATCAGACCATATGAAGAATGCATTGGAAAATAGAGTAAAAATAAAAAATTGGGTCAACATGGAAGGGAAGCCTAAATGCCCCCAACACTTTGTATCGTCCCCAATTTTCCAAAAATCAATACACGTAACAGAGGAAGAATGATGCCACAAATAGAGAAATTTTTAGGACACATAATCACTCCTATATCCGAGCACCTACAAGGGTGGAAAGGGTCATCCAGGAACACATAACACAAGCGCGAGGGAACACATCACAACAAACACACACCTAATATAAAGGTAAAGAAGAAGTGCCCCTTAACACTCATCAACCAAGAGGTCATCTACTTCCCAATCTAGATCACTATACGGGGAAGGCGGACAAGCCTGTAGTGGTGGAATTTCAAGGGGGGAACCCTCCAACCCTTCCACAACAAGAGCCAAGGAAGGAGACTCTTCAGGGTCTTCTCCACTTAGTTCCTATGGAGCAAAGGTCAACGATTTCACAAAGATTGTTGACAGGGCCATGACCTCATCCAAAGAGTTAAACATTCACTTCACGGGAGTGCCATGTGTTAGCTCAATAGAGGAGGGAGTGGCAGCCGAGATTCACTGCTAGGATTTTTGAGTGACCTTGCTGCTGATAAACCTAAGGAAGCCGTACCTTCCATCGCCGCGGACATGCATGCCACTAAAACCACCTTCCAAGTGAGGGTGGAATCCTCTTCACCTCTATTGCTACTCTCCACCTTTACTCTGCCGAGGGATGAGACTCCCATAGATGACGAGAAGGCGCTAAGGAGGAGGGAGAAGACCCTACGACACCACCAAGGTGTTTAATATGTCCACGCCTCGCAGAGAATCCGAGGGATGTCCGAAGGGGATGATCGGGTGAGAGTAACTTGGACTAAGGAGAATAAACACCGCACTCCTTTTAGGGTCAAGGGAAGTGTTTACACCGCAACAAGAGCCGAAGTATAACCGAATTTGATTAAACTAAAGCAGGGACAAGAGAGGAGGACACAAATGCTAAGCTCAAATAGGGTGATCGACTTCCTTCCTCAAGAAAGCGGCCTCTCAAACACCGATCCTTTCATCGCTAGTTTACTACTTCCAGCAAGGTGGTTTATGAGACTCTAGGAGCCAAAGATCGAAGCTAAGATGAAATAGAAGGCTCCTACTCACCCATCAAAGTGTCCATATCACTTACTCATCTCTAGTAGAGGGAGACTCGGATGAGAGTAGGAGGAAGAGACCGAGAAGAGGCGGCAAAATAATACGGGAGTCGCTCCAGCGACCTCTGTTGTGCCCTTCCCATTGACGCATGAGGAGGTGGGAGCCGGCAGGGAGGTCAAAGGGGTCGAGATAGCGATTCCTTAATGGACCCTTCCCCAAGTACCATATCAAATAGGCATAGATCCGGGCGTGAAGGAAGTTTGGATGCAGGACACTTGGTCTTTTGCCAAGCAGGCACCATAGGGTTCTCCCACAAATATGGATCAGAATCTGATGATACCACAGCAAGGCGAGAGGAAGCGGAAGGTTGGACAGTGGAAAAGGAGGAAGAGGATCCTCGAGGACACAACTCTTCTTCCCTTCTCTAGGTCATGGTGGCATCACTATCAACTTTCAAACAAGCCCTATGCGAGATTACATAGGGAGATGGAGGGTACTTCACCTTAGGAGTGAAGCACCCTTTCTTGTACTTCTCATAGGTCCAGTACAAGAGGTTAATCCTTGGTAGAAGCATACCAACGGGTGCAGGCCAAAAGTGATCCAGAGAATAGCTACCACGTGCAATCGGCAGTTTATAGCCGGTGCCATGGATTACATGCACTGAACCCTCATGGATAAATTTCAAAAATTTATGCACAACCGAGGGAATTGCATTCATAGCAACCAACTAGGGGATACCCAATTTCATCTTGAAGAGTTTGGACCCTGAGATTATGTCAACAAGCAAGTTTACTGACTTAGGTCTAACAAGGATCAACAAGGTGATGCTACTAAGGGGAGGTATGGAAAGTCCATTATTTGTACGGATGGTACTTTTAGGTGCATCATACCCATCTTTATGCAAGAAATTGATCAACATAATCTCCTCATTTATGACATTTACCCGAAACGTCGAGTCAACAAGAACACTTTCGCCAGATTTCGCTGGATTCACAAGAGTAATGCGCAGCGGAGATGGCTATTCATTATGCAACTCCATCGCAAGTCCCGGGTGATAGCGAGTACTGTGAGAAATAACCTGCGAAAGCACGCTGGCGAGGATAGGAAGAGGCAAAAAGAGCCATCAATACACCAAACAAATCTCGCTGGAAGCCCCTAAAGGTTTCGCAAATGGATGTTGGACACGACATGTTTCCTTGGTTCTATGATGCTAATGGAACCTTCCAACTATGCCACTAGGGGTCATAGTTCGGGTTGCAAGGCTAGGTACCTCACAACACTCACACCCACAATGCTCCTAGGATACGAGGAAAGGAACCCTCAACACTGCTAAATGGAACCAAAATGGTTCACATCAGGTTCACCAAAAATGTAAGAGAGGGGGACCAACACACCAAGGTTGTAGATCACGGAGAGCTAGAGTAGAGGGTTGCTCATCTAGCTTTCTCTCTTCTTCTTCAATATCTCTCATTTCCTGCTCATACTTGGACAAGTTTCTAGAACTTTCTCCCAAATCATATCTCTGCTTATCTTTTCAGAGGTAGTAGATTTGAATGCAGATTATATCTTAGGAAGAGCATCACCAAACTCACTTTAACACGAAAGCAGCAAGCTTACCAATCAACATGTCTCTTGTTACATTTGTCACAGTTTGGATCTCCTCAATAGCAGCAACTTTGTGTTTGTATGCAGTAGGCAAGGATCTGATCACTTTAGCAACAATCTTTGATTCTTCTAATGTTCCACCAGCACATCTGATATTACACACAAGTTCATTCACTCTCTACATAAAAGTAGTAATGTTCTCATCTTCACCCATTTTCAATGTTTCATATTTCCCTTCTAGGCTTTGCAGCTTAGCAATCTTCACATGGGCATCACCTTCATACAAAATTTCCAACTTTTTCTAGATCTCATAAGCAATCTTCAAATCCATTACATTTTTCATCTCAGAATCAGTCAGAGCATTCAGCAACGATTCCTTAGCCATGATATTGTACTCGACATCTTTAATCTCACCTGCAATAGAAGGACCATTCTATGGGATGATATACCTATTCTTTATAATGTTCCAATAAGGTTCACCAATGCATCTCAAATGACACTCCATTCGAGTCTTCTAGAGAGAATAATTTGTTCCATCAAATTTCAAACTATCCTTCTTATATGTCACCATCTCAGATCACCTCAAGCTATTAAACTTCTTTCAAGGAACCTCGCAAGCCTCGGGATACCAATCGTTGGGTAACATAAGGTAGAAATCGAGAAGGTGGAATCAGTTGTCACAAAAATTTAAACTTATTAAACTTGTTCTCAGATCTGATTAATAACCATGAAAGCATAAATCATTACCACATTAGAAACACAAATAACACCAAGATTTTTTACGTGGAAACCCTGTTAGGGGAAAAACCATGGTGGAGGTTAGTCCACAAGATTATACCCCATTAAAAGTATAAAAGAATAAATGGGGAATGTGCATGCATTCAAGCACACTTCCTAGAGCTCACTACTTAATTACAACAAGGCTTACTTACCCAAGGAAGACACACACCATCTTACGTAAAGATTCGATTACATCCACAAGATTTTGAATCGAGAAAATAGCATCTACTAATGCTTGATTACAATGAAGTTAAGGCTACAAACTCTCGCTTTCACTCTTCACACTTTAACTTTCTATCTTGAATGACAAAACATTATTCGCATATAGGACTCCTCGTATTAATTCTACTTCACCATTCCTTCAAATGATAAAACAATCACTCATATATATCTCATGTTCAAGAATAACATCATCTACATGTCGTATTTTCCAATAAGATATAAAAATGAATACAAATTGTCAGCCCAAATCAATAAACAATTTACAATGCGAATCAACCAAAGTCAGCCACAAAATAGTGAGAACCCAAAACAACATCCTCAAATATGAAACACCTTCAATAATTATTCCTCAAAGATCCACATAACACGCCATAATCAATTCCTATCGGGCCAAGAACATGAAAATTATGAATACACAAAAGAATATTTGCAATTGCGAACACACCAATCAATGCGGACGTGCAACAAAGATAGAGAACAATCTAGAAACATCCACAAGCATCATGAAACACTAGAGAAGCATCCACAACACTTCATTACTGCACTACATCATCTTCTTTCGTGAACAATTCAACTAAAGCAATAGAAAACTATCGTAATATAGATACTCAGTAACTCCGGACCAAATCTTCATGCATCTCTCTCGGAGGACTCTAACGTGATGTCTTTAGATATACTTAAAACAAACCTTTAATCCTCAACCTCTGATCATCAACATATTGAGTTGTCCATCAGCATGTTGGCCATACTGAACTTCACTACACCACCAACAACCTGCAACTTACTTTATTACAATTTTCTCAATATCCTTGACATATACAGCCTTTAATGCCAATAGTGTTGACATCAATGATAACCACATATCAGCAACATCCAACAATGCAAGGCTCTCAAGGCCACCTAGGAAAAAGAGAGTGATGCAACACCACCTCCAATAGGAAAAACAAAGTGATGCAATACCATCTCCACCCAAAGGCTCTCAAGGCCAATGAAGGGAGAATGCAAGGAAACGAGCTTCGCAAAGTCGACACAGCCCTAGCGGTGATGAAGGGAGGTCTTGCAAGACTCCAAACTCCCAACTTCTATGGTAGCACCACACATACAAGGATGGAATTGATGGAGTAACAAGCTTGCTTGTTGCAATGCTCAATGGAGTTGTCTGAGAAATGCTTGAGAGAATGTGATATATTGTTAGAAGATGAATGAATGAGTGTGTAGAGGATGAGGTGGTAACGAAATGGATGCATTCAAATACCAAAATGGAAGAGGAGTCATTTTTTGAGTCATTTGGTTGCATAGAGGCATTACAATTCATCCCTAATGAGGAGTGTAACGTCCCTACGGACTCCAGAGGTAGGAATCTATCAGACACACAAAACACATGCCAAGTGTCCATGCATTTTGGATGCCAGGTGATGTGGAATTTCTCATTCGAGTTTTATTTTCTAAGGTGAGGGTATGTAAAAGGGGAATTTACACAAGGGGTGCAAATTTGCTCCTATACAATGTGAAACCTCAATTCAAGTCTAATTTTATATATTAATCTTCTATAATATCTATGATGAATGTTTTATCAATGTTATGACATGAATATTTGAAATTTCTCCATATTTTTAAAAATTTCCCTATTTTGTAATAGTTGTCCCCTACTGTCCCCTAAAAAATGCCCAAAAGTGCCTCGTACAAGAAACATGCCCCACTGTCCCTTATCGTCCTTTTCCCCAAAACTTGGGGAAGCATAGCTTATTTCATGTACCTCGTCGCCAAAAAAAAAATTCTCCCAACTTTGAATCAAGGACACCTTATCACCCCTTCCCTTGTCTTTTCAATATTCTTATTCTATAATGTGGCTTGTTTATTTATTTAAAACCCAACTATTATATATTGTTTAGGAAATAAATGTAGCTTAGGCAATATACATCATAGATTAGACCAAATTGTCTTTCTTCTTTTCTAGCGTTTAGGAAATAAATGTACCTTGGGCTACATATGCAATATAGATTAGACCAAACTGTCTTTCTTCTTTTCTTGGAAAATATTAAATCATACTTTGTTTTATACATAAGAAACATTAAAGGTTACAATGGCACTTTATGTTTTCCTATTTTATTTGATCTTTTCAACTGCCTAAAGTCTTATGTTACTTAGTAGTCATTGTAAGCTTGAACAGAGCATGAAGGAGAGAAATTAAGGGGATTTAGAGTGCCAATTTGCAAGTAGGGTTTTCGAGGTCAAAACTAGAGTTGGTTCATGCTTGTTTGAATCAAGCACCATTGGAGCGATTCTAAGTAAGACTGCTCGCATTTGCAGGAGTTTTCACCCACGAGTGGATTTCTCTAGCATACATTGGTGATGCTCTCCATTGGTGCTTATTTCTCTCTATATTTGCTACAAGTTCTTGTCCATTCTTGCTAATTGAATGAATATGTTGATGACTTGAGAATAGTATAACAATCTAAGTTTGTGTGTACACAAAAAAATAGATTGTAGCTATGATATTGCTATCAAGATTCCACCATGTAGTTTTACGAGTCAAACTCATTGACCCATGTTTCATGAGTAGTGGTTCACAAGAACCCATCTCTCATGATATTGAATGGTCCACTTAGCACTCATTGCATCTAGGTGATGCTCATAGACGTGAAGCACTAGGCCTTCTTGGGAGGTCACCCATCCCTGTACTACTCCAACTCAAGCATGCTTAACCACGAAGTTTCCTCCAAGGTTAAGCCCACAACCCATCTCTCATGATAATGAATGGTCCACTTAGCACTCATTGCATCTAGGTGATGCTCACTGAGGTGAAGCATTGGGCCTTCCCGAGAGGTCACCCATCCTAATACTACTCTAGCTCAAGCACACTTAACCACAGATTTTCCCCCAAGGTGCACTTAACCACGGAGTTTCCCCCAAGGTTAAGCACACTTAACCTTGGGGGAAAATTTGTGGTTAAGCACACTTCAGCTAGATTAGTATCGGGATGGGTGACCTCTTGGGAAGGCTTAGTGCTTCACCGAGCTGTGAGCATCACCTAGATGCAATGAGTGCTAAGTGGACCATTCACTATCATGAGAGATGGGTTCTTGTGAAGCACTACTCATGAAACATGGGTCAATCAGTTTGACTCGTTAAACTACACGGTTGAATCTTGATAGAAAAATCACAATTTGACACGATGTGGAAAATACCTCCTACTTATCAATGGATTGTAGCTTTCAACTAGATGAGATCTAAAGACCTTCATGTGCAAAACCCAAAAATTGACATGCAAAATATAATGCAAGTTGTATCTCAATAGTGAACACATCAACCTACTACCTCAATGCAGAATGCATTAGAGAGTAAGAATTCTATAATATTTACACAATAGCATGGACAATGATTCAATTGATGGATGAAGCAAAAATGCAAGTCCCCTCTAAATTTTGAACATATCAGCCTACCATCTCATTGCAAAATGCATTGAAGAGTAAGAATTCTATAATATTTACACAACATTATGGACAATGATTCGATGGATGGATGAAGCAAAAATGTTGGCATTGTCTAGATACCTTCAATAAGGAGTGTTGGTACTCATACATTTGTTGAAACAATAATCTAAAGGTGTCTCTTGTAGGAGAGGGCTAGATAAAGCTAGTAATGAGGGTTGTGGAAGTACCTAGTGACATGAACCATCTATGAAGTGCAATCTACATAAATATTAGGGTAATATGTTACCTTAAAAATACATAATACCTCTTAATCTAGTTACTATACTTAAAATTCCAAGATCAGAAACAATAATCTAAAGGTCTCTCTTGCAGGAGAGAGCTAGATAAAGCTAGTAATGAGGGTTGTGGAAGCAGCTAGCAACATGAACCATCTATGAAGTGCAATCTACATGAATATGAGGGTAAGATGTGACCTTGAAAATACAGAATACATCTAAATCTAGTTATTGTACTTAAAATTCCAAGATCGCCTTTAATACAATACTTAGATAGGAAGGTGCAATACAAACATTGAAGGTGGTCACCTTACAAACACCAAATAGCTTTGAATCTAGTTACCGTCCATTGGAGTCACCTCAATCCAACACTTAGAAAGGTGCAATACAAACAGTGAAGAAGGTAGGAAAATGAGCCACCAAACACATGACATGGTCAAATTAGAAGCACACATCGTAATGAATTCTCCAAATGTTATTTGAATTGATCAACTTTCTAATTTCTATATTTTACCAACAATCTTACTATTGATTTCAATTTCCTATTTAGATATTTAAAAGACATAGATGGTGTTTTGATGTCACAGAGAAGGAGATGGTTTGAAGACACCACATGCAAATGAAATCTAATATAACCAGAAAGTGTGAAACTATTTGACTCCACTATCATTTAGTACATGCAAAGGAAGTAATGTAGTTGTAACAGATACTGAAGAGCAAGAGGAAAAAGAAAATCATATTGACAATGTGTACTTCTATGTCAAATTCTTGTATTATGTACATGGTTTATCTTCTTATTCTATGGGATCTATATCTTTGTCATATTTTCTTAGCTTTGCTTCAACATTTATATTATACTATGTTGTGATGATGCCTCTTTCTTTGACAATTTATTTTAAACCTATTCTATCTTTTTACTATGACCACAAAAAATATCTATGTACATTTTTCAAGATATATGTTCTTTTTATTTCTTCTTTCTAAATGATATTCATTTATGACTCTCATACATATAACATGTTTCTTTCCTCCTACATATTCATGGAAGTAATGTTCCACCTCCTTGCTCTTTCCTTTTAATAGTATACACATTTTCCCTTTCTATGTATTCTCCTTATATTGATTACATCTAGAATAGAATCAATTTAAAGGGAAGAATGTATTCTCCTATTTTCATCACTATTTCTCTAAATATTTAGCTTTTAGCCTTTACGCTATTTTTTGGTCCCTACACCAATTAGTTTGTGCTCCCCACACCATGTTTGCTCAATTTATTTTAAAGCCTAGCTTAACCCTTGCTTTTGTTTCCATTTATGTTCCTATTTCAAATCAATTTATTCTCCTTAGGCACAAATAGATTCATTAAATTTGATGGTAGCTATTATAATTAAAGTTATTTTCTACACATTTTATTTTACCATAATAAACAACTACTACTTTCCCTTTTAGATAAAGAATGCATTATGAAAAAGGATTAAAGAAACACAAGGAGCACAACCCTCATATGTCTTTTTTAATATTCTTATTTTTTATTATTATTCATGTAGTTTATTTTAGTGTGTCATACAACCTAGCATTATAAGCCCACTAAAGTGGGGGGAAAATGTGGAGTTAAAAATTACATACTTCAATTTTTGTACTCTAGTACACATGCCTTTAGCATATTTTAGTTCACACTTAACCAAAACATCCTTTTAACCAAATGTAAGAATGTCAATTGACCCAAATGTTTTTAGTTTATGTTTATGTACATTATCCATATTTATTTGTGTCATCATGGATGCTAATGCAATTATGGTGATGATCTAGTTACAGTATGATTACAATAGTACCCAGATCACCTACATGATCGTGGTAGCATATGTGCACATGAAGCATTTTAAAATGACTAAAAGCTAACTTCTGTAAAAAAAAATTATTTCAAAACGACTAACATTTGCATTAACTTCTTAAATAAATCATTCTGACCCTCATTCTTCATCTAGAGACTTTCTAAGAACTCTAATAACAATCTTTTGTTTTCTCATGATTATTCTTTCCCCATAAAAATTTTCATGAAGCTTTCATTTCCCTTATATTTCCATCATTCTATAAGTTCTTTTGTAGCCCTCCTTTCCCCTTTACTACTAATAATTACTTCTATGAAGCCTATAACCTCACAATCATATTCTCTAAAGCTAGAATGAAATCTCTACAATATTATATTTATAAACACAACTTGCACTTATACTAGCATACACCCAATCTTTCCAAACTACATGTAAAGTTGAAAAAAAATCAAATAGGAATCAATGCCAAAAAAAAATCTTGTCCCGAACTATAAGCTTGGGTCTGTTTTCTTTCTACAAGTATTGAGTAAGCATTGTGACAATTGGAAAGAATACATAAACCCACTATCGAAATCTCATAGCCTTAATAGTCAAGGTTGCCACTACACTACACAATACTCTATATCAAACAATCTCCACCACAAAGCTCTACTTATTGTTGCAATTTGCAATTCTCCAAATTTTGTGACTTTCTATTTCTTTGGACTTGGATGAGACCACATTGATACGGTTAGTACTAGTATATGGTGGAAATTAATGTGATTCTTTTATCTCTTGCATATAACCAATTTCTTATTTGCAGTGCTCCTCAAGGACGTACCTCCTACCCTAGTACCTTGACCTCATCCCTGAAATATTTTGAGGATTTAGGAATGCCTCAAAAATGTTCCCCCATCCCCTCCCTGTCCCTGATCAATCCCAAAAATCAAGGACGTCTAGGCATCCCCTGACTGTGCCAGAGACAACTAATTGTCCCCTACAGCCCATCAATGTTTGAGTTGGTTTTTTGTTAAGAAAAACACATTTTTAAACAATAAAAAAGGGATGGGAAAGCCCACAAGAACCCCCAGCCCCTCCTCCTCACACCTCCCCCACCCTCCCCTTGCCCCTTTATACAAAACATAAACCTATTTCACTTATTAAAACAACCAAAAAGGAAAAAAAATATTTTGAGTTTTGCAAATTTGAGGTGAAGAGCAACAAGTGAAATAGGAGAGAACAACAGTTGAAAAAGAAGAGACTAGGGAATCAAATCCACTCCATTAGAGGTAACTTCTTCAATTTACTTTTTTTTTTCAATTTGTTTTGCACTTTTCAAAAAAAATAAAAATTACCACATAGGAAGGGCATTGTGAGTTTATTTTTTTATTTGAACTTGCAGCTCTCTTTTCAATTCTTAACCAAAAAAATTCATGAGCAACATTGAAAGTACTAGCGATGATAGTGAGGAGGTTGAGGTTCAAATGCATGAAAGAATTAGACCTAGAAGTAGAACTCATAGATGTATGGCAGCCAGTGGGATTCTTTAGAGAATGGGAGTGTGTCAAGGCCAAAAACTTCAAACCCATTTGAATTTCCTTTTGAAGTCTTTAAAACCTATGTAAAAGGCCCATTTCACCCCAATTTGCAACATGAGTTGATAAGGATAAGAAAAAAATTCAGGTGGGAGTAGAGAATGGCTTTGCCATTTGTGCAAAAAACAATATAAGGGGCAGTTATACAAGAATTTTCATTTTTTATGGTTAGGTGGTAAAGAGGTGAAAGGTTGTAAAAAAATAAGTCCAATTGAGAAGATTTAGGCAACCAAATTGCATATGGAGGGGAGGCAAGAAAACAAGGAACTTCACTGGAGAGTTTGTAACTTAGTATGTTATTGCTTGCAGGGTTCATGGATGTTGGATTTCATGGGGGAGAGGGTTTTACTTCTACTAGAGGAGAGAAGAGAACTAGTGTTGCATATGTGTTTAACACACATTACGAGATGTGGTTATTCCTCTATTGCTAAGTTTTTTTATGCTTATGTCATACCATTTCATGTGGCACATTCACCATATTTTAAACAAATGTTCAAAGATGTGATAGTTGTCAATCCTTCATTTGTTCCACCTAGAGAACATAAGCTACACACCACCCTCTTTGATAGAAAATATTTCAAGGTGAGTGTGTTGATGGAAGATATGAGACAAACTTGGATAAGGGATGGATGCTCCATCATCATGGATGGATGAATCAATATCAAACATCGATCACTCATCAATATTATTGTCACATGTACAGGTGACTCTTATTTTCTTAGAACTATTGATTATTCGGGGGGAAAAGAAGGATGCAAACTTCCAATTTTAAATTTTGAGAGATCTCGTCAAAGAGGTTGGAGTCTCTAATGTTGTACAAGTAGTGACCGATTTAGCATGTGTATGTAAGTTAGTTGGATTGATGGTAGAGGGTGTTTATAAGCATGTTTTTTGGACCCATATTGTGTTTGTGCATTGAACAATACCTTGAAGGACATTGGGAAGAGGCAGCGATGTCAGAGGCTAGAGATGTGTAGATCTTCATTTGCAACCATCACACTTCCCTTGCTTTTTTAAGACATTTTTTAGGAAGGAATTCCTCAAGCCCTTGGCCACTAGATATGCCAACTACTTCATTTTGTTAGAGAGGATGCTTGAGGTCCAAGAGACTATAATGGTGGTCAATGTAGAGTGGAATAGATGGCAAGAAGCAAGCATACTGAAAGGAAGAAGTGTGAAACAAAAAATCCTTGATGATGACTAGTGGCCCTCAATGAGATAAGAAAATTGTGGATTTCATTATTTAATTTTAAAAATGTTAACTTAATAATTTATTAATGTTTCTAACTTATAAAATATTTCCACTTTTTGAAGATTTAAATTTTATAACTTGGTTGCACTTGCAAATATGTTCGCTCCTCCATTGAGCCTATTGTGCAAGAGATTAGATATGTTAATACTAACTCTCCTAGCCTTGGGGATATTTATGAGACCTTTGATAGCATGCTTAGGCAAGTCAAGCAAGCAATTCATAGCAGGGACCCTACTTTGGGATTTCATGAAGAACATCTTTGGCCCATTGTGACGTGATGGTGGAACACCATGAACACCCTGCTTCATATGGCATCCTATGCTTTCAATCACAAAGGGGATGTAGCAAGACCCATGCGAGTGCCTCCATCTCATGATGAAGAGGTGAAAGAAGGCTTCATGAAGGCCCTTAGGAAAATGTAAATTGAAGAGGAATCTACTTTACTTCACACACAATAGCTTGCACCTGTCAATCTTTGTGGTCCAACCTTCAACAAACCAAAAGCAAGGTTGGATAGAGCTACATTAGCTCAAAACCACCCTATTGATGGTGGACATGGCATGGCAAGGATGCACCAAAGTTGAAGTTTATTGCCATTCATCTTCTTTCACAGGTCCACATATAGCTTCATCCAATCAATCAAGAGGAACAACCTTACCTCTAAACAATCGAAGAAGTTGGTGATTGTACACAATGTTTTGTAGGTACAAGATCAATAGACTTCTAAGTATTGTTAGACTCCAATCTTATGCTAAGATGTTGATTCGAAAATGCTATACAAATCCATGATGAGACAAAAGAGGGATTGGTTGAAGTTCCATTGCTTGAGGTAGCCCCTTATACTAATAGTGACTCAAACTCAAGCTCCAATTTTGATACAAACCTACTAGTTGCTTCTATTGATTAGAGACAACCATATATTTTCTATGTTTTTGTCATTTTATAGTTGAAACTTGGAGCCTTTGGGCATTTTGTTATAATTCTTATATAAAATGTACTTGACAATTAAAGCATTAAAATTTTGTTAATATGCTTATCAATTCTCATGTGAAACCTCAATTCAAGTTTAATGTTATATATTAATCTTCAATAATATTTATGATGAATATTTTATCAATATTATGATATAATTATTTGAAACTTCTCCATATTTTAAAAAAAATCCTTATTTTGTAATAGTTGTCCCTTACCATCCCCTAAAAAGTGCACAAAAGTACCTTCGTACAAGAAACATGTCCTATCGTCCCTTGTCCTTTTCCCAAAAACTTGGGGGAGCATATGTTATTTCATGTACCTCCTCACCAAAAAATTTCTGCTCCCAACTTTGAATCAAGGCCACCTTATCACCCCTTCCCTTGTCTTTTCAATATTCTTATTCTATGACGTGGCTTTTTTATTTATTTAAAACCCAACTATTAAATATTGTTTAGGAATTAAATGTAGCCTGGGCAATATACATCATAGATTAGACCAAACTATCTTTCTTCTTTTCTAGCGTTTAGGAAATAAATGTACCTTAGGCTATATATACAGCATATATTAGACCAAACTATCTTCTTTTCTTGGAAAAGATTAAATCATTCTTTGTTTTATACATAAGAAACATTAAAGGTCAAAAATCTACGTTACAATGGCACTTTATGTTTGCCTATTTTCTTTGATCTTTTCAGCTGCCAAAGTCTTATGTTACTTAGTAGTCATTGTAAGCTTGAACTGAGCATGAAGGAGAGCAGTTAAGGGGGATTTAGAGTGCCAATTTGCAAGTAGGGTTTTCGAGGTCAAAACTAGAGTTGCTTCATGCTTGTTCATCAAGCACCATTGGAGCGATTCTAAGTGAGACTGCTCACGTTTGCAGGAGTTTTCACCTACGAGTGGATTTCTCCAGCATACATTGGTGATGCTCTCCATTGGTGCTTATTTCTCTCTATATTTGCTGCAATTTCTTGTTCATTCTTGCTAATTGAATCAATATGTTGATGACTTGAGAATGGTATAACAATCTTAGGCCTAGTTTGTGTGTACACAACGAAATAGATTGTAGCTTTCAACCAGATGACATCTAAAGACCTCTCTGTGCAATACCCAAAAACTGGCATGCAAAATATAATGCAAGCTGCCTCTCAATAGTGAACACATGAACCTACTACCTCAATGCAGAATGCATTAGAGAGTAAGAATTCTATAAAATTTACGCAATATCATGGACAATGATTCAATGGATGGATGAAACAAAAATGCAAGTCACCTCTGAATAGTGAACATATCAGCCTACAATCTCATTGCAGAATGCATTGAAGAGTAAGAATTCTATAATATTTACACAATATTATGGACAATGATTCGATCGGATGGATGAAGCAAAAATGTTGGCATTGTCTGGAAACCTTCAATAAGGAACGTTGGTACTCACACATTTGTTGAAACAATAATCTAAAGGTTTCTCTTGCAGGAGAGGGCTAGATAAAGCTAGTAATGAGGGTTGTGGAAGCAGCTAGCGACATGAACATTTCTGAAGTGCAATCTATATAAATATGAGGGTAAGATGTTACCTTAAAATACCGAATACCTCTGAAACTAGTTACTGTACTTAAAATTCCAATGTCACCTTTAATACAACATTTAGATAGGAAAGTGCAATACAAACATTGAAGGTCACCTTATAAACACCAAATACCTCTGAATCTAGTTACCGTCCATTGGAGTCACCTCAATCCAACACTTAGAAAGGTGCAATACAAACAGTGAAGAAGGTAGGCAAATGAGCCATCAAACACATGAAATGGTCAATTTGAAGCGCACATCATAATGACTTCTCCATTATTTGAATTGATCAACTTTCTAATTGATATATTTTACCAGCAATCTTACTATTGATTCCAATCGCCTATTTAGATATTTAAAAGACAAAGATGGTGTTCTGATGTCACAGAGAAGGAGATAGTTTTAAGACACCGCATGCAAATGAAATCTAATATATACCAGAAAGTGTGAAGCTATTTGATTCTACTATTATTTAGTACATGCAAAGGAAGTAATGTAACTGTAACAGATACTGATGCGCGAGAGGATAAATAAACCACATTGACAATGTGTACTGCTATGTAAAATTCTTGATTATATTTGTCGATGGTATATATTTCAAAGCTCCTTTGATTTTCTGATGTACAATTCAAACTAGACACAGTTTCTTTAGTGGCAACAATTCGATACCAAGAGGTCCCTGCTGTGCTTCCAGAGAAATTCGACTTCAAATTATTATGATAAGCGTGATTAATATAGCAAAACCATTTGCCAGCAAGCAAAATGATTATCCATTCATTCCCAAAATTGTTGATAGGCACAGTTCAAATATAAGAGAGAATACTTTCTGTAGAAATCAAATATTACACTTTCCAGAGTGGATTTTAATTTTTTTCCAAGGCAGTCAAGAATGTAAATCATAGAATTGTATAACTGATTTACCTCTCATTGAAACGAATCAGCTACTTGTTCAAAAATAAAGAGGGACCTTCCTCTGCAAATGGCCTTTGCATGCAGTAAGGCTTTTAAAATCAGGGAAACTTATCATACAAGAGAAACTTTGGTAGAACTGGATATACAGGAAAAAGGTTTGACTCATTCAAAAAGAAATCAATGAACATGTTCATTTACATTCCAAAGAAATCTGGTCTTGCCATGAAATTTTTCTCTTTTCTGGCATTGCCGTGACAAACTCACTGGGCTTTGTTCTGAACACAGATGTCTTAAGAGCGCTAACCAGTCCAACGTTGTCGTTGACCAGCTTCCTCTCGGTGGAGTACTCAGAACTACTGGTCCTGAGTGGCTCCCAAATTGCAGGAATTTTGGTTGAAGCTAAAGGGTTCTGTACATATCAGGAATGGAGAAAATATTTATTGAAATTAGTCCTGCACCGCATGCACTTAAGCCAAACATACAGTAATTGATAAGACAAAAACCCTTACATTCTTAGGAGACACAGTAGAAGGTTCTGGCACAATCGCTCGGTAGGTAGGTTTTCCGCTGTAGGCCGTTGACTGTGGACTGTTTTCTCTGAGATTAGGAGGAGCTTCCTTCAGCTTCTTCAGCCGCCTTCTCAAGAATCTGGAAATAAGAGGCAAAAATAAAAAAGAACCCTAGATTTCATTATTTTAGAAAAAGAAAGGAAAAATAAATAATCTAACTAGGATTCATACGGCAAATTTCACAGCAATCCATTAGAGGAAACTGTAACTGCACATCGAAGAGAAAACTTAATAAGAGGTTGTTGCAATAACTAACCTGACTTCTGCTAACAGGGTCGCCTTCCTCTTCTTGCTTGTGTTGATCCGATCCTTCATCGCCACAAATTCCTGCAATTATTGAAAAATAAACCCGGTAAGAAGCCAAACCCTAGAGGCAACCTCCGACAAAAAACAGGCGGCCGAGGTTTCATCAAACAAAAATACAGCCGAAACCTCAGATCCGAGGGTTGGAAAACCTTACATCTTGGAGCTGAAGATATTCTTGCATGAGATTCGCATGCTTGGCATCCATACTACTGGGAACCACCGGCTCGAACGCCGCTCGTTTCCTCGACATCCTCTTCGGCAGCCGCAAGCACACAGCACTGGATCGCCCTTAAAAAAGACCTGTGAATAATGAAACCTTGCAATGAATATATGGGCAGGGGGGAGATACGGGATCGATAAATCCGTCAGAGATATTACGTTTCTGCCGGACGGGTGAGGCAGAGAGGAGAGGGAGATCAAGTCTAAGAAAAGGAGCGCCGGGCAGGGCAGCGCTGGAGAAGGAACCGTAACAGAGAGAAGACAGGCGGGCAGGCGGGCAGCTAGACAAAGAACAGTAAGTAGACAGGAAGAAAGAGAAAATGTGAAGGAAGATGCCATTGATTGGATATAATGTAAACGTGGATATCGCGGGTAAAGCGGTTGGGTTGAATAGTGGGCAAAACCAAAACCATCTGGTCTTCCATCTGACCTTAACAGGAGCTGAGATGCCCCCACCCTCACCCATTCCCACTTCCATTACAGTTGTGTTTGTGTACCCAAGTATCGCGTCTTCTACGACTACTTCCCTCCTTTTTTTGTTTCTTTCACTGGGTTTTTTGCATTCAGCGGTTATTATGATATGCCGATCGGGGAAATCTTTTCCCTTGGAACGGACGCAACGGCGAGATATATAATTTTTTCACATTTGTCGCAGTCCAAGACAATTAATAAGAAAACGCGAAGAAATTGCAGGCGGCAAATTGAATTGTGAGAATTTCGCCTGCATGGTTGAAATTTTCAACGGCTCCGATTTACCCTGTGGACGTGTTAGGAGGCAGAAAGAGATGTGATGTCCTGTGCTCTGGTCAGACTATTAGCCTTGTTTATTTTGGAGTGGGGCTCAGGGCCACAGGCAGAACCGTGATCAAGCGTATTTTTAGTCATGTCCCAAACCACCATTAGTGAAGTCAAAGTCCATATATAAACCCCTGGTTAACAACAGGCTATAAAATAGTACTACGGAGGTAGCGTTCTGGAGCAGACATCTCTAGGGAAAAGCATCTTTGTATTTACTTTTATAAGCCACAAGGCAGATAATACAACTGAGTTCACCGTCGAATATACAGTGGCACGAGCCTCCTCACCTGGAAGTGGAGGAACCTTCGCTCTCTTGATAAATCAAATACCCTCGACAGTGATGTCCTTTCGTTTTTTTTGCAGGACCATCAAAATTATGACCCCGGATTCAACTTTGGGAAATGGTCCTATTCCTTCTTACTTAATTATTCAAGATAATCTCTTATGAATAGGTGTCTAATTTCAATTAATTAAAAATTAACATTATACATATTCTCAAAAAAAGTGGATGGTAAGAAGCACACCCCAAAGACAAGGATAGAGCAGTGCTGGTAGTAGGAGGAGGGTCTTTATCATCTTAACTCATCCATATGGGGGTTCCAGACCCTCGTTGCCCTTTTTGTGGGCAACATGAAACTTTTAAGCACCTCTTTTGGTTCTGCTCTAGAGGTCAACAATTGTGGAAGGTTGGATCTTTGATAAATGAAGTTTAAGTTAATTTATTTATTGTTATTAATGGGTGAGGATGATGGTATGTTTTTTTAAGTATATTATATAGTAAGGTTTGAATGTTCAAAAGTATGATTGGATTTAGTTCAATTTTTGGATAGCTTTCAAGATCAATGAGAGAGCCCCTATTATATAATATAAAGCGGGATGGGAGATGGGCATTTATGTCTCGGGCCTCATCCAAGGCCTCTAGTATGCTCTCATTTGATTGGACAAAGAAAGGCCTAGAATCAAGGCTTTTTGCAATGCAATGTAAAATATACAAATACAGAAAGGGCAATATGAAAGGTTTAGTCGTACCCTAAGTTGATAAGTCGTAGATCACAATCTATTCAAAGATGCAACGAAAGGACAATGATTTGGTTCCCATTCTAGGAAGGAACCCAAATCAATCAATTAATCTTCTATTGGGGGAGCTATAATTAGCATTTAATAGACCCTCAATCAACCCCTTCCCCCAAGCTATTTTAGTGGATGCAATGCCTCTAGTCCTAAACTAGATGTGGTTCCCGTCTTGTTGATTATTATGTTGTAATCTACTTAATGTAATAGCAAAGATGTAGATGCAATTGTTTCCATTAAAAATTACTAATAAAAATAAAAAGAACTTTTAAAATAGAAAAAAGAAAACAAAAGGGGACAACTCATACATACACTCTATCATAGAGTATTATAAGGGGTAAAAGTGCATACCCTCCCCACAAACCAACCTTTACTCTAGACTTTATTTATTAACCAAGTCCTATTACATGTTATTTTAGTTTGGACGAATCAACATCCTTAAGTCCCCTGACACCTTAGAGTAACTTGTATGGAAAAATTGGATCATGGACTAGGTTGCATGGCACAACCTAGTCCACCTTCAAATTTAATTTTTTTCCCTCCAAAGTTGACCATTCCAAAATATAGTTGTTATCCTCTTAGCTTACATGCCAAATTTTCAATTTGAGTAACTAAGGACATATTTATTGGAATCTCTTAGATCATTAGCAATCAATTAGAATCAACATCAAAAAATAAATCACACACAAGAACAATTTGATAGATAAACAACCTATAGCACATATTTACATCTACACATATTAATCATGTTTTTTGTCTTTCCATTGCTTACATGGTGTGACAACAAATTTGTTTAGTCACTCTAAAGGTTTCACTACTACCAAGACAAGTTTTGGACTTTTGTTCTTACCTTGAAGCAAGCTCAACTGTGCTTTTGAGCACAAGTCTTTTTAGAAACAAGTTTAAGGAAGAAAAATAAGTCCAAGAAGGCCACATTAGTAGAAAACTAGGTTGCAACAAACAAACTAATCCTTATGTGGTATTGTCTAAGACCAAGCCTTATAGTGAGGTCATACCCAAGACCAAAATATAATTATGGTCTTGTCCAAGACTAGGTCACACAAATCAACCCTATCCATGTAGCAACAATAGTAGTAATATCATAATATTTTGATCATATATCCAAAGCTAGATTCTTTAGTAGTTGTATTGCACTAGAAAATCAACTACAAATTCAAACTTGTCATCTCTCATGAAAATAGATAAACAACTAAAGAACTCTCTAGTTACTCAATTTCTAATTCATTTATCAAGATTTGGTTTTTATTTGATTTGATCATTCTAACTAGATCTAGACTAGCATAAGGACATAGGGTAGAATTGAAGTAATTATTTCTCTACATAATCTGGTGAGCACAAACATTGCTTATAATGTTGGGAATAGGATGCCATTTAATTGCAATCCTAAACATATTTCATGTATCTCATAAGTCCTTGGAAAGTGTTCCCCAACCTAGGATTAGAAAGAGACTAAATTTGAATGAAATAAACATGTTAATTGACATTTGTAATTAATTCTAAATGAAAGGAACATGTGGGGATGCCCATAAAGATCTCCTACAAAATAGGAGCACATGGGGCACCCACGTGGAAGGCAAAACTCACCTTGAGTTAAGTTAATTGTTTGGAGTAAAAGATAACACTTCAGTAATGCATGTAAAGATCCTAGAAGTTAGGGATTGATGTTTACATGCATGGAGTTCAGTTCAGTTCAGTTTGGATCAGTTTAGTTCAGTTCAGTTCATTTCAGTTTAGTTCAGTTCAGTTTAGTTCAGTAATGCATGTAAAGATCCTAGAAGTTAGCGATTGATGTTTACATGCATGGAGTTCAGTTTAATTCAGTTCAAATCAGTTTAGTTCAGTTCAATTCAATTCAATTTAGTTCAGTTATGGTTTAGTTATCTTCAGTTGCATGTAGTTAGTTTGAGTTGCATGTTAGTTGACTTCAGTTGACTTGAATTGCATGCTAATGACTTGAGTTGCATGACAGATAACAAGTGACTACTTTTAGTTAACAAGGGATTATCAATCATGCATGATATTTGCATGAATGGTGGAGATATATGTTTCAGTTAACAAATATTGACTTGGACCCACTTTGGGTGCCCAAGTTGGCATCTTGGAGTTAACACTTTTGCATGATAAGATATTTTATAAGGTTGAGTTAAGTGGACCCATTCTTGAGCGCCAACTTTGAGGATAAGCTTAGAAGATATCTTCGGAATCAACGTTGAGTTATGACTTCAGTTTGGGACGCTCAAATGGATGGATTTGTTTTGACATTGTTCTTCATGGTAGAACTCTACTTGCAAAGGATAGGCGTGGGTTTTGTGAGATAATCATTGTGCTTTGTAATTGTAAACTCTTTGGAGTTTACTAGGCTCATTATTGTCTATTTATTTCAGCAAGTTGAAGAGAGTTTATCAGATTTTACTACAGGTTGTGAAGAAGATTTGTTGAAGGAAAAAGAAGCATCTCAAGGAAGGATTGATAAAGAATTATTGTAATCTTGTTCTAAGGTTAAATAATACAAGCGCTATTTATTCTTGGTGGATTTTTTCCCTGAAAGGGTTTCTCCACGGTATATGTTGTGTAACTTCTTTCTTTTGGTCTTATTATTCTACAATCTTTTGTCTACTTCTACAAATGGTAAAATGAATTAAACAGATAATCATCCACAAAGAATACTTAATTAGATCTACAACTACAATAGTTTTACAAAGTATTAAGCTACATAATTACCTCCATTTTCAACATATAACACCTATAACCTTGCCCTATATTGAGCCTTCATTTCCTTACAATTTCACGACCTATCATAGTGTGCATGCATTGATAAAAAAATTGTTCTTCAAGCCATTTATATTTAGACATGTGTGCCAAGTAAATTCCAATGTCCCCAATCACCCTTAGGAAAAGTGCTTAGCTAAACACTTCCATCATAATCACTTCTTCCCACATACCAATTATTAAAAACCCAACCACCTCTGTCTACTTCAATATAAGGAAATATAGTACCACAATGCTCAATTTCAAATGATTGAAAATCAAAACAAGAGTGGAGTGGCTATGAAATTGTAACTCTTAAAGAGGTATCTTACAAAATAAAATGATGATGTGCAATCATATTTTTTAGTTGATGAGCTTCAACACCTCTTTATGACCAAATCATATGACTTGGACATACTAAGATGTATTATATAGATTGTTATAGACACTTAACTCCCCCCATGATCTTCCCTTCGTTCCAACTCATAAATCTCCTTTCATCAATCCCTCTCACACCCAATCCTTTACATTTCATATTTATCTACTCATTTCTTCCCTTTCATCATACTTTAGAAACACCTTCCTGTTGTACTCCATCCCACACAACTCCCTTTGTTTTCTCTATCATGACCCCTACTTCCCATACACATATATTCCCCACACCTATATCAAAACACATGGTCAAATGGAGTGATAAATCAAGCTCTAATGGTGCAAAGCACTCCAAATGTGCAATCTAATGCAGTCTTAGAAGTACCATTACAGGAAGATGAACCCCAAGAAAAAGTACAAAATGAATCAATGTTGATGAATTGGAAAGCAGAGGAATTTTGTGGGATGAATCAAACTTATTCATCTATTGCAACCAATACAAGGGCTAAGAAAAGGGTTGTAGATTTGGGGCAACAAGCTAATAAGGAGCCTATTCAAGCTCCTCAAGTGATCGAAGGAGTTTTTGGTCAATCTAATGGGTCAAATATGCAAATTTTTCCAAGAAACCAAACTATGGCGAGTAAGGAACAACCAAGAGCTCAACTACCACCAATACAAGCTCAAGGAGAGACATTGTTATTCATAAAGGACAAAAAAAGGTAAGTGTGGTTCCATTCAATATTTTAGAGCATGTGAAGAAGGAAAAACATTAGTATGTCAATGTGGGATTCATTGTCCATTCTTGGGAAAAAGGATCTCTTGCAAGTTGCTTTGTCAAATTTGAAAGTGTCAAATGAGCCTGCTAAGGATCAACACAAAGTGGTGCTCACTAATACATGGGTGAACCCACAAAAGTGGTTTACAATTGGAGTGAGGAAGGAAAAGTTGAAAAAATGACCCCATGCCAAAAAAAATTATTTTTGGGGTTCGAGCGAACTAATAGGTTCGAATGAACCAAATGAGGGTTTGCTATAACATGGGTTTGAGAAAACCCATTCAATGCAAGTTCCCACCATCCTACCAAAAAACACAATGAAAACCCCTTTTTGAAGGGGGGTTCAAATGAAACCTAGTTTGCTCAAACCCCCCTTTTCCCACCTTTCTACTCTCTAGCACCAAAAAAATTAGAATTTTTTCCCTTCGAAGCTTGGGTTGAGGATGAAAATGGAGGAGACTTCACAAACCCAACTAGAATCAGGTAGTCCTCGAAAGGAGCTATCCAACGACTATAATTTTAATATGTTTTGGTTTTATTATGTATTTGTTTTTTTAGTTTTATTGAACATAGGTTTTTCACCGAAAATCAAGTTCTTTTTTCTGCACGTGTGGAAAAATAGCAGATTATCAAAAAAAAATTGAAAAATATGAGTGCACCAGATATTGAAGTCCTTGATCCAACAAAAAAAAAGAATTTTGATACATACAAAAAAAGTTACGTGTTATACAGTCTGCCTATGTCTGAATTGTAATTGGTTTGGCTTCGAAACTTGATTAAAGAAAAATATTCAATAAAAAACTATCTAACCAATTGGAAGCACTAGATATCAAAGTTACAAATCTAAATTCGAAAGAATTTGAATTTTATCCTTCATGGAAAAAAGTTATGCATTATACGGTGAGCGTCAGTCCTTAAAAATGTTCTTTTATGAAAAAAACTAGTTTTCGATGGAGATAGAAAAACAAGTGCAATCTGATTCCAAAAATTTTGAAAAAAATATATTTAGAATCTACAAACAAAATGTCACAAATCACTAGTCCGCATTATCTTCAAATTCCTCGCGGTTTAGCCGATATAGGTGTCTGATAGTGAAGATTTAGTTAGAAAAAGTTATTTCAGTGTCCAGTTTGGCCAAAAATTGTAAACCAGTATTGTAGGATCACCCACACCACAAACAAAGTGTGAGGATCAAGTGACCAAAGAGGTAAAACCACCACCTTTCTATGTTTCTTTGATCATTTGCAAGTATTTAGTTCATAACTGTATGATAGACTTGGGTGCTAGTAGTTCAGTTATGCCAAAACAGATTATGGATAGGTTGGGTATTCAATATGATCCACTTGCAAAAGGGGTTGTACAACTAGATGGGACAACCATCAATATTGTAGGGATTATCAAAGGTCTAAGTCTTACTTTTCATACTTGCCCAAACTTTTCCATCCCTCATGATATTTATGTGATAAACCTTCCACCATACTTTGCCTTGTGCCTTTCTAGAGACTTTATTGCAAAGGTAGGTGGTTATTTATCTTCAAATTAGTCTCATATGTTGTTTAGAACAAGGTATGGTATCAAAGTAACCATTAAATTATAACCAATAGCAAAAGATCACATAAAACCATATGTTCCTATTGTTATTAATGCAAATCTAATTAGCATTGATCAAGAAGAACAACTTGATGTCCATGACTCTAATACACAAACTGAAAGCATTCCTGACATACTACCCAAGATGAGTGGGTAGTTGAAAACAATGTGGTTGATTCAAATCAACAAGTGGAAGAAATTGGTTTGGGTGTTTATTTGATGCATGGTGTTAATTCAGTGATGCCTAACCTTGTTAAAAGTGATAAACAACAGTCCCATGAGGTATGGAAGATGTATATTGATGGTTCAAGGAGAAAAAATGGTGTTGGTGGAGGTGCAATGCTTGTATCTCCCAAAGGTGAGAAGTACTACTCTTCCTCTCATTTATGTTTCAACTACAAAAACAATACAATTGAGTATAAAGCCTTCATTCATGGCCTAGAATGGAAATGGAAGAGGAATGCCAATTGTATACAAGTATTTGGAGATAGGGAGTTTATTATAAATTAGGTAAGGCGTCTTCATGTCACTAAAAATGATATTTTGAAGTCATATAAACATAGAGTATGGGCTATTATTGAAGATTTTGATGTTTTTAATGTGTTTTCCATGCCTAATAAACAACAAACATGCTAATAGGTTGGTTGCAATAAGAGCCCAATATGGCATACCAAGTGATATCAACAGTAAAAAGGTACATTAGTATGTAAAAGTAGTGGTAATACCTTTTATACTTGACAATAACATTCATTTTGCAAGTGTTTGATAGTGATCAACAAATTGTAAATTTCTTGCAAGAGGAGGTTAATTTTTCAACTTGTAATCAAGGAAAACTACAACAGTAATATGGTGAACAAATCATATAGTTGAAGTCCAATAAGCTACCCAAATTAATGGTCACTTTGGAGACCATTTTTAGTTTTGGTGATTAGGTCAAAAAGGGAAAAATCAACATGCATGTCAAACAAGAATACTACATGGGGAAGTTGAAATTTTCAAAGTTAAGCTTCTCAAGTGGGGAAAGGTATATATTAAGGAAGAAAAAGAAGCTTTCATTTTTCTTTGTCAAGAATTTTCATGATATATTTTCTTGGGAATATTTTGATTTGAAAGGTTTTGACCCCATATTTCCCAACACACCATTGAGCTTGAATCCAATGCAAAACCAATGAGACAAAAGCAAAGGCCATTGAACCCCAAACTTGAGCCACTTGGGAAAAAAGAGTTGAATAAGCTACTTGAGGGAAACATCATATTCTCAATCAAACACACCTCATGGGTTTCTAAATGTAATATTTGGCTATGGAGATAGCCACCCAAGATCTAAAGGCCTATGGAAATGTAATGTCCCCTTTCTAGTGGAAGCACGCAAACCCAAATTTTGCATTCAAAGTGTTCCTCAAAGAGACATTAGAGCGTTAGAGATCCATAAATTTCATTGATAATGTCTAATAAGGTCAAAGATTATATAAATATTTCATTCTTGTCAAAGGAATATTCATTTCCTTCTTATCACCCCTATGAATGATTCTTCCATATTATGTTCATAAGTACATTATGGTAGATATTAAATGTCTTTCAAGATCTCATAGATGGAATACTATATACCATTTATCATCATAGTGAATTGAATAGTCATTATTACTTATAAGGCGCAATAATTGTTGTAAGCATCATTATTGAATAGTAAATAATATATATATATATATATAAGTATATAGTTATAAATTCCAACATATATTTATCATCATATAAATTATATATATAGTGAATATATTATATTTAATATATTTATATTTATCCTAGATATATGTATTAAACATATACCTCAAATACTAACCTAAAACTAACTTTTAATCCATTCATTGATTATCATCTATTCATTCTTTGATTATCATTTATCAATCATATATATATATATATATATATATATATATATATATATATATTAATTACCAACTGTTATTAAGTCCTCCTTAATTTATCTAACAATCCTTAGCCACTGCTTTCAGAGTGTATTTATTCACATTTATTATTAAGCATTTATTCATTCTTATTTAATTTCTGACTACTTACCTTACTTATTATTTAAACTCATGAAATATTTACTTACGTTGTTTTGTTTGCAGGTATTCCTTTCCTTTATCAACCATGATAATATTCTTCCTGTAGATAATATATTTATCTTCTTGTTATCCTCCTCCCTTCCAGCTAGCCATGATGCTAGGGATACAAATAATCAGAGATCATTGGTATAGAATTGTGAAGTGTCTTTCAAATGATTCGCTTGGGTTTTCAAAATATTCAAATGTTTCTTTATGCCTAGATATTCCTTTCTGGATGCTTGTCAAAATGTATTTTGACTTTTATTCCTTCCAACCATTGTTTTTATATAACATAGAATTAATAAAAACAACATAACATGAAAGCTTTTTTTTTTGTATATCCTTATTGATACATAGCATGAAGATATTTAAACCTCTTTGCACCTCTTCCCAAGAGGGACGTCTTGCCCAAGGGTTGCAATTTCAGCCAAAGGAGATACATGTTAGTAATCATTGCCTTTTCTTTAGGTTGCCATCGGTTTGCCTTAATTCATATATTATAAGTTATAATTTATATTTGTTTGTTTATATTTTAATGATATATATATATTTTTATCTCAAATTTCTTTAGAGTAGTAATATTTATAATTTCCACATATTTGCTAGTTTCATTATAATATGAGTCATTCTAATATATTTATATTGTGGTTACAATGATTTAGATAATAATAATAAAATTATTATTAATATTATGATAATTATTATTATTATTATTTTATCGCTATTACTCGTATTTAGATTTTGATATCTCTGGTGTCACAAATTTTAGGGGACATGAAAAGAAAGCACAAAATACTCAGAATATCAATATGACAAGAATAAATTGTATTCCTATCAATGAATGCAAAAAGAGTAAATGTAGATGTATGTTTACAATGTGTAGAGACCCCTTGGTTATATAGCCAAGGTGAGATGCAAGATGTTATAGGATTATGACAAGTGTCTTAATCATATGACATGAGACAACTTGACACAACTACCTAGGTCACATGTAGCAATTGTCAAAAGATAAGATAACAACTAATGACAACTAACACATTCTAGAAAGAATCTTAGGACCTAAGTAAACTTAACATGTGAATATGTCCCCTAAGTCCCTAGTAAATGAAATAACTAGGTACAAGACATTTATTCAAACCAACACTAACCTTGTATCAGTTGGAAAGAAAAATGGAGAGATAAGGCTATGTGTTGATTTTAGGGACTTGAAAAGAGCCTCACTCAAAGATATTTGCTACCCTCTTGGATCAAATCTTATATGTTTTTTCAAGTTCTATAAGGTTTTCATTGCCTGATGGATATTTAGGCTATAATCAAATTTTGGTGAAGGAAGAAGACTAGTATAAGACAACCTTTACTACAAAATGTGGAACAATGGAATACAAGAAGATGCCTTTAGTTTGTCCAATTTATGGATTTCCAAGGGCTAATGTAGAAGATTGTGATTATATATCTTGATGATACCACTGCTTTTCCAAAAGATGTTAAAGAACACTTTTTCTCATCTCAAGCATATTTTTGATAGGTGTAGGGAATATGGCATATCCCTCAATCCAAAAAAGTGTATCTTTATTGTCCATGAAGGTAAAATCCTTGGTCATGTGGTCTCAAAACATGGAATCACCAATGATTTTGAAAGGTTAAGTGCCATCCTTGCTTTTCCCTTAACAAGAAATAAGAAAGGTTTGCAAAGTTTCCTTAGAAAAATTAATCTTGCAAGAAGGTTTATACCTGATATAGAAAATATTCTGAAGCCACTAACTACTATGTTGAAAAATAATGTGAGTTTCAACTAGACAATGGAAGGAAAAGAGAGTTTTGAAGCCATTAAGGAAGCAATAGCAGCAACACCTACTCTTGTAAATCCTTATTTTGCTAAGTATTTCATACTATATGATTTTGGTAATTTGGACACTATCTCAGTTATGTTAGTACAATAGAATGAAGATGGTTTGGAGCAACCAATAGCTCCTTCAACCAAGGCTTGGGGGGCTATGAAAAAAGGAATACATTTGTTGAGAAACATGTACTTGTTGTGATTAGGAGTCTAAAAAAGTGTTTGGTTTCAAATAACAAGATTTATTCGATGGTTGTTCACCCATGTGTAAAAGAGTTTTTTTAAGTAAATATTTCAATGATAAGAGGGCTGGTTGAATAACCAAATTAATAGAATATGATGTGGAAGTCAAAGTGGCAAAGTTGGTAAGAGATAAAGGACTTTGTGAACTAGTTGTTGGGTTTGAAAGTGACAAGTAAATGCAAGAAGTGGTTGTCCTTATAACCAATAGTGAGCACAAAACAACCACACCTGCAAATAATGCAAGTTGGACACATGAAATGGTCCATTATCTTCAAACAACTGAATGCCCCAAGGGACCAAATAGTTATAAAAGAAGGGATTTCAAATTGTAAGTGATTCCTTATGTTCTTTTAGGTGGCATCTTGTTTAGAAAAAACTTTAATGGTGTCATGTTAAGATGTGTTGAATCTGATTAAACTAAGATATTGGAAGAGTTTCATGATGGGGCAACATGAGGTCATTTTTCTCCAAGAATAACAACTCTTAATATTATGAGGGTAGGTTACTATTAGCATGATTTTTTTAAAGATGCACATACATGGGTAAAAAAATGCAATAAGTGTGTCATGTTTGCAAGAAAAAAAAAGTTAGCAGCCTTACCTTTGCATCTATTACAAGAAGAACAATCTTTCATGAAGTGGGGTCTTGGCTCTCTTGAAAACAATGTGGATCAGCAAGTGGAAGAAATTGGTTTAGGTGTTTATTTGATGCATGATGTTAATTCAATGATGCCTAACCTTGTTAAAAGTGATAAACAACAATCCCATGAGGTATGGAAGATGTATATTGATGGTTCAAGGAGAAAAAATGGTGTTGGTGGAGGTGCAATGCTTGTATCTCATGAAGGTGAGAAGTACTACTCTTCCTTTCATTTATGTTTCAGCTACAAAAACAATGCAGTTGAGTATGAAGCCTTGATTCATGGTCTAGAATGGAAAAGGAAGAGGAATATCAATTGTATACAAGTATTTGGAGATAGTGAGTTCATTGTAAATCAGGTAATGGGTTTTCATGTCACTAAAAATGATATTTTGAAGTCCTATAAACCTAGAGTATGGATTATTATGGAAGAGTTTAATGCTTATAATGTGTTTTCCATGCCTAATAAACAACAAACATGTTGATAGGTTGGTTGAAATATGAGCCCAATATGGCATACCAAGTGATATCAGTAGTAACAAGGTACATTAGTATGTAAAAGTAGTGGTAATACCTTTTATACTTGACAATAACATTCATTTGGAAAGTGTTTGATAGTGATCAACAAATTGTAAATTTCTTGCAAGAGGAAACTATTTTTTCAACTTGTAATCAAGGAAAACTACAATAGCAATATGGTGAACAAATCATACAGTTGAAGTCCAATAAGCTTCCCAAAGAAATGGTCATTTTGGAGTCCATTTTTAGTTTTGGTGATTAGGTCAAAAAGGGAAAAATTAACATGCATGCCAAACAATAACACTACATGGGGAAGTTGAAATCTTCAAAATTAAGCTTCTCTAGTGGGGAAAGGTATATATTAAGGAAGAAAAAGAAGCTTTCATTTTTCTTTGTCAAGAATTTTCATGATATCTTTGCTTGGGAATATTTTGATCTGAAAGGTTTTAACTCCAAGATTTCCCAACACACCATTGAGCTTGAACCCAATGCAAAATCGGTGAGACAAAAGCAAAGACCATTAAACCCAAAACTTGAGCCACTCATGAAAAAATAGTTGAATAAGCTAATTGAAGGAAACATCATATTCTCAATCAAACACACCTCATGGGTTTCTAACCTTGTATCAGTTAGGAAGAAAAATGGAGAGATAAGGCTATGTGTTGATTTTAGGGACTTGAGAAGAGCCTCACTCAAAGACATTTGCTACCCTCTATGGATCAAATATTATATGTTGTTTCAAGTTCTATAAAGTTTTCATTACTTGATGGATATTTAGGCTAAAATCAAATTTTGGTGAAGGAAGAAGTCCAGTATAAAACAACCTTTATTACCAAATGTAGAAAAATGGTATATAGGAAGATGCCTTTCGTTTATCCAATTTTGGGGAAATTTTCAAAAGTGCTATGGAAATGGATTTCCAAGGACTAATGTAGAAGATTGTGATTATATATCTTGATGATACCACTGCTTTTTCAAAAGATGTTAAAGGACACTTTTTCTCATCTCAAGCATATTTTTGATAGGTGTAGGGAATATGGCATATCCCTCAAATCCAAAAAAGTGTATCTTTGTTGGACCCATGAAGGTAAACTCCTTGGTTATGTGGTCTCAAAACATGGAATCACTATCGATTATGAAAGGGTAAGTACCATCCTTGCTTTGCCCTTACCAAGTCATAAGAAAGGTTTGGAAAATTTCTTTGGAAAAATTAATTTTGTAAGAAGGTTTATACCTGATATAGAAAATATTTTGAAGCCACTAACTATTATGTGGAAAAATAATGTGAGTTTCAACTGGACAAGGGAAGGGGAAAAGGGGGTTTTGAAGCCATTAAGGAAGCCATATCAGCTACACCTACTCTTGTAAATCCTAATATTTCTAAGTATTTCATACTATATGATTTTGGTAATTTGGACACTATCTCAGCTATGTTAGTACAATAGAATGAAGATGGTTTGGTGCAACCAATAGCCTTCTTTAGCCAAGGCTTGGTATACATTTATTGAGAAACATGTACTTGTTGTGATTAGGAGTCTAAAAAAAGCGTTTGGTTTCAAATAACAAGATTTATTTGATGGTTGCTCACCCATGTGTAAAAGAGTTTTTTTTAGTAAATATTTGAATGATAAGAGGGCTGGTTGGATAACCAAAGTAATAAAATATGTTGTGGAAATCAAAGTGATAAAGTTGGTAAGAGGTAAAGGAATTTGTGAACAACTAGTTGTTGGGTTAGAAAGTGACAAGGAAATGCAAGAAGTGGTTGTCCTTGTATCCAATAGTGAACACCAAACTACTGCACCTTAAAATAATGCAAGTTGGACACATGAAATTGTCCATTATCTTTAAACAAATGAATGCCCCAAGGGACGAAATAGTGCTTATGAAAGTGATTCCTTATGTTCTTTTAGGTGGCATCTTGTTTAGGAAAGACTTTAATGGTGTCATGTTAAGATGTGTTGAATCTGATTAAACTAAGATATCGGAAGAGTTTCATGATGGGGCAACATGAGGTCAATTTTCTCCAAGAATAACAACTCTTAATATCATGAGGGTAGGTTACTATTAGCATGATTTTTTTAAAGATGCACATACATGGGTAAAAAAATGTTGCAAGTGTGTCATGTTTGCAAGAAAACAAAAGCTAACAACCTTATCTTTGCATCTAATACAAGTAGAAAAACCTTTCATGAAGTGGGGTATTGACTTTATTGGATTCATTAATCCACCCTCTAGTTTAGGACATAAATGGGTGTTAATAGCTATTGAATATTTCACCAAGTGGACTGAGGCTATTGAATTGAAAGAAGCAAATGAAAGTACAACAAATATCAAAGGGAAATTCAATCCCAACTGGTTTGGTTGTTACATCATCATCTCTATTTATGGTTCTAGAGCTTATGGTCTCTCCACTATGAATGGTATGTTGGCATTGGTATTATTTGTCATTGATGTCAAAGGTCACGAAGACAAGGTAGGTTTGGTTCATCATGCAAAGTTAAGGTAGGAACAAATCCCAAGGTTCAGTTTATGTTGTTGAGTGTTGTTGGTGCAAAGACAAGGTTCAATTTTTGTTGTTCAATGCTATTTATTGTTACAAGGGTGTTTGATACAGAGGTCTTCATGAGATATTCAAAGGTATTTTTGTTGTTGATGTTCATTTTTTGATGTTTATTTCAATTTATCTTTGATGTTCAATGTTATTTATTGTTACAAGGGTGTTTGATACAAAGGCCTTCATGAGATATTCAAAGGTATTTTTGTTGTTGATCAGTCTTGGTGGTGTTGATAAGGTATTTCATACATCTCTTGGATTACTCATTACAAGGTGTCAATGGAAATCAAAGAGGACATAATGCTTTTCTAAGGATCCAAACCTTAGTGGTTTATAGTTCATCATAGGATTATTTTAGTATAAATGAAGACACTATATTTTGTGCCAAAGGAAAAGTAATCATCATTGAGGCAACAAAGGCAAAGATAAAGAAGTGTGGAGAACTTGCAAAGATGAAATACTATGGTATTTGTGCACATAAAAAATAGAGGTTTAGAATTTTTTTTATCATTGAAGTTTTTATATCTTACAATCTAAAACCCTCATCTAGGGTTTAGATTTCTTGTGACCTCTTGAAGACTGAATGTTGGTTTAGTCACAAAAGGAAAAAAGATATGTTTGAATTGTTCAAGTCACAAAGGAAACAAAAGGGATACGTTTGCATTTAAAGATTAATTTCTCAAAGAGATTTACACAGGTCTTTTTTCAATAACATAATTTTGTTTCAACGTTGGAAAAGCTTGAATCGAGTTTTTGTTGGTTGAGAAGCAGTTTTCTAATTGTCTAAAAGGTGAACTTTGGAGAATATGCAGAGGATGCATTTAGAAGTTTTCCAAGAGGAATGTAACATGAGTTTTTGGTGGAGTGCAATAATATGGATAGCGGTCGGTCTAAGTTAATGAAGAGTTTTTCATAATAGTAGATGGTTTTACAATGAATGTGATTTGAAGATTGAAGGATTTCATGGTTGTTTTCTTGTTAAATTATAAAATGTCTCAAGTCATGAAACAACACCTTGGATGTTAATATCCTTGTGACTGAATCTACATTTAGTATTGACCATTATGTCTGTGGTAGGGTCATTATTTTCTAAAAGTTGAATATATCAAATTAAGCTTCCTTTGTGTATGTTGATAGAAGTGGAGTGTTGTAGAAAGGATGTCATGCATGCATGTTTTCAAGGTCAAAGCATTGTAAAAAAAGTAGAACAGTGTTATGATGAATAAACATTGTTGTGATATGGGTGAAAAAGGAAGATGGAGTTTAGAGGTTTGAAAATGCAAGTTATTCAAGTTGAAATGACAAGGTGTAGATATAAAGTTTGTGGTTCTTGAGTTTCAAACAAAATGAAACACTCAAGAAATAAAATGTTTTTGATACAAAATGTGCTTACTTGAATTTTTTTAAAGGTTGTGTTCTTAGAGTGATCATTGCAGAGATAATCTACTTGAGCATTGTGGATTGTAATAAGTATGAATTGTAGTGAAACAGAGTAACCCTTTGTATTTCTTTCTTCTAAAATTTTCAATAGTGATGTTTGTTTGCCAGTGAGGTAGATTGAGTAGCCAGTGAGGCTTTGCTAGTGAGGCATACTTGTAACTAGTGAGTTTCCTTTGCCAGTGAGGCATACTTGTAACCAATGAGGTTCCTTTGCCAATGAGTCATGTTGTGTAGCCAGTGAGCCTCTGTAATCGGTGGGTTTTTATTAATCTAGTGAGGCAATTTTTCCCGAGTGGTTTTTAATCCCGATGAGGGTTTTCCACCCATAAATCATTGTGTTATGGTGTTGAGGTTCATATGGTTTTTATGTCACATATAATTCAGTCTTGTTGGTTCATTTATGTACTTTGCAACATTTGAACTTTCATGTTATTCATTGAACATCCAATTATAAAAAGAAACAATGTGTTATGGGAAACAATTGAATTGATTTTGGCTATTAAAACACTAATTCACCCCCCTCTCAATTTTTTTGTACTCCAACAAGTGGTATCAGAGCTAGACCCCTACAAAAAAATTAACCAACTTAAGGGTTCCTAATAGCGGAGTATAATGGGAAAGAGGTGTAGAAATAAAGTTTCTAAAAAGGAGAAAGGTCTGCATCAAAAGAAAGAGGAGTCTATTACAAAGGTTGATGATGTTTCTAATCTTCTTGGCTCTAAATAATTTCAAGAAAGAATAAAAGATGAATCTCATTTCATAGAGATTACAAATGAATAACAAAATGATCAAGAAACCGATGAAGGAGTTATTGATTTTGAAGAACTTATTGTTGCCCTAGTTGAATTTAAAAACTTTAGATCAAGAGAATCATAAACTCCAGGTAAGACTTCAAGAAAGTATTAAGGTTAATGAAGTATTAGTACATAATCATAATGAATCTGAAAATAGTGTTGAATTTCTTAAAGTTCAAATTGTGGAAAGAAAAAGGGTTGAAAAAGAAATGGAAAACAAATTTAAAGATAAGGAAGAGATGTGTAAAAAGCTAGAGAGTGAGATTGCCTCATTGAAAAGAAGTGTATAGGAAAATCCTTTGTTAAAAGAACACATTGTAAAAGATGATGTGATTGTCAATCTGAAATTAGAGATTGAAGAAAACAAAAGGATAGCTGATGTGACAAGGTCTGGTTTGGAAGTCAAAATAGTTGAATGCCAAAAGCTTGAAGGAGAAATAGTCTCTCTAAGGAAAGATCTTGAGGATGTTAGGAAGTAGTTAGAAAAGAATTAGAAATTTGATGAGAGCACCAACAAGTTGAATAAGATGTTAAGTAAGCAGAAGCATCACAAGGACAAAATAGGTCTAGGGTTTGTAGAAGGACTGCTCATTTTCAAATGGATTTCAAGTGAAAAAGGATGAAAGGAAGCAAATAATGTCATCAAAATCTAGTTTAGAAACATATATGATCTAGCATGTTGATACTAATGGAAGAAAAAGGATCATGAGACCATCAAGTGCATAAATGAAAATCCCATTCAGGTATAATCTACACTTCAATGGTTATTGTTTTTATTGTAATCAATATGGGTACAAGGTTAGTGAATGTTAAATTGCTTCTAGAAGGAGATTACACTTAGTGAGTAGAAAACCTTTTGATAAGTTGATATGCTTTAGTTGTGGTTGTATACCTTGATTTCTATCCTCTCTAAATGTGCAAAATGACTAAGAAATGTGAATAACAAAATACCAAGGACACCTCAAGATTAGCCAAAAGAGTGATACAACGAAAAAGGAATGTAAATAAAATGAAACACAAGCATTTTACCTCCCTTGTTGTTGATACCTCTTTGATTGGCCCTTGCTTGGAATTTGATTGTGTGCTCCTTAGATGATGGATTGAGTGACTAAAATGCAAGCTTCAATATGCAAAATGATTAACAAAGATGGTTAAATGATTGAAAAGGCTTGAGGATTCAAATGGACAGCATGTAGTTATGAGAATGCAAAAGTGTTGAAAATGCCCTTGAGGAGGGGGTATTTATAGAAGAATTTGAATTCTCTAAAGAATTCAATGGTTGAGATTGTCCAACAGGCCAAGATGAAGGGCTATGGTGGGTTGAGAACCCACAAGCCCTCACATCTTGACATGTGGAGGGTGAAGTGGACAAGGGGATATGAGATGGTGAGGTGTCAAGAAGGTACATGAGGTGGAAAAAGGACATGCACCTTGGGGAGTGAGGAGATTTCACAAAAAGGGATTTTTTGTCCCCAAGTGGGAGTGAAAGGGACATTTGAGGAATTTTGGAATTCCTCAAAAATCTACATGGGAAAAAGAAAGGTGGTTGGGAAATAAAGTGTGAATTAAAATTCACATTCTTAAGAGAATCTAAAGGTAAAGGTGGGCTCCAAAAAGGTGGGACTTAGTCACATGTGGAGATTGTGACAAGTCCAAGGTTCTAGAAGCCTTGGAAGGATGGAATGTGAATTAAAAATTCACATATAAAAGAAGGAATCTAGGAATAATAAAAAGGAATTAAAAATTCCTTGGAGAATGATTAGGCTTAATTAATGAGTAATTAGAAGATAAATGGAGGATTAAAAGCCAACTTGCAAAAGTTGGAGGATGTGACACATCTAATCAGGATTGAGCATGTGCACATCCTAATAATGAAAAATTAGGAAATGGATTAGGATTAGATGAAAATGACATGTGAGAATTAAATAAATGTAATATTTATTTAATTTATTTGATGAAAGGAGGATTAAAAGAGGTGGGTATTTAATTAATAATTAAATACCTTAGGGATTAGCAGAATTAAAGATATTAATTAAATAATAGTATTACTTAATTAACTTCGGATAAGAAGGATGTTTAGACAAAAAGTGATAAATTTGGATAAATTAAGTTTCCAAATTTGGATGTCTCGATGGTAACTATGGACATATAGCTAATTTTTGTGGATCTAACTTGGAAATGCAACAAAAGAAGATGAGTGTTGATTCCAAGGTAACATCTCTTAATGTTGAAAGGACAAAACTAGTTTTAAAACCAAAGGTGATTGACAAAAAGGTTGAAGCTATGCTTGTTCAAATTGTCCTAAATGACAAGAAGAAATCAAAGAAGAAGGTTTGGAAAAGGAAGAGCAAAGAAAATAATGAGCCTAAACTTGTGCATACTGCACAAGTGGCATCTATTAGTGAATAAAATGTAGCATGGAGTAAGGGGGAGATGTTAATTATTTTATCATTCAAACCCTTTAGTAAGAAGCAAAGAGGTTTTATATTTGTAGTGATTTAGTGTTTTTTGGTTTTGAGGTTGGTTTCATTTTGTGATCTTACTTGTTTTATCAGTTGTATGCATCTTGATCTATGGCAATGTGTCTTGCAATGATATCATTAAGTAGTATGTTATGCCAATGCTACATTTTGGATAGTATCTCTACCATTTATATACTTCATAAAAAAAATTCCAGTGCTACAATAGTGATCTTGATAGGAAATCATTTGTTTGTTTGGTTACATTGCTCTTTTGTTTTGATAACATGCTTTACATGCAACAGTTTTTGTCAAATGGACAACAGTCATCTTTTTGATACTTTATAATAAGTGCTAGAGTACTCTTGCTTGATGGTGTGACAATGATATTCTTCATGAGCAAGAGAAAGGTTTTTATGCTCCTTAGTTCAATCTAAAGGTCAAAAAACATAGTGTAGTGGATAATCTATAGAATTCAATCTCTTCATGATATGAGATCTGTGAATAGTAATAATCTAGAGGATATTGAAAGAAAACATGCTAGTTAGAGACAATTTCAACAATCATGAGCATGTTCAGTGTCATGATAGTCAAACACAACTGATAGTGAACAAGGTTAAGTAGTCAATGTCATGGTGCTTTAATAAAACACACTACTTTCATGATTTTGATGCTTGTTCAAAGGAAATCTAAAATATATTAGTGTTGATGTTTGTTGATCTATTGAATGAGGAAGTGGATTCTTAATGCTCATAAGTTCCTTTGAGATGATCTTTGTGATAGTGCAATACCAGTGTCATGATTGGCATAACATTGCTAATACCATGCTTTCAATTGCTTTATAACTGTATGTTTCTGTTACAATAAAGTGACATTGATGGAGATTATTTGGCAATCTTCTAGTTTGACTATATTGTTGTATTGCTTTGAAGTTTTCTTGTAGCTATAGTATGAATGAATCCTGTGAGAATTGTCTTTACCATGAACAAATCCTTTTTTAGGGGTTTGAGTGTGGTCCAGTGGTTGTAATGCAAGTTATTGATGACAGTGCAATGGTGTTGGATTTATCTTTCAATGAGTGATGACATGCTTGAGGAGAATGTTTGATCATGCAAAACACAATGGAATGGTGTGAAGGTATCTTGCTACAGAGGGAGGTTGTCTGTATACAACCAATGTGAAATGGTTAAGTGCAAGTTTTGCTTGAACAATGGTAGTATTTCCTTGTAGTAGTTGTCATTTTTTTTTTGCAAGAGTTTTCTAGATTAGATTGTGTCAAAGTTTTTGCATCAACATTTTGAATCACACTCCATGATTCATCCTTAGGATAGAAGAGAGCAAAGGAATAGAATGAAAGTTGCAAACCAAGAAGGAATAAAAAGGTGAGAGGAGGGAGGGGGAGAGGGAGGATGGCACAAAAGTCAAGATGGAAAGGACAAATTGACCAAAGAGTTGGAGAAACAAAGTAGGGAATAAAAAAAACCAAATAATAGAAAACTAAATAATTGCAAGCTAATAAAACAAGCTAAAAAATTAAGAAATGAACAAAAAACTAAACACAAAATAAAGAGGAAAAGCAATAAAAATAAGGAAAAGAACTAAATGAATATGAAAATAGATCACTATACGAGATAAATTAGATACAAATAAATAAATAAAATAAATTTATAAACTAGATACAATAAATAAATAAACAAATGTATATATATATATATCAGTAAATATATATAAGTATATATATATAGATAATCAATAAAAGGATTTGACACAATCTAATCCAGAAAACTCTTGCAATAATTTTCGTTTTTTGTGCAAATCTATTATCACTAATTTGGTTTTTTCCTTGACCATGGAGTGTAAAATACTTTGATCAGTGATTGGTGGTCACAATGATAATGGTATGTTGGAGGTTTCCTGTCTAGTCAAATCTTCTTGCACAATAAAGCAAAGGTATGGTGACAGTGCTAGTATGTTCTCAGTAAAGGACAGTGTATATAAACAGTGATATTGTGATGATTAGAAAAAATATAGTGCCTCCTTTGGTGTGTATGCTATTATCTATGATATGTTAGCATGGTGCTTGGTAGTTGGAAAGTGGAATCAATGTATGTCAGTGTACTTTATCAAATTGCAACCTTGAAGATAGTATAAAACTGCTTGATGATGCTTTGGTATTGATGACAGTCAGTGACTCACTCATGACATTTGCTATGTTAATGGATCTTGAAGGTCTTTTTCTTGATAGTGTTGCTTACCATTGCTATTGATGATTGTGGTTAGTAATGAATGTTCTTTAATCTTCTCTATCATAGTACTTGTATCAAGTTGATTGTTCTTGTTGATCCTCCATAGTCTTTCAATGGTGGTTTACATAACATAGTGGTTTGCAGTAGCTTGTCACATGTTAACAGTCTCAACTTGTTCAAGTTTTTTTTAATGCTAATAGTGATTGAAAATAGTGAGTAATATGCATGATAGTTCTATTGTTTTCAGTAGAATAATGATCTTTGTGGTGTAGTGACAGCGGTATGAAAATGTTTTTGGTTTGCTAAATGATTGATAAGTCACAAGGGAGTAAGACTGTTTGATTCCAATAGTGCCAATGTCCTGCTTGTCTTTCCCATCCTATTGCTAGTGATAATGAATGTAATCTTTTAGTTATAACCATGCTCTATATTCCATTGTCTTGAGAAAGTCTTCTTTCAGGTGGTAGTGTTGTTCACAATTTCTAGTTCACATCTTCACCACTTTATTGTATTGTCTCCTATGAATGATCTATGACACTAATATCATTCAATGATACCTTGCCTCATGAATTTTCATGCATTTTCTCAATGAATAAGGATGTGGGTACAGTGGTCTTGGTGCATAATGTAGTGGCATGTTGGATATTTAGTTTCAAGTGTATTGTCCTTGGTTCTTGAATTAGAAACAATCATACCATGAATACACAGAGAACACTGGCTCATTTCATGACTCATTTAAGTGACTTTTCAAAGTCAGTGGAAAATGACTTCTTTCAAAGCTAATGAGTTAAAGACAAGTCATTTTGTATCATTTACTTCAATGAAGAAGTCATTTTGAGATAGTTTCTTGTTATCATCATTGGTAATAGTGATTCACAGGAAGTGTCTTGAAACATGATCTCAATCCAGGGTTAATAGTGATATTGTAGTGACATTGTTGTAGGTATAGATGTTTGTTACCACTTCTATATAGTGCTCAGTTGCAGGGGGAGTGATTATTTTTTAGCCTAAGTAGCCCTTTGTCATTGTTGTCAAAGGGGGAGAAGAGCAGATACAAGATGCAATTGTTTGATTTGACACAGGTGAATTGATTGGTTTGAAATCAATGCCAAAGGGGGAATTTGTTGGCATTGGTATTATTTTTCATTGATGTCAAAGGTCATGGAGACAAGGTAGGTTTGGTTCATCATGCAAAGTTAAGGTAGGAACAAATTCCAAGGTTCAATTTATGTTGTTGAGTGTTGGTGCAAAGACAAGGTTAAGTTTTTGATGTTCATTTGGATTTATCTTTGATGTTCAATGCTATTTACTCTTACAAGGGTGTTTTATACAAAGGTATTCATGAGATATTCAAAGGTATTTTTGTTGTTGATGTTCAGTTTTTTATGTTAATTTGGATTTGTCTTTGATGTTCAATGTTATTTATTGTTACAAGGTTGTTTGATACAAAGGTCTTCATGAGATATTCAAAGGTATTTTTTTTGTTTATTTTTCTTGGTGGTATTGATAAGGTATTTCATACATCTCTTGGATTACTCATTACAAGGTGTCAATGGAAATCAAAGAGGACTTAATGCTTTTCTAAGGATCCACACCTTAGTGGTTTATACTTCATCAAGGATTATTTTAGTATAAATGAAGGCATTGTATTTTGTGTCAGAGGCAAAGTAATCATCATCGAGGCTACAAAGGCAAAGGTAAAGAAGTGTGGAGAACTTGCAAAGATGAAATACTATGGTATTTGTGCACATAAAGAACAAAGGTTTAGAATTTTTTTATCATTGAAGTTTTTATATCTTACAATCTAAAACCCTCATCTAGGGTTTAGATTTCTTGTGACCTCTTGAAGATTGAACGTTGGTTTAGTCACAAAAGGAAAAAAAGATATGTTTGAATTGTTCAATTCACAAAGGAAACAAAAGGGATACATTTGCATTTAAAGATTAATTTCTCAAAGAGATTTACATGGGTTTTTTTTCAATAACATTACTTTGTTTCAACGTTGGCAAAGATTGAATCGGGTTTTTGTTGGTTGAGAAGCAATTTTCTATCTGTCTAAAAAGTGAACTTTGGAGAATACACAGAGGATGCATTTAGAATTTTTCCAAGAGGAATGTAACGTGAGTTTTTGGTGGAGTGCAGTAATATGGATAGTAGTTGGTCTAAGTTAATGAAGAGTTTTTCATAATAGCATATAGTTGTACAATGAATGTGATTTGAAGATTGAAGGATTTCATGGTTGTTTTCTTGTTAAAGTATAAACTGCCTCAAGTCATGAAACAACGCCTTGGATAGTTAATATCCTTGTGAATGAATCTGCATTTAGTATTGACCATTATGTCTATGGTAGGTTCATTTTTTACTAAAAGTTGAATATATCAAATTAAGCTTCCTTTGTGTATGCTAATAGAAGTGGTGTCTTGTAGAAAGGATGTCATTCATGCATGTTTTCAAGGTCAAAGCATTGTAAACAAAGTAGAACAGTGTTATGATGAATAAACATTGTTGTGATAAGGGTGAAAAAGGAAGATGGAGTTTGGAGGTCTAAAAATGCAGAGTTATTCAAGTTGAAATGATAGGGTGTAGATATAAAGTTTATGGTTCTTGAGTTTCAAACAAAATGAAACACTCAAGAAATGAAATGTACTTACTTGAATTTGTTTAAAGGTTGTGTTGTTAGAGTGATCATTGTAGAGATAAACTACTTGAGCAGTGTGGATTGTAGTCAGTATGAATTATAGTGAAACAGAGTAACCCTTTGTATTTGTTTCTTCTAAAATTTTCAATAGTGATGTGTGTTTTCTAGTGAGGCAGATTGAGTAGCCAGTGAGGCTTTTCCAGTGAGGCATACTTGTAATTAGTGAGGTTCCTTTTCCAGTGAGGCACAAAAAGTAGCCAGTGAGTTTTTATTAAGCTAGTGAGGCAATTTTTCCCAAGTGGTTTTTTATCCCTATGAGGGTTTTCCACTCAAATTATTGTGTTATGGTGTTGAGGTTCATATGGTTTTTATGTCACATATAATTCAGTCTTGTTGGTTTAGCTATGTACTTTGCAACATTTGAACTTTCATGTTATTCATTGAACATCCAATTATAACAAAGAAACAATGTGTTATGGGAAACAATTGAATTGATTTTGGCTATTAAAACATTGATTCACCCCCCCCCCTCTCAGTTTTTTCGTACTCCAACATGGTAAGCCCCTAAAAGAACCTATAAATTCCATGCATCTTCATCACTTTCATGCTCAGTTCTTCTTTCTTATGTGACATTCGTATAATACTTAATCTCATAACAATTTAAAGGTTGTTTATCTCATGTCTTTCAATCATGAGCACAACTTATTTGTGCTATGATCTTCATGTGTATTTTATATTCCTCATGCATATAAGATCTATTTTCAAAGCACAATGAATTTTATTGTTTTAAGTTAAACCTAGGCTTTACAATCATACAATGATTTTTGTTTCTATTCTCAACACATCCTAGTTATCTTGAACTTTATTAGTAGTTACCATTTAGTTGTGGGAATTACTCAATTTTCCTTTATCATTTTTTTGCAAATTATTTAATTAGATCTTTTAACACATTTATACAAACAATGCTATATTATTTTTTTATCAAATCATTATTTTATTTAATTAAATATATGTATTCAAGTTTATTTAATTGCATATAATAGAATCTCATTAAACAATTGGCATCACATAAAATATGCATACAAATATCCATAAATCATGTACACATATATCTCAAAATATCAAAAATAATATACATGTATATAACAAGTCTTGTGTAAAAAGTCACCACTATGTCAAAATGTGGTGTGAGTATACATTAGAAAATGATAATCATATATACATATGTCTACATTAGGGGGGAATAGTTGTCTAAGCCCTTAGGTTTTGGTGCTTGGTTTGGCTATCGTAGTGGATGAAATATGGATGTTATAGATCATGATTGTGTCTACAATATGCTCCATGTTTGTAAGCCCTTAATCTCACCCCTTAGCTCAACTACCTACTCTCTCAATTGTGTCTCTTTCTCTCTCATAGCAGATACCCGATCCATTAACTCTCACACTCTAGGATGATTTAGGTTTAAATTTATAACTATCTAGATCCTCTAAATATCTACTTGGAGCTAACTAACCTAGCTCTATAGAGTGTGGCATATACTCTCTACACTCTTTTCTCTCATCACTGTTAGGTCACACTCTATTGTCATCATCATCAACTTTACTCTAAGGGCCATTATCTATGTAGTGTCATGTTCTTTCTCCCTTGTGATATGTCATATAAGCCCTCATTTGGTCCCTCTTGACAATCATTATTGTCATATTCGCTACTCTCTAATCCCCATACACCCTTGAATCCTCATATGAATCTTGTAGCTATACAATAGGCTAAAAAATATTGATGTGTCAACTAATGATTTCGTGTGGCTTATGAATGGAATGTATTCCTTGATCATACTATACATTGGGGACCATCTCTACTATGAATCAATCAACATTATCTAGCCAGTCTCATGCATGCACTACAAAATGCATACAAAATTTTGTATCAATGCACAATCACATAATAAATTATAACATATACAATTAACATTCTATTAAAACATAGATGCATAATCACAAATAATACTCTCACCTTAATTCACAACCTGCTAATTAAGATCTCATAGGGTAGATGGCATCACTCATGTTATCACCAAACTCATAACTATTACAACCAAGACTCTCACCATAACACTATTATGAGTGACTATATCACCACCATCTAGTTTCATGTTTTTCTTGTCACTATGAATGGACCCACCACCTAAGCTCAATATTTGGCTCTCTCCTCCTCCTCCAAAATCCTATTTTCATCACTACCCTTATCTCTATATGTTTGTGACCCTAGATCCTCTTTAGGGGCATCCTCTAGATAAATATGGGCAAGAATTATTGTCTACCACCACCTCACAAAACCAAGAGTCACTCTGACATCATTTAAGTTTAAAGATAGAGTTACATTCTCCCCTTCACTATTTGAGTCACTCAATGTGACATCTACAATAGTAGGATGAGTTTGATATCTAGGTCTCACAACATTGCAGTGTGAGTGCACATAGGTAAGTTTAGCATCAAGAACCTATTACACCTATTTAAACTACCTCATCACTTGCTTGTAGTAGAATGAGACTATAATATGGTTATATTGACTAGTAAACAATAAGTCCCACTACATCCATGCTAGTTGGAAATCAATCCCAGCCCATGCTCACATCTGCCTATATGGCCTCCAAATAATATCTCTATTATGCAACCTATAAAAATTCTACTACCAAATGGGTATGGATGTGCCCTTGGTAGATCCCCCATTATTTGCATTGGAAATCCAACTAATTGTGTACATGTGATAAGCTCGAAGGCCCGCACCTAAAGAAGAGTATTTGTCATCAAGTTATGGTTCTCATGGAACACACAACAACCTAGACCATGGTATAAGTGTGCAAGCATGCTTCATCCCATACAAAAATGATCTAACTCTCCTCCATTGCCTAAATAGTATGAATGATACTACCACAAAGGTGAGTTCCTCCCGCATCCTGTGTAATGCACATGGAGATGGTGACAATCATAATGTGTCTCACCAAAGGAACTAGGATTTCTGCTTACTCTAACCACCTCATATAAATGTGTCATGTATTTTAGCTAGCCATGGTCCTATTGGTCGGTTACTGTTGACCCCCCTATATAAGGTCTAGTGGTCATTGCTCTAGGATTCTCACTATGTGACCATAGATTGTTAATTTCAAGATCACACATATATTCCTCCAATGCCATTGTCATATCCCTTATTAGAAGACATAAGGTCAAGGTGTCAGCATCTCACCTCTCCATAAATTTCATCAATATAGGGTTGTGAAACCATATCTCTAGCATAATGAATGCCTAAAATATGCCTACTTGACATAGCAGTGCAAACTCATTTGGTGTCAAATCCCTAACATGGCTCTCTAATAGATGTTAGCAAATGGATTGGCCTTTTAGAAATATATCTAGAATTATTAACTATATAGCCTGTAATGCACTGGAGCCAAGTCGCTAACATCTCCAGAAATGTCACAATTGCATTTGTGACTTTCCTTTGAATTTTAGAGGTACAACTCCCTCATATGATATAATTGATAATTAATATGATTTTAACTAGAAATCAATAAAGGCGACAAACATAAGCTCATAAGAATGATGCTAATGCGAAGTAAACCTTTATAGGGTCATTAATCAACTAGCACACAAACTGAAATGACAAATGACCAACGTAATGAAAATAAGAAAGCTTCATAATTGCAATAAATGAATTGAATGTAGTAGAGAAGATTTTTCACAAAAAATACACCCTAATTACACACATGCCACACAGATCAGTACAATCAACATTACATTCAAGACTCACAACTCATAGATTATGAGTTATTACAACATGAATTAAATAGAATTAAATGTTCCTTCCTTGATTACAACATAGTGCACTCCTTAGGAGTTAGACCCTCATTGAATCGTTCTCCACCTAGATATAAGGGTTTGTCTCCTTTCTTTGACATATACTAATCAGTTACTAAACATAGCAACACTTTCTTGCCATTTAATTGTCCATCTTGAAAATTGATAATCGAGAAATAATGAATGGTTGAAATGATTACATCGTCAATAATATGGCTTTAGACGGTACAACTGAACATTTCTTGCTTTAATTCCTACCTCATGGTAGTCAATTCTTGTGCAGTTAGCATGCTTCACAAACCAAGCATTAAATAGCTATCTCAAAAGTGCAATGGAATCACACGTGCAAATTGTCCAGGTGGAAGATCAATTGGGAATATTAATTAAATCTTGGTCACATCAACAGTTAATTTCGACCGCATTGCCATCCTATCATCTATTCAATCTTCAGCTCAAATGTCTTGCCAACTTTCTATAAATTCAATAGGAACTACCACACTTCATCATTTGAAAGTATCTAACATGGCGAGTGCTCAAAGTGATGAAGTGTCCATGAATGAATTCATTGTCATTGAGGAGATCGACTATAGTCCCCTCTTCAGGCAATTATCTGACCAGCTAAGAGAAGTCTTCATTCTCTAGAGCGAGATAGAAGAGGAGGTGTTACATAGTATATTGGGAGAAGCGTTCTTGAATCAAGTGCATGTACACAATGCTACGCTCCTCAAGAATATTGTGTATACTGTCATTTGTGCCTCTAGTCATCAAGACTGGGGGATGAGGGCAACAAAGTGCCTGATTAGGCATGAGTTTCATCATAGAGTTAATGTAGCCATCACCAGTCTCAACAACTACCCACGAAACAAATTGATTGGTGATGTCATCTGCATTGTGACTGTGACTTAGAATGAATCCACTAAGGAAGTTGTGACCCTTCTCTATGCGGGGCTGGTGAGGAATGACATGGGGTTGTTTTCCCAATTCCTACAATCCCATGAAAATCTGTTGTCACCAGCCTAGATAGAGCACCTCCTGTTGAAAATTGAGGTGTTTTCTCAAATTATACTCTATAAAAATTTAATATTGTTGATCTAAGTAAGTCTTTTCTTTGTTACATATATTATTTGTGGGTGATTATCTTGATTAATCCATTTTACTGTTGTAGAATGTAGAGAGAAGTTGATAGAAGAACTAGACAGGATATTAGAAAGATTACACAAGATGTATCGTGGAGAAACCCTTTCAGGAAAAAACTCCACCAAGAATTATTCTATTATTCAAACTTTGAATTACAATAGCTCCAATTCTTGCTTGAGAATGCTTCTTCTGTCTTTACCAATCTTCTTCACACCTGCAATAACAATTATGACAACTCTATTCAACTTGAATGAGATATAGAGACAATATGCAACCTTGTAATAATCAAATGGTGATAATTACAATGCATAAGCTCAAGCCCTTGAAAAGGTACGCCATATTCCTTCAAGTTGAGTTATTCAGTGAAGACTAAAGCTTACAACATGTGCTTCATGCATTTGAGTGTCCCAAATTGAAGCTACAACTTCTCCTTCACTTCGGTGATAATTCCAAAGCTCTTCCTCAAAGTTGGCGCCCTTAAGTAAAGCTACTTAACTGAGCCTTTAGAAATATCTTATCATGCATGAGAGGTAATTCCAATAAAGCATCTTGGGCACCCAAGTTGGCTTCAAGTGCTTTATAGTTAACTGAAATATTTACTCAACACCATTCCCAAAGAATGGTCATCCCTTGTTAACTGGAGGTAGTCCCTATTATCTGTCATACAACTCAATGTTATTAGCCATGCATTACAAGTTAATTGAAGCTAACTACATGCAACTCAAAATAACCAACATGCATGCAACTAAAGATAACCGAACCAAACCGAATGTGATTCTAGCCGAACTAAATTGAATTGAACTGAACTTTAAGAACTTCAAGCATGCAAACATCAAATCCTAACTCTTAGGATCTTTACATGCATTCAGAAGTGTTAACTGTTACTCGTATAGTTAACTGAACACAAGGTGAGTTTCACCTTACCATGTGTGCACCCACATGCTCCTATTATTTAGGAATAACTACAAATGTCAATTTCATGATTTATTTCATCCAAATAATTAATCTCATCCTAATCTTAGTGTTGTTGAACACATTCCAAGAATCTAGGAGATACATGAAATAATTAATGTTTAGGATTTGCAATTAAATGGCATCCTATTTCCAACACCTCCAGGTGGTGGTGGAAGGAATCCATGTGCTCATGTTTGTTCTATGTGCTTGAAGAAAATATTATTTTGATGCCCCCAATTTTGTAATCGAACAAATTTTTTTTGTAATGCTATATATATATATATACCTGTGGACACCGATTTTGGGTGTCCAAAGGTTCTCTAGCACTTCTAGGGTTTTTACCTAAAAGGAGAGAAATGGACCCAAAATTCTAATGTCTACATTCAAGATTAATGTAAGGATGGATGCAATATGCCTAAATGAAATTCTAAATGTGATAAACTAAAAAATAAATGATTTATTGATGTTAAACCTAAGAAATGCAAAGTGTTAGAAAACACAGTGATGTATGCAAAAACACCTAAGAATGCAAGTAAACAATGACAAAATTAAACAAGACTAGAGAGGTGCACCTGGAATCTGAAGTTGATGTAGAGGGGCTCTGGAATCATGCAAGTTGACTAGAAATGTTGAATGGGACACTTATGCCAAGCTAGGCGACTTAGTCCCATTTTGGGGAAAATATGTCAGAATAGGAATCTGCCAAATGGGTACTCATACATAAACCACTTTTCAGGCCTAGCAATGGGAATAATTCACCACAGATGGCGACTTAGTCTACCTAGGAATCTCAGGAAATTCGAGGCAGGGTTCTGTAGCTTTCGGTCTGCACTTCCTTTTCTGATAGGTGTCTGGTCCAGATTCTGTAGAAAACGGGTTGAAATTGGTCTCCAAGCTTCAATTAGGGCTTTGATGACTTTGATGGATTGTTGACCACTTTTTAACACCAAACTCTTTGAAAAATCTGCATACAAGACCTCAAACACACATGAAAAGAGGGGGAAAAGGGTTAAGGGTTAGAGTATAGGGGTTTGCCTTGGTCAAACCCGATTTGGTAATCAAACCCTATGAAATGAAATGAAATAAGAAGAGAATGATGAATAAACAACATGCAATGTCACAAACTCACCAAACCCTTGATGTATAAATCTAAAGATATGCAATGAAGTGCTCCAATGGATGACTTAATGATGCTTAGAGTGCTTGGTAATTGCTTGAGTGATGAAATGGAAATTAGAAGATTGTAGGAGATTAGGGGATGAAAAACGAGGGGAAAACCCTTTATTTATACTTGATTATCCAATATTTTCCAAAAATAACACATCACAGGCTAACCTCAAGGGTAAGAGAATAAAATCCCGCCAAAAATTGAAATTATTTTGATTTTTGTGCCTAGTGGGCTAAGTCGCCCCAGGTGGTGACTTGGTCCCACTAGGGCAATTTTACTGGGTGTCAGAAATTAAAGTGCATTTAATAATTTTTGACAGGAATATCCTAAAAAATACACTTAAGTAGGGCCAGAAAGTGCATTAAGGGGTCATTTAAACATAAGAAAGGGTTGAATTAGTGATGACAAGTCTAGAAAAGCGTGAGAGTTTACATTACAACTCTTTACAACACTTTGAAATAAAACTTGGTAAGTCATAAAAAAGGGGTTATTTAGGTGAATTATAATAAAAGGGTCCTAGAAAAGTGTGAAAGTGGGTTACAACACTTCACAACACTTTTACAAGATATCCTAGAAGTCTTAATGATTCTCAAGGGTCCAAGACCTAATGTGAACGTGTTGACCACATTACAACATTAAATCTAGGCAAAATCAAGCCAAATTCCATAAGCGAGACTCAAGTGAGCGTAAAAATGTCCAACTATACATTTTTTGGTGACACAATACCTACATAATATATATATAATAAAATTATAGTGTTTTTTAACTCTGGTGTTTGCATTCTTTTCTGAGAAATTCTATCTTTTTTTATTTCATTTATTGTGTATTGATGGCATCTATTATTCATTTCTACATCAATGGGTTCATTATTTGAAACTGAAAGGCATCATAACACAAAACTGCACTATCATTCCCTTAGTTCCCTTTGAAAAATGCTCTTGAGCGGTACAACGGGAAGTTCACGAAACTAAGAAAAACATCGTTGATGGTTTTAGAAGCCACTTAAACTCCCATTGAAACTTTAAAACTTCGAAGCTTTGTTGTTGGCTGTATTTTTGACCAGTTCTCGAACTACGAGTACAGACTGCCAACCTTCCAAACTAAAGACTTAGAGTGCTTGGGGAGTTACATCAATGTTGTAAAACACCACCTATGAGAAAATAAGGAACAATTTAATAAAGGGTGATAAAAAGGGGAGTTAGAGGAACTAATGAAATCACCACCCAGGTTAGCAAAACTTCATAAAACACCGCTAGACTTATAAACTTAACCAAAAATTTAAATGGGGATGTCAATTTTGAGAGCGAGGACTAGAATTAAGGTAACAATAGAGAAAGCACTACTCATAATGGAAATTCCAACATAATAGGTGTAGGATAAATATATGGAAAACACATTCTATCACTATCATTCCACATGATTCTATAAGAACTCTAAATATCTAGAAAAAATCAAATTATTTCACACATGTGCAACCCTAAACACTAGTGCACACGTTGGATGATAACACATTCAATGGATGCTAGTGTGTCCCTTAAATGATAGCACCAAGTGGACCCTAGCTAGTTAGTGGGACACTAATGCATGCACTAGACACTGATCCATAGCATGGGCCCACCAAATGGGAAAAAGAAAAAAATACTAAAAAATTCAAAAAAAATACTCATCTCCCATAACATAACTTGTTCAAATCACTCTCGTAGCTTGTCTAGTCTAGGTGGGAATTAATCTCGTATGTACAACATTTTCACTCTCTAAATGCTCTGAATGCTCAAATTTTAGCAATATGAACAGTGAAAATGAATAGTAAATTTCCTTTAAAATTATTATTTATAGAAAAAAATATTCAAAAATTTTAAACCACAAACTCCACTAAAACACTCATAACTATTTTCTACAAGCTCCAATTTTTGTGTTAGTTCTTTCATACAAATCCTGACTTTGGCCCCTTCTTTATGGCATGTCTTTCAATAAATTTATTATTTTTAGAATAACCTTTTCATAGGAATTGTTGTAGCTTCCTTTGAACCTTATCAAAGTTGAATCAACCTTCCTATTTATGCCTCTTAGGAAAAAACACAAGGGGGCACACATTCACCTTTGTCTTTTCTTATAATAATTTTTTTCTCTTCAAAATATTCTTCTTGTCATTTTAGCCTTCTTTAGAGTCTTGGAACTAATATATCTTCATTGTACAAGATTTATATATATTTTTCCCAACATTTGATCTTGGAGGGCTATGGAACCTAATACTATGGTTCCACAATTTCTGAATTTGGGGGAATTATCCATCCACCTAGATAATTTTAGCATCCTCTACAATATCATTTTGGGTAGCTTTTTACATGTTTTTTTGCATTTCATTTATGTACTTTATTGTAGCTTATCACTTAGTGTCATCAACTTGCTAAAGTGGACAAAAAATATAATGTAGAAAATTATGTACTTGCATAATTTCAAGTTGTATTTTGAATCTACTTTAGAGTCCATTCACATACCATATTTAGACCTATTTAATCCCCTTCTTTGTACCAAAGGTGTGCCCACATTTTGAGACAACAATATCTTTTTAATCCTTGTAGTAAAAACATGTACATTTTTTTTGAATAATTCTATCAAATGGTAGTGCAACATGTAGATATCCTCATGATGCACTAACATCTAAGAGATTCTCAAATTTTAAAAAATATTTTTCATGCGACTATTTTGCAACACTTGTTGTAACACTCAATTATGAAAGTAACGCCCAAATTTACCCCATCTAAACAAACAAAACCATCTATCTTCTCATTTTACAAGGGATTTTAATCTTCTACAAATCTCTAGCTTTATCCCTTAAAATATTAGTAAAATTTTGTTGAAATCTCTATTGAAGCTATAAGACTTGTTACAATCTCTTATTCTTTTTAGCTATTTGAAGCTCTCAAAGGAATATTCAGCCTACACATCCTTTCAATCCATTGAAGAACTTCACAATACTAGTAACATTATCTTTTTGGATCAATAACATTGTCTACTCTGATATTGTTTGTTCTTCATTTGTTGAACAAGCTTATTGGTGTAAAATCATTTTTATTATTATTGTTGTATCATTTGCAATGATAATTTTCCCTCTAGACTAGGATTGACACTTATCATTTTATATTTATTTATTTTATTGCTTTATATTCCTTACCGCACTTAGGAGTAAAAGCATATACTTTTATCAATCTATCTATTATGGTTGTTTGTAGAGGTCAAAAGACCAATACAAGGGTTTCACTAAGGAAAAATCTAAACAATCCAAAAATTATTTCCTTATTTCTTTGTGTTTGTAGGTTGGATGAATTTTGGAAACAAAATCTATACATTTTATGACTTTTTGGTATGAGAGTTGCACAAACAACATGACACATAAAAGTTTGTGTGATGTATTGGTGTCTTGGATAGTGAGCTCCAACATCTAATGTTAATTTCTTTTGTATGTCTATTTTACATTCTATTGTAAACAATTGAAAATATTTTTTTATAATTTGTTATATAGTATTACTGTATTTTTTTCAATGTTTAAATAGTTTCTATGACCAATGTCATACTGTGAACCAAATAGATTAGATCCATACAGATTTAAACCCTATTTAATCCCCTAAGCATTAATCCCAATAAGATATTCAAAATCAACAAAACGAAGAAGTCATTAAACTAACATGCTAAAGACACAAAAGCTTGACAAACATCTATTCTATGACCTTGAATCTTATCCTATTAGGGGAGTGGTGTCGCATTCATGTGGAATGGCGACCCCTTCCCAATCCCTTAGATAATATGAGCCTTTCCAATCGGTTTTATTAATTAAAATCGATGGAAACTAATGAAAAAGATGAATTAAAATGTGATAAAAATTAGATTAACATGATAAAAGCTAAGATGTTTGATGTAAATGTATGCAATCTATGCTAAATGTGTACAAGATTCAAACATGCAAGCCCTAGATTCCAAAATATACTAAATGAATGCAAACTAAATTATCACGGAAGCCATTAATGGATGATTAAGCTAATTATGCATGAAAATTAATCTAAAATTTGCTTTTAAACATAAAATATGGATGCAAATGAGTGTGATTTTCAACAGCATAATTTTGTTTTGAAAAGGTGGATTCATTTCTCTCCAAATGATGATGTATTTATAGGAGAGCAAATGAGAAAACAAGGGCTTAGATTGAAAAGATCAATCAATGGTCAACAACGAAAGGAGGATGAAACATGGATTGAGGATTCCAATCTATGGTCAAAGTTGAAAGTTGATAAGGATCAACTAATTTAATCAATGGTCCAAATTAGCTTTCAACAAACACACTTCCTAAGAATTAGGAATAGGTTAAGAGACATTTTGGAGGAATGAGTGCACAAAAGGGGATATTCCATAGGAATATTCTCTTTTGGAGGAATGTGCAAAGGAGGAATATTCCAAAAATAATCCCTTGCAAGTGGGAGGATGAGGATAATTAGCAATTTAGTTAACTAAAACTAAATTTGAATGTGCAAGATGGAGAATAATAGGATATTCATTAAATTATTGATTTGTTTAATGAAAAGGGGAATGCAATATGATATTTAATTAAATAGCTTAGGGTTATTTAATTAAATAAGTGGACTTAGCAGTTAAATTAAATAATTTGATTTATTCAATTTAACATGGTAAAATGTTAGTGTGAGAAGGGGTGAATTAACCTAATTAGGTCAATTAGATTAATAGATGAAAATGACATATTTAGTTAAATAATTAGGCTTATTTAATTAAACAAGTGAAAAGAGGATAGGTTTTAGGACGAAATGATGTTAATATATTGGATTCAAGTGTGTATATCATTCAAGACATTTTTAGGTGTGTATAGTTTCTAAAAAACAATTTATTTTTAGTTTTATTTTGAAAGTGTTATGTAGGATTTTAGTGTACTTATTTCTTTTATTTCTATATTAAGTAATAAAAATATTTCATTTTGAGGTAATATAGAAATTATTTAATTAAGAGCATAAATGTTTTAGTTAGAATAGATTTCCCCTGTTACTATAAGATCATAGTAAAATATATGTTTGATTTATGATGTACTTTTTAAAAATAAAATAAGTTTTCACATTTGAAAGGCAATTCTAAATAGCTAACCATCACAAAATATTGACTTGGGAAATAAGGTCGACTAACAAATTTAGGCCCTGCTTCCCATATTTTACATATTTCTTTCTCTATTTTTTTTTTTGTAGGTATTTGTTTTTTCAAATGTACATATTAAAAAAAGTGAATTTTACAGCTCCTTAAAATTTTGAATAATAACTACTATATACAATTATCTAAACAATTACATAAGACTTTGCTACAAGTACCATAAAGAGTGACATTTACTAAGCAAAATGATGATCAAAAGCATCCATCCAAATGTGCAAGATTTTTTGTTGAGCCATAAGAAACAAAAAATATATTTCTACATTCAATCGAACCAAAACTAGATATATGGGAACCAAGATCCTTCCACCATTAGGAGATAGTGTACAACGTTTCCATAGATTGGTATAACAATCTTCTTCAACCTTCTTCTAAAAAATATAGAATAAATGGCAACAATGAATAAGAAATGTTGCTCTAGTTGTTTTATAGATATTTTGCTTCTTATAGTAGATTTATTATCCATTAAAGTTTCAAAGAAAAACTTGATTATATTTGATGAGAAATCTTTAAAATAGGGTAAGCTACATGGACTTGATCTTGAGGAAACTCTATAGTTCAACACACTTGAGTCAAAACAATGCTAGGATAGATGACCTTCCAAAAAGTTTTGATGCTTTGCTCTTATGAACATCACCTAGATGTAATAAGCACTAAATAGACCATTCAAATGTTCTTATGAAAGAGAAATTCATATGAACCACAACTCAAAATATAAATCAACGAGTTAGACTAACAAACTATTGAATTGAATTCTTATATAAAAATCATAATTTTCCTCAAAAATATGACTTCTAATTAACACAAAAATTCTCTTTCAATTCTTAATTAATCAATAGACTTGTTTTAAGTGGACTTGCTAGTCCACAATTCGTCAGCAAACCTGTCTCACACCCTTAAACCATTCTCTCATGCCGGTAAACCATTTTCAGATCACCCCGCCAATGGATAAAAACAATCAAACGTTACCTAACAATATTGACACCTCCCTTACCTACATCCTTAAAAGATGCAAGTGCTAATAAAACTAAAACAAATGAGAAGAAAAACACTTGAATAAATCTCCCAAGGTAAACAAAAGAAAAGTACCTCTAGACGTAAACGCAACGGAAAGGTAAATTCTGATGAAACCCTTGGGGTAAAGGGAAATCGAAACCCTCGCGGTTTCTGCGCAAATGGAAAGCTCCTCTGAGCTGCAGGCTTGGGACTGGGATTGAAAAGAAGAAAATGGCGTGTTGCAGGTGCGTCGGGTGGGGCACCGTAACGGACATAGACAGGCGGGCAGGTCGAGAGACAGCTGTAGACAGAAAGAAAAAAGGAGATAAGTGAATAACATAGGTGATGTTATGTTCCAAATACAGTAAGGATTTCGATTTAAATATGGCCAAAAATCTTGTATAATTATTCCCCATAATCTTTTCTGCGATCCCTGTACCGGCCCTGGCGCAATTACTACTAACTGTAGAGAATCTCGTTTTCTACTCCTAATCAGTCCCTTTCCTTTTTTCAATTTCTCAATGAGTTTGGCAGTTTTTATTCATTGGATTCGGGGTAATATTTTCCTTGGGACGGATGCGATGGCGCCAATTTTTTGGTGTGTGTCGATGTCGTCAATGATATAACGCTTGAAATTTAGCAGAAATGGAGAGTAGCAAATGGATTTTAATAGTCTGGGCTTGGATCGAGAGAAAATGTTGGCCCGGTGTACATTCACAGAACGCTTAGGCCAAAACCCTAAAATTGTAAGGATGGAAAAGTGTATTGCGTTGAATTTTTTTATTTTATTTTTTTTATTTTACATCATTTTGTTGTGTCTGTTTTAAATGACATTTGTTTAATCAACTATTTTAATTGTTTTAAAAATTATTTAAAAATTATATTTTGTTCTCAAAATATTAATTTTTTATTAGTTTCATATTGTAATTGTTGATATAGAAGTAATTCAAATTATTTTTTCAAATTTTAAAATAATTGTAGTCCTATGTCAATTTATTCTAAACTAGTCATTATTTGTCGGCTCCTATATCAGAAAGTTTAAATTGTGCATCTAAGACACGTATTAATCATTATCTAGGATCAATCTCCAGAATCCATGTCACTCACTGACGTTATTTGTGTCACTCAAAAACACTAATGTCCCTATTAAAGCACTATTTTACCCCAACCATTTTAATTGAATTAACTTCTATATCAACAAATACTAAAGGCATAATTCTTACGCTAAGACACTTATTCACTAATAACACTTTTCTTCAAGTCTCAAAAACATCATTAACCTAATCACGTCAATAGCAATTGTATTTGTTGTTTGGTGTATTTTCCAACATGAATCAAAAATTTTGAATTGATCAATGAGGCTTGACCAAAGTGTGAGTGGGACGTAAATACACTTACACATAAGAAATCTCCAACTATGTTCTTCAACACCACCAAATCTCTCATTTATAGGTGTAGATACAAGCAAGTCATTATTTTAAGTACCAAAGATTTGAAGGTCTCAAGTTCAAGGCCACACATAAAGTTCAAAACTATAAATATTAGTTTAGATCTACAAATGCAGGGATCAAGGCCATAGATGCAAATTTGATCTAGGTTTGTGAATAGTCATAGATTTTATAGAACATGATCATCTCAATCTATTCATCTTGAAAATCCAATTTCAAATATCAAGTAACAATTGTTTGTTAGTCCTTTCAACCCTATTTTATCTAGCTTCAAGGTACATTTTTATTTTGTCATTTTTTATTTATATTTATATTCAATAAGGTATGTGTTTCTAAATCCTTCTTATATCTAGGCTCATTTGTTTATTATTGTTTATTTATGTTTAATTAGCCTAGATATTTATGTAGGGTCCATGGTTTATTTGCATAAAAAATGATTGCCTACTCTTTAGTGCAATGCCACAAAGTTGTTTGTAGTTCAAGAGAATCAATACAAGGCATAAAAGTGCATACCATGTTGCTTTAATCTCTTTGTCTTGCACCTACTTTTGGTATTTTCACAAACAAACTGTCATAGTGCTTAATTTGTCTTTTGTGGTGCACAAATTATCTCTAACCTTAAATCAATAACTATGAATAGCTTTATCTATTGACATAATCAAGTTGTTCCAATCCCCTAGGATCTTTGTTTTCCTTGACTAGATCACACATGTAATCTTATCTCTTTGTTTGAACCACCCTATGGCCTAATCTAGGGCAATTTCAAAAGTTATAATCTCTCACATTAAGCGCACTCTTCTCAAATTTGATAATTTTTCATTGGCTTTTGTGCCAAAATAATTGGATATAAACATATAGGGTTGTGCATCTATAAATAGTCCTAGGTCAATAGTCATCATCAAATAAGGTAAGCAAGTATGATCAAATTATATTACAAAGCATTATTTACACTATATCATTAGCATTACATCAATGCATTCATCAACATCAACATTATATTTCTTGCTTAGCATATCTTAGATATTGTTTCATGAGAAAGAGGGTTTGATTCATTAGTAAGGAAGTTTTTAACCTTCATTTTCTTATAGTAAACCCCACAATACTTTTTAGCACTCCTATGTTTAAGACACTGATGCAAAAGAAGCCAGGCAAATCCTAAACATTACATTAAAAAGGGACCTAACTATGCAAGGAAATAATACCTAGACTAGATTATTAGTGCAACTTGATTTGAAAGTAGTCCAAATTTGTAGTGTAGGTTCATCACAAACCACACAATGCATATCCAAACCCAATTTTCTAATTTTGATTGTCTACCACAACCTACAATAGAATCTACATCATCAACTACAACAAATTGAAAAAAGAGTTAAGCCTTTCTAACCTATTTAAATTTATAAATTTGCATTTATTGTCTTAACTCTAAATTGATTTAGGCCTATTGTTTATTCCTTTATTAGTCAATTAGAACACTAAATTAATTATAGCTCATGTGTTTATTTCCTTCATTTTGGTGAACCAAACATTTTGAACCCTACTTAGTGCTCTACCCTATGGTTTTGCCTTTCTAATTTTTTATTTATTTTAGACCTAATTTTTTTAAAAATCCATCTTTATTTTAGATCTAGAATTTGCATTACTTGGGTTGTCTTATCTTTCATTTTGATCAACTATTTCATAGGGTTGTATGCCAAAGAAGTTACCAAGGTCCCATCTTCCCATTAGGTGTAACCTAATATTTAATCCCTCTATGGTCATATATTATTTAGAAGTTCCCATCATTGAAAATTTGAATTCTTTCGTGTTTATTAAAGAAAAGTGTTTGAGCATGGTACACACCTTGAAAATATTGAAAATTAAAAGAAGAATGATAAGTCCTGTAAATTGCAAATCCTTAAGCAAAACAACACTAAGCTTGATGGTGATGATAATTTTCCCTCACTAATTGATATACTTCATCATTTAATGAATGATTCATATGGAATGGATGTGCTTAAAGGAATTAGCCAAGTAATTACTAAATCTAATGTTTCTTGTGATGCTCACCTCCTAACCCATTCTAATGTATCTTCCACCTTATTCTCTCCTACCCCCTCTTTGCCTTAGTTTCCCCATTGAATCCTTTGCATCTTCTAGTCCTTCAACATGTCCCACCCTTCATCAACTTCATGCATCTCATCTTGTTACCATGGCCTCACTATCATTTTTCCTAATTTCCATTTCCACAATGCCCCTTTTATTTCTTCACACCACAATTCCCATTGCTCAACCTATTATACCTTCTTCCACCATCCCATCCCAAACCATATTTACTAAAAACCATTACCCATCACATTCTTATTCCTTCCACCACCATTGGTCAACAATCCATCCATAACATTAAGGAGCTTATTTAAGTTAACAATTAGCTAAATAATATTTCTCCTACGTCCAAAAAGGATTTGACACATGAGTTAACTCATAATCATGTGTCTTATGATATATTAGCATATCCATTTCCAATGAGGTTTATCACACCTCAATTTGAATAATAGTATGATAAAGGCAACCTCATGACCCATATTAGTGTTGGGATAGGTGTGTCATACACCTTATAAGTTTATTATTCAAAATTATTTAATTAATATTATTTATTTATTATTTGTGAGCCCACATAGAAAGGGTGTCCCACTTATGACTTGGTCATCATGTCATGTGTATTTGTTATTATGAAGTGTATAATGGTGTGTAAGGAAATACTTGTCTTGAAGATGTGTAAGAGCATCCTTGATGAAGGTAGTGGTGTAAAAGATATATTATGACATGTAAGAGCATGATTGTTGAGGAGTTACATTATTGACTAGGAATTTTGACCAACTATATGATACATGTGTTATGATAAGTCATAGAGAAACTTTTGATGGATTTTATGGAGCTCAAATGGAGTGCCCAATTTGGTGATTGGATTATGATGGAGTTATGAATTGGAATTTGGGTCCTATATTTGGCCACCATATTTGGGTCATGGTATTGGCACATAGTTTTTGGTTTGTCGCTTATGGTTTCATATATTTAATCTCTTATATATTGGGTGCATGGGTTGGAGCTATATATGGTTTGTATGATTGACTTGAAGGTCTTGTTATGCTACCAAAATTGTTTTAGTTTTACATGTTGGTGATACTCTTGTAATGACATGTCCATGTATATTGTATTGTAACCTTTGTTTCTAATGATGTAATTGGTGAACATGCTTTGGAGTGTTGGGTTTGTCTCCCAAAAGGTTTCCTACACATAAAATCTTATTCTAGTATATCTTTTGTGCATTTTTTTTGTAATTGTAAGATTAATACTTCTTGTGCATGCATCCCCTCGAAGTTAAGTGTAGGAAGTGTATTCTACACCACTGCTTCTTTCAATTAAATCATTTAATTATATATGATTATACTTTCTATATGACAATCATTTACTTGCTAAAATATTTTCACATGCATTTTCCCCATGCTTGAATCTATTTGTGTCCTTTATTTCATCCAACTCTTTCAAGTAAATATTGGTCTACAAGTTAATTTTTCTAAATTAGGGTAATGTAACTTAAAATATTAATAAGATGAATAATTGTTATGTCTTAACCCATTGATGATGAACTACATGACTTATGCATTGATGTCTTCTCGCAATGAAGGAATTTGTTATATTCAATAATTACACTTAACTATCTAATTTGCATGCTAGTGTAAGAGACTATGAGCTTAAGTAATTGAATGTCAATATCTTATAGTATATATCATCTAGTTCACCTTGACCTTCTAGTTACCCTTCCAAATTTCAATCAAAGAATGATTTAAAGAAGAGTATTGAAGGGTCTACACAAAAATATGAATCTAAGCCAAGAGTAAATCATGTCAACCATAGTAAAGAAGCTTCAAACATAATCACAATAAAACCTCAAATTTAAAAGAAGAATTTATGGACTACATGATCCCCTATATTTAATATTGCAAAAGCTTTTGGGGGCTAATATGATTACCTCTTGTGAAAAGATTGGCTACTTCCAAGTTTGTGCCTAAAGAATTTTATATCAATATTTTTTTTGAATATTGTAGAGTGAATGGTCATAGTATAGAAAGTTATTTATCTTTGAGAAAATACATAAGGTATGATAGCTAATATAACATGATTCACGTGGAAGGCATTAATGATGGGGATAATATATTTGTTGCTTCTCCCAAATCAACATATACAAATCTATGCAAATCCCTCTCAACATCATCAATCTAATCACATAAAGACCATTATAAAAGAGTAAGAGACAAAAGATGAACAATCAACTACTTCACTTGATTATTATGAGGAATATGGGATTTATTGAGAAACAATCTAATACACCTTTCTCTAAATCCATCATAGTGTCATATGATGAAATTCCTAACAATGAATTTCATGGACCCCTTTATATTAGAGGATATGTCCTATATAAATGCATTTATGAAATCACAATCTATTTAGAATTGTTTCCCTAAAATTACTTACACAATTTGACTAGGAACAATATGTATGACTAAGTCCATCTTCTTTTATAAGGGGAGGTTTCTCTTTATTAAAAGCCTACAAAATATTTACAAATGAATAAATATACATGAATATTTACATATATATAAAGATTGTTTAAAAAATAAATCATATACCTACATATAATTGTATTGGGAAAATAACACCATATAGAGTATTGGAGCAAAATTTCCCCTTTAGTGTTATGTTGTGTAATATCAAGTTTTAAATGCAAATTAATTTGTTTCATTAACAAACAACCAAGATAACCATGTAGAGATAACTTAAAGAATCTACAAGAACGGATTTCAAAGAAAGATAGATCTCTCAAGAATCTAGAACAAATGGCAAGAATTAATAAGCATTATTGCTCTAGTTGTTTTATGCATATTATGGTTCTTATGGTAAATTTCACCAGAGAATTTTGATTCTTTTTTATGGGATATTTTTAAAATAGGATAATATGCGGATTTGATCTTGGATGAAATTGTATAGTTAACCGCGTTTGAATTAGAATAATACTAAAATGGATGACCTTCCAAGAAGGTTTAATACTTCACCCTTATGAACTACTAATTTAAGTTCATATAAATCACTTATAAAATATAAATCAATAAACTTGATAAATAGGAGGTATTTTCCATAGCATGTCAAATTATGATATTACTATCAGGATTCAACCGTGTAGTTTCCGAGTCAAACTCATTGACCCATGTTTCATGAGTAGTGGTTCACAAGAACTCATCTCTCATGATAATGAATGGTCCACTTAGCACTCATTGCATCTAGATGATGCTCATATAAGTGAAGCATTGAGCCTTCCCGAGAGGTCACCCATCTCAATACTACTCCAACTCAAACACCCTTAACCATGGAGTTTTCTCCAATGTTTAATTGACTTAGTTTGCAATCCCATTTACAAAACCTTCAACAAATATTGTGCCTTATGAACCATTCATTATAGAACTCCTTTAAAATTTCTGATTTTAAAATTCCTCCCCATTACAATAAACAACTCTTCTAGTTTTTTAGAATAAAAATCGAACCCCTAAGGTAAACAAGCAACCGAAATGTAATTGAAAAAATTAAACTCTGGACATCGATCGCCGTCAAAAGCGCAACACAAAGGTAAATGGTTATGAAACCCTCGGGGAAAAAGGAATATCGAAACCCTCGCAATTTTTGCGCGAAGGGAAAACTTCTGTGAGCTGCAGGTTTAGAACTGCCATAAAGAAGAAGAAAATGGCAGGTTGCAGGTGCGTCGGGCATAAGACAAACGGACAGGTAGAGAAACAGCAGTAGACAGGAAGAAAAAGGGACAAGTGAGTTGCCATTGGGGATGTTATGCTCGAATTCCAGTTACTGGATTTGTCGATTGAAATATTGCCAAAACCTTGTATAATTATTCCCCCATCTTCTTTTCTGCTATTTCCCTGTATCGCCCCTGGCGCAATTAGTACTAACTGTACAGAATCTCGTTTTACTAGTGACCAGCCCTCCTTTTTTCAATTTCTCTGTGATTTTGGCGGTTTTTATTCATTGGACTCCGGGTAAATTTTCCTTGGGACGGATGCGATAGCGACATATTTTGGGCGGATAAAGTCATCGGTAATGAAACGCCTAAAATTTTGCAGGAATCAAAGGTAGCAAATGAATTTTATTAGTCTGGAGTTGGACCGAGATGCAGAGAAAATGTCGGCCGTTGTACCTTTACAGAAAAACGTAGGCCCGTCCAACAATATCCGTAAAATTGTAAGGAAGAAAGTGTTCTGCTTGCACTTTTATTTTTTATTTTACATTATTTTGTGTGGCTGTTTTTGTGATATTTTTAAGATTTAAATTGATTTAGTGGTTTCATTAAGTTTTAAATTTAAAAATATACAAAGAATTGTCTTGTTAGTATTATTTTAATTTCAAAATATTATTTGTTCTATTAAATTCAATATTGCGATTTTGGTTATAGGGGTAATTTTGAACATTTTTTTCAAATTTAAGAAATAATTGTAATCCTAGACTATTTTAGTGTCAATTAGTTACTATTTGTGGATTCCAATATCAAAAAAAATTAAATTGTTTTCTTAAGACATGTATTAAAGGTTATTATCTTTAGGGATATCAAAGTGTTAAAGAGGAAAAAAATTAATTTAGCTAATGATTGTTATCTCCTTCTACATTAGGATTTACTAGTTTTAAATTAAACATACTTATTACAATTTAACAAAATAAAACTAGACATCTAGTACTACTTTAGAACTTAGTAAATGTAATATTTAACTAAGCTAAAAATGAAAGAAATTAATAAAATACATATTACAAAATTTTGGAGTATAAATTTATAAATTTTGAATTCAAAGTTATAAATTATATAGAAAAATAAATTTATCACTAAAATAAAGAGGTTATTTGGTCAAATATGTGCACTTAAAGTAAATGTGAGCGATGTGATGCATTGTTGTCTCGTCTAATTAGAAAATTTGAAGTGTTGTTTTATCTAAAAGAATACAAGCCAAACAATATGACAAAATTGTTCGTAACAAGAATTATATAATAATAGTACAACAAACTAATTTATTAAAATAAATAATTAAAATGCTAATGAAATAAAAGAGAAGAGGGAAGATATCACTAAGCTCTTGGGGTAGACCCACAATAGTGAATACCAAACTTGGGATATTGAATTTTTCAATTTGGATGGGGGTGAAAAGTAAGAAACATCTTCATTCAAAGACATTCCTTCGAACAAAGGTGAGTCAAAAATCACCTTTAGACGAACATGAACCTTCATTTGAAGGTGAAAAATATATCTTCGAATGAAGATAATTTTCATAAATAGAAAAATACCTTTGTTTGAAGGTCCTTTTCTATTTCATTTATGGAAATTACCTTTGTTCAAAGGTATTTAAAAAAAAATTGTTGTGGAAAGGACCTACCTTTGTTCGAAGTTCCTAGAGATGACCTTTCCACCTTAAGTCATAGATTTTTTTCATATTTTTTTGTTTTCAACCTTGGGTTGGACCAACAGATGAAATGAATATGGCATGATAATTTGTAGGATTGTAGCCCTCAAGGTAAGCTTTTTAGAAAGTACAATTATAGATATATTTAATCTGATTATTATATTTATTTTCTATTTTTTAGTGAACATATATTTTTAGTGATCATCAAGGTCTATGTTCCATACATATGGAAAAATAGTAAAATAGATTAATATGTGCACTAGGATGTCCTTATTTCAACAACAAAAATTAATTTGGATACATAGAGAAAAAGTTATGTTGTATGGTATACACATATGTCTAAATTATAATTACTCACTTAAATAATAATGATAAAAAATGCAACAAAAAATTATGAAAAATTATATGTGCATTAGATATTGGCATTACAAATCTATTTTTTAAAATTTATAATTTTATCATTTCTATAAAAAAGAAGTTGTGTTGTATGGTATAAACGTCACTTTTAAAATATTGTTAATTATAAAAAAATGTTATTAAAAGTTACATAAACAAATTCACAAATTATTTTTTATTTTTTTTCAAAAAAATTAAAATACACTTAAAATATGAACACAAAATCTCAAAAATAACTAGTTCACATCATCTTCAAATTATTAATGGTTTAGTTTCTATAAGTGTCAAAAAAGAAAAATTTAGTTTAATATGTTGATTTCGATGTCCCACTTTGGCCAAAAAGTGGGACACACTATTGTGAGATCACCCCCCAAATATATATTTGGACACAAAGAAATATGTAGTTGTGAGGGTTTGAAGAACCCAAGAAAAACAAGAAAGCCACAAGTCAAAATGTTGTTGAAGATTGATGTGCTCTCATAGATGAACCAAAGCTAAATATTGGTGCAAAGTGCTAAGGTTGCAAGAAGAGATTAAAAGATTGAAAGATTGGCTTCAAAAAGAGAGAAGAAGGCCAAAGGAAGAGGTTGATGAGTTTTTTGGATTTTTTCTAAATGGATTCTACTGAATTGGATATGTTACAAGTGAAAAAATGCTTATAAATGGTCATTAAATGAGAAACTATTGTAGGATGTTAGTGTGTCACATAGACGTCCACCTTTCATGCTAGTGTGTAAATAATTTCAACTCAAAAATGATGAGAAACTAGAAAGACACAACTAACACAAAGGTGACATAAAAATTGATAAAAGGAGACCATAGGAAACAAGAATTGAGTACCTTGGGAGGGAAAAAGGCTAATGCAAGGGCTAAAATGAGCTTAGAGAGATACTACATGGGAATGAACACCAAAGCAAGCACAAAACATAGCGTGAAATTGTAAGATTCTTTGATGTCACAATAAGATCAATCTCTATATTCCATAATCAATGACTCCTATCATCTATGACACTTGAATAATAATTAATGTTCATATCATAACACTATTTTGCATCGACCATTTTAATTGAATTAATTTTTCATCAACAAATAGTAAAGACCTAATTCTTGCATTAAGTCACTTCATCATTCATTACACTTTTGTTAAATTCTAAAAACCATCATTAACTTAACCACATCATTAGCAATTGTATTTATTGTTTGGCGTATTTTCCAATGTTAAATCAAAATTATTGAATCAATCAATAAGGTTTGATCAAAGTTTGAGGGGGAAGTTAGTACATTTCCACTCATTAGATAAGAAAAATCCAACTATGTTCTTCAACATTACCAAATATCTCATTTATATGAGTAAATACAAGCAAGTGATTATTGCAAGTACCAAATATTTGAAGTTCTCATCTTCAAGACTACACATGAAGTTCAAAACTATAAATATTAGTTTAGTTCCATAGGTGTGGGGATCAAGGCCACAATTGGGGATTTAGTCTAGGTATGTGAACAATCATATATTTCAAAGATTTCAAATATCAAGTAACAATTGTTAGTCTTTTTTAGTCTCATTTTCTCTAGCTTCAAAGCACACTTTTATTTTTGTCATTTTATTTCTATTTCATATTTAACAAGGTATGTGTTTATAAATCCTTATTATATCTATGTTCATTCATTCATTATTGTTTGTTTATGTTTGATTAGCCTATATATTTATGGAGGACATGGTTTATTTCCTTAAAAAAATATTACACATGCTTTGTTTTTTTGTAAAGGTTAATGTCATAGTTATTGCCTACTCTTTAGTGCAATGTCATAAAGTTGTTTGTAGTTCAAGAGAATCAATATAAGGGATAAAAGTGCATATCATCTTGTTTTACTCTTTTGTTTTGCACTTGCTTTTTATTATTGTCACAAGTACATGGTCATAGTGCTTAATTTGTCTTTTTTGGTGCATAAGTTTTCCCTAACCTTAAACCTATCACTATGAATAACTTTGTATATTGCCCTAGTTAGAATACTCTATATGGCCTATTCTAGGCCAATTCTAAAATTTAAAAGCTCTCACATTGAGTCTACTTTCTTAAATTTGATCACTCTAGATGGCATAGTCTAGGCCAATTTCAAATTTTAAAATCTCACATCGAGCTTACTCTTCTAAAATTTGATCATTGTTAATTGGCGTGTGTTCCAAAACACCTCGATTTAAACATATAGGGTCATGTATCTATAATTAGTCCTAGGTCATCAGTCATCATCAAATAGGGTAACAAAGTATGATTGAATCATAGTACAAAGCATTATTTACACAATATCATTAGTGCATACATGAACATCAATATTATATACAATATATTGCTTTCTTGACATATCTTGGATATTGTTTCATGATCAAAAAGGTTTGATTCATTATTAAGGAATTCATCAACCTTCCTTTGCACATAGATAATCCCACAATACTTTTCAACACTTTTATGTTTAAGACACAGGTGCAAAAGAAGGTGGGAAAATCTTGAAGATTACATGAAAAAATGACCTACTATGCAGGGAAATAATACCTAGACTAAATTACAAGTGTGGTCTAATTTGAAAGAAATCTAAATTTATCGTGTAGGTTCATCACAATCTAAGCAATGCATATCCAAACCCAATTTTCTAATTTTGATTGTCGATCATAACCTACAACAAAATATTCATCATTGACTACAACAAATTGACAAAAGAGTCAAGCCTTTCTAACCTATTTAAATTTATCATTTATATTTATTGTCTTAGCTCTAAATTAATTTAGGTCAATTATTTATTCCTTTATTAGTCAATTAGACTCCTAAATTAATTATAGAGTGTTTATTTCTCTAAATTTTGGTGAACCAAACATTTTGAACCCCACTTGGTGCTCTACCTTGTGGTTTTTCCTTTCTTATTTTTAAAATTTTTAGACCTAATTTTTAACAAATGATCCATCTTTATTTTAAATCTAAATTTTCAATACTTAGGTTGTCTTATCTTTGATTTTGATCAACTATTTCATAGGGTTGTATGCCAAAGAAGTTACCATGGTCCCATCTTCCCATTTAATGTAGCCTAATACTTAATCCCTCTATGGCCATAGATTATTCAAAAGTTCCCATCATTAAAAATTTGAATGCTTTCATGTATCTTTAAGAAGAGTGTTTGACCATGGTACACACATTGAAAATATTGAAACTTTAAAGAAGAATGACAAGTCCCATAAATTACAACTTCTTAAGCAAAACATTGTTTTAAGCTATGATCATGATAAATTTTCCTTATTAATTAATACATTTCATCATTTAATCATGATTGAGTCATATGGAATGGATTTTTGTAAGGAAATTAGCCAAATACTTATTAAATCTATTTTTGTTTCACAATGCTCACGTCCCAAGCCATTTTAATGTATCTTCCACCTTACTCCCTCCTACCCCTTCTCCACTCTAATTTTTCCATTAACTCTCTTGCATCTTCTACTTCTCCTCCTTCACCATGTCCCACCCTTATCAACTTCATTCACCTCATCCTCTTCCCATCACCACACGATCATTTCCCCTACTTCCCATTTCCACCATGTCCCTATCATTCCTTCACACTATAAGTCCCAAACTCGATCAATCATACCTTCTTCCACCATTCCATCCCAAACCATATTTACTAAAAACCATTACCCCTCACATTTTTATTCCTTCCACCACCAATTCTCAACAATCCATCCACCGCATCAAGGAGTTTATTTAAGTTTAAAATTAGTCAAAGAATCTTCCTCGTGCTTCCAAATAATCTTAAGAAAATTATATATAACTTTGTTTGCATCTATGTTTCAAATCACACTCTGTGATCTATCATTAAGAAGATGATAGAAAATCACAACATTGATGCAAATTAAGCTCTGCATAATTTTTCACCAAAAACTTTACAATTTATAAGACAAGCTATAAAAATACCATATTTTTAAATATCAATTTTCGTCATAAATGCAATGTATACATAAATGCTTATAGACCCTTGAGGAAAAAGGGATTGGAACCCTCAAAGTTTCTACTTGGAGGAAAAGCTCCCATGAGCTGAAGGCATGAAGAAAGGAAGATAAGTGAATATGCCATTGGGGATGTTATTTAGGTGCCTAATCCAGTAAGGATTTCGATTGAAATATTGCCAAAACCTTATAAAAAGTATTCCCTGATATTCCTTTATGTCGTTTCCCTATACAATTACTAGTAACCGTACAAAATCTCGTTTTCTACTCCTAACCACCCCTCCTCCTTTCTCCACTTTCTTGGTGATTATGGATTTGCAGAAACCTTTTCCTTGGGATAAACGCGATGGTGACACACTTTTGGCATCTGCCATAGTCGCTAATGATAAAATGCTTGAAAATTTTCAGGGTAGCGAATGAATTTGAATAGCTTGGAATTGGATCGAGGTGTAGGTAGAGAAAATGCAGAACCGTTTAACTAATACGTAGGCCCATTCAACAATAACCTTATATTTTAAGGATGAGAAGTGCATTGTTCACAACTTTATATTTCATTTTATAACACAATTTTACATCAATCATTCTTATTGAATCAATTTTACATCAACAAATATCAAAGCCCTAAGTCATTTCATGAGTTCATTAACACTTTTGTTCCAGTCTCAAAACCCTCCTTAACTTAACCATATCATTGTCAATTGCATTTGTTTCTTGATGTGTTTTCTATCTTTAAAAAAATTGTTGAATCAATCAACAAGGTTTGACCAAGATAGAACGGGGAAGTTAGTACGCTTCCACACCTTAGCTAAGAAAATTCCAATAGTGTTCTTCAACACCATCAATTCTTTCATTTGTAGGTATAAATACAGACAATTCTTTATTGCAAGTATCAAAGATCTAAATGTCTCATGATCAAGAATGCACATAAAGTTACAAATTGTAATTATAAAAGAACTAAAGGGATAAGGCCACATGATTAAATCTAGGTTCATTCATAGTCATAGATTTCATAGAACATGGACATCTCAATTTCTTCATCTCAAACCTTGTTTCAAATGTCAAGTAACAACCATTTGTCATAGTCTTTTCAGTCTCTTCTTTAACTTCAAGGATGCTTTTATAATTACCATTTTATTTCTATTTCAATTCAATCAAGTACATATTTCTAAACCCAACTCCTTATATTTGGGTTCATATATTCATCATTGTTTATTTACATTTAATTAGCCTAGATATTTATGTAGGACCTATTTTATTTCCTTTAAGAAATATTACACATAGTTTAATTTCCATTCAATGTCAATGTAGTTGTTACTACCTACTCTTTAGAACAATGTCACAAAGTTGCTTGCAATTCAAGAACATCAACATAAGAGATACAATGCATATCCTATTGTTCTACTCATTTATTTTGCACCTAGTTTTGGTATTGTCATAAATATATGGTAGTGCTCAATTTGTCTTCTTTGACACATAAATTGACCCTAACCTTGAACCTATCAATGAATAGAATTATCTATTTCCCTAGTCAAGATTTACCCAATCACCAAGTATCTCTACCCTCTTGGAATAGCTCACAGGTGTGATCTTATCCCTTAGTATAGACCATATTGTGCCCTAGTTTGGTCCATTTTTAACTTTTAAAATCTCACCTTGAGTCAATCCTTTTGAAATTCTATCATTGTTTATAGGCTCATGTGTGAAAAGACCTCAATTTGAACATCTAGGGTCATGTATTTACATAGAAGTCCCAGGTCATTAGTCATCGTCAAATAGGATTAAAAAATTATTAGATCATATTGTAAGTCATTATTTACACTATAGAATGAACATTACATCAATACATACATTAATATAGACATTATATGCATCATATTGTTTACTTTACATGTCTTCAATATTATTTTAAGGTAAAACATTTATTCATTATTAGGAGTTTGTAAACCTTCCATCTACACATAGTAAACCCAACAATATGATACAAAGATTACATTAGCAAAGGACCTAACTATGTAGAGACAAAAAACTTGTGGACTAAATTATGGGTGTGACCTAGTCCAAATTTATAGTATGGTTCATCATAGTCCAAGCAATGCAAATCCAAACCCAATTTTCTTATTTTGATTATTGATTACAATTCAAAGTAGATCTCCATCATTGAATACGACAAATTGATAAAAGAGAAAAACCTTTGTAATTGTATTTAGTTTTTAAACTCTAAATTAAGTCGGGTCTATTATTTATTCCTATAATACTCAATTAGACTCCTAACTTAATTATAGGTTGTGTTAATTTCCCCATATTTTAGTCAAAAAATATTTCAAATCTTATTCAATGTTTTACCCTAGGGATTTTCCTTCTTTTTTTGATGTTTAGACCTAATTTTTAGAACTCGTCCATCTTTATTTTAGATCAAAATATGCATTTCTTGGGTTATCTTATCTTTTCATTTTAATCAACTATTTCATAGGTTTGTATGCCAAATAATTTAAAAGGTCGCATCTTCCCATTAGGCATGACCCAAGACAAATCCCTCTAGGACCATAGATTACTCATAGGTTCCCATCATTGAAAATATAAATGCTTGCATGCATCTTAATGGGGAAGTGTTTAACCATGAGGTACATCTTGAAAAAATTGAGACTCAAAAGACGGCAAGGCGCATAAATTATAACCCCCTAAGAAAGACATTATTACCTTGATGGTGATGATAATATTTCCTTAGTAATTGATATGCTTCAATTCTTAAGGGAATTTGACAAATAATTGTTGAATCTAATGTTTCTCATGATGCTCCCCTTCTATCCCATTATAATATGTTTCCACCTTATTTCCTCTACCCACTATTTTCCTTAATTTACTATTAACTCTCCTACATCTTCGACTCCTCTATTAGTATGTCCCACCTTGTATTAGGATTAGGTGATATTAACCTTGCAACCCTATTATTTTACATTTGTATCCAACATATTTGAAATAGGTACTTGTAAACCCATGTACAAATGGCTGAGATATTATTTAATTATTATTAATCTTTTGGGACTTTGAATATTCATTGTAATGGCATTTATAAGGTGAGTTACAATTGGCAGGAGTTACAAAGTCGACATCATCAGTAAAGTTAACCATTTCTCTAATAGAGCACTTGAGAGTTATATAAAGAGGTATGGATCATCTTATTATGATGTGTCCACATTATTGGCCACTCTATTTTGGAGCACTATACTATGTGCCCACCTTCTTTGTGGGTAAAATATGTTGTTTTAATGACGTCTATCTTGAGTGCATTGAATAATTTGGTCATGTAGAGGTTGGATTTTTATCAAGACCATGGTTTTGATGGTTGTTGGTTTTATGAAAGTACTAGTGAGTTTTTCTCCTCAATTTTCTTTAAATTGGATGTATTAGATGGAGGTCTTTTGTAGATGAGTATTGTTATGTTGCCAAAATGTTGTTAGAAGACTAAAGTGGATTGTATTATTGTAACAAAATGTCATTGGATGATACAAGCTTGAAGGGTACTTGTTAATGGGATTTGAAAGAGAAACATATTCAATAGGAATCATGATTGATATAGTATGACCAAACATGTTAATTTAAAATTTGATGGAGCATCTAAAGGGAATCTCGGTAGAACAAGAGCTAGTTATTTGTTGAGGTATAGTAGTGATTCCTTTTTAGTTGGAGGGGCACAATATCTTGGCTCTAAAACCAATAATGAAGAAAAATGGGAAGCACTTATTATTGGTTTAACTTCAGCTAATAAATAGAGATAAAGGTGGAAATCAAAGGGAGCTCCTAAATAGTAATCCAATGTTTGAAAAAGGGGGGTAGATGAAAGTTTATGTCGATGATGACTTGGATTAAAAGGTTTGCATATGTCAAATTCTTACACTACTTTTGTGAACAAAATAAATTAGTTAATATGTTCGTTAATAAGGGTGGTGATAGTCCTATACTTTCTACTATTGAGAGTAAGAAGAGGGGATTAAGAAGGCCTTAATAATAATCTTGTTATTGATAAATTAGGGCTCATTTAAAACAATGTTTTCCTTTACCTAATGGTTGATCTCTTATTATTTTGAAATGAAGGAACTCATGCATATGAATGATGTTTCATTGTGTAATAAATTATAGCTTTAATTTGTATTAGGTTGTGTCAATATATGTTGCAAGAATACAAAACTATCATGGTAGGGTGCTTCTAGTGGTTTCATGGGATATTATTTTATGGTGTGTAAGATTTTGGAGGTTTTGATTTTTTTTGTATTAGTTTGCATTTTATGGTATGGTATCAAAATATTTAAAATGGTAGGAAGGGGTGTTCACTCTCCCAAAGACCCACCCATGTGTGGACATACATCCAATTTCAATCTTAAGAAAAGTTTACATTGTTCTTTAGTCTATGTCCTTAATCTAGATAAGGCTATATTAGGTCTTGAAAAGGTGGAAGATGCATACCATTTTAAGCATACACCACTATTTTGGTAGATTTTTACAACAAATTAAAGCAGGTGGTTAAGAATGTTGACTTTCATCTTTACCTAGAGTAAACTCATTTCCTTCAACAATGTTGGGCATGAGGTATTTAGAAATTTGGTGTGAAAGGAGTCTCCTCCTTTTTGTCCCATGGAAATGAGTAATGAGATTTTAGTGGAATTTTTAATGCATTTAGTAGAAGTGTATATATTTTGATGGCTTTGTTTCAACATCTTCATTAGATAATTGATCGTTTTATATTCTCTCATCATAGTGAGGTTTTGGAGGCAAGGAGTGGATTATTTCTTATTTCCTTTGCCAATAATGCTCAACTTCATCCAATCAAGTGTGAAATATAATTGATTGTGTGTGCATTAGAGGTAGGGAGTGGATTATTTCTTATGTATTTTGCCAATAATGTTCCACTTCATCCAATCAAGTGTGCAAAAATAATTGATTTTGTGTACATGCCCTATTTGGTGATGCTTCCTTCATTGTCTTTCATTCCAAAGGTGTTGCAAGTTGTTGGGGAAGGTGTAGCTAACTAGATGAGAGAGTGATGATGTTTTATGAAGGGTGATGTTGAAGTTTTGAGTTGGTAGTTGTCTAAATATTAGGGTGTCATTTTTGTCATGGCTTAGGTTTCAATGGAGCACTCTACTAAGTATGTATACTAAATGTTGCTAATATATTCTCTATAGTGGTAGTATTTGGGTTAGTATTATTTTTAGTTTTTGTTGGTATGATTTTTTTTTGTTAATAATTGGCTCCACCTTTTATATGCATTTAGTACAACTTGTTGCCCATTGAGGGTTTTTTATGAGATTTTTTTTATATAGTTGTTTGTATCTTTTCTAGTTTGGGAGGAGACTCCTTAATGGAACCTCAAATCAATAATAAAAAATACAAACTTGAAGGGTCTCTTTGGTAGTAGAGTTTTTTAACCAAAGGGTTTATCCATGTAATTCTAATGTTATTTGTTTATTTGTAGTTTTCTAATTTTTATATGTTACTACATCCCATTATATCGGTTAAGTATTTGAATAATTGAATAGATAATTAAGATTGAACACTTAATATATTGCTTTTACTGTATTTTTTACTATATCTTCTAATATTTCATATTAGATCTATGGATTGGTTTGTCAAGGGGGTGCCTTTCTTGGAGTGTTATGAGTTTTTTGTGGTGCAGTGGGAAAATTTTATTTAGATTGATTACAAATTCATAGGTATTTTAGAATCCATGACAAGAAAATCCTAGATAGAGATTAAGAAGTTCAATGACATAGGCTATGAGCTTTAGAAGCTTCGGATAAATTTCTAATGGAGATTGAAATAAGTTGGACAAGAAAGTATGATTAACCATTTTATTATGTCATGCAAATTCCACCTTCTTGAATATCTTTGAAAAGGTTACCAGATATCTACAATGGAAAATATTAGGTGATATCTATCAAACTAAAATTCTAAAAATTAAATTATCTCAAAAACCATTTATATTCATTAAAAATGAAGGAAGGTGACTCACTTATCAAGAATTTGAATGATTTCAATTTAATTTTAATCCAACTAGGTTTAGTAGATGTTAAGATTGATTGGGAGGATAAGTATATTTTGTTGCTTTGCTCTTCTCTTAAATATTAGGAGAATATAACTGTTACAATTTGTGGTGGTTCTACAAAGTCAAATTTGGGTATCATTGTTGCCACTTTACTCAATGAAGAAATGAGGAGTAAATTTTTTGATGATGGTTCAAAGGATGCACTATATGTTTGGGGAAGGCCTAAGGATAAAGATGGATCTAAAGGGAAATAGAAGAAATTGAAAGATGGCTCCAAGTCAAAAGGATGGTCTGAAACCCTTGGGAAGAACAAAATGAAGTGTTGGAGCTACTACAACCAAGAACACATAAAGGAGGAATAAAAAAATAAGGAGAATTTTTTTTATGATTCCTCCACTAAAAAATCCTCTAATGATAATAATAATGATTCTTTATTTATTTATGTTAATGTTTCTAGTGATGACTAATTGTTTATTGATTTAGATTTTTCTTTCCATATAACTTTCCACAAGGAAGAGTTCCAATCTTAATCGAGCTTATGATGTAGGAGAGTTATTACTTAGTTATGATAGTTCACATCAAGTTATTGGTTTTGGGAAGGTATAGTTGTGTTCCATTGATGGTTCGAGAGTATATAATCTCAATGATGTTTTGCACATCCCAGGAGTTGCAAGAAATCTTCTTTGTATATCCAAGTTGAATTATTTTAGGGTGCAAGTGGCATTTGGAAAGTCTGGTTGCAAGTTGGCTAAATAAATTCGGTGATAGTGAGAGGCTCATGGTGTGGAATTTTATTTAATCTTGATGCTTCTATTTTTTATAGTTCTTCCATTGTAATAAATACTTCTAAAAATGCATATATGTTTTGGCACCAACATTTGGGCCACATTGGTGAGAAAGGTCTTCAAACCATGATTAATAAAAAGATGGTTGGTGGTTTTTTACAATTATTTTGATGAATTTGATTTATGTGAGCACCATGTATTTGAAAGGCATAATAGAGTTACTAAAGAAAAATATATTTTAGAAGTTACTCACTTAGATGTGTTTGGTCTAGTGGATGTTGATGCTATTAATAAATCATGATATTGTGTTTCATTTATGGATTATTACTTTAAGATACACATGGGCTGATTTTATTATATCTAAATTTCATTTTTTTTCTAAGTTTAAGGATTTTAAGGCATTGGTTGAGAAATAGTCAAATAATAAAATAAAGGTGTCAAGATCTGATAATGGAGGTGAGTATTACTTTAAATAATTTGATGATTCTTGTAGGCACTCAAGTATTGTGAGTTAAAAAAAATCCCTTATACACCATAAAAAATAGGGGTATATGGAATGAAACAAACCCTAGTAGAAAGAGCCAAAATCATGATAGTGATACACAATTAAATCAATGTGTTTAGGCTAAAGTTGTGAGTACTACTTGCTACTCAATCAATGGATTTTATTATTCAACTCTTGTTGATAGAACTCCTTATGAGATATGGATAGGTAAGAATATTTCACATTAAGGTTAGAGAAAAACAATCTAAGTTGGATCCCAAAGCTCATAAATATATATTAGTCAGATATGATGAGAATGTTAAGAGTTAAAAGTTTTGGAATCCTCTAACCTTGAAAATGATTTATTCTAGGGATGTGGTTTTTCAAGGAACTTAGAGTATTTTTATCTAGGATAGCCAAAGGAAAAAGGAAAGGAAGCAATGCATTTTGAGACTAAGGTCTAGAAGTAGGTAGATGTACATGTTGAAGAATAAAATGATGGATTTAAGTATGGAGAGGAAGAAGAGGATTTAGGTGAGAGTCATAAGTAGGCTGAGCATATAGATGAACATGAAGAATCCCTTGCTACACCCTTGAGAAGATGCAAAAAATAATAGAATCCAATTGACAATTATAGCCCACATATTTGTGTTGTGTATTTTATTTTTAAAGAAAGCAAGATACACAAAAATGGTTCTTAAACTAGTTGTAGAGGAGAGTGTTGTGAAAAATTTAGATCTTTACAATTACAAAAAGGAGGAATGCATATAAACATAAACATAATCATACCACAATAGTGGCTTATGTGGAGAAAACCATTTCGAGATAAAAACCCCACATTCTTAAGCAACCCAATGTATTATTTAGTAATCTAAACAGTTATAATACACTTGTAGAGAAAGTCTTTACAGGAATTTTAGCAACTTGAGATATGGAGTAATTTCATCAATATAACAATTAATATTAAATCACTACTAAATACCTTCATCTCAAGCACCGTATAAATAGGAGAAGTAATACATCAAACCATTAAATGGTAATTACAAAACCATGGACTATAACTACCCAAAAATGTGGCACCCAAACACCTAGTTAGAAAACCAACACCCAAATCCCAAGATGAGTTCACATGCTAAAATTAATATATTACTTCTACTTGTTATAAGTGCATCATGATCCAATCACAAACTTGGGTGTTATAACATTGAATCATGAAGTTTATAGAAACCTATTATCTACTCCTAAGCTACTAGTTAAAATTTTGTTCATTTTGAGTATATGGAGGCTCAAGGTTTTCATGACCAATGCCTTATTTGGGTTATAGATTCACATTCAACCATCAATATAATAGACAAGAAACAACAACAAAGGTATCATACCTAGCAACTAGATCTACTTAATAATCCTTCTCCAAATTTACTAGCATTCATATACAACAAGAAATGGGCCAAATTACAAATAATGACTTCCAACATGCATTAAAGTGTTGAGACACTTATTAAACTTTTGTTACAATCACATTCGCAAATGTGGTAAGGAAAAATTTCATGGGGAGGAGATTTTTCCACACCTCTTTACCTAGAAATTTTCTGAAATACCAACAACTAGCCTAGGAGACACCTGGTTATAAAATATTTTCTTCAAATTGCTACCTCTCTACAATTTCTAGAATGAAAGATCCTAGATGGTGAATGAACTAGAAAATTTGAAACCTTGTAATGCTCTTTACACCTTTTTTCAGTGCAAAGAAGAATGACCAACCCCTTTGATGTTGAATTAATTTGTATTTATAGTTTTCAAGCATGCAAAATTTGTGACCAATGAAAGAGGGTATGCAAATCTATATTAAACTAGGAAATCCTTCAATCAGTATTCTAGAGGATGCCTATACCTATTAAGCATTATTTTCCCTTGAATCACATTTGAAATCATGCCCAAATGTGCTTGAGTGTACCCAAGAAGTATGGAGAAATTCTCTTCTTTGAGTTGCAAATTTCCTTTGCATTAATGGTGACACTGGGTTTTGGTATGTAGGGCAAGGAAGAGTTCACAAAATCCACTAGACCAATGGCTTGGAGATCAATTGAGGATCATCAAGGATTGAAACTCTAACCACCACATTAGTGGTTGCATGGGCATCTTGATCTCTAATCATTGTTGGAATTGCATGTCAATCCATGCCTTGAAGGTGAAAAGTTATTTCTAGGCTAAAAATTTGATTGGGTATTTGCAAGGTCTTATCACATCATTAATGGCAACTTGGGTCATACAAGGAGTTAGGTGGGAGTGAATAGTGCAAAACACAAGATTTTCAAATTTATGGAAATTAGGGGTCAAGGGTTGGGGATATCTCATAACCCATACCACTTTTGGGGATTATGGGTTGGGTGTATGGCATACTGCATGCTTTTAGAAAATGAATAATAGTATCTTTGCATATTTGATGTTGAAAGGACATGAAGGAAGATATCAACATTTGTGGATCAAGGGTACCAATGAATTAATCTCTTTAAGGTATAAAAATGGTGGGGAGCCCAAACTTACAATCTCAATTAGGGGTAAAAGCATAGAGTTGTGTCACACTTTTAGCCAACTAAATAGTTTCGAGCAAAATTGTTTCGACCTAAATAGTTTTGCTCAAACCTGTTTCGCTCGAAACCATGTGGCCTATACATGGCACATAGAGTTTTGAGCAAACCCTTTCACCCGAAATCATAAAATTTGAATTTTTTCCTTTGTTGCATCAAAATGTAGCTTATTTTATGTGTGGGGTTTCAGTCAAAACCATTTCTACTGAAATTGTCTGTGGCATCTTAGTTGGCAACTAACTCAACTTTTTTCATAATTTTTTAAACTTTCAACTTCAACTAAGTATTTCTTTAGTAAGAATGTTTTTTTTTAAAGAAAAATACCCTTTTGTAGAGCTCAGAGTGGTGAATGCAAATATGATTTTTTTAAAAATATATTTTATTTTTAAAATAATGCAAGTAGATTGTTAAAGTTAAAACAGAGGCTGATTTAGAATTTTTTTTTAAAAAATAGTAAAACATATTAAAAAAAATTGAAAAATATATGATGCACTAGAGGAGAGAATCCTCTTCAAAAGGGTATAATTTTTTTTGAAAATGATTAAAAAAATATACAATAGTTGATGTCAAATGGAAACTATCAAATTCTGATAAGTTTGACTTTAAAATGTTATTATGAGAAAAATATACATCAAAATTTCAATTTTTTTCCATGCACTAGATATTGAAGTTACCTATTGGAGAAAAAAAATTAGGGGAAAATGAAGTTTTTTTCTATTTGTTTCTTGACGTCAAGTGAACGTCACTTTTTTCTGAAATTTTCAAAATTCCAAAATCTTCTCTTAAATTGAAAAAAAAATTAAATTTAAAAAATCTAAAAATTTACATGAGTAAATTTCATCAATATTTCTACATTTCTTTAGTTTACATCATTTTGAAATTCAAAACATAAAGACCACTTTTATGTGGTCGAAGTTCAAAACTTTTTTTTGTTGTTGGTTGATTCCTTTATAAAGTGTGACAGGTTTGTACTTTTACCCTTAGGTTTAATACAATGAAAAGTGTTAGGGATCGAGAGTTAGGGTATTGTATACCATCTACCAAATTCAAAGTATTCTTGCATCTCCAACTCTAAAAATTATATAGAAGCAAAAATCAAAATTTGGGCATCGTTGATACCAAGGAAAAATTACCTAGGTAAAGGCATGGTTGACACCCCAATGTCAAAGGGAACTTGGGGAGTTAAGGTTTGGAGGGAAAGAATGCAAGTAGGTCAAAGTCTAAAACTTTGACAAGTGCAAGGGAAAATATTGAGGCTTGGAAGAAATGAATGTCTAGAAGGAAAACTCTAAAATTTTGGTTGGAAAAGTTAACAAAGGTGGGAATGGATGAAAAGTATGTCAGAATAGGATAGTATGATATCCTAGAAAGGAAAAAGGAATGAGGTATGTTGGGTGGAAAAGCATACCAAGGCAAACTCTAAAACTTTGACATTCAACACAATCCCTAGAAATTTGAAATTAAAACCTTTACATTTAAAAATTTTGAGACCTTTGCAGCTTCTAACATATTGATAGGTACATGGAAAATGAAAAAACAAGCCACTTTGGTTGAATTCATAAATGAATATCCATACAAATATTTCTTAAAATAAGGTCAAGAGACAAATAATATTTTGGACTTAGGAAAAAATTTGACACTACTAAATTGAGTCCCAATACTTTGAACCTTAAACTCTTTAAACTTGTAGAAATTCCTTAAACTCTTTGAACTTGTAAAAGACTGACAATAAATAAGGGTCGTTAATGGTGAATAATTCAAGATAATTAAATATCAAAACTCTAAGGATAGATAATGGTGGATAATTATGTTCAACAAAGTTTGATTTTTTTCTGCAAGGATAAGGGTAGGGGAAAATATGAAATAGCTACTTACACTCCTTAATAGAATAGTTTCAAAAACACATGAACAATATGATGATGGAAAAGGATAAGAATATGCTTAATGGTTTAGAGTTAGAGCAAAATTTTGGGTAAAAATAGTTACTAGTATGTGTTATCTTATCAATCAATATCTTACATTGGCACTAGTTGATAAGACCCCTAAGGAGGACTTCAAGGGAAAGAATCCCTCACTTTGACATCTAAAGAATTTGATTGCAACACATTTATGCATGTGCTTTAGGAGAAGATATCCACATTGAATTTCAAAAGAGAAGTATATCTTCATTGACTTCATCGACTTTGGTGAAGTTGTAAAAAGCATACAAGCTTTGGAATCCTAAGACAAGGAATATAGTTTATAGTTAAAATGATATATTTAGAGATTAGATTTTATCTTATTGAGTGACATAGAGAAGAACTAAAAAATGAGGTGAATCGTTATCAAAAATTGATAAAATTGTACCTAAGGTTGAGACAAAGGTTCAAGAGGCACTTATAGATGGATCTAATGTAGATGAGATTTTAGAGGAAGAACCTCATATAACAATAGTAAAAAAATCTACATAGAAAATGAGAGAACTTAAAAGGTAAATCCTATCATTTTTTTGTTTTATTTGCTAATGATGATGAGCCTAGAATTGTGGAGGTAGTTGAAGATTTCAAACAAAATTAAGTCTTGGAAGAGGACCATGGATGAGGAGATGAATTGTTTAAATAAAAATAGGACTTGAGAGTTGATTTAATTACCTAAAGAAAGGAAACTTGCTGGTTGAAAATGGGTCATTAAGAAGAAATTTAGTTCTAAATTTCATTAAGAAGAAATTTAGTTCTAAAGGAAATTTAGAAAAATATAAGGCAATACTTGTAGCGATAGTTTCTCCCTACTTGCAAATATAAATTCCATTAAAAAAATTATTTGTAATTGTTGCACATGATCTTCAAATTGAGCATATGGACGTTATGAAAACCCTTTTTTATGGAGATCTATAGGAGAAAATATACATGACAACTTGCACATGGTATGGAAAAAAAGTAATGAAAAGATGGTTTGCAAGTTGAAGATGTCTCTTTATGGCTTGAATTAGTAGCCCAAAATGTGGTATCAAATATTTGGTACATATGTGATAAAGTTGGGGTTTGTTAAGGAAAAATCTAGGTGAACTGCAATAGTGAATCCCACTTGTGGGACATCGCATTTTTTAACTCAGATGGAGGTCAAAAGTTGAAAACACTTTCGTTCAAAGGTGGACCTCCATTTGAAGGTTTAAAATGTAAAAAAAAAGTTTAAACTAAGGTAATTTCCTAAAATAGAACAAAGAGACCTTCATTGTTTAGAATTGGCAGAAATGGCATAACTTCTAACAAAGGTACCTTTGTTCAGCCCCAAAAGTGACCTTTCCACCTTAGGCCTCAGATTTTTCTCAAAAAAAAAAAAAAATGGTTTCAATCTTGGGTTGGACCAACAAATGGAATGAATATGAAAAGAATGTGCAAGATCATAGCACTCGAAGTAAGCTTTCTAATGAGTATAATATTAAATATATTTAATTTGATTATTATATTTATTTTTTATTTTCTAGTGAAGATAGGTTTTTCAACAATTGTGAAGGTCTTTGTTGCACACACATGAAAAAATAGTAAAATAGATAATTAAAAAAATTGAAAAATAATTGTCCTCTAGATATTGATATTCTTATTTCAACAACAAAAAAAATTAATTCGGACGAATATAGAAAAAGATGCGATACCGAATGAACCTATCTGAATTATAGCTTATCTCACTTCAAAAAGATAAAAAATAAATTATGCAACAAAAAATTATAGAAAAATATTCATGGTGTGGATATTTGTGTTATGAATCTATGTTTAAAAATTTATAATTTTATCCTTCCTACAAATAAAGTTATGCTATACCAAATAAACGCCACTTTTTAAAAATATTGTTAACTATAAAATAAAATAAAATAACTTATTAAAAGTTACATTAAAAAAAGATAAATTATTTTTATTTTTTTAAAATATGTTTATGATCTATGAACAAAATCTCAAAAATCACTAGTTCAAGTCATCTTCATATTCTTAACGATTTAGTTGTTACATGTGTTAGAAAGTGAAATTTTGGTGAAAAATGTTTATTTCAATGTCCTACTTTGGCCAAAAAATGGGACACACTATTGTAGGATCCCCCATCTTATTATTGTAAATAATAATTGTATTGTTATCATTTTATATGTCAATGGTAATATGTAATAACAAGAATATGGTTAGGGTGCTTAAATCTTAGATTTCATCATAGTTTGAAATGAAGAATTAGAGATTGCTAACTTCATATAGGCTATGGAGATTAGGATGGATCAAGTCAATAGAAAAATTTGGTTGAGTCAAAAGAAGTATGTTAAATAAAATTGCACTTTTCAGGATCCATAATTGTAAGCTAGTGAGTGTTTGTATTCCTATGGGAATAAAGTTGATTGTGAAACAATGTCCTAAGATAAAAGGATGGGATAGAGAGCATATATCATGTTCCATATGCTAGTGTTGCTATAAGCCTTATGTATGCAATAGCTTGTATAAGACTAGATCTTTCCCAAGTAATGGGAATGTTAAGCAAGGTTATACCTAATCTAAGAAAATATCATTGGATTATAGCAAAGAGGGTTTCTAGATATCTTCATGGAACTTAGAAGTATTCTATTTGCTACCAAAGAGGACCTAATATGGGCAAGTTGTTAGAAATACATGGTTTTCCTAATACATATTAGGATGGGAGACATTGATAGTAAGAGACCTACTAATTATTATGTGTTCAATTTATTTATTGGTGTTAGTTGGGTGAGCAAAAAGACAAGTTATTGGGACTAGTATAAAGCTCTTATAAAGTTATTGTGTCAAAATCAAAACTACCAATCACAAAAGGGGCAAGATTGGGAAAAAAGAAAATGGTGAAGTCATGCTAACATCAATAGATGCTAATGGAATATTCTACACATGGATGAAATATTCTCTCCCAACCCTAAAACTAAAATTGTTGTTTTTTTAAACTACCTTTCTACACTCAAAATTCTCTTAGATCCAAACTACAAAATTGTCATCATACGTTGAAAGTAGTTTGGGATAGTTTTTTTAAGGGTTGGATATTTCTTGAATATCTTATTGCGATGGAGAAAGGCAACAGGGGTATATATTATTGACAAGAGTATCACCAACCAAAGATCTAGAGGAATTATTATAAAATATTTACAAAACTCTACTCCTAACCTCCATCTCAAACACCTAATATATAGGAGATACAAAACCTAAAACTATCAAATGGTAATTAGGAATCCATGAGCTAAAAGCACCCAAAAGTAACACCCAAACTATCCCCCAATCAAGGATACCTTATTAAATGTCATAACATGAATCATAAGCTAGTCAATAGATGTAACTTCCCTTTACAACTCTTTATGCGTCCAACAATTTTTAAATTCTATAGGTTATTACTTTTGATTGTTGGTATGTGGCGACAGATCATGCTATACTATACACCTCGGCATGTATCCTCGCTGGGGTCCAGGGTCAGGTTGGGCCCCGGGCAGGGATTCAGGGGCGGCAACCCCTGAGGAAAAAAAATTCTCATTTTTTTCGCGTCATTACCGAAAAAGAAAAAAAATGACTTTGTAAAACCCTAATTCTGGAAGCTTCTAAAAAGCTTGTTATAAGGGGTTGGGATGGGGGTTATAGTATGTAGAAAAAGGTGATTATTCACGAGATTGTAATATGTTTTGCATTGGATAATAAAATCATTGGATGGCTGCAGTTTTGTGGATGTAGCCCGGATTGGGTGAACCACGTTAAATTATGTGTTGTCTTGTTCCTGCTATAATTTTTTATGTTTTATTTCTTTGTTTTATTGATCAAATCTACATTTAACTATTAGATATATGCCTTCTAACCCTAACATTGATTTGGTAGGCCAATTGGATACTTTTTAATAAAAAAAAAGGTATTCAAAGAGATCTACTCAATAAATGAAGCAACAAATATTTTTTTTGCCAAAAACCAACTCTACAACCCTTTTTTTTCTATTTTATATTCAAAAATTGCACTTTTTATAATCTTAACATTAGGAGCAAGGTTAAAGCACCTTTGCCAACATTTTGCTCTAGGAACTTTATTATTATTGCAAACATACATAGATTGTTAGACAAAAAACAACTCCATATACTCTACAACAAAATGGAGTGAAAAAAGAGGATGAGTAGGACTTCAATGGACAAAGCTAGAAGCATGTTAAGCAGTGCTAATCTTGAACATCATTTCTAGGTTGAAGTATTTTACACTACTTGTTACCTAGTTAACAAGTCTCTCACTTTTGCTCTAATTGACAAAACACCTTACAAGGCATGGACAAGAAACAACTATTGATTTCTCATTTTTAAATTTTTAACAGTGAGACGTATGTTCATATTCCTAAGAAATACATTTTATGTTTGATTTTAGGGCTAACAAGTGTGTGTTTTTTGTGGTTTTTAATGAAAACATTAAAGGTTATAAGCTTTAGCATCTTGTATCAATGAAATGTTTTATTTTAATGATGGTGTTTTTAGAGAGCTTGGGATGTTTAAAATAATGAACAACCTCCTGGGAAACCTAACAAAATAGTGCATTTTGATATTAAGCATGATAAATAGGAAGATGCACACACATAACATAGGGATGGATAGAATGAAGAAGGAAAAGTTCAAGTTACAATGAGGAACAAGGGGAGTTTGTTGTTACATCACTTCAAAGGTTCATGAGGCAATGTAATCCAATTGAAAAGTATAGCCCTTCTAATGACAATTGTGTATTGTTTTATCATGTACCAATAATGAATCTAGATATGTGGAGGAATCTTTGTATTCAAATGAATGTGAGTCCTAGTTAGAGGCAATGAAAGATGAAATAGATTCATGATAAATATGACACATGGGATCTATGTTGTGTCCAAGGAAAGGAAAGCCATTGGATGTAAATGAGCATTTATAAATAAATTTGGAGATGGCAAGTTGGAGCGACACAAAACCCAATTAGTCGCAAAGTGTTACTATTTAAGGGAGTGAATTTTAGTGAGATTTTTTCTCTTGTGGCTAAACTAACCTCTATTAAATTAATTTTATCTATTGCTACTACTTTTGATTTAAAGGAGCAAATGGATGTAAAAGCAACTTTCCTACATAGGGATCTTGATGAGAAATTTATTTATGAAACAACTTGATAATTTCATGGTGAGGGGAGAAAAACACTTGGTTTGTAAGTCAAAGAGATCTTTGTATGTTGAGAATGTGGACTTATGTGAAAAGGGTTTTGAAATATCTATGTGAGACTTCTAACCATCGTATTTGTTATCATGGGTCTAACAATGTGGGCAATGCCCCTAGCAAGGTCTTTGAAGGCAATGCACAAAGCCCACACCACCAAGCCCAAATTAAAGCCTTTGAAACCACACAAACCTTCATCTCACATGCCATTTCAACAATTTTATCACTTAAAGGTGAAATTAGATATTTTAAAATGACTTTTTTTCCTTTGGGATACTCCCTGAATCGATTTGCAAGCAAGTGAGCATCAAAATTGAAGTCAAAACTTGTAGATTTGGGTCCCAAATTGCACACCCTAAATTGTCACCATGTGCTGAAAATTCTTAAAATACTGGAAAATTACCTGTAGGTAAAAAAAAATGAATTTATAGTGATTTGGGTGAGCAAAAAATTGTAAGTTTCACAAGTTAATCACAATTTTTTGCAATTAAAATTGTCTGAAAACTTGATAACGAGTTTTGTGGCTAGTAACTTGTTGAACCTATTGGCTTGTGAGGACTCACAAATTTTGCAAGTACCCAAAGAGTTTTGTAACTATGAGATAATATATAGGGCTTTGCTGATTCTAAGTGGGTTGAGTATCTAGATAGAAGGTTCCACAAGTGGTTATATTTTTACTTTGTTTAGAGAAGCAAGTAGTTGTATGAGCAAATAACCTACAATCATGTTGTCCACAAATGAAAATTGGATGTGACAATCGAAGTGTCATTTGTTTGGCTAGAAACCCAATGTATCATTCATGCCTTCATGAAACACATTGATATTCAGTATCACTTGCTTCAAGAAATGGTTGAGAGTGGTACAATCATGTTATAGAAAGTAGACACTTAAAGAATGTTGCAAATTCCCTCACTAAGCTAGTGAGCATGAAAAAAGTTCAATTGTTGTAGGCAGGCCATAGGCCTCATATCTTCTATAAATCAATTTTATATTACCATTAGATTTCAATGTTGTGCTAAAAAGCCAACGCACCGAGAAAAATGCAAGTGACTTAGCTTTGCAAGCACATGAAACATGGATGGACAAAGTTGAAGCAAAGATTATGCACAACAACAGCAGGTTTAGCTTAGCTTTACAATAGGAATCCATTGTGCACCATTGACATTAGCTACATGGTATGTCATGTCATTTGTGTATTATGCAACTTGATTAAAAGAGTGTTTACCAAAACAAGCCAAGCAATAGAATAAATCCCATACGAATACAAATTACATTACAAAGAGACCATACCAAAATACGTACACAAAATAACAAACAACGATGCCCATATATGTTCAGAAAACAACTCTAAAGGCTCTTTTTCCCAGATAGGGCCACATGAGAGTAATAGAGCCTCCCTACTAGATTTTTGCATTACCAAAATCAAGAACTGCAAACTATCTAGAGAAAGAAAAAAAGTTAAATTACAGAAATGACCAAGTTAGTAAATGGAAACAGCTTGCTTAAGATGACGACAGGAGTTCTCTTAACACATTTACACATTCAAATAAGAAAGAAAATGACTCAGAAATGTTCCTCATCAATTCAGCTATAAATGACCTATAAGATAAACGGAAGAAAAACAGTCACCCCAACCGCAAGGAGAAAAAATATTTCAATTCAGATATAAATGACCTATAAGATCAAAAAAGAAAAATGTTCACCCTAAACACTGGAAGAATGTGCCAAAACAGCAACTTGAACAAACTATGGACACTGGCATGCAGATTCAAATAAGAAAGAAAAGCCTCAGAATTGTTTTCTGTCAATTCAGAGAAAAATCTATAAGTAAAAAAAGGAGAAAGGATTTGCCCAGAACACAAGGAGATCAAACCAAAATAGCTAGCTCGAACGAACTATTAATACAGAAAGTGAGAATAGTAGGTCACCTTGTAAAATAACTAAAATCTCTTGGATCTTGATAGGGTCATTGTAAGATCACCTCAATTAAACATAAAGATAGAAAGGCGTTTAACTATCAACCACTTGAAGGAATCTGTTTTAAGCATTGGATCATTATATTGACTGAACATTGAATAGATGAGAATTCTGATACCATATATAAGGTGGCACTTCATCTCAAAGAAAGCTCTCGTCAATCATGCTATTTACTTGAAGGTAGCAATGCAAGTGTAATGCTTCCTGATGCCACTGTCAGTCACAACCTAAGCCTCAAGGTTCACATTCATGTTCAAATTTGGTGAAGATAAAACTCAGAACAAGTTTGTCCACCAATAAAATTCAAGAAAAAAATTCTTGATTAAATTCAACTATTAACGAGGCTGCTGAACTCTGATACCTTCAGTAAATACACACAAATGCAACGTTGATGTCAATGAGGATGCTGCTGTAGGTGAGTTTCTGAAAATGTCAATTAATCCACATGCGGAGGACTCAGGAAACAGTAGCAGATACAAACTTTCAAACAGGAATAGGCACTGAACAGAGATTGCTGAAAGCAGATGAAAGCATTCTACAAACACAAACAATAACCGCTGGAAACAGATGGGTGTTTTTGCAGTTTGTTTGGCAATGCTTTGTAGAAAAAATATTAAAACCCTAAATTTAAAACATGTTTTCCAAACAAGCTTTATAATATTTTCCTTAAAAAATCGTATGTCAGCATAAATATGAATTTAATAATGATTTTGAAAAAAAATTTAAGGCTTTCTAAAACGTTAGCTGGATCTCAAATTTCTACAATAAAATTCAGCCAACTCTGTGATTTAGGTCACAACAATGTGTACTGCTAATTCACATTAGTAAAATTCTGGGGCACTCAAAATCAATAGCCAAAATAAAATTCAAACTCAATTTAGACAGTTATTTTGGTGATGGAAATGTCATATGTTTTAATGATCATGATATGACTGAACATTTAGCTGGTATGAATGATTATGTATTTATTCCCCTACACGTTCAAGTCAAAAAAAAAAAAAAATTCTATATTGTGTTTCTTGAAATTCAAATAAAAATGTATGGTACCTTTTCTTCACCACAGATAGAAGTGTAATTGAAGAAACTCAATTGTGCTCTCAACATCAATTTTAATTATATTCAAAAGTCTAAATTCGAAAGCACATAACTCTAGAGTAAAGATAAATCAATAGAACCAATGAGCTATTCATTGAAGATATAAGAGCATATTATCTCTGCACACGGCCTTTGCATGTGGCATATGTTTTACATTGCACACTATTTATCACGCAGCAATGACTTTGGCAGGGATACAGAAAAATGTTAAAAACAGAGGCAAAATCAATTATACAACACAATGAAAATTCCCGTGAACCTGTTCATTTACACTCCAGAGAAATCTGGTCTTGCCATGAAATTTTCCTCTTTTCTGGGATTGCTGTGACAAACACATTGGGTCTAGTTGCAAAAACAGATGTCTTCAGAGCACTAACCAATCCAACATTGCTATTGAATGGCTTCTGCTGGGCATGCTGATCAGAACCGTTAGTCCTGAATTGCTCCCAAGATGCAGGATTTTTTGTTGAATCCAACAGATTCTGCACATATCAGAAAAAAAGAAAAAATTATTTGAAATTTTTAACTACACACTCAAACCAAATATACAGTAGTCGGCTAGTCAAAATCCCTTACATTCTTATGAGTCGTAATAAAAAATTCTGGCTTAGGGGCTCCGGACGCAGGCTTTCCGTTGTAGCCCGTCGGCTGTGCAATGACAGAAGCAGTCTCGTTCTCTCTGGGAATGGAAGGAGTTTCTTTCAGCTTCTTCAGTCTTCTTCTCAAGAATCTGAGAAAGAATGGCAATAATAGATTCAGAACCCTAGCTCTCGTTATTCTACCACATATTTCACAACCCATTAAAGGTAACCCTAACTGCAAACAGATCCGATATTTACCAGACTTCACAATTCATTAAAGGTAACCCTAACTGTAAACAGACGAGAAAACTTGAACACAGGGTTCTCTATTTCTAACCTGACTTCCGCTAACAGAGTCGCTTTTCTGATTTTCGCTGATTGCACCCGACCCTTTAACGCCGCAAACTCCTGGAATTTTCACCACAAACAAAATCAATAAAAAGCAAATCTCTGAATCAAACCCCGGATCTAAAACATACGGCCGAAACTTAATCAAGAGAAAACACAGCAGAAATTTCAGAAGCGAGGGTTTGAAAACCTTACATCTTGAAGTAGAAGATAATCCTGCATGAGGCTCGCATGCTTGGCGTCCACATCATGGGGCACCAGAGCGCCGACCGCCGCGCGCTTCCTCGACATGCTTTCCAGCGGCCGTAACCACACCACGCTTGACCAGGTTTAACAAATTAGGGATCGAAAACCCTCACAAATAAACCCGACTTAGGGCTTGCCGTTTCTGCAAGATGAGGAAAAAATAAAGAGACAGCGATGGGCAGTTGCATCGGGCAGGGCAGAGAAATGAAACGTAACAGAAGCAGTACCAGACACAATACAGGCAGGCAGACATGCACCAGGGCAAGGGGGGGTAAAAAAAAAGCAAAAGCATAAAGATGCCATTGATTGGATGTAGGAGGGAAATGTAATGTCGTGCGGTGGACAAGATTTTTCCCGGGGAAAGCGGTTGGGTTGAAAACCATATGAGCTGTTTGGTCTGACCTCAACTGAAGGTGATATGGCAAACACCCACTTCCACTTGTTTTGGTGTACCGGCCCTCCCGCAATAACTATTCTGTGTAAAATCTCGCTGTCTACTGCTACTCATTCGCTTCCCCTTCTCTCCTTTTTTGTTTCGCCTTCACCTCATTCGGGAATCGGGGTAATCTTTTTTCTTGGGAGGGACGCAAGGGCGACATTATTTTTTCGTATTTGTCGCAGTCCAAGACAGCCAATAATATTACGCAACAACAATTGCAGAGGAGGAACTGAATTTTTTCAAAATTGAAAATTTCAACGGCCGTGATTTGCTCTGTGGGCGCGTTGAAGACGGGATTAAATGTCACGTCGTGCGCCCTGCTCAGATGATGGGCTTCTTTTATTCGGGAGTGGGGGCCGGGGCTGCGTGTGAAGCCAAGGCATCTTTAGGTGTAGCAGAGATATCTGAGATATTCAGCCTCCATTTATACACACATGCCTATAAAACAATATTCAGCGTCAGTTTTCCCGCTAATGTGAAAGGGATCCAAGAAAGCCCCGAAAACAATGGTTAAAATGCTGTCCCCTGCTGAAAAATACCATTCAGTCCCTGCTGGAAAACACTGTTCAGTCGCTGCGGGAAAATACTTCTCAGTCGCTGGAATTGTCTTTATCTCCCTATACCAAAGCACTTTTAGATATTCTCTCATCAGGTTGAACTTCAAAGTATTGTCTTTAACCTAAAAGTTCATACCCTTCACTTCTAAACTTTCACTTCATATCACTCTTGACACTTAGTGTAAATAAATTGTTGTAATGCTTAATTTGATTTTGTGTGCTTGAACTCAATTTTAAATTTATTAGTCGATAGGTTACATATGGTGTGAAATTTGAGTCTGAAACAAGTCTCACATCTTTAAACTACTGTTGGGCTATTGAAAAATAAGTTTTAGCTGTCGTTTAATGGTAAATCCGCTGCCATTTAATGGTAAACCGGCTGCCATTTAATGGTAAAAGCCTCCAAAATCTCACTTATGATGTAAAAGCGAGATAAATATTGATTTTTCAACTAGATGGGAACATTCTATTTCCATTTGCAATGTCTTTTGTCAATTTGGCGGCAACTTTCTTTTTTCATTTGCATTGCTTTATGTTTTAAATTTGTATGCAAATATTTCAATATTAGATAATATTTAATTTATTTAAGAAAAAAATCTAGATTTGTGTAAGTTTATTTCATTCCATTATTTAGCACTTATTATTAATTGTTTAATTAGCCACATACAACTAGAATTTGCAACACATGGCATCCATACCCATCACAAACACATACTCTCTAACATATTAACATACATATAGTTTTCTATCAGTATAATCCTTGAACCTCCTTTAGGTGCAAGTGCTAGTTATTTAGTTTTCAATTATAATTTGTGATAGTTATGATCGATCTAATTTTCTAGTTCTTTAGTTCTTTCAGACTAGGTTGCATATTGCAATTGTGTCTTTAGATTGTGTCGGGTCACATCAATATCTAGTTCATCAAATTTAAAACTTAATTCTCTTGTCGCCAAAACTAATTTTATCAAAATTTTGTTGAGACATAAGATTAACAAATACAATGAATGCATAAGCAAATAGTGAACAAATCCAATTAATTGATTAGGGTAACATGTAATTAACATGAAAAAATAGGGGTTGATCCCACAGTGCAACAGTTAAGTTGCAAGGATAGCAGTTAGGTTGTCCAAGGTTCAAATCCCACGATGGTTTGTGGGAATACTCGTTGGTGAGGGTCAGTGGGTCAGGTTGGCAATAGGTTGGGTGGTAGAATCGGCGAGTACTCAAGACACCCGACAGATGGCAGGAGTAATAATGGAGGAGTGGCAAATGGACGAGGTACAAAGGTTGAAGGTGCCAAGGAGGAAGGAGGGAGGAGAGGAGGAGGAATGGAGATATCGGGGATGAGGTCCCCCGTATGTGGCCTCACTAGTTCATAGCTCCAATCAAAAGCGTAGGGTGTTGCCCCTTAGCAGTGATTTACCGAACAAAAAAAAGAAACATGAAAAAATATGTAGAAGCATATATCAACAAATTCAAATCAGCAAACCATAAGAATGTCATATATATGTAGAGAAACCCTTCCAAGAAAGAACTCTACCACTAAAGTGGCTTGTACTAATAAAAACAAATCTACAATATCAATATAATCTACTCAAACTCTCTAATTTGACAATATTATGATCACATAATAATATTTCACCCAAAATAGTATTTCACCTGTAATAAACCGTAACTTAGCTTCTATTACATATGCTCAATATATATACGAGTATGTGCAAAGAAATAAAGGACCAAAAAGGGGCCTTAAGCTTTTTTTCTATAATTAGGAAAAAATGATCTTGGATGAGAAATTGAAGATATTTAAGCTCAAAATTTGAAGATGCAACAAGAACACGAGTTGTAGTGATCTGAATCTACTTTTTGAACATTTTTTTTTTAAATGGTGTAGATGAAGGTGTTCAAATGGGGGGCCACACAAAGTGCTCATGTTTTTATCAAAATAAATTGTGTGGTCCCTCTAAAATATTAACCCTTTTAGTATTTAATAAATCGCTTTAGTAAAAACATAGCTAATACCATGTAGTTTATGTTCAATTTTTCTGCTAATTTTTAATAAATATGTGTTTTTATTAATTTTCAAAGTGGACACATCTCAAAAAATGGAAAATTGAGCATGCTCCCTCCTAAAAAAATTTAAAAACTAATTAAAAATCAAGTTCTTTTTTTGAATGTGCAAAAAATAAAGTCTGGTTTTTGAAAATGTAATTTGTTTCAAATTTTGATGAATAAGTAAAAAATGAGATCAAAAATATCATACGTAGGTTTTTGACAAAAAATGGAGACACTAGCAAAAGAAATTAAAGATCAAAACCTTAAAATATTTGAAACGTAAAAAAATTATTCGGTTAGAAAGCTAAGAGGGAGCTCGACTTTACTATGTTATTTTTTTATTTTGACATTGAAAAACATGCAAATCTAATGGAGAGCATGCTCGACATTGTGTCATTTTTTTAGAATTTGTCAAAAACATGTTTGTGATCATTGAATGTCCAAGGAAAATCTAACCCTAAGGGTTGGAAATTCCCAAAGCACGCAAAAACGTGAGCACATTATAATGTGCTCACATTTCTATGCAAGTAAAATGCATCCAAAATCCTTCTCTTTCTCTTCACAAAAATATGAGCCCACTATAATGTTATTGCATTTGTGTGAAGAAAAACTATCTCCCCCCTTGTCTCACCCTAGACCCTCCCCCCTCTCTCTCTCTTTATTTCACACTCCCCTTTCCCTCTCTTTGTTGCATTATATATTGTATCTCCCCTCTCAACCTCTCCCTCCCTCTCTCTACTTCTCTCTCTCCCTCTCTCTATACTATATATTGTATCTCCCCTCTTCCCATCTCCCTCCCTCCTTCCCTCACTATTTCTATCTCTCTATCCCTCTCTTTCTAGATCCCCTATCTACCTCTCCCTCCCTTCCTCCTTCCATCACTAACTCTCTCTTTCTCTCTCTATTGTATTGTATATTGTATCTCCCCTCTCCCTCTCTCTCCTCTCTACCTCTCCTTCCTTCCCTCCCCTCACTGCTCTCTCTCTAAATTCTTCATGGTTTAGGGTTTATGATGGAGGGTTCAATATTGAGGGTTTAGGGATTAAATTTAATTTTTAACATTTTAGTGTTAAATTATTAATGTTAGCTTTTAGGGTTTAGGGTTTAGTGTTTAGGTTTTAGGATTGGTGATGAAGGCTTGAGCATTGAGGGTTTAGGGATTAAATTATTTTTTGGGGTTTTAGTGTTAAATTATTAATGTCAGATTTTAGGGTTTAGTGCATAGGGTTCAGGGTGCAGGGCCAAGGTTTACAGTTTAGGGTTGATGATGGAGGGTTGAGCATTAAGGGTTCAAGGATTAAATTTATTTTTTAGGTTTTACTATTATATTATTAATGTTAAGTTTTAGGGTTTAGCATATAGGGTTTAGGGCATAGGGTTTACGATTTATGGTTTAGGGTTGATGATGTAGGATTAAGCATTGAGGGTTTAGCGATTAAATTTAATTTTTTAGGTTTTAGTGTTAAATTATTAATGATACATTTTAGGGTTTAGCATATAGGGTTTAGGTTTTAGGGCCTAGGGTTTGGGGTTTACAGTTGATAAGGGAGGGTTGAGCATCAAGGGTTTAGGGATTAAATTTAATTATTTAGGTTTTACAATTATATTATTAATGTCAATTTTTAGGATTTATTATTTAGGGTTTAGGGTTTAGGGATTAAATTTAATTATTTAGGTTTTACTATTATATTATTAAGGTCAATTTTTAGGGTTTATTATTTAGGGTTTAGGGTTTAGGGACTAGTTTAGAGTTGAGGGTTTATGGTTGATGATGTAGTGTTGAGTGTTGAGGGTTTAGGGATTAAATTATTATTATTAGGTTTTAGTGTTAAATTATTAATGTCAAGTTTTAGGGTTTAGCATATAGTGTTTAAGGCCTAGGGTTTAGGGTTGATAAGGGAGGGTTGAGCATTGAATTTTTAGGGATTAAATTTAAATTTTAAGGTTCTAGTATTAAATTATTAATGTCAATTTTTATGTTTTAGTGTCTAGGGTTTAGGTTTTAGGGCCTAGGGTTTAGAGTTTGGGGTTTAGGGTTTAGGGTTTAGGGTTTATAGTTGATAAGGGAGGGTTGAGCATTGAGGGTTTAGGAATTACTATTATTTTTGTGTTTTAACATGTTAAATTATTAATGTCAAGTTTTAGGATTTAGCGTATAGGGTTAAGGGTTTAGGGCCTAAGGTTAAGGATTTGGGGTTTATGATTTATAGTTGATAAGGGAGGGTTGAGCATTGAGGGTTTAGGGATTAAATTTAATTTTGTAGGTTTTAGCACATTAAACTATTAATGTCAAGTTTTAGGGTTTATCATATATGGTTTAAGGTTTAGGGCCTAGGGTTTATGGTTTGTGGTTTATGGTTTATAGTTGATGATGTAGTGTTGAGTGTTGAGGGTTTAGAGATTAAATTTAATGTTTTAGGTAAATTAGTGTTAAATTATTAATTTCAATTTTTAGGGTTTAGTGTATAGGGTTTAGGGTTTAGGGTTTATGGACTAGTGTTTAGGGTTTAGGTAGGGTAAGTTCAAAAAGATGGGGGACCAAAAAGGGGTCTTAAGTGGCCACTTTTTTTTTTGAAATCAGGAAATATTAACCTTGAATGACAAATTGAAGATAGTTACGCTCAACATTTTAAGATGCAATGAAAACAAGAGTTATAGTGCTTTGAATCTACTTTTTAAACTACTATCTTTTTTAAATGTCATAGATTAAAGGGTTCAAAAAGGGGGGCCACACAAATTCATCTTATTTTTCTCAAAAAAATATAACATGGTGTTCAATGTGGCCCCCATAAAATGTTAAATTTTTTTAGTATTTCAAAAATCCTTTCGGTAAGAAATTAGCTAACACCATGTAGTTTATCCTTGATTTTTTTGCTAAATTTTTAATGAATATATGATTTTTTACTAATTTTCAAAGTAGACACATCCTAAAAAATAGAAAATTGAGCATTCTTGTTACACCCCGTTGTGTATTTACCTAATTACTATTACCAAGCCAGATGAAATACTTGAATATGTGTGTGTGTAACCTTGTTGGAAATATATGTGCTTGTACTTCGCTTATATGTATCAATGGAAATATAATGAATAAATGGTTGATTCAAATTGACGTTCAATATTAATTTTGACTATGGAATATATGATGTAAATGATTGTTTTGTGATCAGCTAACTACTATTGCAAATGTGCTAAGTTGGATGCAAGTGCAAGTTCACACCTCTGGAAGGGAGGGGAAGTATCACTCAAGCGAAGAGTTTGGTCCATTAACCCTTAATGAACATAACTAAGCTTTCACACACTCACTTTTAGATTGGTCGAGCCGAGTCAGTAGTTTCAGGAAAAAGGTAAGTTACCTTAGACTTATTTGAGTGTGAATTAAGAGAGGTTATGGTTTATTTGAAAGTGTTCTTGATTTAGTTTAAGTGTTTGAGTTTCTTTGTCATTTGTGAGTTCTTTCTTATGTGCTTACATTTAATCGATGAGATAAATACATAAGATGTATATATATGCGTGTCTACAATGAACTCATACAAATGAGTAAATACGTACATGAGTATATGCGGATAAACATATCTACCATTCTTATGGACGGATTACCCATATGCATGGGAACATCAAATGGATATTATTGTAATTATATGTGTTTAATTGTTTGGAGGCAATGTTATATATATACAATATATATTACATATTCATATATGTGTATGCATTGACGTAATGGAAACACCCATACAAATGTATTAATATATATAAATATACATATGTATATATGTGTATATATATACACATGTGTTATTATTTTGGGGAATAAATGAATATAAGTATATGCATTTGAATATCGAATGATGCATTCTATAATTGTGAAAGTTGATACACACACACACACACACATATATATATAATATGTAATGTTATATATATTACATGTTATTATATATGTATATATATGCATGTGTGTATATATATGTGTGTGTGTGTAACATTACATATTATATATATGTATATATATGTGTGTGTGTGTATATATATATATGTATTTATATATATTATATATATTATAATGTTTAAATAGTGTTGGTTATATATTAAAGCGCATATCATATATGCATAATGTAAAGCGCAATAACAAAGGATAGCGCATAACATGGCTATGCAATAAGCATTGCATAAGGTATTAACATGCTTAGTAATAAATACATGCAGCGCTATGAAAAGTGTGTGGAAATAATTTGCAAGACAGTCAAATATTGTGAAGGAAAACTTAAACACATAATTAAGCTTTGACTTGGTATTTGAATTGAAAACACCAAAATAGCACGCATGATGTTTATGTCGCGCCAATTTATGAATAATTGCATTCCTTTAGAATTCTATTCTGAGAGCTCTGTCCAGCGATGGAGGCCAAATAAGAATAAGGGAATTAGTCAAATAGAAGCCGACTTAAAGAGAGTCGACCAATGAGAATAGTTACCTTGCATTTCTGAATGATATTCTTGTTGTCCATGAAAGAAGCGACTAGTTGTGTAATTTGTTGAGTCTTAGTTTATAAATCTACCACCTTATGACTAAGTCAAACCATTGGTTTGAGATGTGGTGAATTGAAGAGCTAGTTTCTAGCCTTCAGTTGCTCACATGTGTGTATAAATAGAGGTGCTCTCTACCTCAAAAGGACGTGTATCTACATTCTTGTTAATTTTTGAATTTTGTTACTCTGTTCTTCTGAGTTTGTGAGAGGTTTTGTGAGAGATTTTGTGAAGAGTGGATGTGAAAGTTGTTAAGTTGTAAGCTGATTCTTGAGGAGGCTAAGCTTGGAAACCAACTTGTTCAATTGGAGCTTTGCATATACAGGCATGTTGAGTCTTACTCTTTTATGCTTTGAATGTTTTTGGAAATATTTCATGTTTTTCTTGTCTTGTTTGGAAAATGTGTTATGTTATTAGGGAAAGGTTATTTGCATCCTATGTGAAATTGAAAGATTCTTGTTGCTTCTAGTTTTGGAATCTCTATTACTTGAGTGTTTGTATGCACTCCATATTAAGGAGTGAGTGTATATATTAGTATTAAATACTATGATAGGATAGAGCCCATTTAGCTAAAGCTTAATTTGTGAAAATAAGTTATGGAATCACTTGTTTTACTTAGTAGAAGAGTCATAGTGAAATTAAGAGTATATAGGTTATTCATGGGATTAGGATAATCCAATGAAAGGGATAACCTATGCATAGAATATGAATGGTCATAACAAATTGAGCTAGGATGGTGGGTGAGCGTGTGACATCCATTCTGAATTAGGGGTGATGAATACTTTGGCCAAAATGGTGTAATTTTCCACAGGTTATATTGTCAATTCATTGTGTTACCTTTTAGCATGCTAGTCCAGGATTGCCATACACGTAGGTTGTAGCCACTGTATGGGAAAGTTCTAGTTATGTAGGACATAATACCAAGCTCAGGATTGGCTAGTATTTCGAGGTTTCTGAACCAAACTCTTCATCAAAGGGTAGGGCCATCTTACCATATGTGGTAGATGTGTGGGGGACCGCAACGAGTTTGTGGATGGCAAAAAGCGCTTGAGTGATGCTTCTCCTCTTTAGTCGGCGAACCAAGATTTGATGGGGGATTTCCTGGACCATTTGTATTTCTAGTGCCAATGGAGCTTAGATTAGCTATGTATGAATCTTGTATCTATTTCTATGGAAGACAGAAAATGTAATTGTATTTTGTTTATGAAATCGTTACTTTAGAAAGATTGTAACATTTCGTTGAAATGAAATAAGAAAGATAATTATTGTTATATCAAATGTGATTGGCATCTTAGTTTATTCACTCAAGGTAAAACATATAGATGAAATCATTGAGTAGAACAATGGGCATGTTACATGTGGTATCAGAGCTACTAGGTTCAGCTCTGGAACCTATGTGCTCGCTATGTTTTCCCTTCCAACATTATATGATTTTAATGTTTGGAAATTCTTGTGTCTAGATGGTATGTTTTAGGTTAATTGCAAGAAAGTAATCAGGAATGAGCGCTACCTAAGGGCTAAGAAGGAAAAGGAAGCCCTTGTTCGTACCATAGAGGGAACTAACTATGACAACGCCATCTGGCTGAGTGATACCGAGACAATTAGTCACGCCCTATCACAAATTAGCCAAGAGAAGAGAAGGATGAGAGATGAAGCCAACTTCAACCATCTATCTCTTGTCTCTCCAACCAAGTCAGACTCTTTGTCACTTTCCAGGGAAATTCCCTCAAAATGTAGTGTCAGTCCTGCTTTAATCTTTAGAGACCCTCAAGTTCTTCCAATGTCAAAAGTGATTGTAATAACCTCAAGCGATAAATCAAAGGGATATGTTCCCTGAAACTATGTATCTGAAGATAAATCTTAGGGATATACCCATTTTGGGATAGATAAGAGCAAAAAATATGAGGGGTACACCCCATTCAGTTATGTATCTGAAGAGTGAGTATGATGGATACTCTTCTCTTGACTATCTAAATAGTCATTCAATGTAAATGAAAGGATATTGAAATCCTTATGAATAAATGAAAAGTTATGTTTTATATCAAAAACTTGTGAGCAAGATCTTCAATAGAATTTCTTATATGTGAATGTTTGCTCTTTTGGAATATTTTCAATACGTTAAGTAAACCATGATAGGATATAATATAGATGAACCTTCAAGTATAACATTTTCTTGCAAGGATGGTGAGAATAAGGACTAATCCTAGAGGAAGTCAAGAAGTTGGACAAGGTCCAGATAATACTAAAACTAAGTTAGATTGCATTATGGCCATCATGGATGAAACTAGGGAAAGGATAGAAAACTTTGAACAAGAAGTGAAGGAAAAAGAAAGAGAAGAGCAAGAAGTTCCAATTGATGATGAAGAAGAAGAGCCCACCGAGGATGAAGGGGAGAATTCTCATGATCATACTCAATCGAGTCAACATAGAGAAGAGGAATATCAATCCAAATCTAAAAGTAGCAAAAGAAAACATGTGGCAATTGAGTTATCTAGGAATATGAGAAAGATTACCCCGCCAAAGTTCAAGGGAAGCACCAGTAGAGATGAGGCTGAGACTTGGTTAATTCAAATGGAAAAATACTTTGAAATCATAAACTATTATGAGGTCACCAAAGTTGTTTGGGGTGCCTTCTAGTTAGTAGGAGAAGCCTCTAATTGGTGGATGAATAAGAAGATGGAACTTGGTCTTAGTTCCCTAAGGTTAACTTGGAGTGAGTTTGTTGAAATATTTTGAAAAAGATGGCTACCCTAACTCTTTTATGACCAAAAGCTTGTTGATTTCCAAAATTTAAAGCAAGGTGACTTGTCGGTGAACAAATACTAGAAGAAGTTCACTCCTCTTTTGAAGTATGTTCCAATGTACCAAAAGGATGAGTGATTTTGAATTAGGAAGGTCATCATGGGACTAAATGGCCCAATAGGTGGAGAGGTGGATGTACATGGTCCGACCACTATGGACCTAGTATATGAAAAGGAAATCAAGCAAGACCAAAAGCTCAAAGCCATCTTGATCTATCAGGAGAATAAGAACCGAAAGAAGTTCGGTGGATCTCAAGTTAATCAGGCTCCAAAGATGTCTAATGGAGCACAAGATTCTCAAAGGTAAGGGGATAGGGGATCTTGTAACAACTAGAATTGTCACACCCCATTGTGCTACTACTTATTTACTTTTACCTAGTTGGGTGAAAATGCTTTAAATGGGTGTATTTATGTTTTATTTGTTTTGGAAATATGAAGAATAAATGTAGATTTAATTTGATGTTATGAAATGATTTTGATTATGAAATATTTGATGCAAATGAATGTATTGTTTTCAACTAACTACTATTGCAATGTACTAAGTTGGATGCAGGAATTAGATCAAGCCTCCTGAAGAGAGGGAAAGTATCACTCAAGGAGAAGAACTTGTTCTGGTAACCTTTGATAAAGACCTAAACCGAGCTTTCACACACACACTTCTAGTTTGGTCAAGTCGGCATAATAGTTTGGGAATTTGTAAGTTAATTTTAGTCTTGCTTGTGGTTTTATTTGTGGACATTCTTGTTTAAGGGTTTACAATTTTGAGTCTCTTTGTGATGTGTGAGTTCTTCTTTATGTGTTTCTATTTAATTGATAGAATATATATGTATCTATGTATGTGTCAATGATAAACTTATACACATGAGTAATTACATGCATGAGTATATGTAGAGAGACTTATCTACACATGCTCATGAACGGATTACCCTTATGCATGAAAATTATATATATTAGGGTTTAGGGTTTAGGGTTTAAGGTTTATATATATATATATGATTTCTATAGTGTTGAATTATCTATATAGCGCATAGCATTTTAAACATAGCAAAGCTAAGTATTGTGTGCAACAATAGATATGAGAATAGTGCATAAAGCAGTGCATAGACATTGGTAATGTTTGAAGCATTTAAAGTGTCGAGTTTAATGAAATACGACAACACTAAGTAAAGCACATGGTTTCATATGCCAACCAACGTGTAAGTAAACTACCATAGACTAAGTCAATGCAAAGGAAAAACAAATGAATATCCATGCACAAAAAACTTTGACCTGGTCATTGCAAACAATAGCCAAAGGAATAGGGCACGTAGGAAACAATGTGGTGCCAACTTGTGAGAAGCATGAATCAATTATGGGAAACCAAATCGATCAATTGGAGCATTGCATAAACACGCATGTTGATTCCTACTATTTTATACTTTGTTTTATGTATTTGAAAAGATTGTGTGACATTGTTTTGTTTGGGAAGTTAGTTCAATTGCTTACTAGGGAAAGATTATTCTATATTCTTTTGTGAAAGTGAAAGGAAGCTTGTTGTACTTAGTATAAAGGTCAAGATTGCTTGAAGTGTTTGTACATATTCCATATTAAGGAATGGGTGGATATTGTGGGAATAATTGTTATATCAAGGATATAGCTTACATAGCTAATGTTTAAACTAGTTGAGTCTTAGAGTTACAATGATTTACTTAGTGGATGTGTTTAGTTAAACATAGAGGTAATAGGTTATTCCTGGAGTTAGGATAATCTAGTTAAGGGGATAGCCTATGCATAGGTTATGAATGGTCAAATACAAATCAAGCTAGGAAGGTGGGTGAGCGTGCAACGTCCACTCCATAATTTTGGGTGATGAATACTTTGGCCAAAGTAGTGTAACTTGCCACTGTTTACATTGTCAGTTCACTATGTTCCAAATTTACATACTAGATAGGGATTGTCATATGTGTAGGCTGTAGCCAATGTATGACAAATCTAAAAATGTTTAGGACACACCACCAAGCTCAAAAAATGTCATGTTATTATGAGGTTACCAAACCAATCTCTTTGTCAAAGGGTAGGGCCATCTATCAATTTGTTAGATGTGCAAGGGACCACAATTAGTCCAAGGTTAGCAAAAAAGCACTTGAGTGATACTTCTCCTCATCAATTGGCGACCAAGATTTGATGGAGGATACCTGGACCATTCGTACATCTATTGCCAGCAAGCTCAATGGAGCCTTATATATGTAATTTGTATCCATGTCTATGGAAAGATTGTAAAAGGGAAATGTTATCATGAATTATTCACTATGATATCAATATATTGGAAAGTTGTAATACTTTGATAATGCAATGGGGAAAGTTTGGAAAGTTGTTTATTTCAAATGTGCATGTTATCTTTTTGTATGAAAGGAAAAAAAATTATTGCTCATAATGGTTGGATGCTTGAAACTTTTACTTGAGGTTAAAACATAGGAAAGTTACTGTAGAACAATGGGCATGTTACAGGAACAAACCAAGAAGAGATCATCGAGAGAACAATAACAATTTCTACAGTGTTAGTAATTCTGACAAGTCTATGAAAAGGAAGGGACCAATGAAAGGATGCTTTACTTGTGGAGGGGATCATTATGTCGTTCAATGCCCCAACAAACTTTCAAGGTCTCAATCGCATTGAAACTCCCTTCCTCCACAACAAATTGCATTCCTATAGAAAATCCATGCAGCCTTGGACAATTGACAAGCCGAGTATCAAATCACTCCAGTGGAAACTCTAGGTATTTTGTTTAGTATACCAATTTCTATACTTATTGATACTGGAGCCACATAAAACTTTGTTTCACCTAGAGTAGCTAATCAAATATCTAGAAAGGCTGATTTTATGAAAAAGTCTTGGGTTGTTGAGTATGCAAACTAGACAAGAGCAACGGTAGAGCAATGCTTGTTCGAAACCAAGGTTGAACTTCCTTGTTTCTCAAAAGAAGTGAACTTGTAGGTAGCACCCCTAGGATCTTATGATGTCATTCTAGGAATGAATTGGCTATGGAAACATAGAGACAAAGTGGATTGCCATTCTAAAATAGTAGTCGCAAGACTGCGACATGCTCATAAACCCAAATGTGCAGTAGAGTCACCCCACAACCCAAGCTCCATCCATCCCTATAGACCACTATATGAATCTCTCTATATAGCTCTACCAGAACACGGGTTCCCCATGAAAACACCGTGCCCTCTGACAACATTTCGTCTAGCATGCCCACCCATCCAATGGTGAAACCCCTAGATCGTTGACCAGGTACCAAAATACCCATCATCAATGTTGTTGTAAACAAAGATAGCTCTGATAGCACTCCCATACCTGCCTCTAAATCCAACTCGATCCCCCTAACAAGAAGATTGTTTGTCATGAAAATCTGAGCCAACATCTCATCGATATGCATCAGATCATACTCTACCAACTCCCCCCATATCGAGAGCCTCAAGATACGCCACATGTCCTCTAAGGTCATGGTGGCCTCACCTATAGGTAAGTGGAAACTACTAGTATCACTTTGCCATCGCTCCATTGGGAGGTCATCATCGCCCAATGTGCCCTTAATCGATGCATCCTCGATACCTTACATCCAGTCTCTCTCACTCTCTCTCTCTCTCTCTCCCTATACCTCCTCTCCTCTCTCTCTCACCCCTCCCTCTCTCCTTCCATCTCTATCTTCTCTCTCTATCCCTCTCTACCTACCTATCCCTCCATACCTCCCTCCCTCCTTCCCTCTCAATATCTCCACCTTCCTCCTCTCTCTACTTCTCTCTATCACCTCTCTCTTACCTCCCTCTCTCTTTTTTTTGTATCACATCTCGGTGCACATCAAAGAGAGAGAGAGAGAGGAGGGTGGGAGAGGGACGAAGAGGTAAAGACATATAGGTGAGATAGAGGGGTAGGTAGAGAGTGGTAGTGAGCTATAAAGGGAGACGTAGGTAAAGGGATGGAGAGAGAGAGAGAGAGCAATAGAGAGAAAGATATGTAGAGGGAGGGAGAGAGAACTAAGAGAGCTGAGATAGAGAGAAACAAAGAGAGATTGATGGGAGGGAGGGAGAGGTAAAGAGGGCTAGTTGAGATGGATAGAATTAGAGAAAGAGAGGTAGGTAGAGAGAAGGCAAGGAGAGATAGAAAGAAGGGGGTGAGAGAGAGGGGTAGGTAGAGGGAGAGGAGAGATAGAAAGAGGGGGAAGGAAGAAGAGAGAGAAGTGAGAAGAGATGTGATAGAGAGAGAAGTAGAGAGGGAAGGAGGAAGGTGGAGAGATTGCGAGAGGGAAGGAGAGAGGGAGGGAGAGAGAGAGAAAGAGATATAAAGGGATAGGTTAGATAGAGAGAAGTAGAGAGGGAAGGTGGGTGGGAGGAAGAGAGACAGATAGACAAAGAGACATAGAGAGATAGAGAGAGGGGGAGATAAAGAAAATTAGAGAGGGGAGTAGGGAGGGAGAGAAAAGTGTGTGTGTGTGTGTGTGTGTGTGTGTGAGAGAGAGAGAGAGAGAGAGAGGGGGGGGAGTGAGGGAGACAAAGACATAGAGAGATAGAGAGACAGAGAGAGGGATGGAGGGATGAAGAGAGGGAGGGAGGGAGAGAAGTGAGATAGAGAGTAGAGGGAGAGAGAGATAGAGATAGAGATAGAGATAGAGATAGAGATAGAGATAGAAAGAGAGGGAGAGGGGAGATGGAGAGGTGTAGAGAGGGATGGAGGGAGGGAGATAGTAGAGAGAGGAGAGATATAGAGATAAGGATGGACAAGTAAAGAGGTAGTTCTTGAGCTCAAGGGAGAGAGTCAGATAAATGGATGGAGATATTGAGAGAAAGAGGTCTAGAGCATAAGAGACGAACAATGAGTGAAATAGAGAGAGGGAGAGAAAGATGATACAACTTGCTAATTACTAAAATTTGACCTCCTGATTATTGAAATTTGACATGTTGATTACTAAAATTTGACTAAGTCTAAAAAATTATAAATCTTCCAAAAACAAGAATTTGCATTATAACTCCCATAGATTTGAAACCACTCTCAAACATTCTAAAACTATATACATGAAATACAACTTAAAGTATAAGAAAGTAAATGTCCATATGTAAATGTCAGCTTATACTTAAAAATTTATTTCATGTATATAGTTTCACTAGCAAATAAAGACAAAGACAAAGACAAAGATAAAAAAAGAAAAAGTTCAAGAGAATGCATTCTAAAATGTCATCATTCACATTTGGCACTCGCCAAACTTAGCTTCGAATGACCAAGCCTTAAGCTCGATCATCCGAGCCATTTAGCACTCGCCAAATAGTCATTCTGAGTAAAAAAACAAAAGCGACATCTTTTTTGTGTCACATCTTTCTACACTTACCCAATAATGAATTTCATGATTAAGGCATGTACTCAGATTGAAAGAATCGAGGTGTTGTTCAATTCCATGGAGGAACATATCGGTCTACTAATGTAAGTGTTGAAGGATATGAAGACCCAACTAATTGGGGACTCTATCATCAATTTAGATAGAGTTGACACCAACCATAGAGATTGTATCATCAATTTAGATAGAGTAGACACTGACCATAGAGATTATAAAATTGAATTGTCAGCTAGGTCAAGGATTTAGGGAATTAGTTATCTATAAATGTATTTTAATTAATTAGCTTTGTAATATTTTTAACTTGAAGCAGCTAAAAAGTGAATATTAATTATCTATGTTTTGTTAAGGGTTGGTTAATTTTTGAAAGCAATCAAATCTAAAGTTTTTCTCCAAATTGTTGTTCAATATGTCTTGTTAAATATTTCTATGAATTCTACAAACTACAAACTTTGGCACGTTTGACATGAAAATTAGTTGTGCTTATTGAAGTTAGACTATAAATCTAGATTTTGATTCACATAGTCAAGGTAATATATTTTATTATATCTTTAAAATTTATCTTTGAAGCTTGAGCTATTTACATTGGAGTCTTGTCCTATTTACATTAAAAGCTTGTTGTAAACTAGTCACCTTGTAGATAGTTTTTAGTAGTTGTTTAGATAGGGCCGTTGTTGTAGTAGGCATTGCTAAACCCATTTTGATACAATAGGTGTGCTCCCTACCTATATAGCTACAACTTTTTGATCGGCTAGAGAGTGCGAAGTGTTCAGTGTCCTTCTGCTACAGTGGGCAGCTATCGCAAATTGCAAAGAACTATAGTTTCCCAAGGACAAGCATTGAACTCAAAACTTCCCTCGTGGTGATCAAGTGCTTATTGTCATTGTTGTTGCCCGAGTGTATAGTGAGTGTATTATATACGTAACATGGATGGATGCATCGATTCATGTTACGTCCATAATACACTCACTATACACTTGGGTTAGGTCGAGTGCATGACTGCATGATTGTCATGCTCCTCGGGGTGGGTGGGAGGAGATAGTGAGAAAGCGTCTATCTCTCCCCCAATCAATCTAGTCTAGTATTAAGCGGTGCTCTCCCAATGCATGAAGACCATGCCCTGACCTCAAGGAAGGTGGTCGGGTTGCTTGATCCATGCCCCTCAATTGATGATGGACAAGATAGAGAGCCCTGATCATGAATTCCTAATCCAATAGGTCATGGAGAAGAAATCCTTGATCTCTCCTTGGCCCCATCATGAATCAAGAACAATTGGGAGATGAAAGATCGTAGTTAAGAAATCCATCATGCTTGCCCTACTATGAATAAGGACTTGATCGTCCACCATGAAGAAATCATCCTTGTCTTTCCCTTGGTCCCTTTTTACTTCTTCCCACCCAGCCGACTGAAGGGCATCCCAATTACCAATTGCTAGTCATCCTTGATTGAATCTTTCTAGAGAGTGGGCCATTTGTCCAATGTGCCATCCTTTATGGATAGTGCTCCTTAATGAATAGAGCACCAACGCGTCTATTATACATAACACCAATGCACCCAATCAACACCAATCTCACGTAACAACATCTATCCATTGTAACAACATCTACACATAACATCTTCACATGGATGCTACTCACACTCATACTCATACCGATCAGCTTCGTCCCCATGGCTACCATACCAGTTTTGTACCCATGGTTGTTTCCATGCCTCAATAGGAACTATAGTTTCCTTATTCTAGCTTATTCTATTCCTAACTATGCCCCACACCCAACAACTAGAATTCCCCTTGCCCACCAACCCCTTTCTATAGCCTCCCACCCTTTCCTAGAATCCCCTCCCACTTGGGGCATTATATTGCAATCTGAAGTAGTGGTCGAAGTCTCAAAGCAAACAAGATTGGAATAAGGGCAAGTTGAGGAGATACCATAACCAAGTCTTCATAACTATCATTCTTCCTATGCCCCCTTGATTTATACCGAGCGAGCTATAATTCCCCCCCACCTGACAATAGTTTTGGAAAACCATTCGAGTGATCTCATCCCTCTCCACCCAGCTATCGAATCAACACTTTTAAGACCGTGTGTGCCTACAAATGAGATGTCAAAGAGCACCATTTCTCAACACTAGTGTTGAGTTATCTACTTAAAATCGATGTGACCAAGGCATCAATACAAGGAGTTGAACCACTAGCAATAAATTCATTTCATTCCTTCCTTTCTCAACTAGTTGGTCCCTACCCTTCAGAAGGAAGGATAGTTGATAGAGGGACAAGGTCGAAAGTAGCATTGGAGAAGTAGCTTGCTTATTGAAAAGGACATTTCCCACTTGTTTTGATTGGAGGCATTTGATTGGATCTAGGGTTTCAAAGAAGATTGACTCCTCCTTTGCACTTGTTTGTTTTTAAGGGGCGATATTTGGATGGAGACCGCTAGCGATTGTTGTTGGAACAACACTTGTCATTCTTTCTCATCAAAAGCTAAGTAAAAGGAAAAAGTCGCTCGGTCCCATCGGTCAAGAGAATCAATCGATAAAGAAAGAAAGTTTGGAGATTGAATTGTTCTAGAATAACTAAAATTCCCTCCAACTACCCCATAGAATAGTAGGGGCCCACCCAAGACAAATAGGATGGTGGGGTCTTGGGGAGACCAGTGCTTGAAATTCAATGCCTTTCAATAGGGATTTCAATGACTCAATTGGCTAGGGGTAGCTATTTACTCCCTTTCTTTTGAACCAACATTTCAAGCAAGATTTGAGGAAAAGAGCTGACTCTGTGGGGCAACTATCTCCTCCCACCCCCTAGGGTGGTATTGTCCTCTTCTAAATACATCTAGAAGTAGCCGTGTACTCAAGGAGAGGGATGAAAAATGGAGAAATCGCTACCACTCCTAAGACTGTGCCGGAGAGGGATGAAATCCACTCGATTGGGTTGGCATTGGTGAATGTGCCAGGTTCTAGGTGGGGGGAATTGTAGTTGGAGAGAGGTTCTTCGAACCCAAGAGATTGGTAGGATTTGATTAAATATTGGGAGAGGAAGGAATGGAGTCACTCAGCCCAGCATTCATTCTTGTTTTTGTTTCGAGGGGGGGGAGATCTCTACTCCAACAAATTTCTCGCCAATTTCCAATGTTGCCACTACAATTCCTCTCCAATAGGAGAGCAGGTAGGTCGAGTTGAATAGTGAAGGGTTGATGGTTCAACCCCTGCTTCCACCAATTGGTGTATTCTTTCTTTGTTCGAAATACTGTTGCTTTGCTTGAAAACCCTAGAACTGGGTGATTTTAGCTCTTATGTGCCTTTATGTATGTTCCATAGGTTCATAAGATTGAGTGATCTTAGAAGCGAGAATTACCATCTCTGGGGCATGGGGGGTCAAGCGAGATTATGTCATTCTTTGTTTCATCCCCTTGGGCCCCCTTCCACATAATTATTGCAAACATAAGGGCCCTGCAAAGCTCCAATTGTCTCCCTACCATACATACCTTAAAGGCATCTCTTAGGCTGGGTGAGGGTGCTAGACATGGAATAGTTCTAATTTGTTGATGTGCAGTTTGGGTGGATGCCCAATGCTACAAAGAAGTGAGTTAGTCATGGTCAACCCCTCCCCAATCTGTAGAGTATAGTTGGGTAGAAATAGACCGACTTGGAGTTGCCATCCATGGTCCTTTGGGATTAGGGGGTGATACTCTATAACAGAGCTAGATTTGAAGAGCAGGTAAAGTGAGGCAATTCTTTTGATGGCAAGTAGTATAGTGTTCTTCTCAAAGTGGGTCCAATGATGATGACCTTGGCGCTACCACCTTTGCACAACCAACCAAAATGACTATTGACCCTTGGTTGTGATCCTGGGTTGCGGCAACAACTGTTGACCGTTACGACAAGAAGGTAGTGGCAAGAAAGTAGCATTGTTTGAGCTAGGGAAAGTACCCTCAATGCTAGGGAAAGTTGGATAGATTATAAGTCGGATAGAATCTCATTCCCTGGGGCTAGGGAAAGTAGGAAAGATAATTCCCTAGGCCTATTCAATCCATCACTCTACTCTACTTTCACTAGATTTTGTTCCCTCGGCCCAATAGACCCCAAGAAGGGCTATTGAATAAACCGAGGTAATTCTCTCTTTATGTTGTTGCAATGGATAATGACTCCTCCACTGCTTAGATTGGTGATGACTCCTCTACTACTTAGATAGAATCTAAATTTCTTTAACTCCAACTAACTCAACTATATTGTAAAGATTCAAACTCGTCCCCATTTAGGTGACTACTACAACGGCTTTGTTGTTGCACCAAGTGCCCTTCTGATTCAAAATTTCCAAATTAAAACATTGATAACCAAGTTTACTCCTTTCTGTTGGTGTAATTAATTATTAATTACACTTTGCATAAGTTTACTTAGGTAATTATTTAATTCCTAAGTTTTAGGATCTTATCTTTATCTTATCAAGCTATCTTGTTGCTCAAGATAAGATTAGGTTTATGAATCTTTGCTTTTATAAAGCAAATAATCTCTTGTAATTAATTAGTCTTTTCGAATATATCAAATTGCATGTTTTTATGCAATCTCTGCTTTTTCTGTTTTTTTCCTCTGTGGAAGGTATTTTCTGGTTTGCAATCAGATCTTGGCTATTCTAACATGGTATCAGAGCTTCCAGGGTTGCAGACTCCTTCTCGGATTTGAAGATTTTACTGTTGGCTTGAAGATTTTGCTGGGTGCAAATTGGGGTTTCAATAACCTCAAGGTTGAGATCAGAAGGCTCCGCAGACGAATTTTGACTGTAAATTCGTCCATTTTGGGTAAAGTTGTTTTTGAAGCAATTTTTTTTTTTGCTGAAACAATCTTGTGGTACGATTTTTCCATTTTTCGCAAAAAAAAATATTTCTGAAAATATTTTCTGCGATTTATCTGTAATTTTGGGGCAAAATTTGAATCGAACAAATATTTCTTTAAATATTCGGGCCATATTTAAATTTATGTGGGTTTAAGAATACTCCGCATCTGGATCGTACCAGGGTCACATTTTTTCAACTCTCCATCATCGGCGGGTACATTGCATACTATAGAATCGGCGGTTATTGTGTGGCAAGCGTACTCCATCAATCCGCAGGGCTCTCCTTTCAGCATCCTCGCTATCTCGACTGGGGTTGTTTTTCTTGTTTTCTTTTTGGAGAGGGGTTTTCTTCCCACCGGGTTTTCCCCTTTTCTCTGCTTTATGAGAGATTGCATTTCATTTGCATCTGTAAATAGGCACCTGATCAGGCCTTGTTGCCGGTACTCATATTTGCATAATAATTTACTTCTCCCTAAGTTGCACTTATGGGGGGGTGTTAGTGTAATTAATTATTAATTACACTTTGCATAAGTTTACTTAAGTAATTATTTAATTCCTAAATTTTAGGATCTTATCTTTATCTTATCGAGCTATCTTGTTGCTCAAGATAAGATTAGGTTTAGGAATCTTTGCTTTTATAAAGCAAATAATCTCTTGTAATTAATTGGTCTTTTCGAATATATCAAATTGCATGTTTTTATGCAATCTCTGCTTTTTCTGTTTTTCTCCTCTGTGGAAGGTATTTTCTGGTTTGCAATCAGATCTTGGCTATTCTAACACTAATAGAATGTTAGTTTAGATTATGATTTTCTAATGTTAGATCTTTTAAATGTTTTTTTTTTGGACTGCAAGAATCGGGTAGCACGACCCCATATAAACTGCAGTGCGCTTGGTAAACCTTTTAACGTGACCGGCGGCGCTGTGGTGACACGCCCTCCGGTACCACGGGGGTGGAGGAGACTAGACCTCGTGACCAACCTCCTGCAACAGGAAAGATTTAGCCAACCGAGCTAGGGCCCCAACCCCAGATCTTTTAAATGTTAATGTTAAGTCAATCTATAGTTTATATTCACCAAAGTTGGTAAAAATAGGCCTTAGAATATCAATCGTTCTCCCCACTCTCCCCTTGTAGGAGCAACCATTATGAATATTCTGGATTTTAACCAAAACGCTAACGGAAATTCTGAGCCTTGAAGTAATCTTTCCGTTTCTCTTTCAAAAAAGCAAATATGGCTCCTAAAGTTTGGTGTGTCAAAAGGCACATCGTCCTTCCAGTTATAAAACCAAGAATGTTTTCAAAATGTTGCGGTCATGTATACGATCTCCATATGGACTGCAACACTTTAATACTTACACGAAGATGAAGCTTGACTCTAATCATGATGACAAGATATTGCAATATATACAATATTTTTTTTATATTGAAATAAGGCGGGTTACAAAGAGATTGCAGTGAATAACTGCAAGAACAACTACTGAAAAGTGGCTATTACATGACAGTACAGCTGTAGTAAGCTGTAGATGTTTCTCTCATATATACAATATTTGAATGAAATGTTATTGTTTGATTTTGAGCAAAGTATGGTCGGTATTTATTTAAGGCAATCGTTAGAATCAGAGGTTCAATCAAAATGTGATGGTCCAGTGACTGTATTTGCAATTTTTATTTAAGACTGTACTGGGTGCCAAGAGCACTTTTTGCAGATGATTAAAATTTCTAGACAATAATAGTAGATATATATCTGATCTCTGGCAATTCCTACTTTTCTCCTGGAATGTCCTAGGATGTGAAGGGCAATATTGAATACATAATCATCATATAAATTTACTTGGCAGCCTGTGTCAACCATCAGATTTCACCCCTGGTAAGAGCTATCAATTCTAAAGTAGATATGGAAGGAGGACTATGCTCTGACTCCATATAGTGAGGATGCCTTTAAGTGCACAATACGATAGAAAAATGGATTCCAAGCATCGAGGAGAGCAGACGATAATGCCATCAACCACTTGATTGATCAATTTGAAGCATAGTCTCAAGTAACAATTGCTTGAATTCGTCAACCCTTTACTTGTTAAATTCCAAGCATTGAGGAAAGCAGAGGATTTTACCATCAACCACTTGAATTGATCAACTTGAAGCACTGTCTCATCAATTACTTAAATTTGTCAACCCTTTACTGGTTTAATTTCAAGAGTAGTCATACGATGACCTTCCATTATTTGTATAAGAAATGGTAAAGAGATACATAGGACTATGAGAGGATTTCTGATATCACATAACATTGTCTTTCAAGCTTTGCATCCCAAATAGAGGCAAATACAAGCTAAAACGTGTGAAACAATTTGTGACCATCGTATTTACTTATGTGCAACTCTAATGAACAATGACATCTAGATTCTAGACTATGCATGAGATGGAAGAGAAGCAATCACGACACTAATCTGTTCTGATAACACATTCATGAAATGCTAGAAGACCTGTCAGATTTTGGATTATGCCCTTGTATGGACAAAGATATCAAATTCTTCAACTGATTTTTCTGATGCAAAATTCAATCTATATGCACTTCCATTTGGTGGCGATAATCCCAATATTTAGACAGATTTTGACTTGATTTCTACAGGTGTTCAAATGGATGTGTTGATAAGACGGGAAGCAAAACATTATGTGGGATCAAAAGGATTGTGCCTTTGTTCCCCCAAATCGTTCATACAGGCAATCAAAGAAGAAAAGAGACGGCTGAATGAAGCCTCTGAAGCAATTTCTAGATATTTAAAGATAATAAACTTCTCAACAGGAAAGGACAATGAAATTGTAGAAAATCAGTTTTGCTTTTGACCATCAATTTGAATCTAATGCAAAGTCATCCTTAAGCATTGAGTAACTACTAACGTTTCAATGTACACAGCCAGCTCGTGATAGAGAATTGCTTATGCGACTTGTCTTTGCATATATCAGACAATTTATAATCTGATCAATTAATCATAACAATAAAAGCTTTGGTGAATATACAGGAAAATATTCCTATGGTCCCAAAGCTGTTAAATAATACCAATATAAGTCAGATGACCCCAATCAGTTACACTTCAAAGAAATTTCATCTTGCCATGATACTTTTCTCTTTCCTGCCATTGTAATGGTAAACACGTTTGTGGTATTTCTGAAAGCAGAGGTCTTCGGAGCACTAGCCAATCCAGTATGCTCATTGACAGGTTTTTGCTTGCTGAGTTCTTCAGAACCATTGATCCTTAGTAGGTCTCTGAAAACAGGAATTTCGGTTGTATCCAGAGAATTCTGTACATGCAAAAATCACATAAAGATATATAGAAATAATTCTGTAGGGAATATACTCAAACCATACAGTAATTGACAGGGAAAAGAGCATTACATTCTTAGGAGAATGACTAGAAGTTTCTGGCATATCTGCTCCAGGAACAGCTTTACTGCGGTAGGCAGTCAAGAAATTGCGGGGCATAATCACAGAATTGATTTCTTTTTCTCTGAGATCTGAAGGACTTCCCTTCAACTTCTTTAGCCTTAGTCTCAAAAATCTGTGAAAGGCAGGAATCGGCGGCAGTAAGATAAGAAAACTAGCGCTGGTTAGAACGCTGAGGAATCTAGCCTCGCTAATTCGCGATGCAATCTACCTAATTAAATTCCTCTTGTGGAGTCAAAGGCTTAAGACGTACGTACGTGCGCATTGAAGTTTGGTTCTAAAAATTGCATCAATGAACAATCTATTCAAACCTTAACTATTAATTGACGAGAAAACTCCGGAAACGGCATTGATATTTCTAACCTCACTTCTGCATTCAGAGTCGCCTTGGTCATCTTAGCTGCCTGCAGCCGATTCTCCAGTGCAGCAAACTCCTGTGATTATTTAACAAGATCAAGCACAGAGAAAACCTCGGATCCAAAGAAACACACGGCGCGAATTTACGCGAACAAAATATTCAACAGATGTTTGAGAAGCTTACATCTTGGAGTTGAAGATAATCCTGCATAAGGCTCGCGTGCTTCGCGTCCATGTCATTGGGAGTCGGCGACCCCTGCGCCGCTCGCTCCCGCGACATCCTCTTGGGCGGCCGTAAACAAAGGCTTCTGAAACCCTAGAGAGAGAAAACCTTGGCCTGAGCAAATTTGTTGCTTCTTCCGACGGTAAGCTCCAAGAAACAGCGGGGACGGGCAGGAAATAATTGCGTGGGGCAGGGCGGCAGCGGCTTGATGGAATAAACAGACAGGCGGGTGAAGAAAAAAGAGAAAGCCGATGAGGGTAAAGATTCCATTGCGATGCCTTCGAATTTATGTTGAAAAGGGGCAAAGAACTCCTCCTCTGTTGTAATTTACCGAACCGTGTCTGAGATATGAGATGTGAGATATGCGGTATGCCCCCACCTTTGCCTGACAGTTTCCCTGCACTTCGTTTTCTCTGGTGGCCCTAACATTATGATGATGTGATTACATTACAATTCTTGTACTCTCCCTTCTCTGAATTATCTTTCCGGATTCCCGCTCTCTACAATGCGGGTAAATTCTCTTTCATTTTCCCACTCCCTATACACGCAACGTGGGTAGCTTTTAATATTTGTCGCCATCGAACAAAGCACATGCCCATCTTATGGACGAGAGAAGTTGCAGTGAAGATTTCAAGATTTGCGCACATGATTGAAAATTTTAACAGGTACCTATACCTTCCTGTATAGGTCAGAAGCTTTCAACTTTCTTTATCTTGCGATTGGGTATGAAATGATTATCTCGACAAAGGTCTGAAAACAAATCACGGCTCTGGCCTAAGGCTTTATTTAATGAGCCCTGCTGTTCCAGTCTCCCTCCAATGTACAGGAAAAACTTTTATTTCACCATTGCCCAAAGCATTTCGGGCTTTGCAATACTAAGGAGATGTTAATTGCCAAGATCTGTTTTTCTTTTTCTGCCCGTATAGTGCACTGCTGACGTCCACTACAGCCCCGCCCCGTGAAGCTAGATAATTACTAGGAACCTCTTCATAAACCTTTCCCATAACAGGGAATCTTCTCCACTGAATGTACAGAGAAATGTTAGGATTAGTCTGTAAAAAGATGGTTTTTAGGGATCTACCTCAATCAAATCTTCCACTTGATTCAATAGTTTTATAGGATGATATGTTTCAGACGTGTATTAGGTGTGGACAATTATAACAATGATAATCTAGCAATAAAATCTAGTGAGGTCACACTTCAGGGTTAAGGGACTTTGTTCCATTTCTTACGAGTTTTTTTATTGATCAAAGTTGCATGATATAACAATTAGAGAACCTCATCTCTCAAGAGAATTGAAAATGAGACTTCGAGTATCCAAACTCAACAACTTGTCATTGCACCGCTAAGCCTAACCCTTGACAGTGTTAATATTTTATTAAAAATTGTTATGATTAGAGCCCAAACCTCTTGCAAGAGACCATGAGATTCTATCCTTAGACTATGGAAGCAAACCTTAAAAAGATGCCTAAACACATAAATTTTCATATTCACACTATATAAATAAATATAGCATACCATATAATCAACAAAGCTTTATAGCTTAAAATTAAAACATATATTGTATAATAGTGTACATGAGAAAAAGTGCACAACTTCACTCTTTCACCTATGTGTTTTATGTCATTTTGTATGGGTGTCAATGCATTATTCTAGCACTTAATTTGGCTCTTTTGGCAACACTTACTTATCCCAATCCTTGAAACCCAACATTCTAATATACAAAATCCTTCACTTCAAACTAGCACCTCGATTAGATTGTGGGTGTGATCCTCTAGAGTAGATCATGAATGCAATCTAGTGGCCTAGTTTTCAAATTTAAATATTCCAATTTCAAGGTTGGCAATCCTAGTAAATGATTGTTACATCAACGTGGACACCAAAAAAATTAAATTGTGCATCTAGGGTCATGTAGTTAAGATCTTCATTGTATGCCACTTTCATTGTTGAATATTACTTAGAGGCAATTCACATTCACAAATTTGATCACACACAGTTAAGTAGTATTTGTTTGCATCAAAGGCAATTACTCAGCAATTACTTTTCTTGTTTCTCTATTTTAATCTTGTTGGATCAACCTTGGGACCTAACTTTCATCAAGGAAGTTGAATGCTCTTCACTTTGTACATAGCTTGAACTCTCAACTATGTTCTTGAGGAGAAGATTGTTTTTAGGTGTGTGTGTGTGTGTGTGTATTTAGGTGAATATTTGCTTTAAGGATTGTATACCATAAAATATGACACACACAACTTCTCAAGGTTGTGTTGAGTGAATTTAGTACAAGAATAATTGATGGCATTTATATTAATGGTGGTAGTTGTTTACAATGAGGTAGTAAAAGACTAAAAGGAGGCCAAGGTGGATGGTTAGATGAAGATTATTGCTTGATGGATGGTAACTATCAATTCAATGGGAAGGGGATAAGTGGATGTTATTGGTGGACCAAATGGAGGGAGTCACCTACATCATCTCTTAGGTGGAACTAGTGCCCTCAAGACTTGTTGAGCTCTTGCAATCCTCTCTTGTTCATGTATAATTTTTAGATCTAATTGAGAAGGATAGGAGTAGAAGTGAATTCCTCCTCTCACAATCCCTAGGTGATATTTGATTGGGACCAAAAGATCATACGTTGTTCTAAAACATTTTTTTTAAGGATGTGCTTTGAATGTTTGAAGTTGTAGAAAAATGTTGCTATGAAATGTAGTATTCGTTTACTTTATCATTTTGATATTTTTTTAGTTTTACCTAATTTTTTATTGAAGCAATTTGTTAAATACTTTTAAAAAGTCAAACATCTTAGGGGGAGCACACCGAATGCTATGTTATATTTTTCTAACAAAAATAGGAGCACTTTGTGTGCTTCCCTTATTTGAAATTCTTAATCTCTGCCATTTAAAAAAATAGTAATTTACAAACTAGGTTTTGCAAATTTTTTGCTTGTTGCATCTTAAAATTTTTAGTGTGGTTATCTTTATTTTCTCATCCAAGATTAATTTTGATTGATTTTAGGAAAAAAGTGATCACTTTTGACTCCCTTTTGGTCCCCCATTTTCATGCACATACCCTTCTATCAATTCACTTTCACAACTCCAAGTTCAATTCCATGAACCAAATCATTTCCACATCGACAAAGACCAATTCCACAAACATGGATCCATTTTTTGAAAAAAATTCTTATAGATGCCATTCATCTAATTTTAAAAATTCCTACTAATGATTTTTTAGATTTAGCTATATAGTTGTAAATTTACCATTCGTTGTTACTAAAGGATAATTATGAAATCACCTTCTTCTTGAAATTTTGGGGCTTAAAGTTTTAAGCATGACCATTATTACAAAATCCATGGACCCCTTGCTTATGATAACTACCCAATAGTATATATGTTGTGATATTTTAGGAAGCTCTCCTCCATGGGACCACTACTTAACTTATAATTGATTTACATTTGTTATTTTAAAAAAAATTATTTCAAGAATTATATGGTAATGTTTGCACAACTCTATTTCCAATAGTGATGAATATTGTAGAGGTTGGTTGTTGATGCAAAGCACCTATATTGAGGAATTTGGTTGCACAATCTACTTTCAGTTTCAATAAATCTAGGTTTTTGTTTGTTAATTATAGTAGCTGGTCCAAATATTGGGTTGATTGCTAAGAATAAAGGAGACAATGACCTTCTTTTCTATCTTGAGTCTTTGGTTGCACCATCTACTTTTAGTTTCAGTAAATCTCTAGGTTTTTGTTTGTTAATTATAGTAGCTGGTCCAAGTGTTGGGTTGATTGCTAAGAATAAAGGAGACAATGACCTTTTCTATCTTGAGTCTTTGGTTATTCAATCATCAATGAGAAGACTATTAGGACTCTTACTTGCCTATAATGATCTCTTGGCAATAGTGACATGTTTATGTTTACAAGAATCAAGGGAAGTTGTTGATTAGTGGGAGTGGAAGTTTCAATGCAAGAAAGGAAGAAAAAATATGTCGAGTAGGAGGAAGAGAGAAGGATATGTAAGGAAGGATAGAAAGTGTTGCATCTAAAAGAAAAAAAGGCATCAAATCACTAAGTTGAGCAGTCTATTTATTTAGATTAAACTATTGAACTTAGTTAATTGAATGTGATATTTGTATGCCCTATTTTTGGGGTTGTTTCCATATGAATAACAATGATGTTACACCCTGTTTTGCGTTTACCTATTTACTATTACTATGTTAGTGTAAATTATTGCATTTGTGAATGTATTTGGAATTTTGATTGGAAATATAGATATGGTTGCACTTTGTTTATCTAAATCATTGGAAAATGTTTATTTCATTTGATGTTAGATAATGGAATAGAAATTTGGAATGAATGGTTATTAAATTTGATATTCTAACTATGAAATATATAATGCAAATGCTTGTTTTGATGAACGGTTGACTACCATAGAAATGTGTTAAGTTAAGTTGGATGTAGGTTCAGAGTCAATCCTCCGGAAGCGAGGGGAAGTATCACTCAAGAGAAGAACTTGGTTGGGTAACCTGTAATGAAACTTAACTGAGCTTACACACACACTCACTTATAGAATGATTGAGTCAAGTCATAGTTTTGGGAATTGGTAAGTCATTCTTTAGTATGATGTGTTGCATTAGGAAGGATCATGATTTATGTTTAGACCATTCTTGGATTATGTTTAGTGTTTGGTGCATGTGAGTACTTTGTGTTACTATACTTGACTGATGAGATATATATACATAGAAAGTATATATCTGTATACATTTGCATGTTGATGATAACCCATACATGTGAGATAATATGCACATGAAAGTATGTAGGTAGAACGTACCTACACATGCTCATGGACGGGTTACTCATGGGCATGGTGATATCGTAAGGACAATGAGACATGTTTGTATATTTATACATCACATGTATGTATACCTATCAATAAGATAGCATTTGTTATGTGATTGATTGTATAATCGAGTGTACATATATATGAGATATATGCATATATACATATATGTATACACATGTTGATATACATGTATGTGTTGACAAGTGGAATGTCCATACGAGTATGTCAATATATGTATATGTATGTATACATGAATATATATATATATATATATATATATATATATATACAAATGATATTGTATATGAAATGTTAACTTGATTTCATTCAATCAAATATCAAGTGGAATATTTAGACAAACTTATTTATCAAAGAATATATATTTAATATGTATATATGTGTATACATACATACATACATACATACATACATACATGTATGTATGTATGTATGTATGTATTATATATATATATTATATATATGTATATATGTATTATATGTAGATATATATAATATGCAACATATCAAATATATATTAAACCCCATTTATCATTACTGATAATATTAAATGGAAAACACAAGTATTAATCTGTTGAATAAAATATTGAATATATTTAAAGTGTTGCATTTAAATAAATGCAATGTACTAAGTCAAAGGATAAAGCCGCACTATTTTGCAAGTCAAAGGATAAAGCTGCACTATTTTGAAGGTGGTCGACACTTTGAATGGTGTTGATTGCTTGGCTTGGACCAATTTGACTGTGTGAAACACAGCTAGATTGAAACTGGCTTAGTCCTTTGTTTTAAACAACAAGCATGTAAATAGGAAATGTGATGAATAGTTGGTGCCATATTATGAATTATGTGTTTCTCTTAGAAGTCTTTTTAGCTTGTAAGTCAATTTCTAGATTGAAGCATGTGTTTTATGAACCAGTCAAACTACTGCTGGAAAGCATATGATCGATCTGTTGTCCTGTTTGAGTGACTAATGAGATAGAAATCTGCCACATTTTTACTGTTAAGCTGAGTTGATGTTATATGGCTGAGAAGTGTCATAGTATAAGCCTTGTTTGTAGCCTTTAGATGTTGGTTCTTGGGTATAGATATGAGGCAACCTCACCTCATTTGAGACACTTCTTTTATGCAACATTACGCTACTCCATTTCGTTGTATTTTCATTGTGAGATTCTTATTTTGCTGAGAGTTATTGTGAGGAAAGTTTTAGTGAGAGACATAGAGAGGAGTTTGTTGCTAAGTTGATTTTAAGAGGAGACCAAGCTTGAGATCCAGTGAGTTGGTTGGAATAAACGATTAGCAGGTATGAGATTCTATTCTCTTCATGTTTTATTTTTTATATGAAAGATTGATTGCCTTGTGTGTTTAATTTGGAAAACCATTAGTTTGATTGAAATAGAGTAATAGTTTATTTGCTTATAGGAAAGGAAAAGTCTTATTGATATGATTTCCATATAAGTGTTTGTACTTACTCCATATTAAGGAGTGTTTAACTATTGTCTATAGTATTACATACTAGGATTGACGAATTGGGAATAACTTGTTAAGTTATTTTATGCAAAGTGGTTTTGTAGACTTAGAAAGCTTATATGTTATACCTACGATTAGGTTATCCATTGAAGGGGGTAACTCATGCTTTTGCTTATGTTTTATTGGTAAAGGTACCATTGTGTTTTGGGAAAAGGGAATAGGTTAATTCTGAGGCTAATGATTACCTATTGAAAGTTTACTTATACATAGTTATAAGGGTCTAAAGTCAAATCAAGCTAGGGTAGTGTATGTGAAAGGATGACTGTCACTCGAAGTATTGAGTGAGAATTTACTTTGGCAAAGTAGTGTATTAGCTTTTGGCTCCACTTTTAGTTCATCATGCTCCTTTTTATGCATGCTAGATTAGGATTGTAGGGTCTACAAGTTCTAGTTATGTAGGGAACAACACTAAGCTCATAATGGTTTAGTTATGAGGTTACTTCACCAATCTCTTTGTCGAAGGGTAGGGCCATCTATCAGATGATAGACGTGTAAGGGACCGCATTTGAGTCCATGGTTGGCGAAAAAGTGCTTGAGTGATGCTTCTCCTCCTCAGTTGGTGACCAAGATTTGAAAGGAGATTCATGGACCTTCTATATCTATTGCTATGAAGCTTGGTTGAGCTATGTATGTATTTTGTATACAATCTTTGGGAATATTGTAATATGTGGAATGTTATATTGGAAATGAAATCAATGAATGTAATTTGTTATGTCATTTATGCTCATTTGTTCTCATTTGGAAAAGAAATTTTTTATTGCAATGGTTTTGAAACATAGCTTATTTACTTGAAAGTGAAAACTTAGAAAATTTACTTGTGTGAACAATTGGCATGTTACAAATGAATTCTACTAGTCTCTTCTAGCAGTATAAAACATGCATGTCTTTGCATTCATTTTTGTTTTCTTGTCCATGTTATTCCTTATGATCATGAGTTTGAATAGCCCAAAGAAGGTTGAGTGTAGGACAAAAGCTTGTGCTTTTATTAATTAAACTATAGGTTGAAATTTGCATAGTTGAATAGGAGTGGAGCTGATCATCTTAAAGGTTATTTATTATAGAAGACAAAGTTGAGTTTATTTCATTACTTAAACAAGTTTTTATTAGATTTTATTTTGTAATTTATCAAAATAGGACTACATCAATTTGGAATTAGAGAAAATTGTTCATGTGCGCATGTGCATGTTGTTTTGTGATCAAAGGAAAAAACCAAATGGCCCATAGGGAAGCCCCCCTATGATCTAGGTAAGGAGAGCTCAAAGGAATGCAAGGCATAGAGGTAATGTAGATAAGGAAGTGCTCAATAGGTCACATGCCTTAGAGACTCAATTAATGCATGAGGGTTTCAAGAGGAAGTAGAAATTCACATGGATTAAATAGGAGTCATAGATCCCATGGAAAGGCTTATTTAAGTTATAACCAAACAAGGGACTAGATCCAAGGTTGAAGTCCTTGATTTTAAGGGACAATTGAATCTATAAATGTTCTTAGAATGAGCTCAAGAGTTAGAGAAATTCTATAACATGGAGGGAATTGAGGAAACTAATCCACAAAGAATCCAATTCACAACATAAACAATGAAGTTTCATAGTACCCTATGATGGAGAATCTTTAGAATACTAGGAGAAGATAGGGGAAAGAGAAAATCAATTTGTGGCCAAAGATGTTAAAACATTTGAAAGATAAGTTCATGCCCTTGAATTATCAACAATTTTTTTTAGAGAATTTAAAAATATGGAACAAAGGGAGTTATCCATACTAGCTTATACTAAAGAATTTTTGAGGTTGCAAATTTGGACTAATTTGCAAGAAGATGGTGAGCACGAACAACAAGGTACCTTAATGGGCTTAGGTTTCAACTCTAAGATAAGTTAGCTCTACTCAAGTTGAATATTATGGATGAGGCATACCAAATGGCCTTAAAAACCAAGAAAATTTTCAATGGGTGAGGCAAAGTGGCAAACAAGAGGGGGCATCAATTCGAGTAGAGGTAAAGGGAGTTCCTCCAAATTAGCCAATGAAAAGGAGTTATATCGTAGCATGAAACCAAAGTTCCAAGGAAGGGGAGGCCTTAGAGGTACAAGAAGAGGACAACCATTTTTTGGAGGTTGGAAACCTTTGAGTTGTTTTATTTGCAGTGAACCTTATAAAGCTAGAAATTATCCTCAAAATCCTAAGAGGGCAATGATGGCCTAAGAAGAAGAATGAGGAGAGCCCCTACTAGAGAGGTAGAGGCAAAGATAGGAGAGAGCTTGTTGTTCAATAGAACCTTGATAGCTAGAGACAAAGAAGTCCCAATAGTTGATTGGAGAAGGAACATCGTGTTTTGAACAAAATGCAAGTGTAAAGATAAAGGGTGCAAGGTGATTGTAGATGGAGGTTCTACTAATAGCTTGGTAAGTACATAAATGACACACAAAAATCATAGCTTGTTTATATTCTAAAATCAAATCCTTATAAAATTTCTTGGTTGAAGAAGGACCATAGCATGCTTGTGAACCAATCTTGTCTTGTTGACTTCAAAATTGGTCCTTATGAAGGCAAGGTGTTATGTGACATAGTGCTTATGGATGCTTATCATTTGTTGTTAACTAGACCTTGGCTATATGATAAAAATGTAATTCACCATGGCAAAAACACCTATGAGATATAACATGAGGGTAAAGTCCATATCTTGAACCTTTTAAAGGAGAAGAAGCAATTGAAATAGTAGCTTTATCATTATCTACATTGGGTTGGAAAGAGTTTTATAGAAGATTGAAAGGAGAGATTGGTTATTTGTTGCACCCCCAAGGAAAATAAAATGTAGATCAACAAACAATCCTATTGCAAGTACAAAAATTACTAAAACAATATTTTGATTTGACATCGTCCAATTTTCCAGTTGGCTTGACATCGTCAAGAGGCATTACTCTTATAGGTTAACTCCTCTAAGTGCCAAATTGACTTAATTCTAGGTGTCAAACTATAAGGAAGCTAGGGTAGTAGAACAACTTCCTACACTAATATTGAGAGGAGGATAATCCAAAAATTTATAGATCCTTTCAGCAGTTGCAAAAAGTTAAACATAAATAAGTTTATAAATATCATGCATACCACAACATAGTGATTTACGTGGGGAAAACCCTTTCGAAAAAAAACCCCACACTCTATAGCCACCCACTATATTATTCAAAAATCACAAAGATCGCAATGTACTTATAGAGCAAGCTTCTCATAGGAGTATCACTAACTAAAGATCCAGAGACAACACGACCTCTATCAGACTCTCAGAATACATCATAATACACAATTGTAATACAATGCCCTCATAAAACAGGGTTGCCTTCTAGGGCAAGACAAGCCAACAAAATATCTACTATCAGATCTGAGACCTAATGGTGAACGATCCAGATTTACAATAATTAGATATACGAAAAATTTGGCTTACGCGGACCTTAGACCCCTCACTTGGGGGTACCCCCTGCACTTACCTATCAATAGTAAACCTTATGTAATTGCACAGCTAAGACACATTTTCCCAACACAAACTCCCAAATTTGGTTGCTTATAGGTTAACTCCTCTAAAAAATGAAGAAATGAGGCAAATTACTGAGTTATTAGAAAAGGGGTTTGTAAGGGAAAGCATGAATCCATGTGCCACACCCACCCTATTCTCTCCTAAGAAGGGGGGAAAATGGAGGTTATGTATGGACTCTAAAGCCATTAACAAAATCACTATGAAGTATCACTATTCACTACCCATAATGAATGACTTATTAGATTTCTTGTTAGATGCCAAAGTCTTCTCCAAGATTGACCTCATAAATGGGTATCTTCATATTTAGATTTATGTGTGATGAGTGGAAGACGACCTTCAAAACCAAGGATGGTTTATTTGAGTGGGTGATAATGTCATTTGGATTGTCTAATGCTCCAGCTACCCTCATGCACACCATGAACTAGGGGTCTAGATTGCACACTAAAAATTTATTAATCTATTTTTATGACATCTTGGCTTTTAGTAAGAATGGATGAGCATGTACAACATTTGAGAATGCCACTAGAAATACTCGGAGTGGAAAGGTTGTTTATCAACTCTAAGACAAGTGAATTTTACAAATATGAGTTGGCATATTTGGGTAGTATTATTTCAGCAAGTGGGTCAAGCATGGATTCATAAATAGTTAAGGCTATTCTTGAGTGGCCTACCCCTCAAAGTATCACCAATTTGAAGAGTTTCCATGGGTTGGTAAATTTCTATAAGATATTTATTAGAAATTTCAATGGTGCATTAACTAATTGCATAAAACGAAAGGCCTTTGCGTGAACTAAAGCAATTGAAGTGAGTTTTGAACAACTCAAGGGAAGGGTTATTGAAGTTCATATTCTTGTTATACCAAACTTTGAGAAACATTTTACAATTGAATGTGATGCTTTCAGATTAGCTATTGGGAGGGTGTTGAACCAACAAGGAAAACTTGTGACTTTTTTTAGTGAGAAATTAAATGATGATAAAAAGAAGTATTCCACTTATGATAAAGAATTTTATGTTGTGGTACAAGCATTAAAATATTGAAGGCATTATCTTCTACATAGGGAATTCATTTTGATGATTAATAATCAAGCCTTGTAGTACATAAATTCACAAGGTAAACTATCCAACAAACATGCGAAATGGGCTTTATTCTTGCAAGCCTATACATTTGTTGTGTAGCATAGGAGTGGCAAAACCAAGGTCGTGGTTGATGCCTTAAGTAGAAGACATCATCTACTAGTGGTAATGAGTCATGGATTAGTTGGCTTTAAAAAAATAAAGCGTGAATATACAAATGATCCATATTTTGGTAGCATTTATACAATTCTAACAAGTATGCATCTGTTTGAAGACTTTTTCCTACTTGATGGCATTTTGTTTGAGAGGTCTCAACTTTGCATACCCCTCGATTTGAGGAGAAAAAACAATGTGCAAGAGATGCACTCGAGCAGGTTGGGTGGACACTTTGGAAGAAAGATAAAGTTTGGATTAGTGAGTGAAATGTTTTTGGCCTAATATGAGGAGAGATGTAGATAGATTTGTTGTTGCTCATAGAGTGTGTTAGATGGCTAAAGGAGGACATCAAATACAAGCCTATATATGCCCTTATATGTGCCAAAGGAACCATGGTCTGATATTTCCATGGATTTTGTCTTGGAGCTGCCATGAACCCGAAGGGGTCATGATTCAATGTTTGTAGTGGTGGACTGCTTTTCAAAAATGACCCATTTCATACCCCGTAAGAAGACAAATGGTGCAAGTCAAGTGGAACATTTATTCTTTAGGGAAGTAGTGTGATTGCATGTTATTCCAAAAACTATAACCAGTGATAGAGACACCAAATTATTAAGCCATTTTTGGAGTCTTGTGGAGAAAGTTGGACATGTTGCAATTTAGTTTAGCATACCATCCCCAACTGATGGTCAAACCTAGGTGCTGTATAGAAGCCTAAGCAATCTAATGAGGCGTTTAGCAAGTGACAGCCCTTGATAATGGGATTCGATTATGCCCCAAGCTAAATTTGCCAATACTTCCAACATACTCAGGTCCACAGGTGAGTCTACATTTTAGAATGTATATGGGACAAATTCTAAGGGAATTGTGGACTTCATTGATTTACCAATAAACTCACATGTCAACCAACCACTCAGTTGGAGCAAATGATGTTCAGATGGAGGATGAACAAAATGAGACAGGACAATGATTGGACTAAGCATTTACTGAGAAAGAAAAGAGAGCAGGTTGAGCATGTAATGAATATTAAGTTGGTGTCTAAATCTAGATCATATAAGTTGTATTTTGTTAAATGGGAATGCCAAAGATAACTTGCTCGAGTAAAGCCAAACAAATCCACCCTATGAATTGGAACCAGGAGGTTAAGAATTTATAAGAGAAGGGGAGAAATGATGTGGAGCATCTGCATTGAGAAATTTGTCTACACCATCTGCTTTCAGTTTCAATAAATCCAGGTTTCTGATTGCTAATAATAGCAATTGGTTCAACTACTGGATTGGTAGCTAGGAATAAAGGGGGCAACGACCCTTTATTCTGTTCTTGGGGGTTTTGGTTGTTTGGTCAACTATCAATGAGAAGACTATTAGGACTCTCACTTGCCTCTCACGATTTCTTGGTTGTAGTGACAGGTGTTCATGTTTCCAGAAATCAAGGGAAGTTGTTGATTAGTGGGAGGCATGGAAAGGAAAGAAAAAGAGAAAAGAAGCCGCACTGAGTAGGAGGAACAGGGAAGGATCTGCAAGGAAACGAAAGGAAAAAAAGGCATCAAATGACCGAGCCGAGTCATCTGTTTATTTGATAATTGTTCATTTAGATTAAATTGTTTATTAGTTGACTGAATGTTTCATGTTTGTACCCCTGTTTTTTCATATGTTCCCATAGGAATAACATTGAATTCTGTCATTCTCTTCTAGCATGATAAACCAGGACTGTCTTTAAATTCGTTTTCTGTTATCCTGTCCCTGATATTCCTTATGATCCTGGGTTTGAATAGCCCAAACAGGGTTGAGTTCAGGGCAGAAACTTGTGCTTTCATTAATTGAACTACAGGTTGGAATTTGGATGGTTTTCCTTGAGCAGAGCTGATCATCTCAGAGGTTATCTATTGCAGAAGAGAGGAGTTGGGTCTATTTCATTACTTGAACAATTGTTTTTTCAGAGATTATTTTGCAGGTTTCAGAATAGGACTGTATCAGTTGCTCACTCAGCTCCGTGCAGATTACTGCAATGTAAACACAGGGGAGAGATCCATCAATATTTATGCAAATTTTCATCACTGCCTCATAAGGATCTTGGCAATAACATCATATAACATCTGATTACTCAATGTCAAAATTATGGATTAAATATTCGGTTGGTGCTTATTAACTGTATCTGTCAAAACATCACATGGTATTTACTTATGAATGTTATGCATAGGATGTCTTACCTTTGTCTTGTATGCTCATATCATTGATAGGCTAACGTGCATTCTATTTCAACTCCTCTTTGATGCGTCATTGCTGATTCTTTAATTTGTTTGAAAATGTTACTTGTGAGATCATTCAAGGTACACCTAACAAGACTCATACCAAGGTACGTACTACCTATAACTTAATCCAGGAAGAATCTCACAAGATGCACCTAATGCGAAGAACCAATCAGAATCCAATATTTAAAAAAAAAAAAAAAAAAGTTGGTGGGAGCACAAAAGGCCAATACGAAATGTATCTTTAAGCTGAAAAGAATTATGTGACAATAATTAACAAGATTCCAATATTCAAAAAAAAAAGAGTTGGTAGGAGCATAAGAGAGCAATATGAAATGTATCTTGAAGCTGCAAAGAATTTATGTGGGCAATAAATAACATTTACTTATTTCGAAATCAAAGGCAAAACTTGTAAAATCAATGTAAGCTATGGCCTCTGGAAAATGCCACGAGGCCAAAATTGTGAGTGGCTCATCCTCTCTATAAGGAGAGATTTTGAGGGTAGTTTAGCAGATTTGATGGGCTCGCAATTACAGACAGCCAGCACAAATCAGGTTGACTGCAACATTTTACAATATAAGGAAACTATGCGGCCAACCAATTACTCTGAAAGCAACAGACTCACTGCCACATGCTAGGAGTGTGTGCGCTCTCAGTGACAAAAGGGCAATTAGTCGGACAATTAGTTTGCTGCCTTTACTAGGAATGACCATGAGGATGCCCATTGGATCTGCAAGAAGGTTATGGTAGGAAATTGACCTGTAAATGTTGAACAAAATCAATCACCACTGGTATGTGAGTATGGCAAGTGTAGTTGAAAACTGGTGTATTAGATGGCATAGCATTTCATATTTGCAAGCTTAAACAGGATGAGATGGACAAACATTAATCACTTCAACCAACATTGGAGGGCCTTGATTTTATGCACATTATATCAGAGTGTAGTCCTAGCAACAAAACGATCTACTCAAACAGCTAATAGAACTTATACAGGATTTATAACAAACAGGGCAGTAATGAACTAATGACATTAAAAGTGCTCAACTAGCTTAGAATAAAGATTAGAAGGATAGTAAATCATGTGGCATCTAGCCATGCACAGTGAGTGCTTCCTTCCAATTTAAAAACCAAATAATGCGTTCAAAACAAACAGAGCAAGCATTAACATCTTCATGAGGAGTGCTGCATTTTAACACGCAGAGAGACAAAACAAGCTTGACAGCAATCAAAACGTTGCATTGCAAGCAATGTTTGCCCAAAAGTGTTACATTATTATTTGATTTTGAGAAAACAGTGTAAGCATAGATGCAGGATAGAAATTAGAAGTTTTCAGTTCTGCACAAATATATTCCAAACATTGAAAAAAAAAAGAAGACAATTGAGCAATCAACCAGATGAATTTATCAATTTGAAGAATCGTATTCTCAATGAGTTGAATTTATTGACCCTTAAAAAAAATGTATAACAGCAAAGACATAAACTAGAGGGAGAGTCTCCGATACCCCACATATAAAGCCAAACACGGACCAGAATGTGAAACAAATAATTAGCATTGATGCATCTACCATGAACAAGATGGGAAAGAAACAACACAACATTGTATATCTGTTCTTAACTGTCTAATACATTTTCACTGAAGTGAATTGAAAAGTTAAAATCTCGTTTGTGAACCTGGATGGCAAAAGCTTAAAACTACTTGGAATGATTTTCTGTGGCACAGTGTAGGCATAGTTCCTTTGGTTGTGATAATATTGTATTTAGAGGACACGGATTTTGTTTCCATGGTGGTTATAATAGGCCTATTAATAAAATTGATCATATGAAGCAAAATCATGAGTGGCATGGAAATGATAATGTGTCCATTGAGAAAATTATTTATACACAAATTCAGATAAGGAAAAAGAATTAAAAAGCATCGAAAACAATTCCTGTTAATTTGGATCAAAATTCAGGACAACCTTCTCAACACGAGAAAACAGTGAATTCAACAGAATCCGAATTGCATTGTTTCCATGAAATCGAAGTTGTCTTTTGGTAATCAAAGATTCTTCATACAGTTTTAGAACTAAATCACAATCTATACATACATAGCCAGCGACTAATTGAAGAATACAAGGGAATTGCCTCTACAACTGGCTTCTGTGTAGAACAGAAATCTACAATCCAGACAGCTAAGAAGTATAACGAAAATTTTGGTAAACAGAGAGGAAAATATTTCTTGGTTTGAGAGACCATAAAAATGCCAAATCAAATCAAATGAAGTGCTCAGTTACACTCCAAAGAAATCTGATCTTGCCATGAGATTTTCCTCTTTCCTGGCAACGCTGTGGCAAACATATTTGGCCTAGTCCTCAAATCAGAAGTCTTGAGAGCACTGAGCAATTCAACGTTACCACTGACTGGCTTCTTTTTGGTGACTTCGTCAGGATATTTGGTCCCGAGTGGTTCCCAGAAGACAGGAATTTCCATTGTACCCAGCAAATTCTGACACCAAAATCAAACCCAAAAATATATAGCAAAGCTCCTGTAGAGAATGCACTCGTAGCAAATAAACAATAATTAAAAGGAGAAATAACCTTACATTTTTAGGAGACCGAGAAGCAGGTTCTTGCGCAAATGCTTCGGAAGTAGATTTTCCACCACAGGCCGTTGAGGAAGGGCAGTGCCCAATTGGAGAGGCCGAATATTTATCCTTAATATTTGAAGGAGATTCCTTGAGCTTCTTAAGCCTTCTTCTCAAGAATCTGTAAATAAGAGGCAAAACCTGGTTCTTGTTAATTTCGCCATACAATCTATATATGGAACCCAGGTCCGTGACATCTCTAATTGCGTGGGTTTTCACAATAGTTTCTTCTAGCCCAGATCAGACCAAACCTTAACTTTAAAAATGACGATAGGAAATAGTGTTTGGTAGTTCTAACCTCACTTCTGCAAAGAGAGTCGCCTTTCTCGCCAGAGCTGTGCTCATCCGATCTTTCAACGTATCAAACTCCTGAGAAAAAAAACTAGCCGTTAAGAAACAAAACCCTGTAAGGAAAAAACCCAAGAAAAATTTCAGATCCGAGATTTTTTGAAAGCATTACATGTTGGAGCTGAAGATAGTCCCGCAGAAGGCTCGCATGCTTAGCGTCCATGTTGTTGGAAAGCGGAGGGCCTCCCGCCTTGAGCTTTCTGGACATCCTACCAGGCTGCCAAAAACACAGCGAAGCGTACCAGGTTTCACAAAGGCTTCTCACAAAAAGGCAGAAGACCCGAGATCGAAACCCCTAGGTACCAGAGATTCGTACTTTGTGCCAGCTGGGTCGGCGGCGAAAATGCCTGGGTAATAAAGAGGAGGCCAAGGTAATGCAATAAACAGAAGGCCGGAGGAGGGTCGGCAGTGGACGGAAACAAAGAGAGCGGATAAGGATGAAGATGAAAGACGAAAGATGACGATGCCATTGCATTGGAAATTCGCAAGTAATTTAATGTGGTGGGGTGGAAAATGAGACGGGGAAGGTTTTGGCGTGTAAAGTGGTTGGCTTGAATTGGCAAACTGGTCCATCCTCCTCTTCCTGTTGTTAAGCGGGGGATATGTGCTGCTCAACCTATGCTTCCACTGAACGTGATCTGTCACATACGGTTACAATTTTGCCTAGCAACAGTTGTTTTCAGTACTGCTCACTGCTCCTCGTCGCACAAGATTAATTGGCCCCTCGTTTTCCACGTCTACTGTTGGGGTAAATTGTTTTGTTACAATGAAAGCTTCGCATTCCCCGTAAAGACGCAACAGGCGGGTACATTTTCTACATTTGTCGCAATCCAAATGAACAGAAGGAATATTGCAGTGGAGCAGGGCAATTGAATCCCGATAAAAAGCATCAGGTAATCGAATTCCACTTGAGATTTCGAAGTGGCTTCCTATTCTTAAGCACGTTGAAAGGCTATTTAAGGCTAAAGATATTAGACAGTTTAATGGTATTTTCAGATTTGATTGTCCGAGCGTTTAACAGTGTTTATGGAAAAAGAAAATTCTAATAATGGTATTTCCAGATTTGATTGTGTGAGAGTTTTTCTATTATGAACAACACAGTGTTCCATGAATATTTTTGACAGTATTTGATGAAAAAATTAACACAGTATTTGATGAAAAAATTTAGACTTCCATGAAAAAAATTGACACTGTATTCAATAAAAAAAATCTATATAATCAACTTCATAAATTGCACCACACAATTTTAAGATTTTCATGTGAGAGGCTTGGTTTTTTCTCCACCACACAACTTTTTTTTAAATTATGTGATACTGTAACTAAAATAATTATAATTAAATAAATTTAAGTTAGTTAACTAAATGTAATGGATAAGGATAAAATTAGTTAGAATTAATAAGTAATATAAATATTTAAAAATCAAATGAGAGTGTTAAGGGTATTTAATTTTTGAGTAGTGCTAATGATATATGTAATTGATTTGTTGTCTCCAAAAAAAATTAGTGGCTTAGTATGACTATCTCAAAATAAAATTTGGTGCATAAAATTTTGTGACTCAATCACATCCATCATGGGTTCAATCTTATTTATAATGAATTTGAACTCAAATACACAAATTAAAATTGACAAAATGTAAACTTTTGAAATCTATTCACCCTAGTTTCTAATGTTTAACAAGCTTGTGAAGATTGCACTGTCTAGAAGCACCTTCGAGGAACATGGAGGATTGGTAGGGTCCACTTATCTTAGATTAAATCCTTAGATGGATTGACGTTATGATTGAATATTCAAAGACATCATTTACCAACATGCAAGTGGCCTATACACATACAATTATCTGTCACTTTAGAAATAAAAGTTGTGTTCTAATGATTTTACTTTGTAATTGCTAACTTCTATTGATTTCTAGATGTTTCCCCTTTATGATTTTAAGTGCACATTGAATGTCTTTAAATACCAAAACATAACATGTATCAAGTCAACTCATGACAACTAGTAAAAAAGGATATGAGTAAGAATTTTAATTCAAATATTTAAATTTTGGATTCATTCTCATTTGCCCCAAGATTGATCTCAATAAAAAAAAATTAAAATTTGACTACACCTTAGATGTTTTACCTAAATGATAGTTAAATTCTTTCTTTTGCAATTATTAAATGATAAGTTAAAAATAAATAAAAAAACACAATATAAAGTAATCTAATTTGATCTATTATTGGAAGTACATGAGCTAGGAAAATGATAAATGTGAAAAAAATCGAAGTTACAAAAAAGAAAGTGGGAAATGGGGTTGATACACCTAGAATTTATCATATCTAATGCCAAAAATGAGTTTAAGAGATCAAGGAATTGGTCTTTGATGAATTTCAACTCAATCTAATTTGGGCATTTTTACATGACAACCTTGGGCACTAGTGTGTGCATTTGATAGGTCCCAAATAAATTGGAGTTTCTCTCCTAATTTTTCTAAGCTTCCTAACCTATATAAAATTTTAATGTGACCTTTATACAGTAAGAAAATGATGTTTAAATCTAAAGGGGAAAGAAAATGGTTAGTAAACTATGGGTATTTCCCTTAGTCAATCCCCTCTTTAGCATTTTCTAGACTCTAAAGTAGCACATACAAATCAAGGATGTGGGTGTTTGTAATGTAAGTTTTTGCAATGCAAATAAACCTAGGAGGATGTTAGCTATGCTAGTGTTTGGTTGTGCAATGGAAGATGTAAGGAGATGAAAATCTCAAGTGATTTGAGAGGTTGATTAAAAAAGGTTTTGGATCTGTAATAATGGTAGGTTTTAAGAGAGGGAGGAAATCTTCGATAATAGAGATTAGTATCTAGGTGATCTCAAAAATAGAAAACCTTAGTGTAGAAGGAGATTTGAAGTAAGTTATGGAAGAGTAGAAGGGAGGGAAGACTTAAGGGAAGCTTCAAATATGGAAGATCTTTATGTTTTTAGCCATGGAAAAGAGTGTAGGAGTGGTGTAGACTTAAAAACTTTGTTTCAATGACTTGGAGACAAAATTTAGTTTTCATGATACGATGAGTGAGCAATAGAGGAATATTATAATGAAAAATTAGGGCTTCTAATTAATTTTATAAAGTGTTTTAGGGGTGAGTGTGGGATCATGGTGGGTCAAAGAATACCTCTAGGTGGCAATGAAAATACTAAAAGATAGACTTAAGCAACGTCACATGAAAATTTGAATGGGTTATTATCACAATTGGAAAAATATGTAGGAATAGAATGTAGTTTCTAGGATACATTTTTTTTGAAGAAAGATAAATTTATTTGGTGAAAATTTGAAATTTCAATGAAGCACTACTATAATTTATTTATTTGTAAAAGTATGTGTCATTCTAACCAACCTAAGGGTGAAGCCACATAAGTGGTTTACACTTTTGAAGAGGAAGGAAATTTGAGAAAAAATGACCCCATGGAAAAAAAAATGGTTTTAGGGGTTTGCATGAACCTACATGTTATCGAACCATAAAGGGGTTCGCGAACTAGGGTTCAGCGAACCCATTAACTATTGGGCCCATATTTCCCCCCAAAAACAAAAAAAATGCATGTTGTGGGGGTTCAAATAAACTGGTCGGAACCCACTGGGGAGTTCGCTAGAACCCCTAGTTCTAGCGAACCCCCTTTTTCCCTAATTTTTAATGTGTTCACAAAAACCTAAAATTTTTATGCTTTCAAGCTCAGGTTGGGGATGAAAATGGGGAATATTTAGAAACCAAACTTGGAATCGAGTAGCCTTCAGAACAAGCTATCCAATGAATATAATTTTAGTATGTTTTGGTTTTATTATCTATCTATTTTTAAGTTTTATTAAATATAGGTTTTTCATCAAAACAAAAGTCTCGTTCTGCACAAGTGGAAAAATAGAATATTATAAAAAAAAAAAATTAAAATATGAGTCCACTAGATATTGGAAGTCCTTGATCCAACAAAAAAAAGAGATTTTGATACATACGAAAAAGTTGCTCTCGTTATCGGCGTTATGTCTGAATTGTCATTTGATTGACTTTGAAACTTGATTAAAAAGAAAAATATTCAATAAAAACCTATCAACCAAGTGGAAGCACTAGATATCAGAGTTAGAAATCTAAATTTGAAAGAATTGGAATTTTATCCTTCATGGAAAAAAAGTTATCGTTATCTGATTGCGTCACTTTTTAAAAATGCTATTTTTTGAAAAAAACCAATTTTTGTGGGAGATGGAAAAGAAGGCAATCTGATTCCAAAAAAATTGAAAAAAATATTTTTAGAATCTAGAGACAAAATGTGACAAGACTCTAGTTTACATCATCTTCAAATTCCTTACGGTTTAATCGCTATAGGTGCCCGAATGTGGAGATTGTGTTAAAAAAAAAAAATATTAGTGTCCAGTTAGGCCAAAAAGTGTAAACCACTATTGTGGGATCACCCCTAAGTATGAGCAAGAAAAAAATAAATTAAATATACTTGTAAAGGAAACACACAAGGATGTCACACACATTTTTTTAAATATTTTTGTAAGTAAATAATTAGTTATTAAATTTTTACTAAGACTTTTTAAAAATATTAAAAACTTAGTAATTTTCCAACCAACCTAACTTGTTCAAAAAAATATAAAATTGGTTTCTTTATTAAACCTATAGCTATTGAAGTATAGAGTGTCGGAGATTTGTTGGTGTTGTCATTAGTGTTGTCATTGATGTCAACCTCCAGTATGGTCAAGGAGGTTGTGCACTATGTTGGCATTAGTGTTGTGATTTGATGTCAACCTCTAGTGTGGTCATGTTGTGAAGTGTTTGTGGTATTGTTGATGTAGTTGGCTCACTTTGTTTCCAAGTGATCTTAAGAAAATTTGAGTGTGCAATGTGATAGAGGTGTGTTCAGTGTTGTGCTCCGCATTTCTTCATGGTTGAAGATATGCTTGTGTGATTTGGATGTGATAATCAGAGGTGTTCAACAGTGTTATATCTAGATTTTCAAGTTCTACATCATGCGATAGTAGAATTTGTGTTTGACAATGTGTTGCCTGTGAAGAAGGTTGTCTAGGAGAGATGAGATTGCTCCACATTTCTTTGCATTAAGGTTTCATGTCTTGTAGATTTGGGAACATGCTCAGATTGTTTATATATACCTTTCCCTAGAGCATCTGGCATTCAGTTGTTTTGCAAGGTTGGTGAGTGAGATGTATGTTTGTAGCAGTGTGGCTAGTTGCATAGAATGAAAGTGTTCTTCAATTTTAGGTAGTTGTAAAAATATTTCTAAATATTTTGATTGTGTTGGAATATTCTTGGATATTGTGGAATGTTGCTATGCAGTTTGTATGGTATTTATGGACTTGGAAAGGCATGTATGTGGTCACTTGTTAGTGTTAGTGTAGGTTTGGCCGACTTGGCATGCTAGCACTAATTGTGGAGGTTGTTTGTTGTTTGTGGGAGTGTGTCAGTGTAGATTTGGGTCTTAGTTAACCCTTGATGTGGATTGCCTTCACTTATTTCCACTGCATAAGTGTTTGGTGTCGACCTATTTAGTGGTTGCACGTTTGAGGTGCATTCGTTTCGTTGAGGCCAACATGGAGAAATTTTTTAAGGTTGTGAAGGATATATAAGAAAGGTTATTTATTGAAGAAACATGTGATGTGTGGTGTGGTACGAAATGATGTGAATGTGATCAAGTGTGGTGATTTGAGTGTGAGATTAAACGCCTAAGGCTGCCAAATGTAGTGAGTAAAAGGTGTCTACATTTTTATTGTGTCTGAAGTTGCTAGAGGTAGTGAGCTAAAGGTTTTGGATGGTGCAGAGTTGCAGTGGTGGATTTTTCATGTTGCTCTAAGATAGTGTATCTCTCAGCAATAGTCTTCTATTCTTCTTTCTTTTGGATGGTGAGTCCTTTGGGCAGTGATTCATTCTTCCCTTTTGGGTAGTGAACCCTTCTAACAGTGAGCCTATTGTATTTGGTGTTGCTATTCATATATATGTGAGCTAATCCTCATTGTGGTTTTTCCCTGATTAAGTTTTTCCATGTAAATCTGGTGTTCTCTTGTGTATGGTGTTGAATGTGTTTATGTTTCATTTGTTTACATTTTGTCGATGGCAATAAGGGTTTAAGGTTTTAATGTACAACTGATTCACCCCACCTCCCAATTGTCTTGTGTGTCTAACATAGAGTGTGATGCATCTTTTGGATTTGAAAAAAATGAAATATTTTGAAAGTTATATATGTTTTCCAATCAATCTATCAGTCAATACTTCAAACATAATGCATATAAAAAATCATTAATAATTATATTAAGTTCATAATCAAACATATCTTATATTTTTAGAATTTTGAAAATTTCTTGAATAAACCCTTTTTGTTTCATCAAATTTGGATAAGACAAAGGTCATCAACACAAAGCATGAAGTCACAAAAATAAGATGAAACCTCTAAACACATTGGACCAATTGACCTCTTAGGCTTGACACTTCCAAGCCTAAATCTAATACATTCCCGAGGAAAAGTGAAGGCAAAATGTTTATGTCGAGAAAAATGAATATCCACTTTAAAATAACGAATATCCATTTCCTAAAGTTGTATTTTTTTAATATTATGTGTTAAAAAATGGATATTAATTATTCAAAACAAATATTTATTACCTAAAATCCCCAAAAAAGCACACTTAAATAAAATAGGCATAACTTTTGCATTACTAAATGAATTTTGATATTTTTATAGGCATTGGAAAGATGACTTAGAGCTCTAGATAGTGGATTGTGTTATTTATTAAGATAATGCACTAAAAATTAGGTATAATCATTTTAAATTCATCCTTTATTTTTGAAACTTCAAATGCTCACAACTTTTGCATACGAAGTCCTTTTTTGTTGATTTTTTGCAACAATCGTCCCAAAAGACTTGAAACATAAAAAGAGTAATCACTAATGGAACACTTAGATTTGGTGTATGAAGAAGAGTAACAAATCTACAATAATCATCATAGAATGCTTCCTTGTTATCTTTGATCTTATGGACACCTTTCCCCAAGTTGACCTAGGAGAACATGTGTCCCCTTGTGACATAATAGTAACTCTTCCAATTATTTTCAATGTCATCAATCATCAAATACTAGAAAGGATCAGAGAATATAAATCTCAACTAGGTGGGAAGAAGAATAGTAGGGTTGAGTCTAAACTCAGAGGATGAATCCATAATTGTGGACTTGATGTAGACTGCTAAACTTGACCCTAGATAAATCACAAGATCAACACAAAATATAAGGCATTCAACTAATAGGGAGATCAAACTTTAGGAAAAAGAAATAAACTTCTAGAATATTTTTTGAATGACACATTTTTTTTATCATCAAACTAAGCACCTTATTTTCTTTTTTTTAATCTTTGAAAGAAGTGCAAACGAAATATGAAAGAAGCTTCTCTAGCTTCATATAATAAGCTTTCAAAGTATCCCAACAAGAGGAATAATGCATGAGTGGCTACCAATATTTTAGAACAGACCTAAAATTTCCCTACTAGGGTGATGTAACTGTTGATTCTGTCCCTAACTGGCTGATGTGTAACGGTTGACAGTTGGGTCCCCCTGTCAATCCGTTACTTCCTTTTTTTGGCTTGGCGTGACTGTTTGTCTGACAGTTGATATTTTTGGCTTTTCTTCTCCATTATTTGGGGAGTTTTTCTTCTTAGCAATGGAATCTGCATGTTAGCAACAAGAAGATTTCTTTTCTTCTGCTTTGAATGATACGAAACAATATTGCTTGGTTTCTAATGAGAGTTCTTTCTTATTTCATGAAACTCTATGTCTATCCATGTTCTTTATGTCTGCAATTTAAGTTATTGGCATTAGCTCATATCTTTGTTGTGAACAACAATGTTGTGCATTTGTTTAGTCTTTTGTCTATAGGGTGTTATGGACTGAGCTGAGAAGGGACTTGAAATGTTTGAAGGCTCGGGTGTAGGAACAGAGGTTCGATCTGCATCAGTTTTGGTATTAGAGCAATCCGCGATGGCCCAAAGGGGAGTCCGCGTGAATTGGGGAAGAAGGGGCAAGAGGAATGCAGGCCCTCGAAGAAACATTGATGAAGCGTTTAGAAGGCTAGAGGCCCTTGAGAATAGATTACAAATGGACGAGTCTGAAGAAGAACCAGGAAACTTAGTAAATGTTGCTAGGGTTTTAGACCCTATAGAGAGGCTTATTGAAGCATTGACTAAACAAAGTTCCAACGTAAAGGTGGATATTTTAGATTTTAAAGATGAGCTCAACCCTGATCTATTTCTAGACTGGATCCAAGAGTTGGAGAAGTACTTTGACATGGAGGATATTGATGAGGATGATCTGAAAAGAGTGAAAATCGCTGCATCCAAGTTGAAATCGCATGCAGCCCTATGGTGGGAGAATGTGCAGATTTTGAGAAGAAAAGAAGGAAAAAATAAGATTAGACTTTGGCCTAAGATGCTGAAACATTTGAGAGTTTGGTTTTTGCCCTCTGACCACCAATAGAAATTGTTTAAAGAATTTCAAAATCTGAAACAAAAGGATCAGTCAGTACAGGCTTATACTGAACAGTTCATGAGGCTTCAAATTCAAACAAATATACAAGAAAGTGACGGGTAGATAGCATCTAGGTATGTCAATGGACTAAAATTTCAACTTCAAGATGAGCTCGTATTGTTGAAAGTACCTACGATGGATGAAGCTTATGAATATTCCTTAAAGGCAGAGGAGAAACTAAACCGGAAAAATAAAATAGTGAGTAAAAGGGATGATAGCCAACAAAATAGAGATAAAGAGGTTTCTTTGGAAACTACCATAAGTGGAGAGTCAAAAGAAGTAAAGAATGTAAAGGTCGACTTCAAAGGAAAGGGAGGCTTTAGAGGTAGAGGTCAAGGACAACTACCTCCCAGAGAGTGGAAGCCCATGAAGTGCTTTATTTGTGATGAAGCCCACAAGGCTATAGATTGTCCTCAAAATCCTAAAAGGGTGACGGTAGCCCAAGAGGAAGAACCTTGTATTGATGAAGCTGAAGTTGAGTTAGGAGAGAACTTGATATTGAGAAAAACCTGGATATCTGGAGACAAAGGAACCCCTGAAGCTCATTGGAAGAGGAAGAACATCTTTCGAACAAAATTCAAATGTAAGGACAAGGTATGTAAGGCGATCATAGATGGTGGATCTACTGATAATCTGGTGAGTACAGAAATGGTTAACAAACTACAATTAGCTTGTTTTCCAAAATCTAATCCCTATAAGATTTCTTGGTTAAAAAAGGATCATAGTATACTTGTGGATAAATCTCAACTTGTTCCATTCAAAATTGGTCCATATGTGGATGAAGTGCTTTGTGATGTCATACCGATGGATGCATGCCATTTGTTGTTGGGTAGACCTTGGTAGTATGATCAGAATGTAATCCATCGAGATAGAGAGAACACCTATGAGGTCCAACATGAAGGAAGGAAAATACTATTAAAACCATGGAAAGAGGAAGGAGCATCTGAAGTGGCAGCTTTGTCTCTTTTAGTAGAGGCCAAGTTCGAGCTTGAAGAAAAAAAAACAAAATTCTAGCTCCACCAAGAAGAGAGTTGGAGGAAAATCAAGGAGAAAAAGAAGTAAATGATTTGAAGAACAAGCTACAATCAAAAATTGATGTAGAGCTGCAACCTAATTCAGCTAACAAGATTACATGTGCGCCTCGGGAAATAGGTGTTAGAGTTTTAGTTGACTGTAACCTTCCTTCTCAAGGAGATAGTGAGTTGTGGGAATATAAGCACAATCAACAAAGATCTTCCAAGAATGCAATTGAAAGTTCAATTCAAAGTAACTGCCTTACCCAGTATAAGAGGAGTGATGTGAAGTGTGATTGCAGCAAGGGAAAGAATTTCAAGTCTACTACTGATTGCAGTAGTGATTATTTTATTAGTTATGTTATGGGGACTTTTCCTAGCTTTATCAGTCCAACTGAATGGTGGAATCAGCATTGGACTTCCATACCTAGAAAAATATGGGTTGGAAGCTTGGATGATAGCTCAGTTTGTGTCAAAGAATCCCAACAAAATACTTCGAAGATCGAACCGCTTGTGGTAATGCAAATTGATTTTTCTGAACCAGGAGGTTTAGACCTTTTTAAAGGCTGGGAAGATGATGTAACTGTCAATTATGTCCCTGACTGGTTGATGTGTAACGGTTGACAGTTGGGTCCCTCTATCAATCCGTTACTTCCTTTTTTTGGCTTGGCGTGACTGTCTGTCTAACAGTTGATATTTTTAGCTTTTCTTCTCCATTATTTGGGGAGTTTTTTGGGGGTTTTTCTTCTTGGCAGTGGAATCTGCATGTTAGCAACAAGAAGATTTCTTTTCTTTTGCTTTGAATGATACGAAACAATATTGTCTGGTTTCTAATGAGAGTTCTTTCTTATTTCATGAAATTCTGCGTGTATCCATGTTCTCTGTGTCTGTAATTTAAGTTATTGGCATTAGCTCATATATTTGCTATGAACAACAATGTTGTGCATTTGTTTAGTCTTTTGTCTATAGGGTGTTATGGACTGAGCTGAGAAGGGACTTGAAATGTTTGAAGGCTCAGGTGCAGGAACAGAGGTTCGATCTGCATCATAGGGAAAGGGGTTTCATAATTCAATAGGCAAGTTTCTTTTCAATTATGGAAAAAACAACATGCCATAGTTCCATTGGAGAAGCTTGAAAGACAAAGGGGATTCCCAAATATCTAAAGATTTTGTTGTGTCCAATCCACTTCCAACCAGAATTTTGAAGCCAAGAAGGCATGGGTAGAATGGATTGTCGATAACATTGAGTGTTATGCCACTGGATGGTTGATCCTAACACCTGATAGGTGTACAAACACTTGAGAGCTTCCTTGCTATTTTTATCCTCTTTAATGAGAGTGCAAAAAGAAGATCATCTATAAAATGGCCATTGACAATTTGAGTTGATTAATTGGGAAAGATAATGCCCTTGACTGGTCCATGAGAGACTAACTAAGATATAAGATACCCAAACCCTTCAACAAAAAGAACATAAAGAGAGGGGGCCAAAGGGAAACCTTGAAAAATGGAGAATAAAATCCCAAAAGAATGGGTTTGACAAGTATTGATGGTAATGCAAGAAGATGCATTAGCAAAGATCATGTTGATATATTGAATGAAACAAGGACCGTGATAGAACTGTAAAATTCTGATAATTTTAATATGTTTCTCATCTCCCTAAGTTTCCAAAGGAGTCCTCATCATGTGCACAAAAGCCCTCTCTTCATAACATTTTGCTCATTCTTTGCCTTGTAGTCCCATAGAAATCCATCTAGGTCTGAGTATTTCACTTTGTGATCTATATCGGCATGAGATTGTCAAGGTTTCCCCAACCCATAATACATTTTTGTCAATAAACGTCTGTGTTGCCTATCGGCAAGACATTTTTGATGTCACAGCGATCAGAATTCATATGTAGGTGCCTTTCAGCAAGAAAATTTTATTGTTTTAGTGATTGAGGGATCCCCATCAACATGAGTGCTACCATCAGTATGATGTCTTAGTGAACCCTTTATGTCTCATTGACTAGCGCAGAGTATGTAGGCACTTCGGCAGGAAAGGTCTTCGTCGAAGTAAAGTCATAGCGAATACATTATGTCTCACCAACCGACACACGTGGAAGTATATCGGCTAAGCTAAAGGTTTTCGGCATGTGGTCTTGGCGAGATCTTATTCTCTCACCGATCGGCAACGAAAGGAGCATGTCAGTGAGAGATTTTATTCGGGGAAAGGTCTTAGCGAGTTCAAGGTGTCTTACCGACCGACGATAAAGATGTACATATTGGTAAGACTAATGTGTATCGGAGTATGGTCTTGGTGAACGCCTCGGGTCTTGCCGACAAGTTTAAGGGAATTATATCAACTGCTATCGGTGTGAGGTTAGGCAGTCTTGCCGACCTGTTTGTCACGCCGAAGTGTTTCATCAGTGAGAGAATGAATGTGTCTCAGCGACAGGAATGTTTCATGGTACATCTCTTTAAGACACAGGATATTCTATGAAACGTCTCCCCGATAGGAGAATGTTATAGCGATACACAAGAATGAGCGGGATGACTGACGATAATACTTTTTCCTTCGGCATAGCTACTGAGTGTCTCGGCGACTGTCCTACAAAGAGCCCTAATACTGTTGGCCGATGTTTGGAATGTGAAGCGACATGTCTGTTCAGATACAAATGTATAAATATTCATTCCCGATTGTGAATGGGGATAGATTAGGATTAGATTAGATAGTAGATAGATTAGGAATGGATACGGTAGAATAAAATTCTTAGAACAAAGACTATGATGCGTGATTTCAAATGGAGATTTCAATGAAAATCAGTTGATGTTGCAACTCATTTTTTGTGTCAATTGTCTGTTGAATCTATTGAAAGTATTATTAAAGTTGTCTCTAGGGTTGGTATTTTCTGGTTATTTAAATTGGTATAACAAGTTTATATTCAGTTTATCAGTGCACATTTGTTGTATCTGTGTGGCTAATTAACTGGTTCTTTCAAGGAGAGATTAAAGCCTTTTGATTAATCATAGTAATCCGGGAAATTCATCTGGATCATTAAGAAGAGCTTAGTAATCGCAGTCTTGCATGTTTATACAAGTTCTAAACAAAACATATGCCAAACAATTTGAGTTTTTGCCAGTTTGAAGTTACTCATTGCTATTTCATTTGACTCCGCTTACCCAATAAGGCACCGGTCTCTACATTTCACCATTTAGATTCATTCATTTTCTTTACATCTGTTAACTGAGCATATTAAGATTTAGTTTTAGAATATTGCTATACAATCTATACCAAATTTGATTTCATTTGTCCACTCACATCTGCCATTGTGGGAAAAACATTTTAGGAAAGATATGCACATTAAGTCTACTTTATTCATATAGGTACACCCACCTAGGTTTAGCAACACCTGAAGAGTAGAAGGCTCAATTCATTTGACCTTGTCTATTACCCTAAAATGTACCAATAGATTGGTAGCCTCTTGAGGTTTTCTTACCTACATTTTTGTGAGCTAACAGACCGAACCCCAAAGTTTGAAGCACGAAAAGAATAAAAGGCCATTCAATATGGTCATAAGCCTTGGAAAAGTCAAACTTTAAGAAAAAGGCTTTTTATCGAGAGCGACGAGCCCATTCCACGCCTTCATAGATAAAAATTATATTATCAAGGATATAACGGGATTTGATGAAACTTTCTTGTGCATGATGAATAATTTGGGGGAGAATATGACACACTTTCAAAGCTAAGGCCTTAGTAATTATTTTGTAATAAAAATTAAACAACGTGATGCAATACTAATTGCAAATATCCTTGAGATCACCAAATTTAGGTATGAATTTAATATTTCCTTTGTTAATAAGTTTCCCTAAATATCTAGAATGAAAAGCCTCCAAATAAACTTTATATAAATCCTCACCAACACAATCTTAGTGAGCTTTATAGAATTTGCATGGAAACCCATCACATATAGGGTCTTTTTCATGTCAACTATTGTGCTCATGACCTCCTTAAGTTCATTAAGAGAGACAAAATGGTCATAGAAGGCTCTTAAAGTTGAAGAAATTCAACAGGGAACCCAAAGGCATGCTTGAAGAGAATCTTCATGTTTAATAATGTATTCTTGAGATGTGAAAATCTTCTCATAATGCTTAATGAAGGCCTAGGGAATATCTAGCATCTTTGTATGCACATGTTGGACTTCCTTAATTTTCTTGATGCAATGAGAAGTATGTCAAGCACCAAGGGCCTAAAAAAATTCCTTTAAAGGCCTATCTCCAACTTTAAGCCAATGAAGTCTAGATTTAATTTGAGTATCTTTGGTAGAATGGTTATTTTCTATCTGCATTTTATGCCTTAGCTCCACCACTCAAACCTACAAAACAAGGGAGAATGGGATGGTAGCAAGCTCTTCCATGGAATAGCAGATATTTGAGGTGATAGCCTCGTATGCATGCCTCTGAAAGATGGCCAATTGGAAACCATAGATGTGAAGGAAATAAGATGTGTGTAGAATAACTTTGTTTCATCATGCAATTCACCTAATTGGTTGAGTAGGATGACATTCAAGGTTTTAAATCATCCTAATATGAGCCAATGTGGGTTGATGATTCACAAGGAAGTATTTAATAAAAACTGAGACTTGTAGGGTTGAGGAAAGCCCACTTGCAACTCAATATGAACCTCAATGAACAAGTGGTCAAATAGACTCGCATCTAGTAATGACATCATCGAGAGAGAAAATTAGTTGGAAAAAGAAAAGAAATATTGATGAGAGATCATTGCACAATAAAGACACTTAAAGAATCTATTAGAACTAGCCCAAAAACTATTCCATGTATACCAAATGGATTGAGCATGGTAGCAACTCAAGTTGGGATCATAAAGAACCAATTTTTTACACATGTAAAACCATACCTCCCACTCGCTATCTATCCAACAAAAAGACAAAGTCCCATCTTTGTCATAGGAAATCTCCACCATATTAAAATCACTGCATAAGACCCAAGTGGTCATCAACATTGAGTCTACAATCCACCACCACAAACGAGATCTCTCAACAACATCATTGGAAGCATAAACATTAATGACCCCAAAGGAATGATTGTCAACATTCACGAGGATCCAAATCAAATGATGAGTCAGATTAGACCCATGATTAGCAACACAAGAATGCCACCATGGAGAGAGAAGAGTGACAACCCCTTGACAACTAGCATCATGATTGGTGCAAAAAATTATACCAACTAGCCAAATAATGTGACATGCTACAAAAAGAATGAATCCAAAAATCTTAACTTCTTACAAACACACAACATCTAAACTAGATTGCATCTAACAAGTGTCCTTTATGTGTTACTTCCTGGTGAGGTCAGTGGGATCTTGAACATTCCATGAGAGAAAATTCACTAGTGAGAATCAAGCATATTATCATTGTCTAACTCCTCAAGCGTGGAGAAGTGATTTTACAAGAACTCTAGGGAGAACAAGGCCAATTGAATATTTAGTGAGGAAATTCTCTTTTTTTAGTGACATATTCTCCTTCTTCTAAGCGCCTATGGGGTTGCATGACTATTGAAAGTGTTTGGGAAATAAGGAAAACTAAACCAGCATGTTCGACTACAATAAAGACATCATCACTAGTTGCATAGAAGGCATCAATGTTGGCTACAAAGAGAGATTTGATGCTAGTTGTGGCATCTGAGAGAATCTCAATCTAAAGGGATATCACCCATGGGATCAAGAACCAATTTTCCATTCATAAAAGGGTTTGAAACACCAACTAGTTGTTCTTTAGCATCCAAGGGATATTTTTTTACCTTGCAACCCACTAGAGTTGGAATTTTACCTTTTCAGTGTGAAACTGTAGTCCATTATTCATCTAGTTTTGTTGTAGCATTAGAAGGTTGAGAGGCCTCAACTACACGGGGAGGAGATTTCACCTTGGGGACAACTAGAGGGAAATCCTTAATTTTATGCTCTGAAGATTGACATGGAAGCAAGTACATTGGAAAATTTAAGGTAAAGCACCCTTTGGGTATGATGAATGTTACCTATTTAAATATCTATTAACTCTTTCAAGTCTTTAGGTAGATCAATTTTCACACAAACCTGTTTCTAGGGCCAAGCCTAGTATAAATTCTTGGGTTCAATGCAAACAAATTTCCCTAAGGAAGATGTGATAAGATACAAGAAATGTCAGTAGGGCAAAGGGATACTTAGAAATTCAAGCCAAACAAGCACGCAAAGTTTTTTTTTTTCATTCGAGACTACAAAGTATCATGTCCAAGATTGAAAAACCAACAAAGAAGAAAAAACATACCAAGGACCATGTTTAAGCACAACTTGAACATGATTGATTTCAAAAAAGAAAAAAGGAGAAATCCCTTTGTAAGGTTTTGAGCGACGTCAAGTCAGATCCCATGCAGAACCCAAGTTTTATTCACCCATTCTTTTAGCATGCTTTCACATGGGGTCCTCTCCACAAAATAACCTATAAGAGTATACTACTCTAACCATTGACAAGCACTATCAAATTTAGGGATGGGAAGAACTACATCCACAAGGGTTTCTAAGGACATGCCTCATGGAATACTTTTAGTACAAGCTTTCTAAGGTGCTTGTTTGGGGGAGCCATTATGTAGAGCCATCACACCATTAATACTAGCAAGAATTATTGGGTTGGAGCCGATTGAGACCATATAAAAGGAAGACCCTAAAAAGATCTACAACAAATATAGGACAATAAAAATCATACACCTATGATGCAATATGACATAAGAAAGGCCAATTTTAAAAAATCAAAACCCTAGCAAAGCTTTGATTTTAAATTTAAAGGAGGTTTATATTTGACAATTGTTACTCATAAATTAATTTTAATTGTAATCATTATTTAATATTTAATATTATTAAATATAATATAATTAATATTATAGGTATAATATTAAATATATTAATAATATTATATTAATTATTAAATATTAATTTATTATATAATAATATAATTATATTATTTATATAAAAGTTAGGGTTAGTTTTATAAGTGGAATAGACATCTTGAAAATGATATCTCTCGACCTAGAATCTATGTACATAAAAACTTTCCATTAGAAATAAATCACAATTATTGATTATCTATAGGTAAATAATTTATAAAAAATACCTTTTTCACCTATATTGTCTTAATAAAAATCATATCAACATTTTCATTTATAAAGCTTGTGAATAAATGATACGACACATTGTGAGTAAAAGCCATTTTTCTTGATCCATTAAACTGATACAATATTCAACATAAACCTTTCAAAATTGTAAACTACATATTATTCACAAAACAAATGAAACAACAAAGTCACCATTGCAAATCATAGGTAGTTAGAACATAGTAAGATATCAATTTTCTCCATTTTTAAATGTTTTTTTGCCATTCTAGAATGAGTAAAGACAAATGTAGTTTATATGGAATCCACAATGGAATGGAAAGGTAGTTTTTTTTTTTTTTTAATTCTTGTTGTAAATGACACTTCCATATTTTTCTTCAATAAATAACTCTCATTGGATTATAGGAAACTTTTTGCCAAGAAAGTACAATTTTATTTTTCCACATTAATTATTGATAGCATACAAGTAATGAATGGTTAAATTAATTATTGATAACATACTAGTTAAATAAATTAAATATATTAGAAATAAATCGTAATTATTGATTATATAAAATATAGATAAATGATTTATTAAAAATACCATTTTTCATCTATATTGTCTTAATTAAAATCATATCAACTTTTGCATTTATAAAGGTTGTGAGAAAATGTGTGTGTACACATTTTCTTGAACCATTAAATTGCTGCAATATTCAACATCAATCTCTCAAAATTGTAAGCTGCATATTATTCACAAAACAAATGAAACAACAACGTCACCATTGCAATCATAGGCAGTTAGAACAAACATAGTAAGATATCAATTTTCTCTATTTTTAAATGTTTTTTTGCCTTTCTAGAATGAGTAAAGACAAATGTAGTGTAAATGGAATCCACAATGGAAAGGTAGTTTCTTTTATGTTAATTTTTTTTGTAAATGACACTTCCATATTTTTCGTCAATAAACAACTACTCTCATTGGATTATAAGAAACTTTTTGCTAAAAAAATACAATTTTAGTTTCCACATTAATTATTGATAACATACAAGTAATGAATGGTTAAATAAATTATATATATTGATACAAATAATGTGCACAATTTATTTGTCAGAATTTGTAAACTTACAAAAGAAAATTTGTGGGCTAATTATGTACACATGCACAACATAACATAATATAATATTCAACTCCTATTCCATTGGTTTTGGATGATGCTTAAGAGTATTATATTTAAATAGAAGTAACAAGAATTAAATATATATATATATATATAATAATTTAAATAATTTTTAGTTGAGCAAAATATTTATAGTTTACAAATGTTTATAGTTGATAATTTTTTTATTTTTATATAATCTTTATTTTTCATTTATATTTATAATCGTATAATATTTTTAAATTATTGGTCTAAATTAGGTAGACATTGAATCGTTTTTAAGGGTGGTAGAGAATAGAGAGTGTTGATTACAAAACAACAATTTATTTTCCAAACTGTAAGTTTTCTTTAATAAGAAGACAACCTTGTTTTTTTTTTTTTGGAAAACTTAGAAATGGTTGTTCTATTTTGTATCCATGCACAAAAAATAGGAACATATGCATGATATGCGAGCACTAATGTAGGTTTTGAAGGATTGAATTTAATAGTTTACAATGACAACCCATACTTAAGAAGAAAAACTTGGTTGACCTATAATACATCTATAGACATCATTTGTAGCATTACAAAAAACTAAAACTATCAAATCATACACACATATCCTATTACAAACTTGATTTTTTACTTAGGGATAGTCAAAGACTCATTTAGACAATCTTTAACATGCATAACCAAACAATATAATCCCCCCAAGTCGATGATGCCCAAGACTTTCTTAAGGAATTCAGTATTGTGAGAAGCCTTACAAAATTTGGCCAGCACAAAGGAGGCTCCATAGGAAAATAAACAAAAACCATTTGACCATTTCACAGTGAGCCTCTAGCCACTAAAAATTCAAAGGGATTAGAATCCTATTGCCAAGAGAGTCACCCTCAAAACCTCAGTCAAGTTCCCTTAAAACTGCCTCTTTATCAATGTCATGGCTAAGAGTTCCACCACCTCTTTGGATTCACCCACGTCTAATAGAGAAGCCACAAATATTGAAATTATATCTGCATTCACTTGATACCTGTGTTCAAAACGTATAAAATCATCACCAAAAACTCATTATAAAAATAATAAAATAAGGTTATTACATGTTATTAAGACACATTGCAATATTCTCTTTGAGACAACTCCCAAGAAAGTGATTCATCATTGGTTGGAAACTAGATGGATAGGTATATTCATCTTTGCATATGAATGTGCCAATGAAAAAATATGCTCAAACATTGGGAATTACCAAAACAAAAGACATCACATACAAAGATACACATGCACAACATAGGGAAAACACATAAAATTTAATGTTTTAAAATGATAATTTATTCCAAGTTTTTGTTGAGTCACATCACCACTAGCTTCGAGATATCAAGAATTATCCTTTTATCATATGCCCTTCACCATGTAGATAGATTAACCATGATTAGGTACCTCTATTTCCAAGTCATCGCCCTGGTTTATTGTCAATTTGGCTAAATAATTTGCTTCCATGTTTTCTTTTTTGTAAATATGATTGGTTGTGAATTCTTCCAATTTAATGAGTTCTTGTTGACTAGTAGAGAGAAAGGAATGAAGTTTCCATCAATGGAGTGTACATGATTAATGGTTTAAGTGGAATCACCCTCTATCAATTTAAGGTTACCACACAATTGCAAACATAAAAGAAAATCTTGAAGCTTCACTTCATTATTGGTACTATCTATTAGGTATTTAGAATCATTATAGACTATAGCACCCTTCCAATCTCAAATGATGCATCATGCCCTTGAAGGACCGATATTACCTTTGGAAGTGCCATCAAATTTGAATTTTACCCAACTGTATTTTGGTGGACTATATTTTACTTCTACTTGTTTCCTTTGGGCCTCAACACCCCCAACCCCATTAACAAGGGGGCTAAATATCTAAATTACTATTCATTATTGGTAAATAATAATTATAAATAACAATCAATTTGATTAGATTATGTCCATAACATTCCCTTTTGATAGTTATAAATTAATTTGATTATAGAAATGATGGAAAAAAAATGTTAATGCATTATATTTTAGTTCTTATTTAGGTATGGTTCAACCAAGATTAATTTTTATTTTCAGGAACAAATAAAGCAATATAAAAGAGAATAAAGAAGATGAAAGTAGGAAAAAATAACAAATGTTTAAAGAGAATACTAAAGAAGAAGACAAAATGAAGTTGTTGGAACTCAATTATATTGTGCCCAAGATTTAAGGGTGACTGGCTTCAATGGTGTTTTGAGGTGGTTTCAGAACCAATATTGATAGGATTGTGACAACCAATCTTTTTACTAACTTGCAATGGAAGTGGCATCAATATTGTTTCAAAGAAAATTTCAAAAGGGTTTTAGGATCCAAGTTAAATGACACAATCTACTTGTCATTATAGTGTAGAAAATTGTATCCATTTACATTTCACACTTGTTTGGGCTCTTCCTACTAAAATTGGGCTTCTTTATGCCTTATTTGGTCCTATTTTGCATCCATGAGCCTTATTTAATGCATTTCTCTGAGGATAATCCTGAAAATTAACTAATGACCAATCATAATTTAATGTTTTTGGGTTGTGTGTTCTAGATTTAGTGATCTGGGACTCATATGCCACTTTGAGCCTATGGGTCCCACCTAAGTCTTAGGGCGTAATCCTGAATTTGGCATAGAATTTAACATTTCTTGAAATTTGTTTATGAGTCGTGCTTTAGCTTAGACCTATTTTGAATTCAACTCTTAGCAGGATTTTATTCTCTTAGATATGATGTCCGCTTGTAGTGTTGTAATTTTGAGAAATTTGGCATAAACAAGTATAAATACAAGGTTATTTCACATAATTTCTCCTAGCAACTTTTATGAGCAAGTATCCGAGCAAGTTTATGAGATCAAGAGAATTCAAGAGCTGATTATCAAACATTTTGGAGCTATATTCAAGAATCAAGCATCATGTCAAGTCATCATGCGTCATGTGTATTTTGGAGCTAACATTTGTGATGTAGGTTTTCATGATTCAAGCAAGCATTCAAGTTAAGATTCATAGCATTCAATCAAGAGTCAATATCTACATTCATGCTAGCCATTTCACATAAGTTTACAACCTTTGTTACAAGGGTTTGGTGAGTTGTGTTAGAGTTATCATACATTAGCTAATAATTAATTAATCTTTAATTGATTATTAGTCTAATTTATTCTCACACTTTAGCTAAACTTAGGAATGCTTTATTAGTTGAGTTAATATTAGATCATTTTGTCTCATCTCATGTGATTTTGACACTTGTCATGATTTGATCCCTTTCTCATTTAGGGATTTTCTCTTATAAGCATTCAACCCTCTTTGTAATTACTCTCAAATATTATTCACGGGAAATATTTGAAGCTTTCATATCTTCTTGAAAGCTTCTTCTATAACTTTTCCTTGTTGATAAATATAGAAATTCTTGTTTGTAGATCTCTTGTGTGGAAGGTGTCTTTGTTTGTTGTTTGATCCTATGGCTTGTGGCTTTGTGCTTGTTTCACAATTCTAACATGGTATCAAAGCGTGGATTCATCAAACCCCTTCTTGATTTATGAGATTTTCTTTCTTCAACGAGGGTTGTAAGCTTTAGATCTGAATCTGTTTTGCTCTTTTTTGCAAATTTTGGAGGTGGGAAAATTTTCGGTGTATTTTGGCATGAAAAAGTACTCACCATTGGATCCAGAGCTGTCGAGAAAGTCAAATTTGGCTTTTTTTTCACATGATTTCGATTCCTAACGCAAGATCTATGAGATTTTGAAGCTGTTGTTTTGTTTATAGATCTAGACAGTAGCTACAATTTTGGTGCGTTTTGAGCTAAAACGAACATCACCATCATACTCAGAAGGCCCAAAAACCTTAAGATTGCTTGTCAAATCGTCAAATTCGGTGAAGTTGACATTTGAGGCAAAAGCATTTTACCCATATGGCCTTGTATGGTTGTCTGCACGCAGATCGAGAAAATTTTTACAGGCCTGGTAAAAAAATAAATAAATTATTTTATGGTTTTTAATTTTTTGTCAGAAAATTAAAAATATTGTAAAAGTTTTTCTGCTTAAAAAGAAAAAAGCTTTTTAAAGTGAGTGGAATTTTTTTGAATTTTTTGTGGGGCGCATTTTTTTAAGAAAGGGCACATTAAATTTGAGGTACCTGTAGGTACTTGCTTGCGTAGGACCTACGTGCCCCACCATCTAGCTAGTGGCGCTCTTCCCACCGACCAGCTATTTTACCCTACTGGCCGATGCGACTAGTTTCTCAACATCCATCATTTTTCCAATGGTGCTCTCTTTTCTGGTGAATGACTGGTTTTTTCGACTACTATGGATTTTTCTAGGTAGCGAAGATTTCCGGGGATCTTTAGAATATTTTGTTGTTTATTGGTATATTACATTAGCCTTTTTTGTAGGGGAGGCCAATTTTTTTTTCCATCATGAGGGAATATTCTATGGAATATTTGTTGATGTCAACATGATGTCATCCGTATGGCCCAAGGCTTGACCCCCTTTGTGCCCTAAAAGGGGTATTTTTTTCTTTTGGTCGTAACTTGGGCATACAATATCATTTTTCAACAAACAAGATATCATCGGAAAGCTGATTTTGTCAACTTTCCAGTGGTGTGGTTCTCATCATCTATTTCTACTTCTGGTACATTCTACAATATGTGGAAGTAAAAGGAGCTTCTTTCGGTCTCGAGCTCGTAACTTTTGACCAATTTCTCCATTTTTCACGATCTCAACGACATTGGAACCATCTTTCAGAGCTCTTCAATTCTATCCATGCAATTTTTCCAAATTCACTCCGGGTACATTTTATTCAGTTTTTTGTGTTTTCATGCTCTGGTGAATTACTTGGACATATTAGCTCTTGGGAACTTCTTGTTTGCATGGGCTACTTCAGTTTTGGTTGTTCTTCATGTATTTCTAGTATTTTGTCTTTTTATGACATTTTGAGCTTCCATTGTAAGCACTTCTAATTTTGTAAACACAAGTTGAGATAAAGTCCCTTTGTATTGCACATGTATTATGGGATCTTACATATCAATTTGTGTCTTATTGTACTTGCACTATGATATAAAGTGTCATGGGGGTTGATGTTTGCCTTTGTTTGCCTTCATAATTTTCTCATGCATATGTGAATTTTTTGTTTTCACATACTTTATATTTGCTTGTACTTTGATGTCTGCACCTTCAGATGTTCTTGGTTCCTCTTCATGCACTACTTTCAGGCATTGAGTTTTAGTGTACCTGTCATGCCTCCCCCTTTAGCATTATGGGGTGGTTTCTACTATTGGTGTTAATGCTTCCTTGGTTTCGCATTGGAGTGAGCTATGTATACAATATTTTTTCTTATGTACTAGGCAGATGTAGTGGCTGGTTACCCATGCATTTCAGTGAGATGGAGCACTTACCATATGGACACTCTTGCATTCCTATTTCTGGAGGTGACCTTTCATTTTTGCTTTATCAGTTCTTCAGACTATTGGTACTTGTGCCATATGTATCTTCAAGTTCTAGATGTTTGTCTTTGTTTTCCATCTAATTCCAGTAGTGTCATTGAGGGAACTCATATAGATTCTTGTCTTCTTGATCTTGATCATCATATGTTTTAGCGGAGGTTATTCTTTCGACATTACAACAATCATTCTTCAACAGTGTTTGCAACTTCTTCATTCTTTTGGATGTTACCTTGTTCCTATCTTTTAGGACAACCTTGTCTTGTTTGGAGGCTTCTTTAGTCCTTCACTTGGCTTTCATCTCTTTTTGGAGTAGAGTTTTTCCCATGAGGTTTTCTCTATTTCTCCACATTATAGAGATCTTTTGTTTGTACATAGGTACCTTACTTGGCCTTGTTTTCCAGGACCCATCTTGCGTTCTTTTTAGGGTTTTTAGCTATTCCCTAAGTTCATCTTAAGGGGGGGTGTTAGAGTTATCATACATTAGCTAATAATTAATTAATCTTTAATTGATTATTAGTCTAATTTATTCTCACACACTTTAGCTAAACTTAGAAATGCTTTATTAGTTGAGTTAATATTAGATCATTTTGTCTCATCTCATGTGATGCTGACACTTGTCATGATTTGATCCCTTTCTCATTTAGGGCTTTCTCTTATAAGCATTCAACCCTCTTTGTAATTACTCTCGAATATTATTCATAGGAAATGTCTGAAGCTTTCATATCTTCTTGAAAGCTTCTTCTGTAACTTTTCCTTGATGAATATAGCAATTCTTGTTTGCAGATCTCTTGCATGGAAGGTGTCTTTGTTTGTTGTTTGATCCTTTGGCTTGTGGCTTTGTGCTTGTTTCACAATTCTAACAAGTTACAAGATAGCTTATTTGTTCATTCACCATTCCTTCATTCCATTTGATTTCATTTCAAGGTTTGATTACTAAAACAGTGTTTGACCAAGGCAAACCCCTATCCACTAACAAATCAAAATTTTTCTCTCCTCTACATGAGTGATTATAGATCTAGGTGTTTTGAGGCTTGAAGATCCTTTGAAGATGAAGTTGCAAGATTGAAGAGAGTTGTACAAGTTGTCATCTTCATGGAAAGTCACCAATAGGTTAGAATTCAAAGTTTTAGACTCTGAGATTAGATAGGAGAGAAGCTACAAAAGATCACTAAAGGATACCAAAGTTTTGAAAAAACCTTGATATTGGGACTAAATCACCACCTTCGATGCATGATTCAGGCAATATACCACTTTTCAGCCATTTTTAAGTAGATCTTGGTTTAGTAGTTGTAGATTTCGTATTCAACCCAAAACCCTAAACTAGGACTAAATCACCCAACCTGGCATATGAGTCCTAGTGTGCATCAAAAGTCATAATTTCAAGATTGCAAACCTTGTTTCAAGCATCTTCAACTTTCCAAGTGCACCTCTGTTCATTCTCAATTTTTTATTTCAATTTCAAGTTTCATTTCCTAAGTTACATAGCTAGATTTGCATATCATTTACATTTCCTTCTTTCTAATCCTCTACTTAGTGGTGAACCCCCTTTGTTTAATCACACCCAAGGAAACCATCCTAATCCTATCCCATTCCTCAATCAAGTCAATTGGTTGAGAGATCTTGGTTTCCTTTAATGAAGTAGAGTGAAATAGATCCTTATCCCTTGTATTTCATCTCCTAAAATATGGAGCACCCTATTTCATTGTGTTCAGTCATAATGGTGGTAGCTCTCCCAACTACCTGCCATGATTGCAAAGGGTCACCTAACTACTAGAAGTTATTTCCAATGTTTTTCAATATGAGGTGCCCATTTTAGGTGGGATTACATATGGGTTGTGGATATGGTTGGTGCTATAGTGTTGTAAATTAGGACTTGATTGTTTGTTGCTATTTTAAGGAATATTTTGGCCATTTTGAAGGGAGATTGGTCTGATTGTAGTTCTAGAAATGCAAAAAATTTATAGGGTATCCATTAACACTAGTCCAACTCATTTTGATGAGTACAAGCCTCTAAAATCAAAGAAGATTAATATTACAATTGATTTTATTATAGAATGTCTCTATGGCACGAGTTTGCATTCTTGAAAGTTTCTTAGTAACTGATAGTGATTTTCCTTTGCCACATATATAGTTATGTTTTAGATTAATAAATATTCTCTATTTTAAATTTTTAATGATAATTATTGTATACAAATACAAAGCCCATGATTCTCTCATTCATGTTTGTGTTCTTATTGATGTGTTGTGACTCTTATTCCTAATAGATAGGCACCAATCTAGAACCATGCACCAATCTCACACCATCAAACAAACAAAACATAAATCAATAGTGTAGGATAGTTATTTGCATTTATGACCCTGTAATATAACTAGGGATTTATATTCAAGCTAGCTTTATAAATGAATCTATTTCATGTGGGTCATTACACATTTTCATCAGCTATACAAGGGTTTTGAGATAGCTAGTTGTATTTGGCTTGGTGACAAAATTTGGGAACAAGTTAAAATTTTTGGTTTGGTATTGATTTATTTGGTTGTTCATTTGTGTGATTGCAATAATTGTTAAGATATACCTCTAGGAACACCCTCTTGAGTCTAAGCTGAGCTTGAAGAGTAGAAGATGAAACCCACTCTCATAGAGTTGGCCTTATGAGTGGGGTTTAGTTCTAAGAAGTGAAGTGACAATTTTGGTACACAAGAAAACCTAAAAGAGAAATACCTGATAAATATAGGGCATAATTAAATATTCAAGAATTAGAAATATAGAATCAAGAGGAAACTAATATGGTGAGAAGCAATCATCCACACACATCTCAACAACTTTGTAAGTTTGAAACAAAAGAAAGACAACTTGATCAACATTTTTTTAGATTGCAAGAATCAAGTAGTCCCCCTATAAATTACAATGCACCTAGTAAATTTTTTTTATGTGATCAGTGACGCTGGTGTGACGTGCCCTTTGATACCATGGGGACTAAGACTAGAACTTGTGACCTATTGCCTACAATAAGATGCTTTAGCCAATTGAGCGAGGCCCTCCGCCCAAGTTGATCAACATTTAATTTAAAAGTACTACTATCAATATAATGCTAATATTTATTTGAATGCTCAAAATTAATATTCAAGTTCGATGAATTATGTACTAGAAAATCTAGAACATTTAGTTCAATTTCAAATCAATAAATATTTACAAAATAATGTACAAAATGCACCAAACCCAAATGAAATGCTTCATCTTAATTTTAAAAGTTCTCAAATATAATTTTAGCATTAGTTAGATATCTTTATAACTCTAAGTGTAACCCTAATTCTAACCATAATACTTACTATAATTCAATCTCTAATCCTAACCCTAACATTAACCCTAATTCTAACCCTTAACCTAAAACTAATCCTAATTCTAACCCTAACCCCATTGAATATAAACCTAACCCTTATCCAAATTCTAATCATAAATTTAATCCTAATTCTAAACCTAACCCTAACCCTAACCATACCCTGATTCTAATATTTTTTCTAACCCTAAAATTAACCCTAATTCTAACCTTATTATTCTAATAATATTTCTATTCTAACCCTAGACCCTATATGTAATCTTAACCCTAAGTCTAACCCTAACTCTTATTGTAATTCTAATTGTATCTCTAATTCTCACCTTAATCCTAACCTTTATTCTAAAAATAATCTTTATCATGATTCTAACCCTAACCCCAATTCTTAACCTAATTCTTTTCCAAACTCTAATTCTAACCCTATGGATATAATTCTAATCCTAGGTCCAAACCTAACCCTAACCATTATTTAAACCCTAATATATAATATTATTTAATATATATATATATATATAGAATTCCATATATATAATTCATATTATTATATACTATTTTTTTTTTTTTTAGACTGCAGGAATCGGGTAGCACGACCCCCTATAAACTGCAGTGCGCCTGGTAAACTTTTTAACGTGACCGGCGGCGCTGGCGCGACACGCCCTCTGGTACCACGGGACGGGGGAGACTAGAACTCGTGACCAGCAGAGCCGCAACGGAATTACTTAGCCAACCGAGCTAGGGCCCCCGCCCATATTATTATATACTATTATAGTATACTATAATAATATTATTATTTACATATATACATTATATATGAGCAATATTAATTTCATGTGTATTTAAAATGTATATTTTTGTTTAGAGATTGAAAGTCACATTTTAAAAATTATTTTAAAATAGCCAAATTTTACTTATATATAAATATATTACATATCTTAAAGTTATATTTCAAATTGAATTAAAATCTTACATGTTACAAAATTAATGCCCAAAACCAACACACTCAAAACAAAACCTAATGGAATAACTTTTTTTTGAAACAACAACACCAATAATGCAACAATGACATGTCACACTTGCACAACAACATGCACACAAGTCCTGCAATGACACAACGAGAAGAAAAAAAAAAAGACAACTTCAATATTACATGAGCAAGGTGGCGACAAAAAAAAGACATACCAATCATGGGATAAATCCACCACAATGAATATATGAGAGAGAGAGAGAGGACAATGCCTACATGATAATTGATTAACTAACCCCAATCACGTTCTCTTACAACACCATACTAGAATAGGATGAGGGAAACATCAACCTCTAATCCTTATCCAAAAGAGGCACAACTTACCACAAACATAAATGACAAAAAGTCACTTCCAGATAATCTCATGCTTCCCAAGACATCTCATCACAACATGATAACATACAAGAAAAAGAACTACTCCAAAACACCCCATGAACTATGAGGATTGTGGAGGATGCTAAAAACACCAACCATGAAGGATTACAACCTTCCCAAGACTTCACAAGGCTAGGTGCATAATCTCCATAAATGTAGGTTTGACAATCAGGAAACTTCAAAATAAGTCACACAAAATAAGGCAAAAGAAGCCTCAAGATCTCAAAAAAAATTCCAAAAGGACAACCACACAATACCAATATACTCCTAGGACCATGAGGAACAACTTCTATTTACATGGTTTTCCCATATGAGGCCTCAAAACAAAGAAGAAAGATCAAGTCCTGAAATAGGGAAACTTGACTAGGTTTTCGAGGGTTCCAACAACGAAAATGATCGAAATGGGTAAACTACAAGGCATAAAAATTATTTTATGGAGGCATAAGGATTAGAAAACCTCTATCTATTAGTGGTTAAAAGGGTTTACATTCTATTTTTTGTATGGGAATGAGGGCACCTAAACATAGGTCTAGGTTGCCCCAACACACTTAGGAAAAAATTGTAGTTTTTGGGCCTACCAAAACTAGGCCACCCTAGGATGATACCAAGATACCCCACTACTTACAAGGCCATCCAAATAGTATTAGGAACTTAAATCAGACAAGCTAGGTTAATCCTGAGTAAGATAGGGTCACCCCGTTACAACACCATGTTGGCCAATTGTGACTTGTATGACTCTTAAATTCACTTTAAGCACCAAAATAAATGTTCCTTAGTTTATTTTAACCTTTTCACATCATGAAAAAAAAAAAATTATGCTCGACACCAACATCAAGACACATAAACAAGCCATTACACTTACTACAAAATCCAAGGTTACAATTTACATCAATTAGGGTCCTCAAACGTCCTTTACAATTACATTTTACATTTGAATGAAGTACTAATAATGTAAAGTAAACTTATTACAACATGATATCATAACCAAGCCCGATCCTCGATACTTCAGTCCCCAAGGTGGTTACCATGCCACCCGAACTCATAAAATTGAAAGGATCCACTCCCACCACCCTAGGAGATGGTCACATGGGCCAAAATCACAACACTCACACCAAAAAAAAGGGGAGAGGTCTTACACATACATCATACATGAAGTATATGCTCTACATATACATCACATGTCAAACAAGCATCCAAAACACATAATGGAGCAATTATAAATAATCGTTTAGCACACTCACAAATGACATAAATCAATCCACATTAGGAAAACTCACCAATGTCATATCACAATCCACATTGGGCCAACTCACTAGTTCCATGCAAAGATCATCCTTGGGCGAACACACCAAGGGTAAAACAATACATACACATGGAAGCAAAAACACCATCCTTCAAGTTCTACTCAACTACACTATAGAAAAAGATGAAATGCCATTGTAGAAACTCACATGGGGATTAGTGTGGAACCAAGTATCCTCTCATATAGATAAGGGTACTTGATCTTACAAATATTACACTCCTTGAGTGGATTGTCTTTCTTAATCATCCTTAGCCTCTACGACCACTCAAGACATGAGAGCGATATCCATTATCTTGGTTAATTATTTACCCATATTTAATTGGTTTTCACTTACTAATCTAAAATTCCCCACACCATGATTTCCTTTGTGCCACTTTGGGTCAGGTTCACATTGGGATCCATTCCCATAACTCTCTTTAATACCTAAACCCTAAGTTCATCACACCCTCCAATTGTTGTAAAATGAGGTGTTTTCTTAGCTTAATACTCTGTAAAACTTCAAAATTGCTGTTCTAAGTAAGTCTTTTCTTTGTTACATAAATTCTTTGTGGATGATTATCTTGATTAATCCATTTTACTGTTGTAGAATGTAGAGATAATTATTTAGAAGAACTAGACAGGATAATAGAAGGATCACACAAGATATACCGTGGAGAAACCCTTTCGGGAAAAAACTCCACCAAGAATTATTCTATTATTCAAACTCTGAATTACAATAGCTCCAATTCTTGCTTGAGAATGCTTCTTCTGTCTTTACCAATCTTCTTCACACCTGCAATAACCAATCTCAAAACTCTATTCAACTTGAATGAGATATATAGACAATATGCAACCTTGTAATAATCAAATGGTGATAATTACAATGCATAATCTCAAGCCCTTGAAAAGGTACACCATAGTCCTTCAAGTAGAGTTCTTCATTGAAGACTAAAGCTTACAACATGTGCATCATGCATTTGGGTGTCCCAAACTGAAGCTACAACTTCTCCTTCACTTCGGTGATAATTCCAAAGCTATTCCTCAAAGATGGCACCCACAATTAAAGCTAATTAATTGAGCCATCAGAAATATCTTATCATGCATTGGAGTTAATTCCAATAAAGCATCTTGGGCGCCCAAGTTGGCTTCAAGTGCTTTATTGTTAACTGAAACATTTACTCAACACCATTCCCAAAGAATGGTCATCCCTTGTTAACTGAGGTAGTCCCTGTTATTGTCATACAACTCAATGTTATTAGCCATGCATTGCAAGTTAACTGAAGCTAACTACATGCAACTCAAAATAACCAACATGCATGCAACATGCACTTGCATGCAACTAAAGATAACTGGAACTAAACTAAACTAAACTTAAAACTGATATGAACTTAACTTAAGAACTTCAAGCATGCAAACATCAAATCCTAACTCCTAGGATCTTTACATGCATTCAAAAGTGTTAACTGTTACTCTGTATAGTTAACTAGACACAAGGTGAGTTTCACCTTACCATGTGTGCACCCACATGCTCCTATTATTTAGGAATAAATACAAATGTCAATTTCATGATTTATTTCATCCAAATATTAATCTCATCCTAATCTTAGTGTTGTTGAACACATTCTAAGAATTTAGGAGATACATGAAATAATTAATGTTTAGGATTTGCAATTAAATGGCATCCTATTTCCAACATTCTCCCACTTGACATTATACATTGCAATTATTCTAAACAAGAAATAATAAAACAAGTACAAGTCTCAAAGCCAATGGCCTTCTTGCACCAACTAATCAATCCATGCTAACTTCAAATCCAACCTGCATAATCATGAAGCTTCCAAGCAAATGATTAAAACCAAGAGAAATTATATGTATGGTTTCATAAGATAATCTGTAACATTAATTAAAGTGTTAACTTTTTCAATTAATACCTTCCCATTATCAACCAAACCATTACCTTTCCCAAGCCTCTGTAACCAAACCACCTCTTTAGAGGCATGCTAAACCACCGAGTGTGTTGAATTCACATTCAAACAAGGTGTAGACTCCTCGGTCTTTTCTGTTGAAAAATTTTTCTCACAAGTAACCATTCCAACAAATGTCTCTTACCACAAGAGAATTCCAGCCTCACCTATTCCTCCAAGTATCCATGAGGACCTGTAACCAACCAATCCATGCCAAACTCCAAATTCAACACAACACTTTCATGAAGTAGACAAGCAAATGATTAATGTACCCAAAACTTAAGAGAACTACACAAGATCATTGTCAAAACTCCAATCATGAATCAAGAATCATAAACATGACATCCATGATCTAACCATCTCCTCGTAGGAGATCACATGCATCATAACATACCTATACATCTTAGTCTCAAGAGAACCATGTAAATATGCCAAACTCTAAACTAGTATCAAGAGTAAACCATGACATCCATAACAAATATACTCTAAACCAAGAAACCATATCTCCAACCACATGGAGATAGCCTTACCAATGATGCATCCAAGTCACTGCCAACAACTCCCACTGAACCGTGATACCGAGTCACACATGGCATCGTGACTACCATCCTCTCTACGAAGATTACTCTGAAACATGAAGCAAAGAGTTATCACAACCAATATTAGCTGAAATAACCAATGCATCATTACTATTATCTGAGGACTCCTCTGTAGAAGAATCAGAACTCTCTTTCTTGTTCTTACAATCCTTCTTCACATGTCCTGGTTTCCCATAGTTCCAACACTTTACCTTACTTCGTCCTTCTGACTTACCCTTCCCTTCCTTGTTTCCCTTAGGCTCCTTTTTCTTAGACCTACCTTTTACAAACAAGGCATCTTGGATTTCCTCCTTAGACTTCCTCCTCATCTCCTCTGACAGGAGAGTAGGAATAATGTTGTCCATCTTTGGATCTGCACCATTACCACTAATTGCAACAATTAGATTTTCCCAAGAATTTGGTAAAGAACAAAGCAATAAAATGCACTTATCCTCATCCTCTAGCTTTACATCTACAGATGCTAACTGACTGAGAATTAAATTGAAAGCATTCAAATGTTGTGCAACTGAATCACCATCTTTCATTTTCAATGAATATAATTGCCTTTTCAGATACAACTTATTGGTGAGACTCTTAGTTTGATAAATATCCACTATTCTTTTCCATAATTTATATGCACTGGTTTCCATTGAAACATTCAAAAGAACAACATCAACAAGACATAACCTTATTGTTCCTCTTGCTTCTTATCTAACTTAGCCCAATCTTCATCTGAAATAGTTGTAGGTGTCTTTGTCTCATTATTAACCGCTAACCACTGATCTCTTTCTTCAAGAAGATCTTCCATTTTTAATTTCCACATTTCATAGTTAGAACCATTGAACCTTTCAATCTCTAACCTTGAATTCATTGTAACAAAACTTAATTCCAAAATCAGCAAATAACAAAAATAATAAGAGCTCCCACTAAGCTAAAAAACCTCCAATCTTTTAAGAGAAAGGCATCCCAATACTCTACCCAACCTCAGCTCTGATACCAATTGTTGTAAAATGAGGTGTTTTCTTAGCTTATGTAACAAAGAAAAGACTTACTTAGAACATAAATTTTGAAGTTTTACAGAGTATTAAGCTAAGAAAACACCTCATTTTACAACACCAATAAGTGTGACACAAAAAGCAATGAAAATGTAATTTTTCCCAATTTCAATGGAACATTTTTATAATGCATATTATCAAATTTATAAGGTTCCATCTTTTCAAAACATCTAAATTCATTCATTTTCATGCAAAACTTTTGAATTTTCCAATATTTTCACAATGCAAAAATGAAAAAAATTGCCAAATCCACCATTAAAATTCAGCAAAATTAAAAATTTCAAAAAAATAATCTAAAAATACCCTTTGGTGGAAAATATGTCCAAAACCCCTCTTAAGCTATAAAATAGACATTTTCCTCATAACCCAAAAAATTGGGCATGGTAACCCCACATTTAAAAAAATAAATAAAATAAAATAAACAATTTAAACATCTAAATTTCTAAATCAAGCAAGTTGGAAGGATTCTACACTCCCCTAATCATTCTTATACAAATATATTTGAAGGAAATTGATCAAATGAATTAAAAACAATGAAAATACTTCAATAGCCTCCAAAATTTAAAATGTAAAACTTGTCAAGCATGCCACACGAGGACTCATAAAAACTAGCAAGCACGACCCCCTCCTAAATCCTATCCCAATGGATCCAACCTTCTTGAATTCTAATAACAAACACACTCCCAATCAATAAATCTCCAAAATGCTTCAACAAAGTTTTTCTCTCTCAATATTTTCACAATTTCAAAAGTAAAAATGAAATAGAAATCTTTTTTCCTTATTTACCCATTTCAAAACTTAACTAAAAATTAATTAAAATTTCATATTTCTATTTTGGATTTCAAAACTCCCTCAATTTCTCCAAGAATCAATATGATCAATTAAATCCATTCAAAAACATCATTTAACAAATAATTTAACCAATAAATCTATATAAGCATATTTTCATTTAAATTTACTAAATCTAGAATTCAAATAGGATAATTAAATCCAATACAATATGCAATTCCTAACCCATTGATTTTTTTTGCAATAAATTAAACAATAGCTTATTTCATTTCCATTCTCATTCTATTTCCCCTTTTTCCCAAAACACGAAGATTTTTTTTTTTTTTTAATAAAAGGAGGGTAAAAACTTTATTGAATCATAACAGCAATACAAAGTCCAAAGAAAGGAGCCACAAGGGGCCAAAAACAACAAGAATTAATTCACACCCAAGAAGCAACCCATATCCTCAACAACCCACTCCTCAAGAACAGGGGCCATATCAACAGGGAGATTGCTCCAATCATCCACAGTCCAAGATTCAGTCTTTTCTAACGCCCATCTAGCCAGCCCATCAGCCACCCTATTCCACTCTTGTGGAGTATGGTGGAAAACAATGGACTCCAAGGTAGAGCAGAGAGAAATAATTTATTTGACAACCACAACTAGCTGCCAATTCGCATCCTCCAAATTTTGATTATTCAACATATCAATAACCACCTGAGAATTAGCTTCACAAACAGTCCGCTGCCATCCAAGGGCAACCACATGCTCAATCACCAAGAGAATAGCAGTTGCCTCCATAAGATTATTAGTTTGAAAACCATGATACATAGAAAAGAAGAAAACCACCACTCCAAGGTTATCTCTATCAATACCACCAACCCCAGCATGCCTAGGGTTACCCCTAGACAACCCATCCATATTAATTTTCAACTCCCCTAGAGCAGGCGGGAACCAAAATCCCTCACGAGCAACCCTCTCACGCCCTCACCTACGATGCACTTTGCTCAAAATACTCTTCTCCCCTATGGCAAGACCCAGGGCATTTACAAGACCCAAGTCCCCAGGATCAATCAACACAAACAAGTTACACTTTGTAGTCAAAGTCTCCTGTAAAGCCCCAAGAATTCGCCTCCAAAGTTGCCCCACGAGCAATTTTTTATCCAAGAATATTCTTCTGTTACGTTCCAATCAAATTTTCCAAACAATCAAACTAGGACCAATGCTCCAAGCAATTTTAAGAAAAGAGGTTGTAGCAGGAGAAGAACCCTATCTCTTCCAAAAATCCTCCAAAGAAGAGACATGGCAACACGGTAAGCTCCAAAGATTCCACCAATGATGCTAGATAGTCTTAACAAAGGAACACTGAAAAAAGAGATGCGATAAGCATTCATCATGCTAACCACATAGAATGCACATGGAGGGCCCCTGGAACCCTCGTTTCCAAAGATTATCCCAAGTAAGACACTTTCCTTGAACCATGAGCTAAGAGAAAAAATTACACTTAGGCCAAGCAAATTTATTCCAAACTTGCTTCCACCAAGAAACCTGGGAGCTTCCAAAAACCTGTTTATCCAAAACCTGATAACCAGAGGCAACCAAAAATTTGCCTTTCAAGTCAGGACCCCAAGCAAGCACATCACCCCCTTGGAGAGAATTATAGACACGACCTGATAAAATCTTAGCAAGCTCTTGACGATCCTCCACTACACCACCAGGAGGCCAATCCAAGGGGCTCTTCCACCTGGACACAAAAATTTGACCCAAAGATTGTTGAGATTTGAAATCTGCCACATGACTCCAATCCGCCTCCACAAAAATCTGGCACAAATCTTGGAGATGGGGATGAGATGACACAATGGGTGGGTGTCCATCCCAAGAATCATGCCAAAAAAGAGCATCTCGGCCCCCATTACAAATCCAAAAAAGTCCCTATTTAACCAGCTTGGCACCACGTTTAAGGGTACTCCAGATCACAGAGCCTTTCCCCTCCATATTGAACCTTGCTACCTCCCTACTTTCTACCGCCCCCAAATATTTGAAGGTTAGAATTTTTGCCCAGCACATATGTTGTTGACAGCACCAACGCCAATACAACTTAGCAACTAGGGCCTACCCATTCAAATCAGTCCACCGTAAACCAAGACCCCCCTCCTGCTTTGGCCTACAAACAACATCCCACTTCACCAGACTCCATTTTCTATGAAGAAGATTACCAGCCCACAGAAAATGACAAGACAATTTCTCGAAATCTCTAATAAAACTTAAAGGAGTAGAAAGAACAAAGCATTTATAAACAGGAAGAGCCTAGACCACCGACTTTAAAAGAGTCTCTCTACCTACTAAAGAAAGCCACCTGCAAGTCCAATGACTGACCAATCTTTGAAACTTATCAAGAGTCTCTTGCCAAAACCTTTTGGGGAGAGAGTGAACAGCAAGAGGGATTCCAAGATAGGAAAAAGGAAGCGAGCCAATCTGAAACCGAAGGATACCAGCAATTCTCCTTTGAATACCCTTAGGAGTGTGGAAGAAATATATGAAGGACTTCCCCTCATTTATACACTGCCCAGAAGCTGCCAAGTAACTGTCTAAAACACTACGCCAATTGAGAGCCTCCTTAACCTTAGCCATACCCATCAAGGTAGTATCATCTACAAATTGTAGATGAGACTGAGGGGGAATATCATCTCCCCAACTCCATCCTTGAAGCAAGCTACTAGCAACCTGAACATGAATGAGTCTTCCCAGGCCTTCTGCAAGGAGGATGAATAAGTAAGGAGATAGGGAATCTCCCTGCTGAGGCCTCTAGAAGCACCAAACAAACAAGTGGGCTCACCATTGATAAGCACCGAAAGGAGGAGGAAGTGACACAACTCCTAACCTATTCAATCCAACCCTCAGCAAAGCCAAAATCTCCAAGGATCATATGCTCCATTTAACACGATCATATGCTTTAGCCATGTCCAACTTGATAAACATAGATTTATCTTTTGAGGATTCCATAGAATGGATGGCCTCAACAACAATAACCACCCCATCCATGATCTGTCTTCCAGCAACAAACCCCCCTGCTCTTCAGAAATTAAGTCATCAAGCCAAGGCTTCAGCCTTTCCGCAATCAACTTAGTAATAATTTTATACACAACATTACATAGTGCTATAGACCTAAACAAATCCAAGGAGTTAGCTCCCATCTTCTTAGGAATAAGAGCTAAAAATGTAGCATTCAGGGACTTCAACATTTCTTTATGCATAAAGGATTCTTGGACAACCTCTAAAAGGTCCAATTTAACCACTTCCCAGAACTCCTGAAAAAATTCAATGGGGAATCCATCAGGCCTAGGAGATTTACCTTTCTTCATTTGGAACACAACCTTCTCAAGCTCTAACAAGGTAGTAGGAGCAATCAATGCTTCATTCATTTCATTAGTCACTAGCTTTGGGATACAATCTAAAATTTTAGCTTCATCCTCCTCCATAGGAGGCAAATCCTCAGAGAAAAGGGTAGAGAAATATTGAATGCATTCGGCTGAAATAGAGGCTGAAGAGGTCAAAGATTCCCCATTAGGAAACAAAATAGAAGAAATAGTATTACCTTGTCTTCGATCCTTAACTGAGTTATGGAAGAAAGTAGTGTTTCGATCCCCGGCCTGGAGCCATTCACTACGAGACTTTTTTTTCCAAAAAATCTCTTCTCTTAACTCCCATTCCTCAAGCTCTTTTGTTGCAACAACCTCTAATAAACTCAGCTCCTCCGAGAGGCCTTGATCTCGAATTTGTCTAGTAATTAGGTCCAGATTATCTCGTGCCTTTTGATTTTCCTGAAATAAATTACCAAAATGCTGCCTATTCTATCTTTTCAATCTGTATTTAACATACTGGAGCCTCTTTGAGAAAGAGTACATGGCAGTGCCATATGCTGGCTTCCCCTAATCCCACCAACCAGGAAGCAGATCATGAAGAGATTCATCTCTAAGCCACATGAGTTGGAACTTAAAGGCCTATCTAGCACACCGTTGAGGCACATCAACCACTAGCTTAATAGGTCAATGGTCAGAACCACGACCATCCAAAATTTCAGAGCTAGTCAACCACCTGTCCCCCACCCAAAAACTAGACACCAAAAATCTATCAAGTCTTTCAGAAATAGAAGCATCACCAATTCTCCTATTATTCCAAGTAAAAAGACCATTGCTAGGCTTGATATCCACAAGATTCAAAGCAGAGATATTGTCCTGGAGCAATAATGCAGAAGCCTCCAGCCTTGCAATACCACCTCATTTCTTTGCAAGCTTAGTGATAGCATTAAAATCACCTCCAATAATCCAAGGATGGTAAGGAAATAATCTATGAACTAAATGAATGTTGGACCACAAAAGTTGCTTGCCCTGCAACTCCACAGGTGCATACACATTGAAGAAGAGAGCAATTTCCCCTGACATAAAACAAGAGGCCACCATGGAAAGGGAGGACTTAAAAGACACCCACCAAAGGGGGTTGATCTTATGCGGGTTCCATAAGCACGCCACCCCGCCAGAAGACCCTTGAACACTAGTGCATTGGCATCCACCATTCCCCCATAACTTAGGAACTAAATCCATCATACCCTCCATAGAGAGCTTAGTCTCCTACAGAAAAAGAACATCAGGCGAATGACACCTAATCAAATCCCGAACAACTTTTTCTCTAGGGCCACTGTTTAAGCCCCTTACATTCCAAGAGAGAACTATCATTTCGAGGGGCATGAAAAATGTGAATCAAGAGTCTTGACTGACCCCGACTCCACCAAAGTCTCCCCTATCATCTTAATCTTTTCCTCATCCTTCTTCCTTCCCAGCTTAGAAATTTTCTCCAGCGCCCCCTTCTTGAGAGCTTTTTGCAGAACACCCAACTGAGAGGACACCTTAATATTCTTCTTACCCACCTCTGGACCAACTTTCTGCAAGAGGTGAACCTTATCCACACTATCTTTCACTACCTCAGCACTACCACCCAACTCATCTTGAACCCCCATTTGACGATCAGTTCCTAAAGCCAAAGTCCCATCAGCAAGCGGAGCCATAATCACCTCTGAGTTGAGTATTACCTGACCAAGATCTTTCCCGACCTCATCTAAGCATGGCACTCCCATACCCCCCTCCTGTTGGGGAGAAAGCATTGCCTCAACCGAAGGGCCATGCTGATCAATATCCAAAGTCCCATGATCTAGATCTAGAAATCCTGGGTTCACCTCTTGCTGACTAAGATCCTCTAGCACATCAAACCTATTGAAGGTGTCCTCCTCTTGCCTGTCCTTCAAAGTCCTTTTATGACCTTTATTTCTATTTTGGCCTCTAACAGGAATAAAACCATCTTCCCTACCACCAGAACCCTAAATGGGGTCCTTGCCCTTATCCACCCTAGGTGGGTTAGCCGAAGGTTGAGAAGATTGAGCCTCCAAAGGCTTGGCCTTTGGACATCTACGCAGGAGGTGACCATACTCATGATAGAAACAACAACAGAAAGGAAGTGTTTCATAATCCAGTTGTTGCACCCATGAATAATCTCCTGCACTCACTTGGCAATGGCTTACTTAAATCAATTTCTACACAGAATCGAGCAAAAGTCATTACCTTTTTGAATTGCATTTGCTAAGACAAACCCACATGTTTCCTCATCTTCGAGGCTAATAGGTACAACACATCCTCTCGCCAGCATTCCATAGGGAGCCTTGGAAGACGAACCCAAACTGGAACCCGATTCAGAAGTTCCTCCGCCGGGTTGAAGCCAACATGCCATGGCTTAATGAATAAGCCCACCTGGTTATAAAAATACGGCCCCCCTTCAAAAATTCTATTCCGATCAGCCAAGTAGTCAAATGTAACCATGAAATAGTTATTTTCCAGGAGGCGGATCTCCATCTCTCCCTCAGGCATCCATGTCTTTTGAGCCCACATATCCAAGAATTGCAAAGAAATTTTCAAACCTAGGAATTTGCAATAAAGAGAATGTCATGCATAATAATCAATGTCTTCAGCCAGCATCTCCATTGGAATGACTACATTCGGCCTCTCTTTACACCATTCGAGGCACCCATTAATCTTTGGAATTCTAGGCCCCCCTATCGAGCCCATCTCGACTTTCTCAAGTTCCACCAAAAAAAGATTATTATCAAAAATCTTCGAACCCTGTGGAGAGGGTTTCAAACCAAAAGCAGAGCGGAAGTCCATATTGGGACAAACCTTATAAGATTCTCCAATATCCATCAAAGAGCACACAACGCAAAATGAGCAAGCAAGGACAAAATCAAAACCAAGAGCCCTTCGATGAAGGCACACTCCACTAGGCACCAAGATCACAACCCCACTAGACACCAAGATCACAACCCCACTACCCTAGAATACACACCTGCTTCAAAAGAAAAGAACCTCTCCCCCGAATAGCGTAAAAAACCCACCCCCAAGAAGCTCCAGAGAAGAAGAGAACAAATCCAACCTGCAACTATGCATGCAACCACCAAAAGACCACATGCAGGCTGAGCCTAGATGGTTGCGGCCTCATGTAGTGCTTGCAGAGCCCATTTCCCCATCCCAATTTCTCCTCTAGTTCAAAACTAACTTCATTTTATCAAACACGGAGAATATTTTAATAAAAAATAAAATAATTATTTAATTTCCTAATATTTCATTTACGAAAAAATGAAGAATTTAAACCCATCAATTAATTCAAACATTTATGGGTTGTTCACGATATATAGTGATGCAGGAGCATCTATGTAGATTGGTGATTCACATCACCCGAATTATTTTGGCATATATTCATTATTTCAAGTTGGCAAATCAATTTTAGTTTTGAGATCTTGGAGGTAGATATGAGTGACATCTTGTCATTTCATTTGATAAAATGGTATATCTTTAGTTTCAATGAAAATGAATTTTTATTGAGATGATCAATTATTTAAATGAGAATTATTCATCCTCATTTTATCTGATGTGATTTCTTCTCATAGTTTGATTGGCAATTGGCTTCACTGAAGATGAATGGTTATTAGTTTTATTTTTATATTCATCATGGGGAAAATAAGATTGATCTCATATGTAGAAGAGGATGAGACACTAAAGAGTATGGTGTGTGTAATGAAGCCCACAACAAAGGAAAACCAAAAGATCATGGCATAGAAAATTATAATTTTGCAAAAGAACATGGAGGAAATATGAAAGGTCGCAACCTTGGGGAAATAGCATTTATTTTGAAGAATTCACTAGGGGACGATAACAAGGGGGTTGCACCATTTCTTATAGGCAATAAAAAAGTACATGAGGTTGCATTGATGAGGTAGAGGCAACAAGAAAGCCAATGTAAGGGAGAAGAGAGGGTTGTTGTTGTGGAGGGTTGAGCCAAAGTTAAGTGGCATGATAAAAAATTTGATTGCTAAAGGAAAAAAAAATGCCACCCATGCCACATTGGAGGAAAGCTTAATTCATTGTAAATAAGAGTGAAGTGAAAGGGGAGGCAACAACTTAAGGGGGAAAATAGAGAATAAGGTTACATGGAGAAGTAAAAGGGGTTGTGTGAGACTAGACAATTTTGCCAGAGGAGAAATAGGTCGTGTAACATAAGGAAGGAGACATAATTCAATAAAGAAGGAATTTAAATACATTTAAAATGATCTTGAAATGAGTGAACAAGTCAATGAATGTAGAGAAAAGAGGAAAAAGCAGAGGGAAAACAAATGCAAGGTGTTGAAAGATGGAGGAAGACCACAACAAAAAATCTAAATTCATAAAATGATAATGTAGAATGAATAATTGAATTCAATTTGTGATATTATTTATTTGATGAATAGGCACTAATCTATATTAATTATAAAGATTAAAATACATATTCACAAAAAAAAGGTGGGTGGTATGAAGGCACACCTCGAGAGTCATATGGGTAGTGCCCAGAAAACCAAAAAACACATGGGCCTAGCCCAAAAGTCCAAGATTACAAACATTAAAAAAGGCCATAGCGGCCAAAACAGTACCAACAAAGCCAGGAGGGTCTCTTTCATCCAGGTTTTTCTCCCATACATCAGTGGGCTTTGGAGTGACATCAAGAGGAGGACCCCAACCATCATCAACTTCTTTATCTTTATCCTCGCGCTAGGGTGAGATTGCAAGCGCCAGATGCATAAAGCATTTACCAGAATATGGCCAACCAAAGCTAGTAGCAAGAGTATCATTAGAGGGTCACTCAGAACTACCACTGTTGCTCCCCACCACTCCTCTAGAGGGCCACCCCTGGCCAACTCACAGAGGAGGAGAACGAGTCTATGGAGGAGGGTGGGAACCATGCCGAAGAGGAGGCTGAGAGCGGGGGCAAGCATAGCCACTTCAATGTCGGCCTTGAGACACTTGTCATAATTCTATGACATCTTGTATCTCACCTTGGATTTATAACCAAGGGGTCTCTACTACATTGTACATCGCACAACATATCATTAAATCATATTGATAAGAATACAGTTTATACTTGTCACATTTTATTCTCTATCTTTGTGCTTTCCATTTGGTCTCAAGATCTTGGCAGCCATAGCCAATTCTAACATGGTATCAGAGTGATTTGGGTGCCATTGGATAGTATTTTTCTAAAGAGAGTTGGTAAATCTTGAAAAGTTGAGTATGCTCTTCTCTTGCATCATATGATGAACTGGAGAATCAAAAAAGCTTGAAAGAAATACCAGATCTAGAGGGGTTCCATTTTGTGTCTCTTTATTACAAGTTCATATCAGAGCTTGCTGGTGCAAATCTAAGCTCACCATTGCGTCTGGAAGGTTCGATAAAGTTGATTTTTCCTTTTTTTTCGTCCAAATCAGACATACAAGGCCAAATGTATGAGGGTTTGAAGCTGAAGAGTGGTTGCCATATCCAAAAGGTAGCTGCATTTTTGGAGTGTTTCAAGTCAAATCCAACCCTGCCATTATGTCCAGAAGGGCCAAAAACCCTAAGATTGATTGTCAATTCATCCAAATCTAAGCAGTTTTCTCGTGAGACAAAAAAAAATTCCCAGGGAGCTGTATGGCCCCCCAGGTTGTCATAAATATTGATGGTACAAAAAATAAATAAAAAAATTATGGGAATATTTTTCCAAAAATTTTATTAAAAAAATCACAGTTTTTTGAATATTGTAAAAGTTATTTTTAAATTTTTTTTTAAAAAAAAGCAGTCTGGTATTGCCTGTGTAGTACCTGCACAGACAGTACATAGACCAGTGTACCATGAGCCCCTGCATCCCTCCACGTGGCATGCAATTATTAGTTGGGTGTGACCCCACATACCGTCAGCGTTTGCTTAAGAAATCGAGCAAATAAAAATTGCAACCAAAATTTCCATTGGCGGTCAAATAGTCAACTAGTGCCAACGAATATTCCTAGCATCAAAATATTCCATCGGCCAGTCAAACATACCCCAACGTTCAAACAGGCATTAATTTTAAGCAAAAGAATTTTTTTACGGGTCCTCAACTGTCAAATTTAATCATAGCTCTTGCTGAAATCATCACACATCAGTGATGACGTCAGCACTGATTTGAAATTTTCTAGCTCCCTCCCATTTGCATTTTGGTTTTTGCAGTCAAACTTTGAAGGCTAATATCTTAGTCATACGAGCTCCTTTTTCAATGCAATTTTTTTTTATTTGGGATAGAATTTCACACTCTTCGTAGTGGAACAATCAAAATTTGGTTTTGGTTCTTGGTTTTTTCCAAAAATTGAAGATTATCATAGGTATTATTGCTTCATCCTCATTTTGGGAACTTTGGGAGCTCATATCTTGCTCTTATAGTAGCATTTTTGGGTGTAGTTTTTTTTTAAAGTGCATAAATTTTTGTGTACTTTTCAGTGGTATGATAAGATTGATCTCATTTTATACCAAAAATTGTACTTGATTTTGTGGCCAAATTTGACATTTGCATGTACCAAGATCAAAGACCACTTCACTATTTTTGGCAAGTGGCAACTATAAATGCTTTACTCATAAAGTGCCAAGCTCATATATTGTTGGGGGGGTTTCATAATTAAGTGATTTGGGGGGTTAATCTTGCAATGATTGGTTGCATTCTTTTACTTGGTTTGTGTTCTTGCAATGGGGAAATCTCAAATTGAACTCCTAACTCCACATAATTATGCTACATGGAGAAAATCAGTATGGAACTATCTCATGGTGAAAGGTCTAATAGGTCATCTAAAGGAAATGATTCATCAACCTAATGATGCTAAAGAATTGGCAAAATGGGAGCTTGATCTTGAGAAAACACTTGGATGGATATATTCATTAGTCTCATTTGATTTGTAATTTCATATTGAATCATGTAAAACACCTAAAGAGGCTTGGGAGACTTTTGAAAATTTTTATGGTAAAATAGATAAGATTAGGGGATATCATATTGATAATGACTTGATGAATCTTGATCCAAATTTTTTTGACCACATCCAAGACTACATCTCCAAAATCAAGCAACTAAGAACACAGTTGAAGGAATACAACATTGATAAAGAAGATTTAAAATTGATTTTGAATGTGTTATCCAAGCTTGTTCCTGAGTATTCAGTGTTTGTTTTTGTTTTTCATACCCATCGACTCTCTATAGGAGCATCATATGTTGATCCTAAGTTTGATGACTTTGAAAATCTCCTAATCTAAGAATAATTTAAGTTAATGAACATGGGTCTAATCAAGTCTTCCAAGTCACAAGCATTAGTGGCTAGTGACTCTAAGGTATAGAAAGAATTGGGGAATCTTGATAAAAGCAAAAGAAGAAAAAGATCAAGACACATAAAGAATAAAAATCCTCAAAAGGAGAATCATCTAAGAAGGAGAGGCCTTTTTTGTGCATATTGCAAGAAGGATTGACATGAAGAACACTATTGTTATAAGAAGGATATTAATGAGTTGAAAAATCTTCTAAAAAGGAATCACATTGATTTTCCTTCTAGAGTGTTTGAATCGACTCCTTCTTCAAAATAGTCTAAAAAGGAAAAATGTCAAGCATCTTCATCATAATATAAAGGACATGCTCTTTGTGCTCTTTCAGGTCATTGATCAAGTAAATGACTTCTAGATTCAGGAGCATCTCATTATATGGCATCTTCACAGTCTATATTCTCTTCTTTTTGGCCTTGTACTGTCTCCTTGAATCATAGATTTTTGGGTTCCTATGGACTTCTCTAGCTCTTTTAGGGTCTTTCACCTAAAAGGAGAGAGCTAGGACCAAAAATGCTAAGGGTTCATTAAAATTATGCTACGTATGATGTTATATAAGCTAAATGAGATGATCTAGATGCAACCAAGCTAAGAAATTGATTGATTATGAATGCAAAAACCTAAGAAACAAGTAATGTTTGAATCACACATTATGTAATACAAAATCACCTACAAATGAATGGAAAAATGCAACAAAAATGAATCAGATTGAAAGTGTGCACCTGGAACCTTGAAGGAGACTAGAAATTTCTTCTGAAATATTGATTATGCTAATTTTAAGGCCTAGAGGGACTCATTCACCATTCTGGGTGAATCAGCCCCAGTTCTACCAAAATGTACCAAAACCCATTTTTGATAAAAGGTATCTAAAAATGTAAAAATCCAAAAATTGAACTTGGGGTGGGACTCATTCGCCACCCATGGTGAATGAGTCCACTTTTGAATTTATGGATTTTCAAAGGTGGATTCTGAAGCTTCTGATCTGCACTTTGATGCCCTACAGGTGTCTTCTTCCGAAACTCTGATTTACGGGTTTGAAAATGAGATTTTGTTGATATTTTGACTTTTTGAATGAGAAGAAGACTTAAGCAACCTTGCAACTTGATCTTCAATGATTTTTAAGCTCCCAAGAGACCTAAATCTACAAACACACAATGCAAGAGAGAGAGAGATGTTGAATGTTAGGGCATGGGGGTTTGCCTTGGTCAAACTCCTTTTAGGTAATTAAACCAAAATGATGAAATAAAGTAATGAAACATGCAATAATGAAGTTGATTACCTTTCCATGATGTTTGATCTTAAAATTCTACAACAAAACATGTAGAATCTACCCTTGGATGTCTTAGGAAGCTTTCTTCATGTCTTGCAATGATAAAACCCTAAGTTGCTTGACTTGAGATGGAAGATTGGTGGATGGATGAATGATAAGAGATTTGAAAATGAGTTAAAAGACTTATATTTATAGGAAATCTACCTATTTAACCCGTTAATACCTCATCACATGTTGACATGAAGCAAAATTAAACTCAAATTTCACTTTATTCCCACTCAAAGCTCAAAATTGGGCCAAATGGGACTCATTCGCCAAACATGGCAAATGGATCCCACCTGGATGGGACAAATTCACTATGCATGGTGAATGGGTCCCACATGGGCCAATTTGACAGCTTAGATGCCAAGAGATAAGGAAATAAGGTCTAAAATGCAACCTTGTCGGGTATTTGATCAATTTAAGCCTCGGGATGCACAATATGGGTTAAGAGGGGTCTATTAGTGATGATGTGAATGTCAAATAGGGCTTGGGACACAAAAATCAACGTGAAAGTGTGATTAAATACACTTTACAACACTAAAATGAGGTCCACATAGCCTAGAAAGGTGCAAGAACCAATGTGAATGTGTGGGACACATTACAACACTAGGTTATCATTAAGTTTATCTTACAAGCCTTCTAGATTGATGTAATAATGTTATTAAAAATATTTTATAATGTTGAATTAGGGAGAAATAGGTTCATCAAGTCTAGAAAAGCGTGAAAGCATCTTATAACACTTTACAACACCTTTACAAGACGTCGATAAAAGCATTTTATTCGATTTGCAAGGGTCCAATACCTAGTGTGGATGCATAAAATGCCTCACAACACTAGATTAAGACCTCATTAAGTCCATTTTATCATGAATTAATGCCATGTCAGGCAAAGGGTCCTTTTTTCTACAACACATTTAGCCCCCACTTTAGTGAGAGGATGAACTTGCTTCAAACTCACACTAAAGTAGACATTCAAGAGAGATCCATATATACCAATGCAGATGACAAAGAATGAAAAAGATCAAAGGAGATGGAAAAGCCCCCAGGATCGAAGATCCTAAGTCAAGCCCCCAAGATACAAAATCATGCAATAGCAAGAATGAAATGAAAAACGAGGTGGAAAAGATGCACTCACTTTGGGGCCACAAAACTTCAAGTCATCTATGGGGTGAGAAGGCCACAACATACTCACTCTGGGGCCATGAAACTTCTAATTGTCCATAGGGTGAGAAATCCCAAAAGGGTGAAATACATACGCTAATTGGTATGCACTTGCAAACACAAAGGTGGATATGGGGAAAAGTCATGCCACTAGATGGACTTCCCGCTCAACCATACCAAAGTTATACCTCCTAATAACTTTAATAAGGCACCCAAAGGGAAAATGATTTTCGAGCTCTATGAGGTAAGCAAAACTTCATATGCTTGACACTCATAGATATTGTTAATGTGGGATAGTGTAAGAACTGTTCAAAGGGATTTTTCTTAGTTCATGCAATGTCTCATCTTAGGGAACATCATGCTTAATGTCTCCAAGAGAGGATAAGTCAAAAGAAGTATCACACTCTTGGAGGGAATCAAGCCCACTAACTCCACCAAGAAAAGAATGCATCATAGGAAGAAAAAAATTGTGTAATGAAATGTGAGTGGTGATATATGCCCCCCACTTTAAAGCAGTTGTGAGCACCCATACTGAGACCAATTGCTTTAAAGTAGAAAAAGAGACATGAGAGCTTACTCAGAAAGCCCTATGCCAAGTCATATGTTTTCGATAAGCTACATCATGAAAAGAGGGAAGTATGTCATATGCAAGCCAACTTAAGGCATGTAATCCACATCCCAAGCTTGCTATTATGTATTCATGAAAGGTTAATGACTAGCCAAAGGAGGCCATGACAAGTGACATATGAGGACAAGGCTATCGAAACCATTTCCCCACTTAGTGCAGGAAAAAGGTGAGACGAAAGGATTGGTGAAATGCATGATAGAGTGAAAATCAATAATAATTAGAGGAATGAGGTGCCCCCATATAGGGAAGCATACCAAACTCCTGAAAATGTTGTATTTTATGACTCAAAGCATTACATTCATTAGTGGAGTGACCATGAACTCTATGATATGCACAAAATGAAGTCTTGGAATAGCATTTCTTTCGAGTTCTTGGAGGGAGGGTGATCAAGTTATCGTAGATAAGTCTTGATAGGATACCCTTTTGATCAAGAGGAGAAGGTGGTCTTGTGGTTGGTTTCAAAGATACATCTTGCTTAGTAGTATATTTCATAATTTTACAAGTGTCTCTAGATTGCGAGATTTTATTCTTTCCATTATAGGAAGGTATAAAATCTAACAAATTCAAATCATGATCGGTTTGCGAGATGACATTGACATTAAGCGAAGGAATAGTTATGTTTTGCATGTTTGGTAAAGGATGATGTTCAAGACCATTAGTTGTGACGGATGATTTAGGAATTTGTTTTGTGAGATTGTTGATGTTGAGTGAAGGCTTGTTGATCTCAATCAAATGACAATAACCAAGACTGTGAGTTGTTTGTTGTGTGTTAGGCTCTATAGGGTCGTGAATACCTTGTTCTCGAGCACCACATCCTTTTCCATTATATCCTTGTTGTTTTATGAGTTCATACCCTTTTCCATAAATTTGTTTTATTTCTTTGGAATCAGGTGATTGTTCATTATTGTGTTCACTAAATGTTGTTGTGTAGTTTGTGGCTTTGTCTAAAGTGGTTGAGGTGGATGCTTTCGAAAGGTTGTCTAAATGTTGCGTTGACATGATGGTTGGTTGCGCTTGTTTCTCATCTTTCCTTTGTGTGAATGTGTATTCTCCCATAGATGAAGGTGTAAATTCTAAGGATCCCCAATTGTTTCCAAATAATTTAGATGGCAATTCCTCATTATTGTGTTCAATTTCAAAAGGATCTATGTTGGATGTTGGAATTAATGTTTTCAGAGGATTTGTAGTTCCTTTTTCAAGGTGCAAGAAACTTTCAAGCTCGGGATCTGCTTCAACTTGATAAATTTTATTGTTATAGACATATTTCATTATATGATGAAGGGTTGAAGGGACTGCATGCATCTCATGAATCCATGATCTTCTTAAAAGAAGATTGTACGAAAGATAATAAGGCATGACATGAATAGAAGTTTGTAAAGTAACCACCCCAACCATAATAGGAAAAGTGATTACACCGAGTAGTTGCTTTGTTGAATTATCAAATCCTCAAATAGGTATGGAATCAAGTATTATTTGTAACATGTCAACATCTAATCAATCAAGGAGAGTCACACTACAAACATTAAGAGAAGAACCATTATCAATGAGAGTGTGCTTTATCCCTATCCTATTGTATCGAGCAATGATCATGAAAGCTTCATTTTGTTTTTGAAACTCTAAAGGAGGGAGCTCATGTTGATGGAAAGTAATGTCAAGATTAGTTTGATTTGTTTTATGGATTAAAGTTGCCACATCATTTGGAGTTATACCATGAGGAGCTTCAATTTGTTTTAAGGTTGTTTGAAGAATATTGTGGTAATTTTGTGAGTTTTGAAGTAAATCCCAAAGGGAAATTTTGGAAAGAGTATTATTTAATTGTTCAACAAGATCATACTCCTTTGTGTGTGGGATGTAACGAGTAGTGCTAGGTGGATTATACGTATGAGAGACAATATCATTACTAGATTGTTGCAACACATTGGTTTTAGGGGGGTAGAGGGTGTATCGGGGTTGGTTAGAGGTGTGAAGTTTATGTGAAGGTTGGGTAAAGAATAAGTTGAGGTTTATGTTGAGTTTGTTGTTTGTGTGAAGGTGGGTAGGGAATAAATTTGGGTTTGGGTGAAGGTTTATGTGAAGGGGGATAAAGGATGAGTTGAGGTTGAATAATGTTAACATCCTATAATAAGTGAGAGTCTTCATTGTCTTTAAAGGGCATGTTATCTTTTTCTTGGGTCATAATATCCTCCCTAGAAGGAGATTTCTTAGGAAAACAACAAACTACATGTTCATGACAATTAAGGTTTGGTTCATCCAAAATAACTTCATCACAACCAAGGGAGTTATTAATGGTTGAATGTGTTTGGTTATTGATAACAGAGAGATTAGGGGAAGAATTTATACAATTGTTCGGTGTTTGTAATGTCTCATTCTCTTGTTCCATATTATCTACCAAACTAGGAGAGCTTGCAATATGTTAATCTAAGGTTGAAATGTGCAAAGTAGCTTCATCACAAGTGGGAGAGGCATCAAGAGAAGAAAAAGCATCACATTCTTGTTTTTCAATGATTGGATCCTTTTGATTAAGTATGTATTCTTGGATGGGGGCAACATTAGGAAAGGGAGAAAGAAGATTCTCATGATTATCTTTGATTATCTCCCTTTGTACAATAATGTCTTCCAAAATAGGGAAACAAAAATAAAGAGGATTGTCATAGGTCTTAAAGATTTGAACATCTAATGTTGACATATCCTCCTCACAAATAATGTGATTTCCATGATTACTCACAAAGACATTCTCACAAATAGGGGAGGAGTGGGGAGATGAATCGATGGTCTCATCATCATGTTGCATTGTGTGATTGTCATGATTACTTAGTATAATGTTCTCTTATGTAGTAATGTTATGTCTAATAGGAGAGGTAAGAGGAGAGAAAAAACTCAAATTGTCACAACTCTCATCAATTGGTTAGCACTAAAATATCTGCTTCACAAGTGTGAGAGATAATAGGAGAAGAAAAAATGTAAGTGTTATGAATATCTAAGGTTTCTTTCACTAAACTAACCTCTTCCACAAAAGGGGAACTAGGAGAGGGATCTATGATGAACAAAAAGAGAGGGGAAAGGACCTCATATTCATATGATTTTAACAACAATTGCTTACAACATGCAATAATATCAAAAAAGAGAACATGCAAGATGAGAACTATAGAATTTTGTAATGAAAACATGATGAAATGATTAATCTACAATCTTGGAATGTAGCAATGCAAAAGAAAAGATGCAAATGAAGAATATGTTTCAGATTTCAAAGGTGACTATTGACTGATTATGAGATGTAACAAGATGAGAATGAAAACTTGAAATGGAAACTATGCATGAAATGAGCTAACTAAAGCTATATTTTATGAGATACATGCTATAGAAATGAAACTGGCTAATATAGGTAAGTTAAGGCACCAAACAGAAGCTGAAAAATAGAGTTCTAAGTTCTGTAAAATGTTGTTTTAGGGGTCAGAAGGGGCTGATTCACCCAAGGTGGTGATGAGTCCCAATATGGACTTTCTTAAGGATTTAAAAAAAAAATTGACTTATTTTGATGTTTTTAGAATGCTAAGATGTGGACCTAATTGAAAAATGTAGAATTTCAAAGAGTAGAAATGAATTTAGATGCCAACAATGCAACCTAAATGCACTTTTTATGAATGCAAAATTTAACACCTAGCATGCAAATGAATCATGAAAACCATAATGAAAGCTAAATCTATGATGATGAAAGGACTCCAAATCAGTCAACAAAGCATTCAAAAAGTAGGTTCACCAAAATGAACCGTAAATTTTTGGGTTTCTATGGACTTCTCTAGCTCTTCTAGGGCCTTTCACCTAAAAGGAGAGAAATAGGACCAAAAATGCTAAGGGTTCATTCAAATTATGTTATGTATGATGTTATATAAGCTAAATGAGATTATCTAGATGTAACCAAGCTAAGAAATTGATTTATTATGAATGCAAAAACCTAAGAAACAAGTAATGTTTGAAAACAAATTGTGTAATACAAAATCACCTACAAATGAATGGAAAAATGCAACAGAAATGAATCAGACTGAAAGTGTGCACCTGGAACCTTGAAGGAGAATGGAAATTGCTTCTGAAATACTAATGATGTTGATTTTCAGGCCTCGAGGGACTCATTCACCATTTTGGGTGAATCAATCCCAGTTCTACCAAACTATATCAGAACCCGTTTCTGACAAAAGGGTATCTAAAAATGTAAAAATCCAAAAATTGACCTTGGGATGGGACTCATTCACCACCCATGGTGAATGATTCCACTATTAAATTTCTATATTTTCAAAGGTGGATTCTGAAGCTTCCGATTTTCACTTTGATGCCCTATAGGTGTCTACTTATGAAACTCTGATTTACGAGTCTGAAAATGAGATTTTGTTGATATTTTGAATTGTTGAATGAGAAGAAGACTTAAGCAACCTTGCAACTTGATCTTCAATTATTTTTAAGCTCCCAAGAGACCTAAATTTTCAAACACATAATGCAAGAGAGATAGATGTTGAATGTTGGGGCATGGGGGTTTGCCTTGGTCAAACCCCTTTTAGGTAATTAAAACAAAATGATAAAATAAAGTAATGAAACATGAAATAATGAAGTTGATTACCTTGCCATGATGTTTGATCTTGAAATTCTACAACGAAACATGAAGAATCTTCTCTTAGATGTCTTAGGAAGCTTTCTTGATGTCTTGCAATGATAAAACCCTAAGTTGCTTGACTTGAGATGGAAGATTGGTGGATGGATGAATGATAAGAGATAAGAGAGGTGAAAATGAGTTAAAAGACTTATATTTATAGTAATTTACCTATTTTACCCGTTAATACCTCATCACAGGCCAACATGAAGCAAAATTAGACTCAAATTTCACTTTATTCCCACTCAAAGCTCAAAATTGGGCCAAATGGGACTCATTCGCCACACATGGTGAATGGGTCCCACCTGGATGGGACTGATTCACCATGCATGGTGAATGGGTCCCACAAGGGCCAATTTGATAGCTCAGATGCCAAGAGATAAGGAAATAAGGTTTAAAATGCAACCTTGTTGGGTATTTGATCAATTTAAGCCTCGAGATGCACAATATGGGTTAAGAGGGGTCTATTAGTGATGATGTGAATGTCAAATAGGGCTTGGGACACAAAAATAATGTGAAAGTGTGATTAAATACACTTTACAACACTAAAATGAGGTCCACATAGCCTAGAAAGGCGTTAGAACCTATGTGAATGTGTGGGACACATTATAACACTAGGTTATCATTAAGTTTATCTTATAAGCCTTCTAGATTGATGTAATAATGTTATTAAACACATTTTATAATGTTGAATAAGGGATAAATAGGTTCATCAAGTCTAGAAAAGTGTGAAAGCATCTTACAACACTTTACAAGACGTCAATAAAAGCATCTTATTTTATTTTCAAGGGTCCAAGACCTATTGTGGACACATAAAATGCCTCACAACACTAGATTAAGACCTCATTAAGTCCATTTTATCATGAATTAATCCCATGTCAAGGAAAGGGTCCTTTTTTCTATGACACACTCCTATCTTGATGGGAAACAATACATACATGAGTGTAATTTGGAAGGGATCTATTAGTTTTGGGGATAGCACTTTCCAGGATGTCTTGTATGTTCCTCATTTTATGAACAATATTTTTTCCATATATCAGATTACACATGGTGGAGATGGGAGAATTGTGGAGTTCACACCTGATTCAGTCATCATTCGAGACTTCGAGAGTTGAGATCATTGCTACTAGGGTGTTGATCATTCATCTCGGTTGTATACCTTTGCAGATTTTACTTCTGATGATGACATTGTTCCTTTATCTATTAATCATATTTATAGCATGAACTATGATTCAGAGGAGACATTTGGCTTTTTGAACTTGGGAGTTCTCACATCAGATCCAATTCTTGAGTCATGCATTTCATCTCCTCCATCTACTGTTGTACCTGATGATGCTTGTGTTTCCACAATTTTGGCTCCTTGTGATTCAGTGCATCAAGACTTACCTCATAGTCTTCTAAAGATGGCTACTTGTGATTACTTCTTGATAGGTATTTTAGAATTTTCTGTGGAGTCTCATCTTACAGATTTAGGGGACGCCATTTATAGCATTCATCTTCTCATTGATGGAGAAGAGCCTTCTTCATTTGTTGCAAGGGAACACTCTGACTCTCTTGTTCATTCTCTACATGATCATTCCTTGTAGTTTGACGTGACTTTAGATCCTTTTGGACAACATTTGGAGGAGGCTTCTTTGTCTTAAAAGGGGATATCATTATCTTTGGATTGTGTTCTACATTCATCTCTACTAGGTTTTGGATTGTCCTCTTCAATAGTGAGGCCTAGAACACTAGTTTGGAGTGTGTTAGCTTTCAGAATTGACATGGAGACACTTGAGCATGCTTTAGAGACATCATACACCATCCATATTCCTGACATCCTGCATACATCCATGGATTTGTTTCTTCCTAAGGGGAGGAAAGTTGTTTAGCGAGATTGAATCATCTTCAACATTCAATGTCGAGCTTCTACCATCATTGCAGGAGACTCAACATTGAGGGGGGGCTTCCTTGTCTCTCTTCTACTTCTCTCTTATGGGGGGTCTTTTTCCTCACATTGGGTTTTGGCCTTCTCATTCTTCATTGAGAGAATTTCTATTTTGTATCTTTTATCTCTTTTGGGGAGGAGTTTTGTCCTACTGGGTTTTCTCAGTTTGTGAGAGATTTCATTTGCATTTGTACATGGGTACCTAACATGTCCTAGTAGCTAAGACCCATCATCATATTTTTTTCATTTGCATAATAATTTGCTACTCCCTAAGTTGCACTTAAGGGGGGGTGTTGGTGTAAATAAAGTATTGTACCTAGTTAAATCATTACTAGGGGACTTATTTACACATGTTAAGTTTACATAGGTCCTAGGAAGGAATCTTTCTAGGTGTTAGTTGTCATTATTTTTTACCTTATCTTTCAACTTGTAACACATGCAAACCTGGGTAAGTGAGATTAGTTTTCTCATGCCATATGATTAAGATACTTGTCATAATCCTATTACATCTTTTATCTAACCTTGGCTATATAACCAAGGGGTCTCTACTACATTGTACATCACACAACATATCATTGAATCATATTGATAAGAATACCATTTATTCTTGTCACATTCTATTCTCTCTCTTTGTGATTTCCATTTGGTCTCAAAATCTTGGTAGCCATAGCCAATTCTAACAATGATGAGGTTTCTAAAATCAAACAAACTAAGGACTATATATTGAGATGCTAAAATGAGATGTAGTTAACTGTTGATGGGAGAAAGAATTAACTAAAGAGATGAAAATGAAAATTATTTGAAAGTGGATAGCTAACTTGCATTTAATTAAATAATAAAATATGATTTAATTAAATGGATAATGGGATTAAATGGGAAATAATTATTATTTAATAAATTATAGTATGCGATGTGGTAAATGATTATCAATAAATAATTAAAGTGATAATTAAAATAAATGGTTAACTAATGGATTTAATTAATGACTTAGGGAATAATATGATGATAATTAAGGTCAATGATTAGGAGGAATATTTTAGGTGTCTAGATTTTACCCCTCTTTGAAGTAATGTTCAAAGTGAAACTATTTCAAAGAAAATAAAATTAGTTGAGAATAAAAATTAGAAGAAAATGAAAATGATAATGGCATTGCACTAGTTAGGTAAGAAATAAAAAATTAGATAAGATGACATGATTGATGCCCCATCGACAGATTATCTATGTATAAATTGCATGTGTGGTCTCTCAAAAGAAGAGAAGATGAATAAAGAAACGTTAAATGAAAGATGGAAAATGATAAACAATAAATAATGAAATATGGATGAAAGAAACATGACTATGGATGAAATGATGATGATGTGTTATGTTGACTTTGAGATTAGTAACCTTTATTTAATATAGAAATAGATGTTATGCACCATGATATATAATACCAAGGTGACAATGCATCCAATGCATGGAATGAATCTCAACTAAACAACAAGCAATAGGATGAACACTCATAAGGCATTTAACACTCTTGGTGGGTTTGTGACGAGACAAACATCAAACATGACACAAAGAAACAAAAGACCTTGCCCCAGTATATGCCATATCAAAGCACACCAATATAATATGAAATGATCGTGGTGACCTTGAGTAGGCATAATATGGGTCAAAAGATAACTTAAAGAAAGATAAAAAGATCAAAAATATAAACCAAATAAAAGACACACAATTATCAATTGACCCACAATACTAACATCTTATGCTAAGGCATGTAAAGGACTAAAGGATGAATTTGGATCATGTCTAGTTTTAGGAAGTATGCATCCCATATAAGACAAAAATCTGGTTTAGAGAAGGAAACATCCTGTACAAAACAAGTGATAGGTGATAAAGAAATGTGTTACGATGGAAAAGGATGGTTTTGATTGTATGTTATTAAGGTTGATATCTATTAACGATGATTTCACTCGCAAAAAATAAGGCAAATAAATTCTTCATAGACAAGACCGCAAAGAGCCTATCCTTCTTGAAAGATATGGAACAAAGACAACCTAAGGGGGAATTCTGCATTTACAGGACAAATATTGGCTTTCATTCAATCCCAAGTCTCCGATAACCAGGTCATGGTTGCACTAGGGTTGCTTTTGGGTACTGATGTGATATTGTTGTTAATCTCAAAGGGACTATGATTTTTCCTTGAACATTTTAGATATATATTCCAAATTGAAACAATGAGTTCAAACATCATGAAACCAAAAGATTTGTCATAATATTTCATGAACGTCACAAATTATTTGCTATCACTCAAGTAGATTTAGCATTAAGCATTCAACAATCATATGGAAAAACAAAGGATTTTCAACAAAATTCCTTCCATTCATTTTAAATTTTGGAACATTTTCAAATATTTAAACATCTATTCTAAAACAAAGTATAAAAAATACTAAAAATTAAAAGTTTCTCCCGGTTATTCTCCATGGATGCCCCAAAGAATTAATTAAAATAGAGCAAACGACTTTATACTTCACCAGATTGCTTCACAGCTACATATAAAATAGTGCAAGCTTTTAAAGGGAAGGGTTTCATTTCTAGACACTAAGTAGGTTCTATACACTCCCTTAAACGACGCAACATATAATCTTGTTCAGTCGAACTAACAAAAATAGCTACAAAAGATACTAAGATAGGTAGCTATCTAATAAGCTCTGATATTAATTAATGTCTACATGCCTACAAATAATTACGTCAGAATGGTGAAAACAAGAAAAAAGAACAAAACTTAAAAGTTTATGCCCCTCTGACATCCACAAATTCCAAACTTAAAATGAAAATGAATATCCTCTGGCATTTTATAGAACACAAGGCTCAAAAAAGATAAGACGACTACATGAGAGGGAATCCAAGGGACCAATCTCATCAAGGCACGTGGAGTATAGTGACCAATAGGAGAATTGCAATTGAAGTCAATGGAAGTCAACTCCAATTACATGTTGAAGCTCTTTGGGTGTTGATTTGGAATCTTTTCCAAGATGATACTTCGAATCATGATAATGTATAGGAGATTCCCATATATTCAAAATGATAAGGTGGAATTTTTTCCCCCTACACTTCGCTTAGCTCTGGTTCTATCACTCTCGAGAATGGATTCTCTCAAAAATTAGCATTTGTTCCTACCACATGTGAAATACCGAGATCCCCAACATTCTGGTGGACTCAAAGCCATTTGCATTATCACCTCCCAGAGTGATCAAACTAGACTGAAAATTATTACATCCATGATTCAAGTTTTCTTGACTATCCATACTTGAATTTTGCATCACAATCTGCGTATCCTACAATCACAAATTCCACACATTAAATCCCTTAAAAAAAACATTTATAACATCTCATGTAAATAAAACCATTATTTCAATTTTATTACAAAAATCTCATAATTAACACACCTTTTAAAAGCATATCATGAATCCTCATACATATACCGGATCACCGGGATCATTAGACAAATTTAAAATATCACATTTTCACTCTACATTATAACCCGGTAACTAGTACCTAGTACCTAGTATTCAGCTTTACCCACTTACTTTCCCGGACCTCGGTTATACCGAAACTCCACTATACCAGAATGCTTTATACCAGACCGCTTCATACTGGACCAAATCCTTCCACTTGAACTTTACATTACTTTTCGCATTCTTTGTGTTTTCAGTACATGGTTTCCGGTGTACAAAACACTTGCAATACTAAATACTTTATTATCAAAGCTTTTCTCTTTCCTTCACTTCTGATGATCTTCCAATTTTCTAGCTCCTACCATAAGAGTTACACATTTTTTCACTTGGGTCCCCAAGTCTTTTCAATCTTGGGGCGGGTTGTGAGACCACACAAAAATATTGATCTCTAGGATTTTACATCAAAAGTGCATGCTTGAAGTGTGATGTTTGAAGGTTTGAAAGTATATTTGTATGTTTGCGTTTGTTGCATTTATTCATGGAGTGATATGTATGTGATGGTGTATAGTATAAGGACTATGATGACTGTGGATTACTAAAAGATACACATAAGAAAACATGCACAACGATTCAAATCCAAACTTGATATTGCCCCTAGTCAAGCTTAAAACCAATTGATTGATTGATTCTTGTTGTTGTTGATGATAATGTAGTTGATATGGAAAGGAAACATCCCAAAAAAAACATGAGGTTCAAGGAAGGACATATATTGATAATGATAATGTAACTAAAATGGATCAAGGTTTACAACAAGGCTAGGAACAAAACCAAGGGATGTTTTGGATGATGTACTAGATTACATAGCAAGATAGCATGAATTACAATTGTTATATTTGGACGGATTAATTTTAGGATTGGATTGAGGGATAATTGGATAGGTGGATTGGAATGGAATATTTGGACCAATGATAAGGGAGAACCAAGTCTTTCAATAAGGATAAACAAATAATGGACTGCTTAGATAGGGAATGGAAGGATTAAGATTATATGCTTGAGGATTTAAAATGTGATCTCCAAGGACTATGTCATACAAGAATAATATTTTTTCTCCAAGATATGGGGTTGGATAGTGCTATGTAGGCTATGAGATGATATTGGATAAGTGTGTGACCAAAGGATGGACATGTCAAGAGTTTTCCAAAGCATGTTTTAATTTTGTGCCTCAATCCTTATCAAGATCAAGGTGGGAAGGGAAGATGGGAGGAAATGACATGAATTGGATGGATGGATGGAAATTTCATGACAAAGCTATGGTAGATGATACAACTTACCCCCAAGTGTAATGGTCCACATAAATAATTGATCTTACACATGACACCTATTTATTGGATTTTCATCATGGTACTTATCCAAAGTGCCATATGAATGGTTTTCACTATTAGATATATTATTTCTCTTTAATTTATTTTTCTATTTTTTATTTTCATTCATAATGCATATTTTCCAAGTTTTCATCATGGTGACTACCCCAAGGCACTATAGAAATGGTTTTCACCATAAGGAAATTTTCCTCTTTACTATTTTTTTTGGATTTTGAATTTTTCTAATTTCTTTGGGGTATTTTCTAGAATGGCATTGATGTTTGGATGATCTCATTGATTTTTTTGTCCATTTAATGGTGCTAATGGAGATGTTTGTGTTATGATATGCCAATAGTGACCCAAGTGCAGAGGAGTTTCCTTGTCAATATCATGATACTTTCATACAACTAATGAATGCCATTATGATCCTTATTGATATTAAGTTTGGCCTTATCCAAATACATACATCATGATAGAGTGTCATGAGAGCCCTTAGGATAAATATTTGTTGCTATAACATGATATATTTGTGTAGGATTTTTGGACTTTATGCAATATTTTGGATTGTGATGGGTGATGGTAGATGTGGATGGACTATTTAGCATTTAGATGTAAGATTTTGTATTCTCCAAACTTGGATTAGTGAATGATGGAGTTTAGCTTTTAGTTTGTAATTATTTTTGGAAACAACACTTATACATGCCTTGTGTGGTGGTATCGATGAAAATTTTGATGAAGGTGGACACTTTTTATATGAAGGTCATTTTTCTTGTGGCTTTACACTTTAATTGACTATTGGATTTGAATATTTAGCTTTACTTGATCCATTTTTCTTTAAGATCCATTTTGATTTCATGTTTCCACATGGATTTTTAGATTTAATAGCCTTTGACATTTGATTTTGAACTTTGGATTTATAAGAATTTTATTTTTGTTTGTTCCAATTGGTGGGCTTAATGATTTTAGAATGGTGATTTATGATATGGATGGAAGGAGTGTTGGAAGAAACCTTATGGTAATGACTACATATTGCCCCTATTTTGATGGTCATATTGGATGAAGTTTTCCCTAATATCATGGAGGTATTAATAACATCATTTGATTTGTTGATCAATGAATAATCAAGGCCTTGATATCTAAGATTCTCATGAAACTATAATAATTCTAAAATGCCTAGCTCATATAGGCCTACTCCTCTTCCTTGATATTACATGCTCTAAAATATATATTTTTTATTATATAAGCAGGGAAAAAGGGCCTTGATCCCACTAGATACAAAAAGAGCTAAGACAACAATAGAGTAATGGGTTGGGAAATAACACTAGCCAAACCAGCAGAAACAACAAACCAGACTAATTACTGTTTAGCAACCATAAGAAGGCATGCATGCATAATCGTTAAACCAAGTTTTAACAGCCACAAAACCATACATAGTATAATAAAAAATATAATAAGATAACATATGACTAACCCAACTAGGGGCACATAGGCCAGAATAGAGATTAACCATATGCACACAAGCCTCAAAACCATACGTAGTGATCAAAAACTAAAAGTATGAGATAAACATCCAGAAGCACCATAGTATAAAGATATTCATTAAACTGAAGATCCCAAGAGACAAAACAACAAAACACTAAAGCCACAAGACAAGGAGCCATTATTTGGCTATGGAAAAGAGCAGTAACAAGGGGCACGAATGATAGTAGTTTTATGTTGACCAACTAAATTCCATTAAATTTTTTGTGTATTGATTTTAATTTTTTGCTAAGAGGGATGTGGTAGTTGGTTTTTGACAATTGATTTTGCTATTTTTTTTATACTTGCATTGTTGTTTTGGTTTTGGAGGTTTTCTCCTTCTGAATTCTTCCTATAGTTTCAAGGTTTTGTAATAAATTTTTGGCTATGCAAACATATCAATAAATAATGAAGCTTCTTGTTAAATCTATTTGATGTTTCCTGCTCACAATTCCAAGTCTTATATGGTGATGGTTTATGAAGTTGTAATTTTTTGTTTTCTTGCCTAAGTATTTGAAGTTTCTAGAGTGTTTCCTTTGTTCTCGATAGATTAATTTCAAGAATTTTTTTTGTTGGTATTGAATTTTTTGCATCAATTTTGGTATAAGAGCCACAAGTGACTAGGCAGGGTAGAGTTAGGAAAGATGCAACCAAGAAGAATACCAAGAGGAGGTGCTAGAAGAGGCATGGATGAAGGGATTCTTGAAATGTTGTAGAATCTCATGGTAAGAATGGAGGCCATGGAGTAGGAACAGAGGAGTGGATTACCTATTGGAGATATAAGTGACAACAAAGAAGAGGAGAATCAAGCCAAAGAAGAGGTGGTTCATGGAGATGAAGAACCTGATGAAGTTTAAGTGAGATTGTTGAGAAAATTCATGGGGGTTGGAGCAAAGCCCAAGATAGATTTACACATTTACTTAGGAAGTCTCAATGGAGAGAAACTCATTGATTGGATCAATGATCTTGATAAGAATTTTGAATATGAGGAAGTGGTAGATGAGAAATGAGTCAATTTTGCATGCAAAAGACTCAAAGGCCATGCTACTATGTGGTGGGACTATGTTTAGTCAAAAATAAGAAAGAAGAACAAATAAAATATAACTTCTTGGGATAGAATGGTCGTCAAGTTGAAAGCTAAGTTCCTTCCTATAGACTACCAGACTAATCTGTTCAAAAGAATACAAAACCTCAAGTAGAAGGAGATGAGTGTGAAAGAATATAATGAAGAGTTTAATAAACTTATGATTTGATCTGGGCATAGTGAAGAAGATATGGAGAAGGTAGCTAGGTACCTCAATGGATAGCAGTACAATTTGCAAGATGAATTAAGTATTTTGTCACCTAAGAATCTTAAGGAAGCATATAAGTCTTCTATCAAAGCAGAGGAAAAGCTTATGAGAAAGGATAGTAGAGGAAAACACCACCATCAGGGTGAAGAAGTAGACACTTCTAGTGGAAAAGCTAGTCTAGAGAGAGGAGGTTTCAAAAATAGAGGAGGGAGACCATTTGGTAGAGGAGGTTACCAAGGAAGAGGGAGAGGCTTTCCTGAAAAGTGCTTTAAGTGTAACAACGTTGGTGACAAAAGTTGGGAGTGTTCCAAGTTTACAAAAGAAGGCCACATAATGCCTAAGAGGAGTAATCAAATTGTTTAAGCGGACCAAGAGAGTGTGCATCATCTTCTCATAACTTAGAAGAACATGAGATTGGAGAGTCTTTGTTGTTCAAAAGATTACTGTCAAAACCACCAAAGGAGAGTCAAGAACCTGTGCAAAGGAGAGATTTATTCAAGACTAATTGCAAGGCTAAAGGTAAGTGCTACAAACTTATTATTGATAGTGGTAGTACATATAATCTTGTGTCAATTGAAATGGTGAACAAGCTAGGTCTTACTAGAATCAAATATCCTAATCCCTATCAAGTTTCTTGGCTTCACAAGGGGCATCAATTATTGGTAGATGAGCAAGCCTCTGTAGAGTTTTAGATAGGTAGTTATAAGGACACTATTATGTGTGACATTATGTCCATGTATGTTTATCATGTGCTTTTGGGTAGGCTTTTGCAATTTGATAGGAGAGCCATACATGATGGAAGAAACAATACCTACACTTTTCAAAAGGATGGTAAAAACATAAACTATTACCTTTGAGAGAAGAAGAAGGAGATAATAGGAGCAGCAATAGCAACAAGGTTATGTTGGTGAGTGACAAATACTTTTTTGAATGATATAAAGATGGAAGAATTGGGTTACGCATTGTTACTTAAATTTAAGGAGGCTCTTACCTCTATAAATTTGGATGATTTGTTGAATGAGATACAATATATATTGAAAGAGCATATGAATATTATGGTATCTGATTTACCGAATGAGTTGCCTCCAATAAGGACTATTAGTCACCATATGGATTTGGTTCTAGGGGCTAGCCTACCAAACAAGGTTGCATATAGATTGACTTTGAGGAGAATGAGGACATTAGAAAGTAGGTTGAAGAGTTGCTAGAAAAAGGATTGATAAGGGAGAGTCTTAGCATGTGCGTTGTACCAATAGTTCTAGTACCCAAGAAAGAAGGTGATTAGAGAATGTGTACAAAATCCAGAGCAATCAATAAGATTACCATTAGGTACATGTTTCCTATTCCAAGGATGGATTATTTGAGTAGTTCTATGTATTTTTCAAAGATAGACTTGAAGAGTGGTTACCATCAAATTAGGATCAGACTTTGGGATGAATGGAATACAACTTTTAAGACTAATGATGGTCTTTATGAATGGTTGGTTATGCCCTTTGGGCTTACAAATGCACCTAGTACTAAATTATGAGGCACATGAATTAAGTCTTGAAAAAATTCTTGGGGAAGTTTGTGATAGTTTATTTGGATGATATACTGGTCTTTAGTAGGTCTAAGGAGGAATACCTAGAGCACTTAAGGTTGGTGATGACACAATTGCATGCGAAGAAGTTGTTGATCAACCTCAAGAAGTGCACTTTTATGAATATTAAACTAGTCTACTTGGGTTTTGTGGGTATCTAGAGAGGGCTTGAAGATGGACCAAGATAAGGTTAAGACCATTGTTGATTGACCAACATTGAGAAGTGCTTATGAGGTAAGAATTTTTCATGGACTTGCTAGTTTTTATAGAAATTTTATCAAAAAATTTAGTACCATAGTTTCACCTATACTTGACACTATAAAAGGATATAAAAATCAATTTGAATGAACTCAAGAGGCTAAAAAATGTTTTAGATTATTGAAAAATAAAGTGACTGAACAACCTATACTTGTGTTACTTGATTTTAACAAAGTTTTTGAAGTAGAGTGTGATGCTAGTGGTTTAGCAATGGGGGATGTCCTAAGTCAAGAAGGGAAACTAGTTGCTTATTTTAGTGAAAATTTAAATGGTCCTAAGAAAAATTATTCAACTTATGATCTTGAATTTTATGCATTGGTTCAATCTTTGAAGAAGTGGAGGCATTACTTGCTTCCCAAGGAGTTTGTAGTTTATATAGATAACCATCCACTCCAGTTTATAAATGACCAACACAAATTGAATCAAAGGAATGTAAAGTGGGTGAAGTACCTTTAGAGTTTTAACTTTGTGTTGAAACATAAGAGTGGGAAAGCAAAAAAATTATTTATGCATTGAGTAGAAGAAGTCTATTGTTATGGGAAATTCAGGAAAATTGTGTTGGATTTGATAGTTTGAAGGAGTTGTATGAAAATTATGCAGATTTCAAAGATGCATATGAAGCTTACAACAATCCTATTAGTAGAGATAGAGGACCATGAACTGATTTTATGTTGCAGGATGGTTTATTGTTCAAAGGTAATCAATTGTGCATTCCTAGAGAATCAATGAGGGATAATCTTTTGAAGGAGAAGCATTGTGGCAACTTAGCAGGACATTTTAAGTAGGAAAAAAATTATCTACAACTGAGTACACATTATCATTGGTCACAAATGCAAGAAAATATAAAGAGGTATGTGGAGAGATGTAGAGTATGCCATCATGCAAAGGGTAGCAGTTAAAATACTAGTTTGTACCAACCACTACATGTGCCAAATAAACCTTGGATTTGATGAGTATGGATTTTGTTGTAGGGTTGCCTAGAAATCAAAGAGGAAATTATTCTATTTTCATAATTGTGGATATATTCTAAAAAATGCTTCATTTCACTCCTTGCAAGAAGACTAGTGGTGCAACTAATATAACTAACTTGTTTTTCAAAGAAGTGGCGAGGTTGCATAGTATACCCAAGAGTATAGTATATGATAGAGATACAAAGTTTGTGGGTCACTTTTAGAGAACACTGTGGAAGAAGTTGGGAACACAAATCTCAGTTTTAACTCAGCTTACCATCCCCAAATAGATGGTCAAATAGAGGTGGTCAATAGAAGTTTGGGTAATATGTTGAGGTGTCTTGTTGGAAACACACCTGATAATTGGGATATGGATTTAACACAGGCTAAATTTGCTTATAATGATTCTCCAAACATGAGTATAAGTTTGAGCCCATTCTACATTTCTATGGTATGCATCCAAGGGGTGTATTTGAACTCAAATATCTTTGTAATTTCAAGATCAGAAGTGAAGATGGTGAGAATTTTTCCAAAGTTATTCATGACCTTCATGAAGAGGTCAAATTGCACATTGAGGGGAGGAACCAACAATACAAGCAATATGTTGATAAGAAGTGTAGAGAAGTACATTTTTAGGTTGGTGATCTCATTTTGGCTCATCTCAGGAAGGAGAGATTTCTAAAAGGTGAATACAACAAACTGAAAATGAAGAAGATAGGTCCTTGCAAGATTCTCAAAAATTCCACCAATTCTTACAAGACAACTCTTCCTTCCGATTTGGGTATCTCACCCATTTTCAATGTGGTTGATCTCTATCCTTATAAAGGTGAGGAAAAAAATGGAACAATAGATAGAGCTGATTCCAAGATGGGAACAACAAGTGACCAAATTGGATTCAATTGAAATTGAGTGCATCTTAGAGAAGTAGTTGTTGAAGAAGACTCGAGGAAAAGAAAATTTCTAGTAATTGGTGAAATGGAAGGATCATCCTTTGGAGGATGGCACTTGATCAACAGCTACAAAGATCTCCAAATATGGTCATAGTGTTGATGACCTCATGAGCAAGGGATCATGACTTTATTTTGTTCATGGGGGAGCTTGATGCAGGAGCATCATCCCAAAATTTTATTTTTCCTTTTCTTCTTGTTTGGCATTTTTGTTGTGTAAATTTTGGCTTCTGAGATCAATAAAGGGACTTGTGCAACTATGGAGGGGGCTTAAAATTGCATATTTTAAAAATAAAACCATATAGGCATACCCGTAGCTAGAGGAAATTAAGGCAGTTTGATATGAATGCAATGTTAGAGCCTTTTGGGGCCTACATGAAAAGAAATATAAGTTAGTTATGAAATTGTTATTAAAGGAAGTTATCACTTTTCATTTCTAAAAAGGAATATTTCAATGTGAAAGGGGGGGTCTTTGCATAGGAAGGAAAATTAGTTGTTCTTAGTGCAGGAGAGAAGGTAGTGAGGGTTGGCGTGGAGATTTTTAGTGCAACAAGAAAGAGTTTTCCAAATTTGGTGTGAGCAAAGAGTAGTGACAAAGGGCACAAATGATAGTAGTTTTATGTTGACCAAGTAAAATCCATTACAATTTTTGTGTATTGATTTTAATTTGCTACTAAGAGGAATGTGGTAGTTAGTTTTTGACAATTGATTTTGCTATTTTTTTCATACTTACATTGTTGCTTTGGTTTTGGAGTTTTTCTCCTTGTAATAAATTATTGGTTGTGCAAACATCTCAGTCAATAAAGAAGTTGATTGTTAAATCTATTTGATGTTTCCTGCTCACAATTCCAAGTCCAATTGGTGATGGTTTATGAAGTTGCAATCAGTTGTTTATGTGCCTGTGGTAATGGAAAAAAGTATCCCTCTTACTTTTCCTTGCTTGTTTGGGCCCCTTGTAAAATTGAGCTTAATGTTGCCTTGATTTAGTGTTGTAATGTGTTGGACACATTCACATTAGGTCTTGGGCCCTTGTGAACTAATGAACTTAAATGGTACCTTGCTAAAGTGTTATGAAGTGTTGTAACACACTTTCACACTTTTCTAAGGTTTTATTAATTAACTAAACCTAATAAACCTCTTTTTAACCTTAATAATGCCTTATTTAGAGTGTTGTAAAGTGTTGTAACACACTTTCACACTTTTCTAGGCTTTTCATAAATCCTTGCACTTCTTGATGCTTTAATTGGCCTTATTTTGCATCTACAAGCCTCATTTAATACATGTTTTCGAGAATAATCTTGACATAAATCAACATCCAATCATAATTCAAGTGTTTTCAGGTTGTGTGGCCTAGATTTAGTGATCTAGGACTCATATGCCACCTTGGGCGTATGAGTCCCACCTAGGTTTTTGGGTCTCGATCTTGGTTTTACACCTTTCTAAGCATTTTTGAATTTGGTCCCATAAATTATTCCTAATGGGACTCATTCGCCACTTTTGGTGTATGAGTCTCGTGTGGCCCAAAATCAAAATTAATTCAAATTATTGGTGGGATTTTATCCTCCTAGATTTGATGTTGACTTGTAGTGTTGTAAGTTCGGGAATTTTTGCATACTTAAGTATAAATACAAGGTTCTTTCACTCATTTTCACCTAAGACTTTTGTGAGAGAATTCATAATAACAAGTTTGAGTTTACAAGAGCATTCAAGGGTAGATTATCAAGCATTTTAGAGCATTATTCAAGCATCAAGCATCATATCAAAGTATTCATGCATCATATTTTTTTTGGAACTAACAATTGTGATGTAGGGTTTTATGATTCAAGCTAGCATTTCATTCAAGATCTATCATATTCAAGCAAGAGTCAAGATCTACATCCATTGGGGCTGCTTCATACATGATTGCAACACTTTATTGCTAGGGTTTGGTGAGTTGCAACATCATATTTTGTTCATTCATCATTCTCCATTCTTATCTCATTTGATTTCAAGGTTTGATTACCAAAATGAGGTTTGACCAAGGAAAACCCCTTTCCACTAACAAAACAACATTTTTCCCCTCTCTTTAGTGTGTGATTTGTAGGTTTAGGTTGAAGACACATTGAAGAGCAAGCTTGGAGAAAGTTTTCAAAGTTGTCACATTGCATTAGAGACACTTGGAGGAATTCTACAGGTTGCAAATCAGGGTTTCAGATCCATAAATCAATTGGGAAGCACAAAGCATACCTTGAAGACTAGATTCAGACTTTGAAGCTTCAAAAAACACTAATTGGATTGATGCACTAGTTTTGGCATATGAGTCCCAGTTTAGGTCAATTTTCAAGTTTTTGCAGTTTCAAATACCCATGTTTTCCAGATTCCTATTTTTGCACAAAACCCCAGATTTAGGACTGATTTTCCTAGCCTGGCATATGAGTCCTAGTCAGCATTAAAGTCATTGTTTTCAACATTTCAAGAGCCTCATTCAATCTCCTTTAGATTTCTAGGTGCACACATTTCATCTTGTAGCTTTCTATTATGTTTTACATGCATTTCTAGGCCATTTAGTGAAATATTGCATCATATTAGAGTTAAGCATTTACATCTTGCATTGCATTTGTTTTTCCAAGTCCTAACTTGGTGCTGAACCCCTCATTATTTACAATCATATCCTAGGGCATCCCTATTGCAAGATTTCTTTCTCTTTTGCATTGAGATTCTTAGGGTTATCCTTGAATGAGATAATTGGAAAGTGAGTCTTGCTCTATGTTCTAAACCATACGAAAGCATCATCCCCCATTTTTTGTTGTTTCAATGCCTAAGTATTTGAAGTTTCCAGAGTGTTGCCTTTGTTCTCGATAGATTAAATTCAAGAAAGTTTTTGTTGGTATTGAATTCCTGACATCAATCCCTTACCAAAGGTTTCTAAATGTGTTACCTTGGTTAGCTCTATCTCATCACATGGAGGTACATTGAGAGTAAATTTAGGGTATAATACACATCCCTTGCACCACACTAGAAGATGATCAAAGGAATCAAACTAGGTTATACTGATTATTTAGGGGAATCTTCGATATGACACAAGGGAACATGAGGCCTAATCCGTGAACTTGAAAGTGTAAAGATGCCAAAAAATCAAGAAAAAAGGGTAACCCACCCTTTTCCTTGAATTTCAAAAGTTATAAAGTTCTTGGGGGCTTAGCACAAGTCACACATTCAAAATTTTCAAGAGACGTGTCTTTTGATTCACCCCCTACTATTTATACTTTGTCAGAATACTAGAGTTGAGGTCATCCTCTAGGGTGATGAAATTCCTATACATTCCCCCTACAAAGAAAAGGAAGAAGTGATGTTTTTTATTCTCAAGGTCACATAAGCATGTGTGAGAAGAGCATACAAACACACCCCTTTAGGATAAAAGACAAATGTTCATTAGCCAAATCAAATTGTGTACAATGTTCATTTTAATCCCCCATTTTAATTGCTTGAAAAGATACATAAAAAGACAACACAAAAAAATTTCTATAATCTTGTCTTCTTATAGCTATCCTACAAACCAATTCATTAGAAGTTTGATGTGTTTGCACTTAGGCTTGCAAAAATGATTTGTCTGTGTTTTTCTCTTTGATGATAAAAATGTGTTGCATTCAATTATTCGTTATAAATATGTAAAAGATGATTTCAAAATAAAAATTAACTACACCATTAGACTCCTTGTGAAATTTTGATGTCTTTTTAATAAAAAATCACAAAATAGAATATTGTATGCAAAAGATATTCATGTTCTAAGTTTGTAAAGGAAATATTCACTTTGATTGGTTACACCTAATTTTTGGTAGTCTTGATATAAATGAATGGCCTAATCCATAACATCCATATTAGCTTTCTAACTCCTACAAAAATTTGAAAATTTGATTAGTGTAGCAAAAGTTATTAACATTTTACTATAGATTGGTTTTTTTAAAATTGCAAAGGGGAAGAGCAAACAATTTAGCCAAGTGATTAAACCTTTCTAAATATTTTTTTTAACCAAAAAATAGAATAAAATTAATTATTAATATAGTTTTATATTAACAAAAATTAAAATATGGTCCAAAAAGTACAAATGCATATAAATGTATGGATTTACAAAGCACCCTAAAAGTGTATTTTTTAGTCTAAAATATTATCATGCACCAAACTATAAACTAGTATATATGAAAATTCATTTCTTGGCCCTTTCGGATGCAACTGTGGTGTTCTTTTTCCTTAAGAGGCTCCTAAAATAAATAAATAAAAATTAGAACTTTTTGAAAACACCTACAACCTACGAGAAAATAAAAATAAAAATGACATGCACTCACAAACAACAAAATTTAAAGGTTAGCGTGCTCACGCTAGGTTCACCAAAATGTAAGCATTAAAACTGAAAAATATGAAAAAATGACTTGAAATCATAAAATCAATATAAAAATCCAATTCCAATTTATTGAGCCCATTGTAAACTTCAACTAAGAAAGATGTGTTGATTTTGTCTTGTTTGGAATGTGGATGCTAAATCTCAACAACATAATATTGATTTAATTAACGATTGATTTCAATACTTAGTAGATCTTAAAAGAGTAGACTTGCATATTCAATGTGAGATATGAATTTGGTAGAATGAATTTGCATAAAGACGTGATTTATGAAAATGACGAAGAAAAGACTATATTTATAGATTTAATAAGAAAAATCAATTGAGAGATGAGGATGAGGATGGAGACTTCAGTGAACTAAACTAACTATAGAGTCAATTCAACTAGAAAAGAGAAGTTTTCCATTTTGAAGTGATGAGGATATAATATTGAATTATGTAATTAAAATGGTGGATAATTCTACACATGAAGTTTCTATTTGAAATAAAGAAAAATAGGATAGGGGAATTTCCCAAAATGGAAAAGTGGATCCAAAGAGGGAAAAGGGGTCCTACTTCTCTAATTTCATTAGGAAATGAGATCCACATAATGAAATGACTATCAACCTCAAGGTGAATCAAGTCAAAGTGTGAATCTACAAATTTCTCTTTTATTTAAGGACGAGGGTCTAGGTTAAATAGCACTTTGGGGAGAAAGATTAAAAAATAGCAAATAAACTCCAAATTATGATCTATAAAGTGCATTTAGAAGCTTCAACATAAAACTTATGGATACTACAGACTTTAGGGAGAATCTAGAATGGATAAATCTTGTGTACCTCTCACAAAAAGTTCTTTTTCAAAGCCAATTGAGGACTCATTTTCCCTATGGCGAATGGGTCCTAGCTAGGGCTCCTGAAAATATGTTTCTAGGTTTTGTTCTCATGTGTCTACACTCCTAGATTCTAGGAATCTCGCTGTTGGAAAGCTGGAAATAAATTATGTAGGTCAATTTTAGTGAATTTGCAAGAATGCTGACAACTTTGAAAACTTTGCAATTTTGCAACTTTGAGATCTTCAACTTTTCTACAACCAGCAAATTTGCAACACACAAAGAGAGGAGAAAATTTTTGCTTATAAGGTGTTATCAATAGTTTTGCACCCTGCTGAATGTAGTATTCAGCAAACTACTGAAACATGGAAACCTCTTTTAGATGTGGGTGATCTTACGCGAAAGAGGAATCTCCATAGTGAGCTGGTTCTCCGAATGATGAATTCTATTCTAAACAACTTCTGAGGAAAGGGATGAAGAATAACTGAACATAAAAACCTATTTCTAAAAGATGATTCACCAAACTTATAAGAATCAGACCTAACCACTCATAACAACTTCTCTATTGCAGTAATCCTCACAATCTCATTGGCACATATCCCATTAGTGATTCGCATGAAGATCTGGAAAAAAAATACAACATACAACCTGAAACATGTAATTCTGAAACACCACCTATAACAACAAGACATAAAAGGATTTCAATTTGAAAACACAAGTACATCAGATTGCTATTCAAAATCTGAGACAAAAAATAAGAAGGAGAAATTTGCTGCTCTATTAAAACTGGAAGAGTGTCAATCTGTTCAAACTGAGTATCAAAAGGTTTACAAGCTCCCCGAAATGAGTAAGGGCAAGAAACTGATCTCAACTGATGAGAATGGAGAGTTGAAAGACTAAATCCATCCAAAGAACTCTCAAGGAAACCCTAATCCAAGCTCAAAAAAGCTCAAGGAAAAAAGGCCTCAAACAAACTCAAAAACTGCTTTAAAGCAGAAAAAAAGCACAAAGCTTTTATGATTACACAGTCAACCCCCTAAAAATAGGCAAATCCTACTTTAAAAGTTCAAAAAACACCTTATCTCTCCAAGATAAGTCTAGAATTTGACCAAGAAGAAAAGTCAGTCAAAGATCTGCTAAAAATAGCAAGAAAACATAAAGCAATTTATAGAACATCGCTTTTATGCTTTTGCTTTACAAGATGCAGATTTTTTTGATTTTGTCTATTTTTACAACTCAAAGATTGGAAATCTTTTGCAAAAATAAAACTACTTATTTCTCCAAGATACATTCTGATTTTCTCACAAAATCATAAAAATACCAATGTCATCATTATCTCTTCATCACAACTCCAATTGATTTCTTTAAAACCAATAAAACCCTAAAATAATCATTAACCTTCAAGGAGAAGGAAAACCCTAAATGATAAGACACCTTATTGATTTTTTCCTTAAATCAATTAAAACAAGATCTAAGGTAAGGCATCCCTTAATCCTTATTCTCCTAAGGCACAAATAATAAGCCTTAAAGACTTAAAATCAACCTAGGAATAGAACTTCGGCCTCCCTCTAATATTAAACTTAGACTCAGAACAAACATAAGGCATAAGCTTAAAATTTTGACCCTACTTTGAATTCTGACATGTGCTCAAAACCGAACATTCTAGAAAATGATGGTATTCAAATTTGGCATGAGGAAAAAGGGTCAAACCCTAATTATCACCATTTCACACCCGTGACTTTGGAAGGAAAGAACCTCTGTCTGCATGAACAACGCCGCTATGATGGTGTTGGATTCGAGTTCGTGTGCACATAAATCCTCCTCTACTTTCCAGTTGATCGAATCTCCAGTGGGTAAGTCTTTTTTTCATGGCGAAATAACTTTTCCACTTCATTATCTCGAGTATCAAAAATCCCTAAGGGCGCGGTCTACATAAGTTTGTTTCTAATCTTCTATTCTTTTTTACTTCTCCATACCATTATGGATTCAAGCTCGACTCCCACAGTCCATTTATGAAAGCTCAACTTATATTCCTATTCTCCTTCACTATGCAGAGGTAAGCTTGTGTTCTTGGACTTTATCGCTTTGTATTCTACTCATTTCGGCCTCAAAGCCATGGCTAACATACTCTAATGTCATCATATTACTGTTCTCCTATGCTCAACTCTATCATTGTAGCAGTCTATTCACTAGTGAGAGCTCAGCCATCACTTGGAAACTCGAATTCCTGTATTCAGAAACTAAAGAGGAAGCTATGGATGTGGCTCTTGACTCTATCAAAAATTTAAATTGGTAATTTTCCTTGCTCTGTAGAAACTCTAAAAGCTCTCTTTATTTCATGATTCCTCTGGCCATGTACAGGCCGTGCCAAAAGAGCAATGTAGAAAGCAATTTTTTTTTGAATTTTAGCTCGACCCAGAACAACAAACCCCTCTTTATGTCTTTCTGAAAGTATATTTGCTTGTGGGCATTATGAAATTTGGACAAGACTGTGATTTCATCATTCAGTTGCGAAATCCTGACATGGGTTGTCGTGGTTATTGTATTTTCTATATTTTGAAAACAAAACTAAAAGTGGGTAATTGAAATCCTTAAGGAAAATTGTATTTTTCTTCTTCCCTGAGCTCGATTTATCATGACATTGTGTTTCATTACTTTTCCCTGCTATCTCTTTTGTGGGTATTGTGAAAATCGGATGAAAACAACATTCCTTCTACTTTGAGGCTCAAATCAATATAGAGATTTGCATATTTTGTATTTAAGGCTATTTAAAATAGAACCCATATGGGTATTGTAGATTATCATGTTTTATGTTCTTCTGAAGCTCGGCCCAGCTCAAAAATCTCACATTTGTAATTCACTATTGATTTCATGAAAAACCCATATGGGTATCATAAATTATCATACTTTTGTTCTCTTCGAAAGGAAACCCTCATGTGGGTATTCAAAATTTCTGAAGAAAAATGCATTTTCTGTGTTTTGAAAGCATTCGAGACTATGAAGTAACTGTTATTCATTCTATCTATATGGCTCGAGCTAAAACAAATAGTGATTTACCCACACTTTTGAAGCAAAACAATATCATGTTTTTTTGGATTTTTTCAAAGCAAAAGCATGTACTTAATTTCTGATAGAACTTAATCTCTCATACTTGCTAAAAATGGTGATAGATCGTCTACATGCTTGCACTTCTTTCAGGATTTGATTATAACCAGTGACATTTTCTATTTATGTAACCTTCTTGAGAGTAATAATACCTGAGCTCAATTACATAACTGTTATCGACATAGAACTGTAGACTAACCTTTAAAAATGAAAATCCAATATTCACTTTCTGAGAGTACCCTCTAGGTACTAAAAATATGAAAGGTCTATTTTGTATTCAAAACTTCATATGTGTATTAAGCTCGAATTTGAACATTCCATTATGACCCCAACTACATTTTGTGCTCATCTTGTAGATATGACAGAAACCTTACCTCACTGTTCTGTCAAGACCTTTACTGAGTAATTTGGAAATGATCAACATCCTGCATATTTGTTATATTTAATTCATGGATTGACCAATTACAAGCGATGTCTTACTTGACACTTGTAATTCCTAGAAAACAAAATGAAAAAACATCACATTCGATTGTTGTCCTTGACTAATCATTGACACATGATCCCATTTGAGGCACCATTGCAATCAAAATGAGTTCACTGTCTTTACTGTAGCTCCTAATAACTGGTACTAAACTTTAACACATCAACTTTATTTGAATTCTATAGAGGCTTTACCTTTTGTTCTTGGACTGCAACATTGCATCAGTATGAACCACTTTTAAACACCAGTTCAAATGTATAACTGGTAACTCATAATCATTCTGGAAAGAAAATACTTGTTCCTCTGTTATCTTTCTGAAAAGACCACTTTATTATTACCATTGATAATGCAGTATTCCTTCACCAGTCAACTCAGAACTATAAATTTTTCTAACACTCTAGTGCACTGTCTATATTTGTTTTCGTGAGCAACATGGTACTCTTCATGCATTTTTATATTTCACCGCACAAACTGTTCTCAAAACTGTTTTCTTTGATGATGAAAATTAGAACAAAACATTAAGGCATATGTATGCCTGTTCACTATCCAAAAGAGAAATAATGAATTGAGACTCACATGACATATGATTATAATCAGCACAAAAAATGAAGTAATTCAGCAATTTCTAATGCAAAATGCATTATGTTAAATTCCTTAAGTGAACTAAACTCACTGTTCACCTATAACCTTCAAAAAGAAATTTTGATCGTTATGAATGCACAATTGGTTTCGTTACTTGATGGATAACTCTGCTTTACCCTTTCAGTTGCACTTCACTTGTTTGATGTATATGATGAAATATCTTTCAAAAAAATAGCCCATTTAATGCATAGGGCAGCATGTCGGGCTCTACCCTTGTGGGAGCCCATTTTACTCCACATGCTCGGTCTTTGAATAATGTTCCGCTTCATGAATTTACCTATACCTGCACAAGGAGACAAACAGTGTTAGCACAAAAAATGGAACATGTTGATTATGACGTTGATACTTCTCCTTCAGATCACTTCTTCACACTGCACTTGATTGAATTTGATTGATTCAATGCATTGCTAATAGTATACTATACTATTGTAGGTGCATCATATGAGTTATGTCATAGTCAGAGCCACTGACACCCTTCCTTTCCTCTTACAGGTCGATGAAGCTCGAGACGACAAGGTGCACCATTCAACATCAAGCATCGATAACCAGGCAATGATGACTATGTTGTTGCTTATATGTTTTCCTTTTGCATCTTCAGTAGTGCAATGTGCTATTAGAAATGCATTGTCACAGTCATAGTTATATCCACGGCTTGTGTGGATCCTTGATTTCATTTTTTACTTTTCAATTGAAAATAAAATGCATTTATGCAATGTTGTAATACTATTCTGATTGTGAAATCAAATGAAGCCTTGCAAAAATATGAATTCTTTTTTAAATGAATAAAATCATCTGAAATGTTATTTTGCACATGTACTCAATTCTATCTTTCTTTTAAATCTGCAACATCTAAATGGCACTATGCAAACTCATAACCTCAAAAATGCATAACGGTTACTCAATGCATAATGATAATGTGAAACAGTATTTAAAATCCAATCTGCAAATCCACCTTATGGCAAATAATAATCAGCCAGCTCCTCCATTTGAGCTGAGGCAAAAAATATGTAACATTTTGGTGATTTATGCTATATGCTTGCCTACTAAGCATAGATCAGTTGCTTTTAAAACAATTCATTGGGCGCAGAGTCAAATCTACCCCTTCTTCTGAACTCAGAAATCATGAACAACAACACTCCAAACAACAACAAGAAAAATGAAACAAAAGTGAAAGCAAACTAACAGGCCCAGGTGGCCAACAAAACAATGCACAGCAGCACTTAGAGAAAGCAAACTACTTGAAATGAAATGTGTGAAACGCACTTATTTGCAAACTATTCTACCTAACAGTGAGATAACTATCTCAAAGGCAGTGCTTGAGGTGGATCCCATTCACTGGGATAGACAACACCTCACCAGTCATCTTGGAAAGTTGGAATGCTTTGTGCTCTTTGCATTCCGTAATCACATAAGGCCCATCCCATATTGCATCAAACTTGGAATGTCGTCCAGGTCTACTTTTAAATTCATTCCACTTGAAGACTAGATCTCCAATAATGAAATCATGAGGCTTTTCCCTCTTGTCAAAAGCATTCTTTATTTGCGCTTGATGTATTTCTAGCTGTCTCAAAGCTTCTTTTCTGGTTTCTTCGAGCTTGACCAGCTGTGCAAACCTCACTTCAAGAGGTTGTTCATTTAGCAACTTCAGTTCTTTAACATAACTCAATGTTGGTAACTCAATTGAAATAGGCAACTTAGCCTCTCTGCCATAAGTCAAAAAAAAAGGTGAACAACCAATAGCTCTTTTAGGAGTTATTCTGTCAGCCCAAAGGGATAGCTTCAGCTTTTCATGCCATGTTCTTTGGTTATCTTCAACAGTTTTCTTGATAATCTGAATCAGATTCTTATTTGTGGATTTCGCTTGGCCATTACCTTGCGGATAATAATTTGATGAAGTGTTCAGATAGATGTTATTTCTGACAGACCAATTAGAAATCTTTAATCTGATGAAAGCTAAACCATTATCCGAAATGATCGAATCTAGAACACCAAACCTCAATATGAGATCTTGATAAAAATTAAGCACTGAAGTCTTGTTTGCTTCCTTTAAAGCAACAACTTCGGTCCACTTTGTAAAATAATATGTGGTAGTAAGAATCCATTTATGACCTACACTCAAAGACAGGTTTATAGGATCAATAAAATCCAAGCCCCACTTAGCAAAGGGTTGTTCTACCTGAATTGGGTGCAAGGGCAACGGTGCAAGCCTCTGTTTACCAGCAAATAATGCACATTTCTCACACTTTTTGACCCATGCAATAGCGTCTTTAAATAGATCTGGCCAATAATAACCAGCTCTCATAACTTTTAGAGTTGTTGTTCTTGCAGCAAAGTGACCTCCAGAAGGTCCATCGTGAAACTCTGCTAGCAGCTTGTCAACTTGATCAGGTTGAATGCAATGTAATAAAACACCTTGGAAATCTCTTCTATAAAGAACGCCATCAATAACTGCATAAGGGATGGCTTGTAATCTGTAGTACCTTATTTTTTCTCTATCTAAGCCTTCGGGGCATTCGCCAGTTTGAAGATAACGTATCATCTGCTGCAACCATGTAGCAGGGGGTGTTTGAACAGCACTCAGAACATCATTACTTAGCACTATTTCTGCATTTGCATCTTCTTTCAAACTATTGTTTTCACTTCAAGAAATTTGTTCACACAAGCCCTTGCCTCTAACGAGCTTGGTCACTTTAATGCCGACATCGAACTCCATTACTTTAGTGATCCAACCAACACACTTATCATTAATATCTTTATTAAGCAGGAAATCTTTGACAGTTGAATGAGCCACTAATAAATGAACCTTGCTGTTGGACAACATGTGTCTAAATTTCTTCAAACTCCTTACAACAAAAAAAACATGTTTCTCCACAAAAGAGTACTTTATCTCATAATCGTGCAGAACTTGACTGAAAAATGCAACAGGCTACTCTAAGCCTTCCTCGTTTTGTTGGCATAACATGGCTGAAACTGTATCCACTCCTCCAAAAGCATAAAGAATGAAATATTTGACAAAGTTTGGATTTATGAGAGTATGAGTGGCTGCAAGCGCTTCTTTGATTTGCACGAAGCTCCTCTTGCCTTCCTTGGTCCAACTGAATGGCATGTTCTTCTTCAGCATAGAAGTGAGAGGTTGCAGCAAAGTTGCGATATTTGGTATAAACCTCCTTACGAAATTTATTCTCCTAGGAAAGCTTTGCAAGCCTTTCTGATGGGCTGGTAATGGCAATTCGACACCCAAGAGGTGTGCTTGATAGGAAAAATGATACTGCTTTCAACTAGCTTATTCAGTTCAGCCTTCATGAGGTGTTCCAACTTAGGATTAAGTGGTCTTTGCTTCTGCCTTACTGGCTTTGCACCAGGTTCAAGCTCAATAGTATGCTGAGCTAAATCAGGGTTAAAACCTCTTAAATCTTTGTGTTCCCAAGCAAAAACATCACTAAATTTCTGACATAACAAAATGAAAGCTTGTTGCTCCTCTTGACTGCACACCTTACCCAGCTTAAGAAGCTTGCCTTTGAAGATTTCAATAGCTGAATAATGTTCCTCTTTAACTGTTAAGCTGCACTTGTCCTTCCGAACTTGATCATCTGAATTAAAGAAAGATTCTAACGTCACCAAACCTTTTGGCAGCTTATTGGTCTTTAATTGCACAATCTGGTCTTCATACTGCTACTGTCATTTTTGTTGATTTCCATCTGCGAACTCAACTTTAGCAATCAGAAAATTCACGATTTGCTCATTGCTGTCAAAAACCTGTCAACTCACATTATTGTCAGGTACAAAAGGCCTGACCACTATCTTCATGTACTGACGTGCTTCTATTTTGTGAATCTCTTTGGGAATGTCAAACTGAACTCGTATGGCAGCGAGTCTGTCAACATGCTTATTTTGATTGAGGAATCGACATGATATTAAAAGCAACAAAATCTTCCATTAAATCCCATACACGATGCTTATATTTCTTAAGTAAATCATTTTTTGCAGCATTTAAATTTTTGACCTGATTCACAATCAGCTTTGAATCACCATAAACCTGCAAGAATTTAATACCTCGTTTGCGGGCCCACTCAAGGCCATGTACCAATGCTTCATACTCAGTTGTATTATTTGAATAGCTGAAAGAAAATTTGTAGGCTGAATAATACTTATCTCCTTCGAGTGATATCAGCATGGCTCCACCTTCAGCACCAACACTACTCCTTGAACCATCAAAATAAAGTTTCCACAACTCATTATATTTTTCTACAGACAGTTCATCCTCTTTGCAAAGATTAGGCATGTCGCAATCAGACTCACAAATCATATAAACTCCTAAACCTACCTCATCTATGTTCTGGAATGGATCAAGCTCATGATCTTCGGCTGCCCATTCATCGAGACTAATGTAGTCTCCCTGGGTGCCACAGTCTGAGGTCATGGTTTGCTCCTCCTTTGCAGAGGTGGCATAGAGATTAGCGTTTATAGGGCTTAGGGAGTATGGTTTGATATGATCTTTGGCGAGAGGCTCAGACTTAATGGTCACTCTCGTACCGTACCTTATTCTAAAAAATAGATGAGACCAATCAAAAGACAAAAACCCACCCAACTTGGCTATAAAATCCCATGATAAACAAATAGCGAAGTGTGGCGGTAAGTCAATAACATGAATATCTTGATGAATAGCAAAACTTGGGGATGCATGCAAGGTAAGGGCTAAATTTTTAATTATGCCAACAGTCTTGAAAACAGAACCATCTAATTGTACTTTGCCTTTCTGAGGGTTAGGCTCATAAACAAGACCTAATTTGTTGGCTAAACTTTTGGGCATGACTGAACTACTAGCACCAGAATCAACCATACAATTATGCACGATTTTATCACCTATGATCAGACTTAAGTAAAACGGAGGGGGTTTTACCTCTTTTTCCTTCTGCCCACTTTTCTCCTCCAAGTCATTAGCCAATACCACCTTCGTAACTCCTTGATTGGTGTTGTCAGAAATAGACAATTCAGCTAATGCATCCTACAGTAAGCTTTTCTGTCCTGGAAGCTACAGAGTGTCTAATATCGACATATTGACAGTAGTTTTCTTGAGATGCTCAATGATATTGAAGGATGAAACATTTACCTTCTGTTGGTTTTTTGTAACAACTTCATTTTGCTTTTGCGCAGGCTGAGAATGCGTTTTTGACAGCTCCTTGTTAGGTATTTCCTGCCCCATTTACAAAATCTGCATTTTAGGCTGAGTGGCAACGTTAATTTCTATGAAACAGGTTGCTTACTGACTGGTGGATGTTGTTGCGAAGTCCCAACTTGCTGTCCTAAATCTATAGCTCGCTTTTTAGATCTAGTATTGGCTAAAATAGGGGAATTTTGTCAATCTTGGCCATTCACGCCATAGAATTCGAAGCTCTACTAGTTCGGCAAGGTGACTTCAACATTATCTTGTTGTTCTGGATTCTGATCTACAGTATTTTCTGAAACAACATATATATTCTACACCATTAAAGCCTGGTTTCTCACTTCGTTGGCACACATCGATTGGTTGTGGGGTTGGTTGCATGGGTAACACTAGTCACAATCTTGAGCGACATTGTTTTGCAGTACAAGCTCTTTTGACGTGCTGGCCATGTTCAGATTATATGGCTGGAATGGTCGAGGGTTGAAATTCCTTCTTTGAGCCTGATAATCACCTTGGAAAGCGAGTCTATTTTGCTGGTTTTGCTGATAAGGGGCTTGGTAAGGCTTATGTTCTTGGCCAACGTGCTTCTTAATAGTCACGAGGTCATTTTCGACAGTCTTTAATATGTTTTTTAGCTCTTGCATCTCAAGATTTGAGGCTGGGGAAGCAATTTCTTGGGTTGTACTATGATATCATATTGCTGGAACTGGCGAGACAGCAACCAAGGGGGGTATAGCAGTAGGAATAGGCGGTTGTATTTCTGGAAACAAGGGTATGGGGGGTCTAGGAGCTATATCTCCCACTTGAATAAGACAATTTTCAGCATTAATAGCAATATTATAAGCATTTGGAAGCGTTAAACCACCCATAGATTGAGTCATGACAAAAAATTTACTATTCAAAGCCTTTAGATAAAACAGAAATGCATGTGCCGGTAGGGGTTTTACCGTTGTTGGGATTCTATCCCAAGTCCTTTAGAATCTGTAGTTGAAATCTGCCAAGTGTTCATGCGGCGCCCTTTGAATGGTACTCAACTACTCTAACAAAGATAAATTGTCATATCCGCAAAGTGCTGATATAGATCACTTCCTAGAGTGTCCCATGTTCTGATTGAGTTTGCAGCGAGACCTTTGAACCATTGCAGTGCTTTCCCCTTGAGTGACATAGCTAGCAGCCTCAAAGCGACGTTCTCTTGAGAGATATTATGTACTAAACATAACGTGGCCACGTCATGGATGTGTTCAATTGGCATGGTGTAGTCTTCTCCGGTGAAATATAGTAACCCTCGAAGGGCTGCAACCAAAATATCATCATGTTGGGCAATATCTAATGGATTGCCACCATTAAAAGGTGTGAACGGATGCTGCCTCAGTGGTGTTGCCATTGGTGGTACTTGCGAGATTGGTACTGGTACACCAGGTGATAGAACTAGAGCACCAAAACTGGGAGGCGTCGACTTTGATCTTATAGGGGCTTCAAAAATCCTTCTTGTTGTCCTACCTCTCCTTCGTGATGGGGACAGCTCCTGATACTTGAAAGGTTTTGCACTTGATCTTGTTTGAATATTTTTCATGCATGGGCTATACTAGCATGTAGAAAATAGAACCAGAGTCGCCAGGTATATTGAAAGCCTCCAAAAGGATGTAAAAATTTGCTGCATACACCAAACAACAAATTGAAATATTAAATATTCTCTACAAGTTTCTTTTAATGTCCCACTAGGCGTGCCAAAAACTGTTATCAATAGTTTTTCACCCTGTTGAATGCAATATTCAACAAACTACTTAAACATGGAAACCTCTTTCAGATGTGGGTGATCTTACGTGAAAGAGGAATCTCTAGAGTGAGTTGGTTCTCCGAATGATGAATTCTATTCTAAACAACTTCTGAGGAAAGGGATGAAGAATAACTAAACATAAAAACCTATTTCTAAAAGATGATTCACCAAACTTATAAGAATCAAACCTAACCACTCATAACAACTTCTCTATTGTAGTAATCCTCACAATCTCATTGGCACATATCCCATCAGTGATTCGCATGAAGATCTGGAAAACAAATACAACATACAACCTGAAACATGTAATTGTGAAACACCACCTATAACAACAAGACATAAAAGGATTTCAATTTGAAAACACAAGTACATCAGATTGCTATTACAAAATCTGAGACAGAAAATAAGAAGGAGAAATTTGATGCTCTATTAAAACTAGAAGAGTGTCAATCTACTCAAATTGAGTATCAAAAGGTTTACATGCTCCCCGAAATGAGTAAGGGCAAGAAACTGATCTCAACTGATGAGAATGGAGAGTTGAAAGACTAAATCCATCCAAAGAACTCTCAAGGAAACCCTAATCCGAGCTCAGAAAAAGCTCAAGGAAAAAAGTCCTCAAACAAACTCAAAAACTACTTTAAAGCAAAAAAAAAAAGCACAAAGCTTTTATGATTACATTGTCAACCCCCTAAAAATAGGCAAATCCTGCTTTAAAAGTTCAAAAATTGTTTTTATGCTTATGCTTTACAAGATGCATATTTTTTTGATTTTGTCTATTTTTACAACTCAAAGATTGGAAATCTTTTGCAAAAATAAAATTGCTTATTTCTCCAAGATACATTCTAATTTTCTCACAAAATCATAAAAATACCAATGTCATCATTATCTCTTCATCACAACTCCAATTGATTTCTTTAAAACCAATAAAACCCTAAAATAATCATTAACCTTCAAGGAGAAGGAAAACCCTAAATGATAAGATACCTTATTGATTTTTTCCTTAAATCAATTAAAACAAGATCTAAGGTAAGGCATCCCTTAATCCTTATTCTCCTAAGGCACAAAGTATAAGCCTTAAAGACTTAAAATCAACCTAGGCATAGAACTTCGGCCTCCCTCTAATATTAAACTTAGACTCAGAACGAACATAAGGCATAAGCTTAATATTTTGACCCCACTTTGAATTCTGACATGTGCTCAAAATTGAACATTCTGGAAAATGATGGTATTCGAATTAGGCATGAGGAAAAAGGGTCAAATTTGCAAAGACCAAGATAAAGGGTCATGTGAATATTTGGTGGAAAGAGGTATTGTGGATGCAAGTGTTTTCCTTAATCCAAATGTGCAAAACTACCTAGAAATGCAAAATAAAAACACAAGACCACCTCAACGATTAGCCTAAGGAAAAGCACAAAAGAAAGATAAAGATGAAACGATTATACCTTTTGTGTGTTGATCTCCTTGGTTGGCCCTTGATGCAACTTGATATGTATGCTCCTTTTGATGGAAATATGATGAGAATGGATGCAAGGTGAGTAATATGCAATGGCGATGGTAATGATAAAGATGGATAAATGAAAAAGTAAGATGGATGCAAGAAAAATGGGGTTAAGTATGCAAAATTTGCTTAGTGATGGCTTGAGAATGGCTCAAAATTTTGATAGCATAAGGGTGCTATAATTCTTAAGGTCCTCTAATAAATTAAAAAGAGGGGTATTTATAGAAGAATTTGAATTCTCTAGAGAATTCAATGGTTAGGATTGAGCCACCATGGACAAGATGAAGGGCTATAGTGATGTGAGGACTCACAAGCCCTCACATCTTGACATGTAGAGAATGAAGTGTCTAAGGATATGATGAGATGGAAATAGGTACAAGTGAGATGGAGGAAGGAAAAATTATGTGGAAGAAGGACAAGTACTTTGAAAGTACTTTGGACAATGAGAAGATTTCCTCAAAAAGGAACTTCTTGTCCCCAAGAGAGAATGAAAGTGACACTTGAGGAATTTTAGAATTTCTCAAAAATCTCCATGGGGAAGAGGAAAGTAGTTGGAAAAATAAATGTGAATTAAAGACAAGGTTCCCAAAAAGGTTGGATTTTGACACATGTGAGTGATGTGACAAGTCAAAGGTTCTCAAACTTGCATGGGAATAAGGAGAGCCTTGGAAGGATAAATGTGAGAATCTAGTGGATAAGACAAGGTTCCCAAAAAGGTAGGATTTTGACACATGTGAGTGATGTGATAAGTCAAAGGTTCTCAAACTTGCATAGGAATAAGGAGAGCCTTGGAAGGATAAATGTGAATTAAAAATTCACATGGGGAAGAGAGGAGTCTTGAATGAATAAATTTGAATTACAAATTCACATGGGGAAGAGGGTCAATGCCAAATGTGGAATATGTAAAGGTTGACCAAAAAGGTATACTAAATGTGGAAAGATGATTAGATTAAGGTTGTGCAAATACATGATTAAGGAAAATAATAAGGGATTAGAAGCAAGTGGAAAAAGTTGGAGGATTTGACATTAATCCCTTATTAAGGGTGTGCACATCCTAGTAATGAATTAATTAAATTAATCCAAATTAGAAGATGATTATGGAGGATGTGATAAAGAGAGAGAAAAAGGAAGAATTTAAATTTGATTTTAAAAATGTCAAATGACTAAATTAAATAAATTGATATTTTTATTTAATTTAGAGTGGAAAAGGTGTAAGGTAAAGTATTTAATTGTTGAATTAAAATACTTTAGAGACTTTAGGCAAAAAGATGAAATATTAATTAAATAAATCATTTAATTAATATTGACGAAATAGATGAATAAAGTAAACGAGTTTGACCATGTGGACGTGGTCAAATTTGGATGTCTACATTTTTCCCCTCTTCGAAATATTGTTAGAATAACAGTGTTTTGAAAAAAAGAAAATGTAGATGACTCTAAAGAGGAAGCAACTAGAAAATGATGCCCCAACATGGGAGGAGATGCGTGAGATTCCCAAATGGAGGGGAATGGAGGGATATGCCCCAATCTCGTGAGGGAATGACCACGACATAGGAATGGGGAAAATGGTAGGGTATGCCCCCTTGAGAGGGCAGTTGGGGAAGAAAATGGGGGCCCCAGGTGACTTCTCGATATGAGAAAATGAAGGGCATGGTTGGATAGAGCTCAAAAAACTAGGCAAGTTTGATTTTTGAACTAAGTCGAACAGACATACGGTTTGCAAATGGTGGCCCTAGGAAGTTAGGGGATTAGTTGGAGGAAAAGAGGTTTAAATAAAAGGTAAATATACCCTTTATTTAAAAAAGGTTAAAAAGGAGGGAAAATGTTATATAAGATAATTTTAGAAATTGCCACTCCTCATTTGCACAGCTGGTAGTTAAGAGAGAGAGAGAAGAGGAGAAGAAGGAGACGAGGAGACATGATGCCAGAGGATTACAACTCATATATCATCCATCGGGGGGACGAGGTGCGGTGATTCTACCACGAGTGCATGGTTCCACACCAGGTTAGAGTCAAAACCCTTTCTGGTGATTTTAAGCATTTGTAATGTATTTTTGAATTTTTATGCTTATTTGAAAATTTGGGTTTTGCTTTCGAGGTAATTTAGAAAAATGGGTGGGGGAAAAAATTTGATTTCATTAAATGAGTGGGAAAAACTGGTAGTTAGATTCATGGGAAGGGGGTGTGAATTTCCCAATCAAAGGGTAAATGCACCTCAGAAATGAAAAAAATTCCCATGACGGGCAAAGGGGATACAAGAGAGGGGAGGCACGTCCTTGGGTTATGTTTTTAGGGGTGGATCTACCCTGGGCCGGGGTAGGTCTGCCCCTCGCTGGAGCAGGTTCACCTCAGACAAGGGCAGGTCTACCCCAGACAAGTGTGGGTCTTCCCCTCTCCGGGGCAGATTCACCTTGGATAAGGGAAAGTTCACCCCATGTAGAGGCGCATCTACCCTATGCCGGGGCAGGCTCGCCCAAGTGCCAAGTGAGCTTGCCCCTAGCTAGAGGTGTATCTACCCCAGGCTCAGGGCGAGTTTTCCCTGGGCTCGGGGCGGATCTACCCGTCGAGTCAGGGCGGGTCTGCCCTAGGCTTGGGGTGGGTCCACCCTAGAATGGGGCAATTGTGCCCAAAACTAGGGGGTACCCAGGGAGAGGGAAGAAACCAAAAGAAAGGAAAGACAGGCTAAAAGAAGGAGAAAAGATTAGCAAAATGATTTCTCGAGGCTAGGAAAGGAAAAAGAAAAAAAATAAAAAGGTAAGTGGACTGACATGCGGGTTATTATGGATGCAAAGTTTTGACTCACTACGAACCCATGAGAGACACTCAAAGGTGTTGGTGGTGACGACTGCAGTGATGACTGAAGTGGATCATTAGGCTTTGGAGCAGGTAGGATTGTTGCACTTATTAGGCTACCCTCCAATTAGAGCGAATTGGGCTATGTGGACAACACTCATAGAGCAATGGAGCTCAGAGACATCGACATTCCATCTTCTAACAGGGGAGATGACAGTGACATTGGAGGATGTGTGGTGCATTCTGAGGTTACCCATAGCAAGGCATCTAGTGAGTGAGGTGATATCAATGGGGGTGGAGCTGGATTACACCGTATGGGTGTTGTTGGGGTGAGATGACCTACCTGTGCAGAGAGGACAGTTGGATGTAGATCGATGTCTATCATTAAGGGTTCCACCATTACCACTTTATCTATGTGGACTGATAAGTGGATTACTACTTTGAGAATAGAGTAGGTGCTTCTGCAATCTGAGGTTTATGGAGGTGATTCGACATATTGTCGAGGGGAGAGAGGGGCATTTTTCATGGGGCACATGTGTACTAGCACATCTTTACAGAGACATGCATGTCATTTGTTACTGAGTGGTGCTTAGCATGACACATGTGACGTTGTTACAGGTATGGACCTGGGAACACATTAGTATCATCATGCCAAGAGTGGTGAGGAGAGGACAGGCGGATGAGACAATGCTTGTAGCCTAGTGGTATGATCAGGATGAGGGTTGGGTTTGGCATTATGAGAGGTAGTGGGGATGTAGATAGATGGAGGAGGGCCCAGGTGGAGATCAAAGCTGAGCAGGAGCCCCATGAGCCAAAGATGGGGATGAGTGAGGAGAGAGAGGACCCTGATGGGGAGGTGAGATTTATAGGATGAAAAATGAGGGTTGGGCGAAGGGGACAACCGAGGAGATTTCGGGTGGTGAGTAGGGTTGAGTAGGGGCATGATGAGGTAGGGTTGGATGCTATGGATGTTGACGTTCGTGTGGTGGAGTCGTTAGTGATGGTATCAGGTGTACCAGCTGAGGATCCTGTCATATTATTGAGGGTGACCTAGGTGAGGCTATGGATGACAGAGTAGAGGTTGAGGGTTGTAGAGGCTAAGTTGCACAAAGTTTAGGCAAAGGGATAGAGGGATTATAGTTTCATTGTTGATCATCTGACCTCATAGGTACAAGATGTGGAGAGGGAGATAGATGAGCTACAAATAGAGGTGTAGGGAGTACATGGTGAGCTGGCTAGGGTGACCTGGGATCGAGAAAAACTATAAGAAGTGATGACAGTAGCACAGGCTAGGTGAAAGTAGGAGCCCAAAGGGGTAGCAAAATAGGCCCTAGCAGAGGATTGGCAGCAGGCCGAGAGGGAGATGGAGGAGTTGAGGGTATAGGTGACAGGGCTATTGAGGGAGAGGACGAAGCTCCAAGATAGGGTGTCTATGACATAGACAACACTTGGGGATGTGAGGGCGAGGGTGGAGGTAGTAGAGGCCCGGTTAGATATTATGTAGTGAGCGAGGGACATGGTGCATGTAGAGGTGTAGGCCCTCCAGGGAGAGAGAGAGAGATATAAAGCACATACACAGGTACAGGTGATGCAGGAGGAGAGGGATAGGTCCATAGAGCAGGTGTAACCCTACAAGGGGAGAGGGATGGAGTAGTGGCTCATGAAGATATCACCGAGAGAGATGTGGCACAGGGTCAAGCACAGGCAACACAAGGTAAGGGGGTGAGACAGGGTTAAAGGTGCAAAGATTGCAGGCACAGATGTAGGATGAGAGGGACAGGGCCAATGAGTAGGTGGTGCAGCTAGGAGCAGAGAGAGATCAACTTAGGTTGGCATAGGATGCATGGACATAGGAGAGGGGAGTCATTAGTAGAGATTGAGACAAGTATAGACATGAGCGTAATGTCACCAGATATCAGGCTGTGAAGAGTGCAAAGTATATAAGGGAGGTGACCTATTGGATGATCGCTTATTAGCATGCGGTTCCATATTTGACACAGTGCACATTTCATTATGTCTGATAGGCTCCTGAGATTCCCACGTCGTCCCAATCACTAGGGACACGAACCCGAGGATACGGTGTGTCACAGGGGACCCTCCCTCGCAAAGGGTCGGTGTCGATTCTCCATAGAGATCGGACGTGGGCAACTCTTTTCGTAGATGACAGGATACCGGATTTTGACAAGTGCAGGGTGGATGGACAGTACAAAGTAGCAATGATTTTGATGCATATCCTTGTACTTGTACTTTATTTTGTGATTAGGATGTATACGATGGACATGTATTTGGATGATATTGATGGACATTATTATGGCCTATGTGATGAATATTTTATTTTGATATTTATGCGACAACCCTTATTGACACTATGTTATGTATATCATGGATGATTCTATTTATGCATATGTGTATGTGTATGAGTTTATGATGTGTGATCATGATTATGTGTACGTGTTTATGATGTTATATGTTGATACTTATATGGATGTCACTAACGTGTGTAATGCAGGATGTGATGCATGTTTTATAATTTTATGTATAATGAATATGGACCCTAACACTTTGTGATGCAGGTGACAATGCATGTTAATGATGTAATATGGAAATGTATGGATATAAAATAAAATTAATCTAAACAATTGAATAATGAAAATGTGATGAACATAAGTTTCAATAAGGACTTGCATGGGCATGTGGGTAGATGGTGTGAAATTGTACCTATCGAAAACCATTGATATCCTGAGAAGAATGGGAGAAGGAGAAGGTGAATATTGGCACAACCAAAATCATGGGTTAATGGATAGGGATGAATGCAATGACATTGATTATGAAATGCAATCCTAATTCAAATTTTCCATCTTCATAGCACTAATTTTTGCTATAGTATAAGACACTAGGTGCCAAGGTATATAAAACCAAGGCAATTTGGCATCTAATGCATAGAACAAACATAGAAAACAAGGTTATCCCAACACCCCAAAGTGACAAAGACTTTGGCCGGGCCAGGCATTGGGATAACCACAAGCATAAAGGGATGTCCAAACATAAAACAAGATCTTGGAGATCTTGGTGGGTACTATATGGGACAAACCAACAGACAACAATAATAAATGATCAAGATATGCCCCTATGTTAACCCATCATAACACACCATAATATGATAGATTATGGTGACCTTGACTAGTTGTAATAGGGAGCTCAAACAATAAACAAAAGCCAAAAGTATTAAAATATCACAATCAGGTTCAAACATCCTTTGCCATAGGATCGAAAGGATGGATGGGGTTGATGAGGTTTGTTAGGAAGGATGCATCTTACTGAGACCAATGATGGATACTAAACTAAGACAACCCACATGACGCAGGATTTTTTGACACTAATCAGATTTTTCGATACTAGAGGGTCCCATTTGTGAAGAACTAGTTGGAGAAGGGCATACTTGACAACATGACACAAGAGACAAGACATGAGATTGACACATGACCGACACACCCTAACGACCTCAGAGCTCAAGGGCTGAGCAAAGATTAGCCTTGCCTACGTGAAATTGTAAAACCCTCGCAAAAAGAAAAGACCATGGATAAAAGCGAAAAGAGGACCAATGGAGACTGATGAGATGACAAAGCCTCGAGGGTGGATCAAAAGATCGACCTTGCCTACGTGAAAGCACATGGGAAACGTAGTTTGGAAAAGACAAATGATGACCAACTATGGATAAAAGCAAAAAGGGGGTGATGGAGACATATGATGGATGACTGACACGAGACAATCAAAATGCCCCGGTAGCGGATCAAATGATCAGCCTTGCCTACATGAAAGTGTAGGGGCAACGTAGTTCGACAACGACCAAAGGGACCAGCGGGAACTAGATGAAACTGACATGATGGACCCTAGATGATGACGCGAAGCCAACATAAGCTCATATTAGGATGAAAAAGTTCAAGATTACGGATAGTTGATAGTCATCCAATGCTCAATAAAAATATACCAAGTGGCCAAGGATGAGATGCGAATGCAGTGATGGGATAGGATAGGATGATAGGAATTGATGTGAGGATAGGATGGATGGAGACATGCAACAACTAGGATACAAGGTAGATAATGATTAAGCTCTCTACGGATGATGCCTGTTACTAGTTTTTCACCAATTGTACTATCCAAGGTGTCACCAAGGGTGGTTTTCACCATAGGATGAATTTATTTCTCTTTACTATTTTTTTTTTTTTTTTAAATTTTAAGATATTTTTTTATTTTTTGGATTGTGGCAGGATAAGAGGACCCAACTAATTTAGGTATAAAACCATTTTAATTGCATGATGTTGATAGGATCTTCGAGGGGCTCCCCTTTAGGCATGGAAAGGTGGTAGGCCCCTGATTCATATTTTATTGTAATAACATAAGGACCCAACCAATTAGGTTCAAACTTTCCCTTCTTGTCTCGGTCCTATTGGGTCTGCTGATTTTCTTTAAGAACCAAATCTCCAATATTAAATTGGTGAAGGAAGACTTTCTTGTTGTAACTTCTTTTGAGATGATTCTGATACACCTAAAGATGATTGTATGCTTTGATCCTGTTTTCATCTAGGAGCTCCAATTGAGCAAGGAAAGCAACCCATGAGTCTTCTTCAGTGATGAGATTCTTCAGAGATATTCTTAGATATGGGATCTTGACTTTAATTGGAAAGATGGATTTAGTACCATACAGAAGGGAATATGGAGTGGCGCCAGTGGGAGTGCGATAAGCCCAAAGGGCAGGGTGAATGTGGGGGTGCTAATCTCAACCAGTACTGTTGACAACCTTCTTCAATATTTTAACCAAAGTTTTGTTAATGGCTTCCGCCTGTCCATTACCTTGAGGATAATAGGGCGTGGACCACCGGTGTTGGATATGGAAGGTGTTACAAAGCTCTTTTACAACCTAGTTTTTGAATGGTTTACCATTGTCAAAAATGATGGTGGAGGGGATGCCATATTTGTAGATAATATGGTAAAGAATGAATTTGGATATCTAAGTACCCATTATTTGGGAGAGTGGTATGGCTTCCACACACTTAGTGAAGTACTCAGTGGCAATGATAATGAAGGTGTGGCCATTAGAGGACGAAGGGTATAAATTGCTGACTAAATCGAAACCCCACTAACAAAACGATCATGGTGCTATGATGGGTTGCAGATCTTGAGCAAGAGCATGTATCAGGTTTGCATGTTGCTGGAAAGGTAAGCATTTCTTCACAAAGTCACAAGAGTCATGCTCCAATGTAGGCCAATAATAACCAGCTCTGAGAATCTTCTTAGCTAAGTCCATGCCATTGGAGTGGGCCTCAAAAACACCACTATGTACTTCAGTTAACGTAGTGTGAGCTTCAACTTCATTTAGACACCGAAGAAGAGATCCATCATATCCGCGATGATAAAGAGTATCACATACAATGGTGTATCGAGATGTACATTGGATAAATGATTTGCATTGATTATGGGTAAGGTTAGCGGGTAGGATGTTATCGTGAAGATAAACATAGATCTCATGATACCACGGGGATGTAGGACCTACAATTTTGCACACCATCTCACTCTCAGGGATGTCGTATGCAGGGATTAAAAGTTGTTCAATCAAGAATTCACACTTTGTCTGATCTTTTGGCATATCAAGTAACGAACCAATTGTGGCCATCACATCAACAACTTTGTTCTGTATCCTGGGGATTTGGTCAAACTGAATAGAGGTGAAAGAATTCTTAAATTCATCAATCATGCATTTATATGGTAACATCTTCTCATCCATTGTTAAAAAATTGTCATTGATTTGCTTGATGATTAATTGTGAATCGCCGAAGACCCTTAAGTGAGTGATATTCCATTTGATTATGATTCTAAAGCCTGTGAGAAGAGCTTCATATTCTACGATGTTGATTGTGCATGGAAATGCTAGTCTAAATGACTTTGGGATATAATCACCTAGGGGGGTGACAAACAAGATGCTTGCCCCTGATCCGTTATGTGTGTATGTGTTATGCCCTGCATAACCACCCCCATTTTGATTTGGAACAAAACGGGTCCCCCCTTCTCCTTTTGGTTCTTTGATTTTTGTTATTTTCTTTTCTTTTGATTTCCTCCTAGTTTTGTCTTTTGTTCTATCTTATTTAATTCTGATTTTGTCTCAGCTTGAGTTGGTTTTCTTCTTGCTGAAAATTCAATGAAATAATCATAAGCAACATGATAGTTTATTTTGATATATTTTATATCCATTGGGGGCTAATGGAAGCCTTTTTTTTGCAGGATCAAAACACACACATGATGATATTTCTCAGGGGGGAGCTCAGTTGGAAAGCATTCCTTAATCCAGTTGGTCATGAAAAATCAACTAAGGCAAAAGTTGGCAAGACTTTCCTAACCTCTCATTGACTAGTGGCTTGGCTCTGTTTGCTAAGGATCCAAAGGAAGTGTTAGAACTGCACAATTTTGATGACATTACATATTTTCCATACTTGCAAAGTTTTCAAAAAAGTCCCACCATGAGCATATTTTCCCCATATTTGGCCCTGTGGCACTCTAGATTCCATCAAGTCCGGATACTCCACATTATCGATCATATTTCCATGAGATCATAAAAGTCTCCCCGACTTATAATGCATTTTGCTAAGTATGAGTCTTTGTTGCTTGTCGGCAAGATCATTCAGAGTCACAGCGACTGCAGTTCACATGTAGTTGCCTATCGGCAACACATCATTCAGAGTCCTGGCAACTATCAGCTTCCCATCAACATAGAATTTTCTCTCAGGGAAAGGTCTCGGCTAGCTCTTCATGTCTCGCCGACTGGCGGCAAAGAGATCCATACATCAGCGAGAGGTTTTCTCTTCGCCAAGAAGTCTTTCCGAAGGCTTCATGTCTCACCAACCACCAAGAAAGATATACCTTTCAGTGAGAGGCCTTTGCGGTAGGGAGATGTCTCGATGAAGTCTTCAGGTCTCACCAAAAAAGCACAAGAGGAGGTCTATCGCGGTGAGGTCTGGTAGTCTTGCCAACCCATAAAGTCTCATCAACATATTGCTTCATCGGTGAGAGAATGAGATTGTCATCGCGACCAAAAGTGAGCAGGTGGAGATTTTTCGGTGAAGGCATAGGGTATCTACATGAAGTCTCCCCGACAAGAGGATGTTACACCGACACATGTGAAACAAAAGATTTCATTTTGGCGTGACTAATAGAGAGGTCTCCCCGAAATGAAACCTTCGACATAAAGTTTGGTTGACATGCTAGGGTCTCAGCAACACAGAAAGGGTATCGCCATAGGTCTGCCCGAAAGAAGGAGGCCCCAAATGAAATCAAAGGTTCAACAAAGGATAAAACCTTCAGCATGATGTCTAGCCGAAGGGGTGAGGTCATAGCGACAAAAGCGACATCGACGTAGTGATCTAGGATCACTATGAAGTATTGGCGACTGAGCGATTTCTTCCCGAAACGGTAGGAGATCGCTAAAAGATAACACTCTCAGTGAGAAGTCTCGTCGACATGAGGAGGTCATGCCAAAAAGGACGAGCTCAGGGAAACTGAAGGAACTCAGGGAGACTATGAACGAATGGAATAGGTTCAGGAAGATGTCTTGTCGACCCGATGACGTCTCCCCGACATAAGATGAGCTCATCGACAGAAGAAGGACTTCGCCATGTGGTCTTGCCAAAGGAATGTTGTCCTGTCGATAAGATGAGCTCGCCGAAGGATATGGGACTAGGTGTAATGTCTCACCGACTCATGAAGGTCACACTGAAACAAAGGAAATTGGGGAGACTCCAAAAGCATAAAGGGGTTCGATGAAAGGTCTCCCCGAGATTGAAGGAGTCTAGACGAAACAGAAGGAGCCCGACAAGAAAGAAAGGAAGTCGTCGAGAGGTCTGGGAGACCACGCCAAAGTCTTGCTGAAAGGGAAAAGGAGCTCGAACCCAGAGAAGAAGAAAGAGCTTGGGGGAGGAAAAAGAAGACTTCGCCATGAGGTCATAGCGACAAGCAATAGTCTCCCTGACATGAAAAGGTGATCACTGAAGAATCCTGAGGTTCACTATGATGTCCCACCAACTAGTGACTGTCTTGTCGATCACTTTGGTGGGCTTGATATGACTTCTGCAGCTCGCCGAAATGTCTTGCCGACTGTCTAATGTCATGCCGATGGTTGATAAAAGCAATAATTGCATCGGGGAGACACGATGAGTCTCACTGACATGCGATACTGTTCGGACCACTTTTGACTGCCTGATGAAGCTCGCGTGGCATATGCCCAACCAATCAAAGGAAGCCAAAGGAGTGATTCATTGGTCCCTTTGACTGATTGATTGTTTTTGGAAAACAAGGCCAATAAAATTCAAAATCAGATGGACTCTTTCTAAGAACAGGTGATGATGGACCGACTTGGGCGAAATGCAAAGATCTACAGGGAGGCCCGATGGTGCTTCCAAAAGTGGTCAATGGATAGAAAGGTCCAGAACATAAAGAAAGGTCGAAGGAAAGAAGAAACTATGAGTCACAGGGACAGCTATAGTGACTACTGGAAAGAAGGTGTATTAGTATTAATGATGATATTATGAGCATTCAAGGTAGACTGCAAGAGAGTTCAAAGATGGACACAGAGACAGAAGAGTTAATGTTGCAGCAGCAAAAGATCTACAGATCTTTCCCAAAAATCTTTCATCAGCATGGACAACGAGGATTCACATTGAATGCACAACTGACTTTCTTCAAAAGATCCAAGAGCTGACTCTCTTGCAGTAAGGAGATATTTTGTAAACCCCAATACAAGGACATCACATTCATTCAATACATTCTGTATATAAGTCATTCTTCCCTCTTTGTAAAGGTTGGAACTTCTACAGTTAGAAAAGTGATAGATTTAGTTAGTTAGCAGAAGGAGATAGAGTGGCTTCCTGATTCCTTGTAGTAGGAGTTTCTTCTGTCTTCTTGATTAGGATTTAGATTCAGATTTAGAATAGACTAATGTACCTTTTAGTTTCCTTAGTGTAAATGAAAACAATCTGAAATCATAGATTATCTGTACACTGGTGATTGTGCTAGCTTTGTAAATGTTGCTTATCTATTTCATCAACAGTAGGAGCAACCGGATTAAAATCTATTTCATGTTGTGTTTCAGAATGGTGTTTGTCTTGAATTAATCATTTGATTTGTGAAGTCTTCAAGGAATGAAATGTTATTTTATGTTTTGTTTAAATAGATGAATTGCAATTTGCTATCAAATCAGCACTGGGAATGAATATAACTGTGTGTTAATCACAAGTTAATCTTGTTCTTCAATTTTAGTTTATAGTTCCTTGAAGCTAACAAGTCTGGTTAGTGTTGGATGAATCATTGTTCTTTTCTGTTCCAAAACCCTAACCTATCTTTTGTTGTTTCTTTAAAACCCCTAGTTAGATTAGGTTTTAATTCATGCTTGATCTTAGAACAGTCCAAAATCTCAACACCAGTAGGCCCCTTGAACATTACTATTACATTGACCACTGAGGGACATCAACACAGTTGAGACCCAACTATAAAGACCTTAGGAGCTAAGGTATCCATGTGATCATCTTTCTCTTTCAGGAGAAGTAGGATAGCAATATTTTGTTTGCATGTTGATTGTGCCAAAAGTACCGTCAACAATATGACCCATCAAAATATAATGTCCATGTGGTGGCTTCTTCTACTGTAAAGACTTCTTCGTTAAGAAATTATGTTACCAAGGGTTGTGCATCGACCAGGGGAGCATCAACTAACTGATTCGCTATTATTTGTCCCTTAATAGCTTTGTAGTCCACATATTCTATGTCAAATTCGCTCAGTAACATGACCCATTTAGCCATTCGGCCAATCAAAGTTGCTCTAGATAGAAAATACTTAAGCGGGTCAACTTTTGATATTAACTTGACTGGATGGATGAGCATATAATGTATAAGCTTTTGTGAGAAAAAACTACAACAAGGCATGCTTTCTCTATTGAAGAGTAGTTGAGCCCATAGTTGACTAAGGTTCAACTAATATAGTAGATAGATCGTTCTATGGATGACTCATCATGTTGTGCAAGTAGTGCCCCCAGTGCAACTGAAGTAGCTGAGATGTATAATAAGAGCACCTTCCCTCGGATTGGAAGCATAAGGATAGGAGGATGAGCCAAGTATTCCTTAATATTTTCAAAACCTTGTTGACACATAGGATCCCACTTGAAGGAAGTATTATTTTTCAGGAGGTGGGTGAATGGTTGACACTTGTCAGCTAACTATGCTATGAACCTTATGATGGACCATAGCTTACCTTGGAGACTTCTTAACTGTTTCAAGTTGTGAGGTGGAGGCATATCCATAATTGCTTTGACCTTGGCCAGATCCACTTCTATACCTCTCCTAGAGACAATGAAGCCTAACAACTTTCCCTATGTAACCCTGAACACACACTTTTTCGGATTGAGGCGCAACTTGTAGTGCTCTAGTTTTTCAAAGATCTTTCTTAGGACTGCTAGGTGTTCTGCTCTAGTTCTTGATTATCCTAGCAGATCATCAACATAGTCTTCCATGATGATGTGGATATGATCATGAAAGATCATGGTCATTGCACGTTGGTAGGTTGCCCCTGTGTTCTTAAGACCGAAAAGCATGACATTATAGAAAAATGTACCCCAAGGTGTAGTGAATGCTATTTTATGTTGGTCCTCGTGTGAAATCTTGATCTAATTATATCCAAAAAATTCATCCATGAGGGACAACATCTCGTGTCATGTAGTTAATCAACCAGCATATCTATGTTCAACAAAGGAAAGTCATCTTTAGGACAAGCCTTGTTAAGATCACATAAGTCTGTACATATTTTGACATCCCCATTAGGTTTGGCTACTAGAACAATGTTGGAGATATATTCAGAGTAATTAATGGGTCTTATAAATTTGGCTTCCAACAAATTCTCCAACTCTTTCTTGACCAATAGGGCAACTTGCGGGTGCATTTTGTGAAGCTTCTACTTAATTGGTTTTGCATCAGGATATACATCTAGATGGTGTACTACCAAGGAAGGGTCTAACACAAGCATGTCTAAATATGCCCAAGTGAAATTGATCTTGCTTTCCTTAAGGAGCTTGGAGATGGTGGAATACTCTTCTTCTGATATTGCCTTGGGTACATAGGTGATTTTGGGACCCTCTTCAATTCCCAAATTGATTTCTTATGTTTCCTCTATCAATATGGATGAACGTTCAGTCCACTATGTTCCTACAAGGGGAAGATGAACATCCCCATCTTTCGGTGCCTCACTGAGGTTTTCATCGTCAAATACATCCTTTGTTTTGACTTGTTATGAGTCAAGAAGTGCCTCAAGGAGGTTTTCACTAGGTGACCCTTTTGAATTTTTCTTTTTCTTTTTTTTGTGACTAGGGTGTTCATCTTCCCTCAATCCCATGAGGTGTACATAGGTATCCATTGAGGTAAGTGAGTTGGTAGGTGTGCTTTCATGTAGGTCCCAATCTATGAGTTCAGGATGATGAAGGGAAAGGCTGATGGTGCAAATAGATAGGCATTCAAACATGGAGGAAAGGTTTACATGATCTACATCATCGTATGCGTGTATGATACATTCTTCTTCTGGTATAGCTTCCAAAAGACCATCTCCTGCATTGACGTTGTTAGAGGTACTAGTCGATGCTGCAGGACCCTTTTTCTTTTTGTCATAGCTTAAGCCTGAATTCTTTGGACATACAAAAGTGTCGATTGACTGCTTCCTTCCTAGTTCTTCTATACCAAGACCCCCCCTTGATAATTGTATTTCTCAGCATACTTAGAGGGCCAAGCGTACATCTCTTGAAAATATTCCTTTAAATGAGGAGTAGGTTTAGGTTCTTCACGGTATATCCATTGACTTATGTTATCTTTAGGCGTATACTGTGGTAACATGAGAGATACATAAGTGTTGGTTCCCACATTTTTGGAGCTCAAGGTGCCACCTTTTGTTCTTTCTTCAGTGCAGATTTAGAGGGTTGACCATATGTGTGTGGTGAGGATGGCATGGTTGCCATGTTCAAATCAGTATGCTTCTCATACTCACCACATCCCTTGTCAATCATATGGACATTGGTGATAGTGGAATCAGATGTAGAAGATGGGGCAGATGTGGTGATGGGTGATGAATTAGATGATGGATTAGATGAGGATGCTGGTGGTGATCCCATTTCCCCTCCTAGACAATAATGGGAATGAGGGAAAGAAGCTTCGAGTGAACAACAATATTCAAATGGCAGGGGATCATCGTGTATCATAACTTCCATTCCATTAAATGAGAAATTCAAGCATTAATGATAGGTAGATGGGATGGCTTGCATGGCGTGGATCAATGGTCAGTTGAGAAGAAGATTGTAGGGGAGGTCTAGATCAAGGACATGACAGGTGGTGTATTGTATAATAGGGCCAACTTGAATTGGAAGCTCAATAACCCCTTCATAATCCCTTTCTGCATTATCATAAGCCTTTATAGTGATAATCCGATCGCTTAAATCAACGTGGGTATATCCTACATGCTTTATGAATTTTAATGTATAGAGATTGAAAGTAGAGCCATTATCTATCAAGACCCTTTTTACTTTATGTCAAGTGATGAGAACTTCTATGTGGATGGGTCGATTATGGTTGGCGTTGATGGTAGGCATGTCGTTTTGACTGAAACCTAGTTGGTAGGTTGATGAAAGATGTCCCACTAGAGCTTGGAACTATGTGGGGTCGATGTTATTAGGGATGTGGGCATCCTGTAAAGCTTTTGTTAAGATTTCCTAGTATACAGGAGAAGACTTTAGCAAATATAGGATAGATATTTGTGTCGTGGTCTTTCCTAGATGGTCAAGGATGCTATACTAAGAGCTCATTGGAGGTGATGGTGTTGACGTGGAGGCTCTAGGGATAGTGATGTGAGTGGTAACGACACATTGAGGATCCTTGCCTTTGACATGTATCATAGATACATGTGGTTTCGCTTGCCTAATATGTGTGATGAGAGTCTCATAGTTAAACGGGACATTCTTGTAGGTGATGTTATTAGTGTTGTTATCCTGGTTGTTAATATTGCCAGGTCCAAGATTTGTGTTGGATGTGTTAGGACCTTGGTTATGTTTGGGGAAAGCATTTTGATATATCTATAACTAGGCATTGGACGATGATTCTTGGTTGGCATCCACAAGGATATCTACTTGATTTATAAGATCTTGGACGTACGTTTTAAGACTTTGACATTTATTTAAGGTATGCTCTTTAATTTTGTGAAACTCACAATATTAATTTCTTTAAACCAAGCTGGTTTAGGCTTGGATTCATCGGGTGGCTTGATCACAGGATATGTTATTGGGTAATTGACTTGCAACAACCTATGGAAGATGATGCTCAAGGTTCTCCTAATTGAGTGTATTGATGTTTATCGTTCCCTTGATTGTGTTGATTGAACTGTTGAGGGGGTCAAGGTGCCCCTTGTGGTATGGATATGGCATTGGGCATAGATGGTTGTTGCTTCTGGGAGGTATTGACCACTTGAACATGTTTAGTATTAGTGACACCATCCTTAACTACATTCTTGTTCTTATTCCAGTAACGGGATTTTTCACCAGATAACTTGTCCTTATCCGAGTTATACAGTTTAATTTTCCCTTTTGCAACAAGTGCTCTCTCAATGATGGGGCCTTTTTTGATAACCTTTGTGAAGGTAGTGACACAATGAAGATTAAGAGCATATGCTAGTTTAGGATGGGCATTAGTCACAAAGAGGGTGACCATTTCTTTCTCACTAGGAGGGGATTTCATACGGCTTGCTACAACTCACCACCATTGTAGGTATTTGGCGAAAGTTTCTCCATCGCATTACTTCTCCTTCAAGAGGTCTAGAGTGTCAATGTCTTCTCCAAATTAAAGGAGAACTGTTTGACAAACTATTCAAAAATATCGGAGAAGGAAGAAACCGTCCCCTTCTTGAGACCCATGAACCAATCTAAGGCCGACCCTCCTAAGCTTCTAGGGAACAAGCGCAGGATGTAATTATCATTATGTTGGACATCTTAACATTGTGCATAAAACTCCTATAGATGGGATTTTGGATCTTTAGCTCCCATATAATTTTCAAACTTAGGTATCTCAAAATGCTTTGGAAAGGGGATAAGTGAAATCGAAGATTCAAATGGTTATGGACAAATCTCTTCAAACCTGAAGAATTTTTTCGATGTACCCACTTGTAGGTCTTTCAATGTAGCTTTGAGTTCCTCCAACTCTTTATTGGCGGGCGGAGTTGGATTCGATGGATTGGGTGCATATTGCTGATGGGATCAAAGCATTGGGATTGTATGAGGGTGTAGGTTGATACTGATTAGCGTAAGGTAGATAGGATAATGAAAAATTTTGATAATAAGAGGCAGAGGGTGCCTGTTGTTGGTAATATGAAGTGAATGGGGTATTATGTGGAGCTTGATAGTATGATGATGTAGATGCCCCTTGATAAGGTGATTGTTGCTGATAATAAGAGGTATATTGAGTACCTTGTTGATGAGGTGAGGGTTGTTGCACATAGGATGTGGATGAGGCACCTTGTTGGTATGAAGGTTGTTGATGAGTATAATAGGGATTGGTTTAGTAATTATACATGATATTGGGTTGTTGCGTGATGTATGGAGGCTGTTGCAGATTAGGCTGTTGTTGGTATGGATTGGTGTGTGATTGTAGGGGATTCACGTAAGGAGGTGGTTGTGTTCATGGTAGATTCCAAGCAGTCACATGGATGTTCGGATTAGCATAAGCGGTGTATGTGCTAGACAGATGATAGAGATATTGCGCGAGAGGATTACGTTGTGTTTGTGTGGAAATGTGGGTATGTGGTTGTTGATAAGGAGGGCAAGATGGGATGTGTTGTTGTTGTGGGATTGCGGCAGATGCACCATGAGATGGTTGATGAGGGTGTGATGCAGTTTGTGTGGCCTAATGAGGAGGTTATATATGAGCTACAATATGTTGTTGTGGGTTTGGAATGTTTTGTTGTGGAATTGAAATGTTTTGTTGTGGGGGTTGTTGATGATGTTGTTGTACGGGGATTGATATGGTAGCAGTATGTTGTGGTGCTTGTGAGGGTATAGTTGTATGTTGCGGTGGTGTCTATGAGACAATGGATTGATGAGTACTAATGTGAGATTGTTGGAATGTCAAAATATTACCCTGAGGGGGTGGTAGAAGAGTTCTTGTGGGCATCAGTTCTGATAGTGGTGTTGATATGAGAAAAGGATTTCCCCCAGTGTTGACAGGTTGTTGAATAGGATACTGAGGTGGGAGAGGTGGAGCAGACGGGGTGTTTTGTGGCATGCCATAGGCATAGGGATCATAAGAATTAGATGGTGTTGTAGGTGGTGCAGATGAAAGGGGAGGATAATTGGAAACTTGATGTATCATAGTGTTTCCAAACTTAGGATGATACCAGTTATCTATAGGTGCACCCTCAGGAACATAGAAATTTTTGGGAACATTGTGTGGGTCTTGATGTATTGGTGGGGGTGGAGTGTTGGTATACTATGATATGTCAAAATCATATGGCAGTTTGACTCCCTTTGTGAGTACAGTGGCGAGGATATTATCCCCAAACTCATTGAGGAGGCATTCCATCATCTGGACATTAGTGGGATTGCTTAGGTATTCATCGACAATAACTTCAAGCTGATTGATCATGTTTTTGTCACTAGGTAGTCAAGTATTTTGACCGTTGGTGTCAGATTGTGACAAAACACCGTTATGAGGGTCTTGGGGGATGTTCACACTGTTGTTAGGATCTTAAGAGGTGTTCACACCGTTGTTGGGATCTTGGGAGATGTTCACGCCATTGTGGGATCTTGAGGAATGTTCAACTAGGAACTTTGACCTTGTTGTTGTGCCATTTACTTCTTGATTTGTAATCTAGTCTATACGGGCATGAAAATGCAAAATGACTAGGTGGATCGCAATGCAACGATGACTTAATGATGGTTGGAAGATTGATTGATAAGATGATGAGATCAAATGATTGGATAAGGATTGATGATTGGATAGGATTGATTGGATGATTGGATTGGATTGAGATTGGATGATTGGATTGGATTGAGAATGGATGATTGGTTTGGATTAGATGATTGGATAGGATTGAGATTGAATGATTGGATAGGATTAATTGATGATAGATTAGGATCGTTTGATGAAATGAATGACAAGATTAGGTGATGGATGATGTAAGGGATTCTAAGCCCAATTAGGAAATCACCCTAGGTGACTTAAGGTGTTGGTCAATTGAATTAAAGGATAAATAGAAGCTCACGACACTGAATCCACCTCAAGATAGAAATGGATTGATTGGGCCAAGGATGATGACTTACAACACCGAATCCACCTCAGGATAGAAGTAGATTTATTGGGCCAAAGACAAAGACTGATGTGTAGGATAACGATTGGATTTAGATGCCCAGGTCAATTCAGATAATAAGCTTTAAAACAAGGTTTAGGGGATTTGGATTGAGAGAACGATGATGACTAATGTAGCTTAGAGATGCGGGTGATGACTAAATGACCTTTGGAAATTGCCAATGATGAATTATGAGTGAACGAAAGGGGATGAAAGTGTTTAGATCATAGCAAATGACAAGGTTTTAGGTCCCCAATGGATTGAACAATGAAATGGGTTCCCCAAACGATGAAACAGGTTCCCTGAACGATGAAACGGGTTCCCCAAATGATGAAACAGGTTCCCTGAACAATGAAACGGGTTCCTTGAATGACAAAATGGATTCCTTGAACGATGAAATGGGTTCGACGAACAAGAATTGAATGCTTGGAACGGATAAATGGGTGCTTGGAACAGGTCAACAAGAGGTGAAAATGGTCATTTGGAGGGCGGGTACACCCCTCTAGAGGGAAGGTATGCCCCTTTGAAGGAAACCTTGACTTGACCTAAGTGAAACTGGTTATGGAAAGGACTCAAAACACAACAAACAACAAGCAATAAGGCTAACTTGACAAAAATTCACTGGTTTTGCACAAGAAGACACTTTAGACAACACAATCCTATAATTAGTGTTAAAGGCATGGCTGACACTTTCCTTAATCTAGGATGCACAAGGTGTTTAGGGAGTTCTTGATATACTCTTGGTACATGAGACACAACCATGAACACCAACTCGTCACAAGTGTGAGTCGGGAACCCTAACGAGATACTGAAAGGCTCAGACCAACTCTTCATGTTTATCTAGGTATCACCCTAGCTTCGACACTCCACCAGAAATGACGTGACTAGATTGGGGTACAACTTTGGCTCTCCCCCTTTCTATACCCCACCGGTACGCATGGTTGGGATCGTCCCTTGGGGTGATGAAATCCCCAAGTAGGTCCCACTAAGAAGAGAATGCCAACCATTTTTGGCTACTCCCCAGGCTCACATGAAGTGCAAGGGGAAATATTGAATGGTATAACGCCCCTTGGGTAACACAAGTGGACTATCAAACACAACACACAATAATTTGAGCCCCCCTAATTAAACTATGTGCCTAAATATCAAAGAAAATGACAACAACTAATCAAGAAAATGAAATTGTCCGCCCTACAACAAATGTGTTAGAAGTTTTATATTTTGATATTCAACAAGCGTTGGGAGCTGCACAAACTTTAGAAAAGCTCACACAAACACCAACAAGACAAGTTAGGGTCAGTACCAATCAAAAGAAATCATAAATAGAAACTAAAAATGAACTTTACCCCCTGTTTTTACCTTGAAATAGTCTATGTCTAGGGCGAGTATGTCCCTCTGCAAAAAAATAGTTAGAAACAAAAACTAGAAAGCTAAAAACAGGAAGCTGTCAAGGGCAGGTACACCCCTCTGGGAGGGTAGGTACGCCCTTCTACAAAAAAAATAGTTAGAAACATAAACTAAAAAGCTAAAAATAAGAAGTTGTCAAGGGCAGGTATGCCCCTTTGGGAGGGTAGGTACGCCCTTTTGTAGAAAAATAGTTAGAAATGGAAACTAAAAAGTTAAAAAACAAGAAGCCATCAAGGGCAGGTATGCCCCTCTGGGAAGGCAGGTACGCCCTTCTACAGAAAAATAATTAGAAATGGAAACTAAAAAGCTAAAAACAAGAATTTTTCAAGGGTAGGTACGCCCCTCTAGGAGGGTAGGTATGCTCCTTTGCAACCTGACCCTGCATAAATGAAACAACAATAAACATGAAAGGATAGGAACCTGTTTGTGGGTCCCATCGAGCATGCCAAAAATGTGGATGCAAGTTTTTTCCTTAATCTAAATGTGTAAAACTACCTGGAAATGCAAAATAAAAACACAAGACCACCTCAACGATTAGCCTAAGGAAAAGCACAAAAGAAAGATAAAGATGAAACAATTATACCTTTTTGTGTGTTGATCTCCTCGATTGGCCCTTGATGCAGCTTGATATGTATGCTCCTTTTGATGGAAATATGATGAGAATGGATACAAGGTGAGTAATATGCAATGAAGATGGTGATGATAAATGTGGATAAATGACAAAGTAAGTAAGATGGATGCAAGAAAATGGGGTTAAGTATGCAAAATGTTCTTAGTGATGGCTTGAGAATTACTCAAAATTTTGATAGCATAAGGGTGCTAGAATGCTTAAGGTCCTCTAATGAATGAAAAAAAGGGGTATTTATAGAAGAAGTTGAATTCTTTGGTCAGGATTGAGCCACCATGGCCAAGATGAAGGGCTATAGTTAGTTGAGGACTCACAAGGCCTCACATCTTGACATGTAGAGGATGAAGTGTCCAAGGATATGATGAGATGGAAAGAGGTAAAAGTGAGGTGGAAGGAGGACAAATGATGTGGATGAAGAATAAGTACTTTAAAAGTAATTTGGGAAATGAGAAGATTTCCTCAAAAATGAACTTCTTATCCCCAAGTGAGAATGAAAATGACGCTTGAGGAATTTTAGAATTTCTCAACAAACTCCATGGGGAAGAGGAAAGTAGTTGGAAAAATAAATGTGAATTAAAAATTCACATGATTGGGAGAATCTAGTGGATAAGACAAGGTTCCCAAAAATGTAGGATTTTGATACATGTGAGTGATATGACAAGTCAAAGGTTCTAGAAGACCTTGAAACATGTGAGTGATGTGACAAGTCAGAGGTTCTAGAACTTGCATGGGAATAAGGAAAGCCTTGGAAGGATAAATGTGAATTAAAAATTCACATGGGGAAGAGAGGAGTATTGGATGAATAAATATGAATTACAAATTTACATGGGGAAGCGAGTCAATGCCAAATGTGGAATATGTAAAGGTTGACCAAAAAGGTATACTAAATGTGGCAAGATGATTAGATTAAGGTTGTGCAAATATATGATTAAGAAAAATAATAAGGGATTAGAAGCAAGTGGCAAAAGTTGGAGGATGTGACATTAATCCCTGATTAAGGGTGTGCACATCCTAATCATGAATAAATTAAATTAATCCAGATTAGAAGAGGAATATGGAGGATGTGACAATGAAAGAGAAAAAAGAAGAATTTAAAATTGATTTTAAAAAGGTCAAATGACTAAATTAAATAAATTGATATGTTTATTTAATTTAGAGAGGAAAAGGTGTAACGTAAAGTATTTAATTGATGAATTAAATACTTTAGAGACTTTAGGCAGAAAGATGAAATATGAATTAAATAAATCATTTAATTAATATTGATGAAATAGGTGAATAAAGTAGATGAGTTTGACCATGTGGAAGTGGTCAAATTTGGATGTCTACAAGTACAAATAGAAAGAAATCGAAGAGGAAAAGAGAAAATAAAAGATGGGATCGTATGGTGGACAAATTAAAAAGATAGTTCATTCTTGTGGATTATGAGCTAGATTTGTTGAAGAAGATGCAAGGGTTGAAATAAGTGGGAAAATCCATCAAGGAGTATACAAAATAATTCTACCATGTCTTGATTAGAATAGGCCATTCTAAGGCCAACAACGAGAAATTTTCCCGTTACATAAATGGGTTGAAGTCAAGCATTCAAGAAGAGTTGGGTCTAGTAAGAATGTCTACCATTGAAGATGCATATCAATTTGATTTAAAGGTAGAAGACAATTTGAATAGAAGATTTGAAAGTAAGCAAAGAGGTGGGGGTTGTGGTGGAAAGACTAGTGGACGGCTATATGGAGATCGAAATGAAGATCAAAAGAAGGGTGGAGGATCCAGTAGCAACCAGAACCAAAAAGGAGATAACATTTGTTGTCCTCATTATCAGAATAATGGAGACCAAAGAGGAAGAGGAAGATCTGGACAAGGACCAAGAAGAGGAGATTTTCATGGAACTTGTTTCCAGTGTGGAGAAAAAGGATATAGAGCCTATGAGTGTCCTCAACATCAAGGAAGGAAAAATAGAAGACCTGAGGGTAATGCATGAGTTGCACATGTAGATGAAGATGCTTAGTCTTCACATTCTGAGGATGTCAAAAGAGAAGTTCTTGTTACTAGAAGATCCTTGCTGAATGAGGAGAAGGAACCAACTCAAAGGAAGAATTTGTTTCTCACCAAATGTAAGTGTGAAGGTAAAGTTTGTAATGTTATTATTGATGGAGGTAGTACTAATAACCTTATTTCAAAAGAGATGGTTGGTAATTTGTGGTTGGAGAGAAGAAGGCATCTAAATCCATACTAGATTGCTTGGTTGCAGAAGGACCATAGATTTGGTAAATGAACAATGTCTGGTAAAGTTCAAGATTGGAAATTTCCATGATGAGGTATTATGTGATATTATTCCTATGGATGTTTGTCATATGTTGTTAGGAAAACCGTGGCAGTTTGATCGGCGAGCAGTACATGATGGACATGCCAACACCTATTCTTTGACAAAGGATGGATTTCATCATAAGTTGAAGCCCTTGAAAGAGGCAGAGGAAAAGGTATGCAGTAATGCAAAAAAATGTTTGGTTGATGGAAGAAAGTTCCTAGAAGGTATGAGGCATGAGCATATGTGTTTTGCATTGATCCATAGAGTTGATAAAGAAGATAGTAATGAGGTACCTATAGAGGTTTTAGGTATGTTGAATGAGTTTCAAGATATTGTTTATGATAACGTACTTGAAGGTTTGCCTCTAATAAGAAATATTAGTCATCAAATGGACCTGATCCCTAGAGCCAATTTTTTTAATAAGGTAGCTCATCGTATGACTCCAATAGAGAGTGAAGAGTTGAACAAACAAGTGCAAGAGTTGTTGCAAAAGGTATTGATCAGATAGAGTTTGAGTCCATGTGTAGTACCTGCAGTACTAGCACCAAATAAGGATGGAGAATGGAGGATGTGTACAGACTCCCGAGCCATCGACAAGATCACCATCAAGTGCAGATTCCCCTTGCCAGGAATGGATGACATTATGGATTGTTTGAGTGGAGCTAAATACTTTACAAAGATAGATTTGAAGAGTGAATATCACCAAATCCGGATTAGAGAAGGAGATGAATGGAAGACAACCTTCAAAACTAAGGAGGGCTTGTACAAGTCGATAGTCACACCTTTTGGGCTAACCAATGCACCGAGCACATTTATGCGGCTTATGAATGAGGTATTGAAAGAATTTTTAGGAAAATTTGTTATTGTTTATTTGGATGATATTCTAATTTTTAGTAAGACATTGGAGGAGCACCTGATGCATATCTAAAGAGTTTTTGAGAAGCTAAGGGAGGAGAAGTTGTTGATTAATTTGAAGAAATATAGTTTTGTGAAGAGGGAGTTAGTTTATCTAAGATTTATTGTCTTAGTAGAGCGTCTTGAGATGGATCTAAAGAAGGTGAAAGCTATTGTCGAATGGTCTACACCAAGGAGTGCTACAGAGGTGAGATATTTTCATGGTTTGGTAAGTTTTTATAGAAAAAATATTAAAGTTTTCAGTAGTATTTGTGCACCTCTAACTGAAACTATGAGAGTGGGTAGAAAAGAGTTTAAGTGGACTATAGGAGTAGCAAAAAATTTTGATATGTTGAAGAAGAAAGTTACAAAGCAATCTGTTTTGACACTTCCAAATTTCAATAAGGTTTTTTAGGTAGATTGTGATGCTAGTGGCACTGCCATAGGAGTTTTTTTCAGTCAAGAAGGTAAGCTTGTTTCCTATTTTAGTGAGAACTTGAATGATGTCAAGAAGAAATATTATGTCTATGATCAAGAGTTTTATGCTATAGTTTAGGCTTTGAAGAAATGGAAACATTGTTTGTTTCCAAAAGAATTTATTTTATATACTAATCACCAAGCTTTGTTGTATCTCAATAGCCAAGGAAAGTTAAATCAAATGCAATTAAAATGGGTTGAGTTTTTGCAGAGTTATAATTTTGTTTTGAAGCATAGGAGTGGAAGGTCAAACAAAGTCATAGATACCTTGAGTAGAAGACAATTTTTTTTGATAGAGGTGAATATAGAGGTTGTTGGGTTCAATGAACTCAAAATTTTGTATCCTGAAGATCTAGACTTTGTAGAAGCTTGGAAGGCTTCTTTGGAACCTGCTACATTAGATAGGACAAGATGGTTTGATTTCCTAATCCAATATGGGATGTTGTTTAGAGGAATTCAATTGTGCATTCCAAGGAGTTCTATGAGAGAAAATCTAATCAAGGAGAAGCATAGTGGAGGATTGGTTGGGAATTTCGGTTGAGATAAGACCATTTCCCTTGTTAGTGAGAATTATTACTAGCCATAGTTACAGTAAGATGCAAAGAGTTTGTACAAAGTTGTAGAGTATGCCAGATGGTGAAAGGAACAAGTTAGAATATCGGATTGTATCAGCCATTACCTATACCTGAGAGGCCATGGGAGGATATTAGCATGGATTTTGTTCTTGGTTTTCCCAAGGACATGGAGAGGGCATGATTCCATATTTGTGGTGGTGGATATATTTTTAAAGATGACACATTTCATTCCGTGTCATAAGGCTAGTGATGTTGTTCATGTTGTAGAGTTGTTTTTCAGAGAGGTAGTCAGACTAAATTATCTACCAAAGAGTATAGTTTCATATAGAGATACCAAATTTGTTGGTTATTTATGGAGGACATTATGGAAGAAGTTGAAGACAATTTTGAAGTTTAGTTTTGCACACCATCCACAAACTGATGGAAAAACAGAGGTGGTGAATAGGAATTTGGGTAACCTGCTAAGATGCTTAGTAGGAGATAAGCCCAAGTTATGGGATTTCATTATACCACAGGAAAAAATTGCTTACAACAATTTTGTCAATAGGAGTACTAGTAAATCACCTTTCCAAATTGTGTATGGGAGTAGTCCAAGAGTTGCTTCTAAATTGAGAAAGATGGATAAGGGGGAGAAGAGTAGTGCTGAGGCTGAATATTTTACTGAGCGCCTAAATAATTTGCATGAAGAGGTGAAGAAACATATCAATAAGATGAAGTCACAATATAAGGCTAAGGAAAACCAAAAAAAGAGGTATAAGGAGTTCCAAGTAGGAGATGAAGTCATGGTTCATTTGCAAAAGGAGAGGTTTCCAATTGGTACATACAACAAGTTAAATATGAAGAATTTTGGGCCATGTAAGATCCTGAAGAAGCATGATTCAGGAAATGCATATGAGGTAGAGTTGCCTAATGAAATTCATATTTCACTTGTGTTTAACATTTCAAATTTAACAAAATATCATGAAAGAGGAATTGATGAATAAATAATAGAAGCACAGTGGAATATTCCAGCACCTACTTCAGAAAAGGAGATAGAAGAAATTTTGGATAGTCGTGTGGGTAGAAGCACAAGAAACAAGAAATATGCAGAGTACTTGGTGAAATGAAGAGGAAGGCCAGTTGAAGATTCATCATGGTTGTCTAAGGCTAAGGTTAACTATATTGGTTTCCCTCTAACTACTAAGAAGTGATAGGGTCACTTTTCAAATTATCCTGGGTGTCTAATGCAGGACTATCCAGTGGTATAGGGAAATCTTGCATCACCCAAAAAAGTGTTTTTCTTTATTTTCTTTAGTTGGTTTGAGTCCCATGATGGTAGTTAAGGGGTGTAAGATAGTCAGAAGTTAGAAAAGGTGAAAAATGATCACTTACTATTTTTAGTAAGTCAACCTAAACGAGCTTGTATGGACCTAAAAAATTTACCCCAAGGAGTAGAACTGAAAAAAAATTGGTCACAAAAGAATCATATCAATACCTACACGATTTGGGATATATTCAAGTTTTTGTCTCGAGAAATTTCTTTAATGTAGCTTTAAATTTAAATGTGAAAACTGAGTCCCCGAAATAGCTCGAAAAGTGGATGACTCAATCTCTAATGGGTTTGACATTGTAGATCTCTTTGAGACCTTTCCAATGACATGTTATAATAGAAAATGGGACACCCGGATCAAAATTTATGGCCTCACGAAGTTGCCCCACTAAAAAGTGAATTTTATTAAAATATCTTCCTAGGCAAGAAATCAAGCGGCGAGACTTTTGGTGCAAAAACAAAAGGGAAAGTTGGACTTTCTAGAACATTTTAGGGCGTTTACTGGGTAAAATAAAAAGGGATACGAGGGGGTTGTAGAAGGTGGCTTCATTAGTGCAAATTGTGGCTCTGGATAATGTATTTTATTTTTAGAGTTGATTTTGTTTCAATGAATCAAGCCCATGAGGCTATAGCATTGTAAGTTCTGAATATGTAATTTCATTTTCTAAAAATAATTGAAAGTGAGTTATTTTTTGTCTCGTATCTTATGTGTTGGTATATATTGTTGTGATTTGTGTGGGTTTCAGGCAGTGTGGTCCTCATCACCTAATGGCTCCAAGAGAGGACAAGTCAAAGAAATATCACACTCTTAGAGGAAATCAAACCCAATGCCACCATCAAGAAAAGGACACATTGCAAGAAGAAAGAAAATCACACAATGGAAGATGAAAATTTCAAAAGATATTATCTATGTATGCCCCCACTTTCTAGTGATTGCTAATGCCATTGTTGTGAGAAAATAGCTTTAAAGTAGCAAATATTCAATGCTAACCATAAGGAGGACATGATAGCTTACTTAGAAATCCCTATGCCAAGTCATATATTCTTGAATGAAACTACATCATGAATAAGGGGTTGCCCCAAATAGCAATACTAAAGATAACATAGTACATCACATGTGAGTCAACTTAAGGCATGTCGTCCACATCCCAAGCTTGCTCTTATATATATACATTGAATGTGGTCAACTAGCCAAAAGAGACAACAACAAGTACCATACGAGGACAAGACTACCTAACCCCTTGCCCCCACTTAGTACAAGACAAGGATGGGATGAGATGATTGATGAGAAACATAATAGAATGAAAATCAGTACTAACTAGAGGAACTAGGTGCTACAACATAAGGAAGAGCACCACAATCCTTAAGATGTTGAATTTTATCACTCAAAGCCTTACATTCATTGGTAGAATTACCATGAACTCTATGATATGCACAAAATGAACTCTTGTAGTAAAATATATTTTTTGTTGTTGGAGGGAGAGATATAAAATGATCTTGGAGGAGTCTCAACAAGATACTCTCTTGATCAATAGTAGAAGGCGTTTCTTTATTTTGTGACAAAGATATCTCTTGCTTAGTAGAAGGTGTCATACTTACACAAGACTCTTTAGATTGCAAGATTTCATGTTCTCCTTGAAAGGAGGGTGTAAAATCTAATGAACTCCAATCGTTTGTTTCTTGTATGATGATATTGATATTAAGCGAAAATTTCTTTGTTTCTTTCGAACAATAACCAAGACCACTAGTTTCTATCAGTTCAGGATGCACTAATGTTAAAGTTGGCTTAGAAGAATCTTTTGTAATAGTGTTGTTATTGAGTGAAGGCTTGTTTGTTTCTTTCGAGGGAAAATAACCAAAACCACTAGTTGTTTCTTGTGTGTTGGGTTCTATAGGGACACAAATACCTTGTTCTCTAGCACCACAGCCTTTTCCACTATACCTAAGTTGTTTCATAAGTTCATAACCTCTTCCATAAAAAAAATTCATTTCTTTTGGATTCAGTGGTTGCTCATTATCATCTTCATCAAAGTTTGTTGTGTAATTTGCTTCTTCTTCTAAAGTGGTTGAGGTGGATGCTTTTGAATATTTTGTTGAATTTTGTGTCGACATTACTGCTTTTTATTTTCTATTTTCAAACTCTTTGTTTATTATCTTGAATTCAGGTGTGAAATCTAACAAACTCCAAGTATCTTTCAGTAAATTTGTAACTTCTGCAATATGCTTTTCTTTTTCTTTCTCTTGCACGGGTTCTACTTGTGTAGTTGGTGTTAATGTTTTAAAAGGATTTTCCTTATTTTTCTCAATGAGAAAACTATCTAGTTGAAGGTCGACCTTGATTGTATACACTTTGTGGTTGTAGACATACTTCATTTTATGATGAAGAGAAGAAGGAACTACATTCATCTCATGAATCCATGGTCTGCCTAAGAGGAGATTGTATGAAAGATCATGAGGCATAACATGGACTGGAGTTTGCAATGTTACCTTCTTGACTTTAATAGGTAATGTGATCACACCTAGCGGTTGTTTTCGTAAGTTATCAAACCCATGAATAGATAAATAGTTAGGTTGAATTTGGCTTTTGTCTACTCCAATATTGTACAAAAGGCTTATGCTACATACCTTAAGGGCTGAGCCACTATCAATAAGGGTCCTCTTTATCTCCCTCTTATTAACAAGGGATACTATCATGAAAGCTTCATTTTGTTTTTGCATTTCTAAAGGACGTAACTCAACCTTGATGGAAAGTAATGTCCAAGTTGACCAGAGTTATAGCTTGAATTTAGGCTGCCACATCATTTGGTTGCACATTAGGAGGGGTAGGAACTTGTTGTAAAACACTTTGAAGCATGTTATGATAACTAGGTGAAGCTTGAATAAGGTCCCATAAGGATATCTTAGCAATAGTATTTTTAAGTTGTCAACAAGATCATACTCCTTTCAACATTGTAAAGGAAAATGAGGAGCACTAGGAAAGATAGGTTGAGGTAATGGGAGGGATATTGGAGTTGTTTGTTGTGGTTGCAGATTGTTTCTAGTGTTATATGTATGAGAAACGGTATTGTAACTCAGTTGTTGTGAAACATTATCATTATCAAGTTTCCTTGTGGGTGGTTCTAATATAATCACAGGTTCATTTTGAACTTATTGTTGTTGTGAGGGTAGATAAATGATAATTTCATGCTTAGGAGGTCCAATGATTAAAGGATCTATAAGAGTTCTAAGAATTAGAGGTCTCGAGGGAGTTATAATGTTCATAACCTCAACACACTTATCCTTATTTTCATGATCTCTTAGTGAAGGGGAATCTAATGTCACTTCATCATCTTCATCTAAGGAAGCCACATCAATTCTATCATTTTCTTGTACCATGATATCTTCCTTAGTAGGAGAGCTTTTAGGAGAGGAGCAAACAAAATGTTAATCACATTCCATGGTTGGATTCTGTAAGATAGCTTCATCACAAGTAAGGGAGGCATCAAGAGAAGAACAACTATAATTTTCTTGCTTACCAATGATTGGATCCTTTCATTCAAATAGATCTTTCCAAATTATACATTAGGAAAGGGAGAAACAAGATTATCATGACTCAATAAGTGTATCTTCTAACACCAAACTATCTTCTTCGCATCTAGGAGAGATATTAGGGGAAGAACAAATTTTATTGTCATGGTTATCTACGATTACATCCCCATGTCCTATAATGTCTTCCCAAGTAGGAGAGGTAGGATTTTCATAGCTCTCAATCATTGGATCTCTTAACACCAACATATCCTCACAAATGTGATTTTCATGATTGTCCACGATTGTATCCTCTTTCACTAAAGCATTCTCACAAGTAGGGGAGGTGTTGGGAGATGAATGGAGACTAGGTAAAGTAATGTTAAGGAATGTGTCAATGATCTTATCTTCTTGTGTCATAATATCTTCCCAAGGAGGAGGAGGAGAGGGACAAACAAGACTTTTATGATTCTTAATGATTGTATCTTCTTTCACATTCGTCACAAATAGGAGAGGTATCAGGAGAAGAACAATTATGGTTTTCATGATTATGTATTATTGTATCATATCATCCTCACAAATGGGAGAGATAATAGGGCTTGCGTGAGGGATATGCAAGGTGATATTAAGGATTGTGTCAATGGTTTGATTCTCTTGCTCTAAGATGTTCTCATAACTAGGAAATATAGTGGAAGGATGGCTAACATGTTTCTTAATGACCTCATTTATGTGTCCTAAATTGAACTCATAAGAGGGGGTGTTGTACTTATGCAATCCATTCTTAACCATATCAAAACTATATCTCTTAAAACGAAACATGCTAACATGAAAAGGTAAGCTATCTAACTTATGCAATGCTTCAAAAATCTAGTAAATATTTTTGCTACTGAAAATATTTTGGAATGATTTAAAAATGACTACACTAAATGGATGTTTAGACCTAAATGCATAAAACAAAAAAATTTGAAACTTTCTAGATTGATACTATATGTTACCAATAGGCCTAGGAAGTGCAAAAACCCACAAAAAAGCTTAGAAAAGTTGGTTTTTGTAGGCCTTCAAGGACTCATTTTCCCAAGGGTGAATGGGTCTTGGTACAAGGTTTTTTAAAATTGAAAAATGCAATTTTTGAGTGATTAGATGTGTTCTTTGTTTCAGGTCTCAGACTGGTATTTATGTAATGAAACTTTCCAGAATTTGATGTTTAAATGCAAGTGAAATTAAGGACAAATGATGAACTATATGACACTTTTTGAAATGCAATTTTGATCCAATTTTTGAATATGAATGATGAAAAGTATACTAATAAGCAAACACTATGCAAAATTAATGTAATATGCATGCAAATTTTTTATTTTCAGATTTAAACAATGCAAAAATGCAAATTTAAACCCCTATATGCAATGCAAACCTAATGCAATCTATTGAAAAACTTAAATCTAGGTTTAAAAGGATTCCAATTTTCAAAATGTTGTTGTACAAGGTCAGGTTCACCAAAATGAAACATCAAAAAATAGGATAGGGAAATTTCCCAAAATGGAAAAGTAGATCCAAAGAGGGAAAGGGGTCCTACTTCTCTAATTTCATTGGGAAATAAGATCCACACAATGAAATGACTATCAACCTGAAGGTGAATCAAGTCAAAGTGTGAATCTACAAATTTCCCTTTTATGCAAGGACAAGGGTCTAGGTCAAATAGCACTTTGGGGAGAAAGATTAAAAATATAAAATAAAGTCCAAATTATGATCTATATAATGATTTTAGAAGCTTAAACATAAAATTTATGGAACCTACAGACTTTGGGGAGAATCTGAAAGGGATAATCTTGTGTACCTCTCACAAAAAGTGTTTTTTCAAAGCCAATTGAGGACTCATTCGCCCTATGGCGAATGGGTCCTAGCTAGGGCTCCTAAAAATTTATTTCTAGGTTTTTTTCTCCTATGTTTGCACTCTCATATTGTCGAATCTCACAATCAAAAAGCCAAAAATAAATTTTGTAAGTCAATTTTAGTGAATTTGCAAGCATGTTGACAACTTTGACAACTTTGCAATTTTGCAACTTTGAGATCTTCAACTCTTCTTCAACCTGCAAATATGCAATACACAAAGAGAGGAGAAAAATGTTGTTTATTAGGTGAATGGGGGTTTTCCTTGGTCAAACCCTATCTTGGTAATGAAACCTTGAAATGCATAAAAATATGAAAGGGATGATGAATGAACAACTCTATGTCACAACTCACCAAACTCTTAGATGGACCTTGATAATGGAGGTCTGAAACTTGCATGAAATGGCTTCAATGGATGTGGATCTTGACTTCAAACCTTTGCTTGAAATGATACTTTGAGTGCTTGATTGAATCATGAAACTTACATCAACATATTAGCTCTAGAAACATGCATGACTCCACATAACTTTGAAATAATGCTTGGATCTTGATTGCTGCAACAAATGATAAAGAAATCCTCTCTTGAATGCTCTTGACAATAATCTTGGATTTTGAAATTGATCTCTCAATTGTGCTCTTGAAATCTTATCTAAAATCTTAGACTTGATTTGATGAAATAGCCTTGCATTTATTGTAACTTATCCTTAATTCAAATTTCACAAGCTGACATTGAAATATAGATTTGAAAATATTAAAATACCACCAAAAACATAATTTAAATTTAGGTCCTAGGCCTAAGTGAGGACCCATTCGCCCTATGGCGAATGGGTCTTAGGTCAACTACCTAGGGCACACATTCTGAATGTTGAGTTTTATCCTTTGGAAATTGCAATTAATTAGGCTTGGATTTGAATTAAAGGGGCCAATTAAGGGCTAATTAAGCTCACTTAACTAGGGAAGCCCTAAATAAGTGTTAAAGTGTAAATAAATACATTTTACAACATTAAATTAAGGCATTATAAGGTTTGTTTTAATTAATAGGGCCCTAAACTTAATGTGAATATGTATAGCATATTACAACTCTAAATTAAGGCATAATTTAGCTCATTTTATTTAATATTATTTCCAAAATTAAGTGTGAAAAAGGGATACTTTTTACTACACTACACCATTCAAAGACCGAGTTGACTGAAGAATGACTTGATGAGGTTTCTAAAATTATACAAAGTTAACTAAGGACTAAAGATTAAGATGCTAAAATGAGATGGAGCTAATTGTTGATGGGAGAAAGAGTTAACTAAAGAGATGAAAATATAAATGATTTGAAAGTGGAAAATTAACTCCTATTTAATTAAATGGATAATGAGATTAAATGGGAAGTAATCATTATTTAATAAATGGTAGTATGTGATGTGATAAATACTTATTAAAGGAAAATTAATGTGATGACTAATAAATGGTTAATCAATGGATATAACTACTGATTTAGTGAATGATATGATGATAATTAAGATTGATGATTAGGAGGAATATTTTAGGTGTCTACAAATTGATTGCCTTAAATATTGTGTACTATAAATACATAAGTTTAATAATTATGAATTAAATATATCAAAATATGAAATAGTTGATTTCATTAATCAAAATCATAGATCATAGATAGACCAACAAAGCTCAAGTTTGCACTTTGAGAAAGCATTTGAAAATTTATGTTCTCCAACAAATTTTGCCCAATGAAGCTCATTTCATCAATCAATATATATTTTATGTATGTTATATATTTTTAGAAACTTGTAAGTCTTGTTCCTTCTAGTTGAAAAAAATTTATGATTGGTATTCAAAGTTTAGAATGAATTGTTGTTGTTTATATGTTGAATGCTACAACTCCAATTGGTGCAACTAATAGAAGCAAACAATGACCTAAGATTGCCACACCTTCAAGAGTAGGTGATTGATGGTATGCATTAGATATGAATTTCTTATTCATGTTGTTCCTTCAATTATCATAAGCAATATTAATGTGTTATGATCTTCATGATAGTGTATCATAATTATGTTTATTATGTTTATTACTTATCACTAAGGGTGGTGTAGATAAATTGTGGTGTATCATTGTGTATGAGGCAACTACTATCTTTCATGTTGTTTATGAAATTTATTATTTGACTTGTGTACTCTTCACCTTGATTTTCATTACACCAAGCTATTTGTCTATCAATATCTCTTCTCTCCAACATATCTATTTCAAAAACTTCCATAATATATCCATGATGTAGTCTAGATATAATTTCCCACTCGTACTCTATTGTGGTTCTTTCAATAGGTTGATTGTCTTCAATTTCATAATCACTAATATTTTCAAGATTTTTTGTACTAGCTATTCATTTCACATGCCAATGATTATAATTAAATGATGTTCACTTTGGTATTATGGAGTCATTAATATGACAAATATCTCTTTCCATGTCAAAAAATGATTTGTAAAGTAATGTCTTAAATAAAAACCAATGCATTAATTTAACTCATGGGGAAGAATTGATACAAACTTTGGAAATACTCTCACAATAGCTACTATTTTCATTGTCTCCTATTTGTTATTTCTTCTTTGTCTTGAATTATATGTTCATGATCTAGCTACATCAATACGTGAAACAACTTCCATACAAAAGACCTACTTTTATATCCATCAATGAAATATTTAATATGTTCTTCATTTTTATCTTCAGTTCATTTATAACTATATGTTTAAACACCTCACTGAGACATTTAGATTAACAAATTTTCTACTATTCTTTGCTAATGGAAGTTCTAATAGTATGTGACATGTTTCTTAAGCACCACTATCTCTTTCTATGATTGCTTCAATCAAAAGCCTCCTATATGTTCTTGCGGCTAAATTATCATGATTTTCTATGTTTGGAAAACACATCAACATTTGGAGATATATTTAAAATCTTTTCTTTACTTTCATTACATATTTTACAATGTACTTGATTACAATATGCTTGGAAAGAACAAGTTACCAATTTATATTTACTTGAGATCCACAATTGTAACATGTAGTGATTGTCTGAGTTTACTTTATCATCATTTCTTGTAGGCTCATTCCCCCCTCTTGTATCTATGTCTTCATATAATTTGGATCCCTTGAAATTTAATTGTATTGAAACATTATATCTATAATAAATAATATCTTAATTTACTACTTTGTAGTTATATTATATTTAATTTTAATGTAATTATTTAGTTATTGAATATTTTAGCTAGAAATCATTCTTCCTCTTTTCTTATGTAAATATGTGTCATCTTTACACATTGTATATCATTCTACAAAATTTAGGATCTCATAATCTATTTGTATAAATTGTCTTATATTTTTTAAAATATGAACATTACCAAAATTTTACAATGTCTATCATTAAAAATATATATGAATTTATTAATTATATAGAATAATAAAAAAATAATATAATATATTAAATATATATCTCCAAGATTCCAAAATAATAAAATAGAAATACTTTTCAACACTTTTTTCTTATTCTTTCAATCAATCAATATTATCCATATTTGATGCTTCAATCAATATTATTAAATTTGATCAATCAAAATCAAATTTTTACAAAATATACATAATTTATTTTGAAACATAATATTTTAATAATTTTTTACTATATATATCTATTAATTGAAACATAATATTTTAATAATTTTAAACGAGAGAAGCAATCGCCATGCAATTCGCTCAACAGTGCAGGCTAGGAAATACCAGGAAGTATATAGAAGTTCCTTTATGATCTACGACTGCGTCTACCCAGCAGTGAGACTTCGTATAATCAACAACCGGATGACATCACATCTGAGCCGCCCGACATTCAAACCACTTTTTCCTGCCAAAAGCGGAATTATGGCGGCCAATTTTCCGTCCATGGTTAAAACAAGTCATGGATTTGACCGAGATCTTTGTGCCTGCAAATGTGGTCTTTAGCTGATAAAACTCTGACTGGTTCTCCTTTTCTTAGAAATTGTTGCCTAAATGCAATCCATAATCTAACGAAATTGGAGTTGTTTACTGGAGATTCCGGTGGCCACGAGGTGTGCTGTGCTATTCTAGTAAAAATCAATCGGAATTATAGTACAACAACACTGTTTGCTGACTTTTCTTCCCCCACTGTGCTATGATTTTTCTTGGAAAGCAAACAATAAGTGGCCGCTGGACTTGCCGGCCCTCTTCATTGGACGGTAGAATGGAATTTACCCCTGACACTCACTGGCTGACCCCTTGTTTAATTAGTTGTAGCTGTCTAAAATTTAAAATCCGGGGTCTTCCTTCCTTTTGGCTCTACATATGAATGGACGGATCAATCAACACACGGAAAGACAGATGCAGACGCAGACACGCACCACGAGATAAATTTGGGGGAGGAGCATTTGTAATTTGTGTGTGCTTGTCTTGGTCAGAACAGAGAGATATACACGGCATGCCGATACGACCATTTGTAGTTGGCGGTGGTGGTGTGGCCCCATTTGCGTTTGGTGTTCTGGTTTATCGCATTACCGTGCGGTCAGAGTCATCCCCATTCCACTGCGATGAATACCATCGTCCCTTTCATTTCCTCGTGCTTACGCGCGCCCTTCGCTCTACTACTCTTATCGTACGCTCTCCTGTGGTTAAGGGTTAAGCTAACACTTACCCTGATCGCAATCTCCGCCGGCCTAATATGTAAATCTAGTTCAGATCTCAAGTTCCACCACGCTCCCCGCCCTCTTTCTGTAAGGAAAAACCGTTAAGTTTTCCTCCTCTTCTCTTAGGTCTCCATATCATCTTCTTTTCGTTACTGCAAATCTCCTTGATATCCTCTGTGCCCTCTTTCAACATACTCTGCAAGTATGTCCAGGAAGGGAGGAGCAGGCGGTGACCTTACGGCAGATGAGGATCTGAGAAGATTGGTCGCGAAGCATGCGAACCTTCAGCTTGACTACAATGAACTGCAGAGGGTAAGTATTGAAACCATTGCTATTTTTAGGGTTTAAAACTTTTTTGGGGGTTCAGGCTTACAATTTTTTATACCCCGTTTATATCTGGCAATCGAGGGTTTCAGGACCTCGCTCTTTTTGTGCCAGCGTTTGAGATCGATGATTTTAAGCACGAATTAAGAATGTCTCGGTTCAAACTAATGAACGTCTGGTTTTCTGTATGACCGCTCAGAGATCGAATCTTATTGCCGGCCCTATCCTATTTTTCTTCGTGTAGAGTATGTTTCGAGGTTTCCATTTGATTTGTTTTTTTTTCCTGGTTGCTTTCTTCCGCTAGCTGTATAAAATTAATAGCCCATCTTGGATTAATTTTGCTGTATCTTGAGAGTGTTTTAAGTTTTCCCCTCATATAATGTGAGATATTGTTCTTTGTTTATTTTCTCCGTTAAAAGCCTAAAGTTGTGGCCTGCATGTCTTATTTGGCCCTTGCTTGAATGTATCCTGATATTTTAAATGCTTGGATTTCTTTTTCTTGCTATGGGTATTAATGATGAAATTTGAATGCATCTTTACATGAAGATCTGAATATGAGTACGCCCTATCATTGTGATGGTTCTTAAATTATTTGTTTAGTCCGTTTAACTGCATCTAGTTATGGTTCTGAAGTTATTTTGTAATTTTCTTGACTTGATCTGTGAACTGTTTTGGAAAAAAATTGTTGCTTCCAGAGGATCCAGATATGGTGGTTTTAAATTTTGTTTTTTCTCCTCTTTTAGGAAACTAGAGCATTCAAAAAGCGCGTGCAAAGAGCAAAGCTGAAGAAGGATAAACTTCTGGCAGAAGTCAGGTTTAAGTTCATTTCCCTTTTCTATCAGTTATCTGATCTATTGCAATACTGTTTGTCTTCATCATGGGAGGCTGGGGTTTAGGGTGTATCAATTATATTGTTTTATTATATGAGACTAGAACTTCGGTATGCCAGTTTTATTGTTTTATGACTTCTCTAAGGTTGCTGTCTGTAACCTTTTCTGATATTTTGCCTCTTCGAGGCAATGGGCTTTTTGCTATCACTCTAATTGTTCTTTGTGTTAAGGGTTTTGGTATACCAGTCTTATAATTTCAGGACTACTTAAAGGTTGCTCCCTTGAAATTCTGAAGTTTGTTTAATTGCCTATTTTTAAGCGCTAAAGGCTTTTTAATTTTCCATTGTTTGCAGATTCTTGAGGCGCAGGCATAGGTTTCTGATAAAAAATCCATCCGAAGCTCTTCCTCAGAAGCAACCTCTGGCAGATTCAAAAGCTATGGGCCCTCCAAAGCATGCCCAATTTGAACATGCAGTGAACCCAGAACAATCTCTGCCCGCACAACAAATGGCTACAAAACATGAATACGCAAACAGAGGTACGTCCTCTGAACAACAAATCTCTCCAAAGAACAGAGGCGCATCCTATGAAGAACCTGTTGCACCTCACACATTAAGGAACAAACATTTTACAATGTTCGATTGCATCCCTCCTGAGAATGTAAGAGATTTTTCTGGAACTCTTGTCTTGTAGTGGCCTGTGATTTCTTCTGTTAAGAATCTATATGTTTATCAACATAAAGGTGTTAATTTTGCTTTTGTGTCTATTTCGGTGCAGAAACCCCCAACTGCGAGAGAGTTTCAAGTATTCTGGGAGCCACTGAGAGAAGAAAACCCATCTTATGTGGCAACTCCCATAAGGAAGCCCATATTCGAAAATGTTGGATTAGCTAGTGATCTCAACCTGTCAATATTCAAAGACATCCCAAATGGATTTGTTTTGTCTAACAAGACAGGAAAGAGAAGCATTTCCTGGCAAGATCAGATGGTTTTGAAAGTGTAATTGAAACATGTTAATAATGCATAATTCTTTTATTATTTTCCAATAATCCAGAAAGAGCGAGAACGAATTGTTAAATGATGTCCCACTTTTGCCTCCATCATTAGTAAAAGTGATTTTAAATTGTTAAATGATATGACTCACTATCTCTCCCATCATTATTCAGCATGATTGTTTACAAGGAAAACTTACTTCTAAGTTACTGGTTATGAAAGTTTTTGTTCACGTGTAAAGTAAAAAATAAACCCATTACTTGAGGACAGTGCCTCGTTCAAATCACCACTGGCATTGGTTAGTAAACGTAAACTTATATTGCACAGTTAATGCTTGGTAAGACAGGACACATACACGGTACTTCACCTTGTAGGCATCCTTACAAATTCAAAACAATAAATAAAAGAAATCTGCTTGGACATTAACAGATAAAAATAGATAAGTAGGAGTTGTTTTTCCACAGCCTGTCAAATTGTGATATTGCTATCATGATTCAACTGTGTAGTTTTATGAGTCAAATTCATTGACCCATGTTCCATGAGTAGTGGTTCACAAGAACCCATCTCTCATGATAGTGAATGGTCCATTTAGCACTCATTGCATCTAGATAAAAATAGACCCTGACCAAGCACAAGAAGATTATATGAGCCCTTTAAGCAGTTGAATGCAAATGCCTAGCATTGCAATAAAATCAAAACATCCATAAAAATTATAACTCAAGCTTATGGAAAGATATTGCTCATCGTCGTAGCATTTTTTCATAGCGCATGTTGTAGAGCAAAGGGACTTATTTTTCCAGCAGCAAGATTCAATGGAAGGAGGTCGTTCCGCCCTCTATTTGCCATACAGTGGTGCTATTTCAGGATCGCAAATTAGGTGCACCTTCTGCGTCTTGGATGTGGCCACTCATAGTTTCATCAAAGAGATTACGGGGACTGACAATCTCAACAATTCAAGGATATCAAAATATGCTAAGGATGTAGGCATCCATTGCAGAAGACTCTGTCAGCAAGCTAAGGGTTTGTGTTCTAGATGCAAAATCCAAAGATATCTTGGCTACATTCTCCCAGCGGATGATGTTTATCTACTTGGGGAGAGCTCCAAGTAGGGTTATCTAGATTCGAAGGAAGGGGAAGTGAAATTGTGTCACAATGAAGAGTTGGTTGGCGGGAAACATTTATCTCTTTCCCTGGAGAAAGAAACATGCCGATCTGACGCTAAATGACCAGGATATTGTGTTGTATATTTATAATCAATGGGTTATCCTTCGTAATGGTAGCTTGGAGATACCTAGTCTCTTCACCTCATTGGGCATCTCAAACAACTGTGTCTCATGAGTAAAGGTTGAAGTGAAGATTCAAGATGGCTCTTAGCTCCCAATCCTTTTCTTGATGACATTTAATAGCTTTTGGTTTAGTGTTTTCAGCTCGTCTGGGGTATTTTCAAGTCACGTTGCGTTTATGTTTGCTTCTCAAAAAAGTGTGGAAGGTGGGTTAATTGTTGCAAAGACAGATTAACAACTATTTGAAGGTGAAAATTTGAGCTTAGATTCCTTCCCAAAGGTTATTTCATCATTTGACAAGATATTAACCTTGTGAATCAATCTTAGGCAGAGGACCCTGGAAAATGTGTGCGACGACGACCTAGTTTCTTCAACCCTGGATGCCCAATCTCAACAAATTTAAGTATTTAAATGTGTGCTCTCTGGTTTGGATTTGCCTCCATCACCCACCCGCATAGTATTGGAATTAATCAATCTCTGTAACATCAAGGACGTCCCTGATGAAGTCGAGGAAATTGAATCGATGAATTTGTAGAAGAAACTCTTATCCTCTGCTAAATAAAAGTAAAGAATCAACTTGAACAAAAATATTGTATCCAATCTGTTATTTATCTCAATAGGGCATGAGAATGTTCAATTGCAATGTTTCTCTTTCCATGATGCTGGCTATATCAGTAAAACTGCACATGAAAACCTAATCAGACCAATCTAAATAGTTAGTGACTATAAATGCTCGCATAAAGAGATCAGATGAGAAACATAAATTCCTCTATAACCACAAATCACCTCTGGATTTTCTCTGTAAATCTGATTCCTCCAAAATTTTAAGATAGTTTTCAGTCTCCTAATCACTTGATACTGGAGGCCTAATTAATCCACCTTTCACCCTGTGTTGAGAGGACCAGTTCAATCCCATTTTTTCAGAATTCCTCATCAAACGTGAATTGGTTTCTCTTTGTTCTTAAGTTCCATGATAAATTTGGTTTGAAAAATGGCCCGGCTCCGACTATTCATGTCACGTCTCTCATCAGCCTAGTTAAGAGTTAAATTGAAAAAGAAGACGTAGAAGAATAAAACCAGACAATCTCGCATGCATTTAGCTCATTGAAAATTCGGACGCAAAGTATGAGTTGACAAAAGTTGGTTTTATTTTTTCTTATTCGTGTCCCTTGCTTCGTCTTTGTCGCACCCCACTAAGAAATATTAGAGCAGGGTTTTTTAACCATGATTGCATTTATTGCTAAAGCTCCTAGGCTTTCTTACCGTTGTGTTGGTTACATCTTTTAATGACATCCAATCCTTTCTCTTTGGTTGTCATTGTCAAAGTAATAGGAACTGGAGTGATCAATGATGCCTTAAGAAACAATTTTGTAAGTTTGTCTCTAATATGTTCCACAATAGATGGTTTCTTCTAACCCTCTAGTTCTTTCGGTTCTTAAATTTGATAATGTTTGTAAATGGTTTGAGTAGTTTATTTTTATTGGCTACTTTGTCAACCACATGTCATTTGAAGCCATGTTACATAGTTGGGTTAACATTACATGGGTTTCACATGAGATTAAGTTGGAGGCTATCCAAAACTTAACCAAAGGCTTTTTTCTTTTCCGCTTTGCTAACTATGTGAACATGGTACTCCACCATGGTCCCTATTATGTTTGTAGTCTTTAGTTTTTTCTTCTTAGATGCGATTTTGTTGTGTTTGACTAATGGGTTTTCAAAGTTCATGCATGGATTGAGTTTTGGGTTGCCTTTGCATTGTTGACCATTCCTCAACCATATTGTGTCTTCCCATGGGAGAGTGGTTTGAGTTGGGTTTGATTTTGTTTTTATCAACTCAACTACAACATTGACTCTACATGGAGATAAACCTCTCCCATGACTTAAAGGAAACTGTTGATTTATAGATTGGTGACCTGCTCAATGTACAATGTGTTCTATCTTTCAAATGTCTCCTATAAAAATATTGTCAAGGATTTAGCCATGCAAATTAGACATCTTCTCTTAGTTGTGGATTGACCTGAAGAAAGTGGGTGTATTCAACACAAATATATTCTTGACAATGGCATTGTAGTTTGGGAAGGTATGGAATGGACATGTAAATCAAATCAAAGTGCTCTCTTTATCAAAATTGACTTCAAAAAGGCTTGTGATAAAACTAAATGGAATTTCATATTAGCATGCTTAGAGCCCTTGGATTTGGTCTCACCTATTAGCTATCAAACGTCTCTCCACAAATCTTTAAGACTAGCAGCAAAACTCTCAAATTGTCCACAAAGGTAGTGGGTAGGGCTTATGCTTAGACACTCATATGCATGAGCCAATTCCTGTGAGTGGATATACTCATCTTCAACTTTGGGCTTAGTTGATGAGACCCACAATAGTTTTATTTTAATTTAAATAACAAAATTATTAATTATATGCCTTGTGTAAAGATTTAAGAGGATATATTAAAGGTCTATGAGTACAAATAGTTAAAGCTACTGGAAGATATATTTAACAATATGTAATGTGTAGAGGTAGTTGCTACAAGTATATCCAATGTGGGTTTCTCAGTTTATTAGTATTTTCTATAAGTATATGTGTTTAATTATATTATTGTTTTGATCATTTTTTATTGTTTTTTTGAGTGATGAATGTGGGTGGATAAGTTATAGTGTTTAAGCATTCATTTGCCATATAAATGTTACTATAACTCTAGCAGTAACATTTATATTGTGTAAAAAATATTTCCTCTAACTTGTATTAAATATAAGCTTCAAAAAATATCACAGGAATTTGTCATTTGCTAAAAAAAGGATCCTACCATAGCTAAAAATATTTTACATTGCACTATTTATAAAAAAATATCTTAGATAACTTTGTTGTCATTTGTATTTTAAGCTATACCTGTAGGAAAAAAATTTCTTGGTGGGCATCCTCAAATCAAAATCTATCTACAAAGAGTCAAAAATTGGTGGAAGGAGTGTAATTCATTCAAAATGATCCCACCTCCCTTAGTTGTAATTTTGAAATTTTTAGTTTCAAGGACTTGCTAGACTATGTGGAGATTATGGGAAAAGCTTACAATTCTTTGTTGCAACTTGCCTCTTTCTCGCACAAAAGGTACACCTTTGAATTCACCCCCAACAACTAGTAAATTATCTTGGAAGAATCACCAATTCATTATTACCAACAAATCCAACCCAAGTTTGAATTATGGTCACACAAACATTTCTACCAAAAGTACCCTTGTGAAAGTGGATTGAGATAGCCACATGAAATTAGATAGGAAATATGAAGCTACCTTGGAATTTACATGACTCATGATATCAAGTGCCTGGTAGTTGATGTCAATGACTTCCTTATGGACTTTGTTATCTTGTGTGGGGGAGAATTGAAGACAATATTCAATTGGTTACTTTCAAGAAGAGTGTCTCTGTGATCTTGAAGGCCAATATTTGTAGAGTACAAAGATACTAGATGTAGGGAGAGATTATCATGGTTGGCCAAACATGTGATGAGCTACCTCATCATAATGTCATTTGTAGTTGAATTAGATGAAAATGTTTTTATATTAAATAGAAGCTATTAAGAATATTATAATAAAATTATAAATGCATAAATAATTATTTTGCATAGGCCTCTTAAACGACATCCATATGATACTTTGAGTGAAAAAATGAACCTTATCATCATTACTATTTTTATTTACTTTAGCATACAATAATTAGATTACTAATTCACAAATAATAGTTGTGCGCATCTTAAATAACATATATGTGATACTTTGAGCATGTTGAATTGAATAAAAATGTTAATGATGACCAAGGGAACATTTTCACTCAAAGTATCACTAAATTAAATGAAAATGTTAATGATGACCTAGGCTATCTTGTCACTCAAAACACCGCATATATGTTATTGGTGACCAAGACTACATTTTCACTCAAAATTTCACATTGATGTTATTTAAGTTATGTACAAACAATTATTATTAATTCACCACTTACAAATATTTTTTCTTTTTAAATGAATCATCAACTGCATAAAAACCATAGTTATTATTGGCTCAATTATTTCTAAGGATTTCAATAGGATTAATACTAGGCTCAAATAGGATTTATTGTTCCTATTGTTGACAAATTTGAACATGGAGTGAATTTATCAACAAAGAGGATTTAGTATCCTCTAATTTGATAACTTCCCCCAAGTGTTTTGGATTTTGAGATAGAAGAAACCAAATACTTGGGGAAAAATTATATATTTTAGTCCATCTTGGTGAAGAATAGAAAGATTTATGTTGTAACATAGGGTCCCACAGAATGGATCTAAATATATGTCCTCCAACATTCCAAAATAAAATTATCATTAAACCTCTTATGCATACTATTACTCTTGAAACAAATGAAGAATAGCTCCATTTTGACCATTCTACACATACTTACATAAGTTTTTTCCCTAAACAAACATGACCTGATCATCAAAGGATTTATGAGATGACAAAAAATATTTACTAAGGTAGACAAAGAATTTATACCAAATTTTAGGAGCCTTTTCTTGTCATTACTAATGGATTTAAGCATAGTCTCATTTAACATCATTTTTAGGGTAGATGTAGTGATATTACCTTGTTTAGCATCTCCTTGCTAGTAACTTCCATATTCTACAAACATAACCCCTTTTAGGAGTCAAACATGAAAGCACCCTTTTAGGAGTCAAACATGAAAGCACTCTTGTAATATTTCTAACCCAAGCAAGTTTTACCATGAGCATATGCGCTGCCTTTCAAACCATCTCCATGAGGTGACATTGTCATAGACAAGTACCACTATCTTCCTACCTTGTCTCCCCTTATAGGGAAATGAAACTAAACATTAAAGAATGACTAAGCTAGGAAAAACCAATGAGATAAATACAAAAAGTTTAAATGATGAATCCAAAACCTTAAAAACTAACACAAAAGAGACATAAAATTAAATTAAACATTACAACACACTAGAATATATTGGAGAACACTAAGACCCAAGATCACCAAGGAAAACACCATGAGTAAGAAGAAAGAAAATGATGTGAAAGGTAAGTTTTGTCTTCCCTATCACTAATTTTATTCTTCCCTCTCATATAATAGAAATCTTCCTAGTAGTTCCCTTATTATAAGATGTGGCATGTTCATAGGACAAAGGGACCTATTTAGGACTTCACACCAATATTTAGAATTTCATTCAAAATTGTTACATCTTTGTCAAAGTTACCTCGTTTCACCAAAGATTCTCATATAAAGGGTAACTTATTCATTGAAGAAGGTAGATTGGAGAGGGGAAAATTGAATAGATAAGAATATTTGATTTTTAATATTATAATATTAACATACTTTTTGTGGGCATGTAGTATTGTTTTAGGCACTTGTATTCTTGGATTTTTGTAGAATTCTATCATATCAAAGCATCATTTCCATATTTTTCAAAAAATTGTCTTTTGTTGTGTACACTTGTATTAAGTTTCATATTTCTATGTTTGGGTTGCATAAATAGATTGTTTTTAACTAAATCCTCTTTTCATGATTGCATGATACTTATAATATATTTTTTCTTAATGCATGAGTGTGATGTCTAGCTTGGAATCATGTAATTAAAAAATAAACAAAAATTTAGAATTTATTAAACAACAAAATTTATATTATTTCAAGTTCATGAGACTTTGTGTTTGATAATTAAATAATTAAAGAATTGGTTTAAGGTTTGAAAAGTTACATGTTTTAAAAGTAGACATTCTCACCTATAATCCCTAATAATCTTCATCAAAAAAGGTAATGTAAAGTCATTAGCCATATTGCCAAAGTTGGGTTTGTTAATGGATGTCATCATAAAATTTTGGTTGTAGGTCCAAGCCTAAAACCATGGTCAATTTATAAGGATTTTTTTGAATTTGAACAAATTAGACATCTATTTGAAATTCAAACGTCCACTTAAAATTTATACATGCAATTTATCATTTGTAATAATCAAATGATTTGGAATGGTTGCCACTTGAGTTCAAAAGATCCACATGTCATGTATATTATAAAGTTCCCACACACTTTGCACTTTAATTAATGACATTGAGGTGATACTCACCTAAAAGAGATTAAATAATTAAAGAATAGAAGAATTCTCATTGCCATAGGTTTTATCTAGGGAGTATATATATATGCCACTGCATTTCCCATATTTTTTCTCTCATCCATGTGTCATGTATATTATAAAGTTCTCACACACTTTGCACTTTAATTAATGAGATTGAGGTGATACTCACCTAAAAGAGATTAAATAATTAAAGAATAGAAGAATTCTAGTTGCCATAGGTTTTATCTAGGCACTCCCATTTTTCATCAGTAGGAAAATTGGAATTAAGCATCTTTTAAACTTTAAGTAGTGACCCACTTGACATCTAATATTTTTTTTAGTTTCCTTGATGAATGTGCTAATACACATCTATAATGTTAATACTTTCTAAGAAGATATGTAAAATTGCTCAAACAAAAGTTATCATCTTGGAGGAGAGGACCAAAAATGCATAAACTAAGCTCAAAATTTATCTTTCCAATCATCCAACTTCTTGATCTTACCATTCTTATGCCTTGAGTAGTGCAATTTTGAGCCTAACAATCCATATAAATCCATGCCCCTTGCATTTAGAGCCTTTTCTATATGCTCAATATAAGACATTATTTATGTTAAAAAAGGCTACAAATATCATACATCATTTAAACTTCTGAAATTTTTAGTAATTGAACCCATCTAGTGTTGAGGCCACTTGTGTTCCCTTGGACATCCATCTATATCTTATCCTTAATAAAGTACCTTTTGTTTCCCTATAGTATTTTTAAAAAGAATTATATGTTTTCAAAGGATTTCCAATGAAGTTGCATGATTTAATAATAATGTGAATCCTATGATAAATATTCCTTTAGACCAATTCCCTTATTTGAACCCTAAATCATCTAGTGACTCATATTTATCTTTCTCAATCTAGGATTTTTTATTAGAGCCCTCAATTCCTTTGTATTTCTCTACATTTTTTCTTCCCCTCAATAAATACTAATATAATTTGAAACATAAGAGTGAAGGAGGAATTATCTAAAGAAGGGATTGTAATTATTCCTTTAGTATTTCATGTCCTACTCCTAGATTAAGTAGCTCATTCTTTAGTATTTCATGTTCTACTCTTATATTCTCTCATATTCTTCTTCAATATTTTAACGATCTTCAACCAATTGTGTTTATACCTAGCTAAATTGGGTAATATGTAATACCAGTTGATCTTCATTAACTATTGATACCTCCCCAACTCTCTTAACCATTACTTTCTTAGTGATTCCCTAGGGAATGCATTCTGCCAATAGTTATGAGAAATAACAACTTCCCACAAAACCAAAGTTTGCATATATGGTTCAAAGACAAACCCAAAAAGTAATGTGGCAACTTGTATTTAATATTTAAAATAATATTTTTTCCCTCCTTCCTCATTATGGTGTCCAATACAATGGCCTAGAGAGTAACCTTTCCAAGAAGCAATAAGCATCAATTGGATCTAATCGTAACCCTTCCCTCTTTTGATTCATTATCAATATTAATCCATAGTGAGAGGGGAGCCGAATTAGTTTTGGCAGTGTCTTATTCCTCATATGGTTTGATGGATTTTCCTATGCCTTTTAATTGGGCTCACTTTTCTTTGTACTTCTATTTGTAATTATAAATCCATGCAAAGTGATTGCTACACCCTTAATCCATTGATTGTATTTAGATATGTTAGGCCTACATGCGGCTAGAATAATCTTTTAATTAAATTATATGGTCTTATATAGGCAGTTATGTCATTGTAAGTGGCATCCATACATAAGTATGGTATGTATATGAGGTAGTGGTTAGTTTATTATCATCATATTGCAAATTGTGTTAGTTTTGGAGAATTTTGGAGGATTTTCCCCTTTAGTGGGGTATTATCATAAAGTATTATCAAGTATTGGTAGCTTATTCCTATTATATTATTCTCTTGTACAATTAATTTCATTAGAAGTGGTATTAGAGCATGATCTTGACATTCAAAAGATAAGAAACAAGACATTTTTTTAGATTATAAAGAAGATATCTCTCCCAATTTTATAATTTTTTAAAACATGAAGGGTTGACCAAGGACATATTCATTAGGACATAATGTTATTAGGGGTCATATGATATTTATATTTGTTCTAATAAGGTTACAACCCTTGTTCTTATTTTATTCTTTGTAAAGTAAATGTCATTTAAAAATTAATAATATAATAAAATGTTAGATTATTATTCTTTACAAATGGTAGTTTAGGAATAAGTGTGGAAAGTACCCTTTTAGGTATTTTCCCACCCCTCTTCCTATATTTAAGGATCTTCTCTCTCATTGAGAAGATATTCATTTTCTAGGAGATTTGGTAAGATTTCAAACTTTATAATTCTACATAGGATATTTATGATTGACCATCTAGAATTGAGGAGATATGACATCCCTAGGTCCTATCTATAGAATGAAGCTTCCTATTTTTTTACCTAGAAGGGTTTCCCCATATATATATATGGTGTAATGTGTTAAGTTTGTTCATATATTAATTCTTATCTTTTAATTTATTTTATATTTATTTATAATTATTAGTAACCTAAGATCTTAATTTTTGACATGGTATCAAATTCAAGTTAGGTTGAGCTAATCATTCCAATATGAGATATCATTCCTAAATACATTTATTGTGAACTATATGGTGTCATGGAACTACATCTAGTGTGCATTTTTTATTGTTTTAAAATCAATTCATTGTTTTGTTTTCTCCTTTTAAGTTGTTGATGGTGTACTTTGATTTTTAATTACACTAGGTAGGCCAATAATAGTTCACCAACATGTATTTCTTACAAGAATAGGCTTGTCAAAATTAGAGCTTTCTCCTCCTATTAGCTCCTTTCCAATCTCTTGTTCAAGGCATTACCCTATATGGCAATTATGTTATATAAATATATTTTGTGGAGACATCAAGTAAATAAGATAGTCTCATTGGACATTATTTACCTAAGAACATCACTCAAATGGTCAACATCATTATTAACAACTATTTGTTTGTATTTGTCAAAATCATGGAAGGACGTGCTTTCAACACTTCAAAAATCTTTTCTAAGACAAGAGCCTTAAAGCCATCAAATTTAGTTCATTTAGAATAAAATAAAATTCACTAACATCACCTAGAGTTTACTATAGTTTTCTAGATCAAAATGCTCATAATAGGTCTAATTGACCTCCCATATTAGGATGAGATCCTCCTAGTTCAGTAAAAATCATTCATATAAAGTGACTTCCATGATCCACACAAATAGATCTTTGTTAATAATGTTAATAGTCAAATAAAACTTAAAAAAATTAGCTATAAAGAAATTTATTCCCTTTGTGCATCAAACAAGAACCAATCATTTTCTCCTCGAACTTTTTATTTATTGATTTTATATAGTTTTTTAACAATGAAAAATGGAGTAAAATTGTATAGCAAAGAAAAGTTCATTAAACAACATTTTAGTTTTATCTATGTATTTTCAAAGCCTCCTTGTGATTTCCATTATCTATTTTAAAGCTTGCATTAACACATTAAAACTTAGATGCCCAATTTTTGTTGTGAATGCATGTGGAGTCTTGGTGATGGTTTTTGGATTGCAATTATGACATAAATCTCCATAGATGTTGAATTGGCTTCCTAATCAATCCACTTGTTTCCATTTGAATTTAAATTGCTACCTTACAAATTTGTAAATAAATGTAACAAGCCATTTATCATGGACCCTAATTAAAGGGAAAAATATTGAAGCGAGAGTAGATCCATGTATTCAATTATATAATTAAACAAATGGGCCTATCAATGTTAAAATATGTTTAAAACATGTGAAACAGATAAAAGCAATAAGAAATTTTATAACTTGAGAAGTCTTTGGTTGTCCTTCACCTAAGATAATTCACTTAAAATGTCAATTCAATTGCCACCAATTAGAATTGCTCATAAACTTAACAATGGAAGTTAGAAAGTGGAATCACACTTCCTTTGGTCATATCTTTATGGAAAAAGAGGGTTTGTCTAAGGAGTTTTAGGATGTGCAACATTCGATCCAATTGTCCGGTATGATCAGGCCTTGATGCAAAAGGAAAATATCTTGCTCTCTAGGTTGCACACCATTGTGGCGAAGGAGGATGAATTCTGGAAACAACATTCAAGGATTATGTGGCTTAAAAGTGGGGATAGGAATACCAAGTTTTTTCACCTCTCTACTCTTAAACATAGGGCTAATAATCATATTAATCAAATCAATTTCAATGATCAAGTGTTGGAAAAGGATGTTGATTTGCTGCTTGTTGCTTCCTCTTACTTCTCCCAGCTGCTTTCAGTGGAGGGGGAGCTTGATTTGGCTTGTCAAGAGGATCTTTTAAGGGATATTCCTTAGATCTTGGATGAAGATATGAATAGGAAGTTGGTTTGCATTCCCTCGGCAGAAGAAATTTGAAGTGTTGTTTTTTCTTTTGAAAGTAATAAGGCTCTGGGCCCAGATGGTTTCCCGATGTTCTTCTTTCAATCCTTTTGAGAAATTATTGCTAAGGATGTTGTTGTAGCTACTAAGGAGTTTTCTAGATCTGGCTCTCTTCTGAAGGAATTAAACTCCTCTTTTATTGTTTTGGTCCCTAAGAAGCCTAGTGCTTCCTCTTTTGATGAATTATGTCCTATCAGCTTATGCAATTCGGTTTTTAATATTTTCTCTAAGGTTCTGGCGATTAGATTAAAAAGAATTCTGCCTCTTATCATGTCACCTCAGCAAAATGGGTTTGTGGCTGGTAGGAAAATTCTGGATTATATTCTCCATGTTCATGAGAATATTCACTCTCTTTCTGTTAATAAGAAATTAATATTGGATTTATTCTAAAAATTGACTTACTTAAAGCTTATGATAGAGTTGACTGGGGGTTTCTTTCAAAGATTTAAACTACTTTTGGCTTTGGGGAGAAAGGGGTGGCCCTTATGCTTCAACTTATCTCTACTATGAGATTCTCTGTCCTCATCAATGGGTCCCCATCTCCTCTCTTTGAATGCTCGAGGGGTTTGCGACAAGGGGATCCTATTTCTTCATTTTTGTTCATTATAATGGTGGAATCCCTGGGTCGTCTCATTCAAAGATCTATTAATTATGGGGTGATGTTTGGACTTGCCCCTTCATCTAGTAATCTTATTTGCTCTCATCAACAGTTTTTGGATGACTCTCTCATGCTTGGGTAGTCGTCCATAAAGGAGGCTAAGGTTGTCAAGTCGATCTTATAGAGGTATGAAGCCGCTTTGGGGTAGAAGGTTAGCTTGCCTAAGAGTGTTCTTTTCTTTTTTAACACTCTAATACATAGACAAGAGAAAATTACCAGAATCTTGCAGTGCCAGATTGGGGAACTTTCTGCTTCTTATTTAGGTCTTCCCCTATGCTCTAAAGTTCTTGATTCTTTTTGGAGGGGTATGATTGATAAATTCAACTCTAAATTGGTTGGATGGAAGGGTGCTTTGTTGAGCTAGGTAGGGAAAGTTCAACTTATTAAATCTACTTTTCAGAATCTTTCTGTTTATGCTCTTAGTCTTATTCATATGCCTAGGAATTTTGTGGATACTTTAGAAAATATTCAAAAAAAAATTCCTTTGGTCTAGAGTGGAGGACAAGAGAAGGATTCACTTGGTTGCTTAGGATGATGTTTGCAAACCTAAGAAGGCTAGTGGGCTGGGATCTGTAAAATTAGAGCTTTTAATAATGCCCTCCTTGGTAAGCAGTTATGGAACCTTTTGTAGGCCAAGAGTGAATGGGCGAAAAATTGTTTGGAGCAAATACTTACATGGTGTTGATGGGATAAGGAGGTTCTTTTCTCAAGAGTTTAATCCTCCATTTGGTTATGCTCTTTGGAATTGTATTGTTAAGGCTCGAAAGCTTGTGGCCAAGGGTCTCTTTTGGAAATTGGGGAATGGTAGAAATATCTTGTTTTGGGATGATAATTGGTTTGGCAACAAGCCCCTCAAAGATGAGCCTTGAGCCCAACCTTTCATGGATCTTTGTGTGTGACAATTTGGCAGACAGGGTGCTGACTATATTGAGGGAGGTTGTTGGAAGAAGCTGCATGAAGTTGAACCTGGTTTGGAGATTTTGTTTAAGGCTATATCTCTAGTACACATTCCCTCTTCCCCTTCTCTAGATAAATTTGTTTGGAAGCCTTCCTCTAATGGAAACTACTTTGTTGCTTCAGATTTTCATTCTAATGATTCCTTTGTTGGCCCAGCTCCTTTTTGGGCTTCTGTGTGGTCCTCTAGATTGATTCCTAAGGTTAATATTTTCTTCTAGCTTTTCTTCCAGAACAAAATCTTAACTATTGACAATTTGGTCAAAAGAGGTTTTGTGATGCCTAACAAGTGTTTTCTATGTGAAGAAGAAGCCGAAAATGCTTGTCATTTGTTGATTGGCTGCAATTATGTTAGAATGGTTTGGGCCCATGTGTTATCTCTTTGGAACTTAAGTTGGGTGTTTCCTAGATCTATAAATGAGTTGTGGTCTCAATGGATTGGCCCTTCGCTCAATCTTGCTCTTCAAATTTTTTGGTCTCTTTCTCTTCCTCACATTGCTTGGGGTGTTTGGCTTGAGCGAAATAATAGAATTTTCAGAAATTCTACCCTCCATGCTATCTTTGTGGCTTACAAAATATGCGCTACTATTAAAGAAAACTTTTTGGCTGGGATCACTTTTCACAATGGTTCGAAGATAAATCTTAGCCCCTATGATATCTCTATTTCTCAAAAGTGGAAGTTGTCTTGTGATATTTCCCTCCTAGTTACAAAAGGAAAAACTTCTAGAGAAGATGTTGTATGGAAAGCTCCTCTGAAAGGTTGGGTAAAGGTTAAATTTGATGGGGCTGCTAAAGGGAATCTGAGACCTATAGGTTGTGGGGGAGTGATCAAAAAATATAATGGTAGGCTCGTTTTTGTTGTGGCACTCCCTTTGGGAACCCAGACAAACCACTATGCGGAAGCATTTGCAGCCTATCATGGTCTCAAATTGGCTCAAACTAAAGGCTATAGGAAAGTGTGGTTGGAGGGGGATTCTTTGAATATCATAAATAATTTAAAAAATTGCATGCCCCCCTCTTAGCCTATTGAGTCTTTGATAAGGAATTCGATAGATATTTTGAAATCCTTTGATGAGTATTATATATCACACATCTTAAGAGAAGGTAATGGGTTAGCAGACATTTTCGCTAACATTGGTGTTAAAGAATTTAGGGAGTGGGGTCTAAATGACCCTCTTCCTATCGAGGTTATTGCTACTATGAACCATGATTGTTGATTTTAATTTGATCAACTTCTCATTATGGTTGGTGGCATGCATGCCTTTCTTCACGTGGCTGATTGTGATGAGAAAGGATGGTGTGCAAGATTTGAATCAAGAGATTAGTACAGGAGCTGGGTGTCGTAGGAAATAAAACTCTATGGTCATTATTATCCCCTGCTCCAACTTTGGCCTCACACAAATTCTGGGTGGTCATTGTATTGTTTTCCAAAGTCTTCTTTGTTTTGTGCTTGGAGCCCTCAAGCTGGTTACTGCTAATTGTGGCGAGATGGGTGGAGACAGAAATTGTGCCGAACCCTCCTCATGTGAAGCTGCTAGGAAGAGGAAGGAGGTCTAGCAAGTGCTGGAGAAGGGAGGGTTAACCCCTACTTGGAGAAACTTCATGGTAATAGTCCTTAGGTAACAGATCTTTTTGTTAAAGGATGGAATGACAGAGTGCTTAAGCTTTATGGGACTAAATTTGAGGTTAATGAAGAATTTATTGCTGGTATAATTGGTCTAGCTATGGACGACATGAAAGTATTTCGGCATAAAAAGGAGGCACATACCGATATGAAAATCTTTTTCAAAGATGATGAAGAGAAGGATTTGAGGACTGTAAGGAGTGGAGGATATCAGAGAAGTTTTCTGAAGGCATTATGGGGGGACGTTGTGGAGGAGATAATGCGCTACTTTACGTTGGAAGGTCGTTATTCAGCAATTAATGCATACCACTTCATCCTGCTTAATCACTTCTGACACAAGAAGAGGGTTTTGTTCTCATTCATCTTTTGATGTCTCTTAATTCGAGTCTTAAGGACCATAAGAAAAATCCAAAAAATCTCGTCTTGCATGTTGGGTTAATTCTTCTCATCTCTGATTATGTGAAGAATTTTGAGGTTGCTAAACCTATGGTCACCTCGAAGGGTAAACAGTCCAAACTTGATGAGGAGTATGAGACTGCTTTTGAAGAGGAGCCAGCCAACAAAAAAGTCAAGAGAAGGAAATTGATTTTGGAAAAAGAGTCTAAGTTGGAGGAGGATGTGGTCTACGTTCCTGATTCCCTAGCATCCCTGGAGGGGGGTCCACATTCCCTTGCTACGGGAAAGAAGAAAAAAGGGGTACCTTGTGCTAGTGAGGGTTATTTAACTTGTAGTGAAGAAGTTGTTGTTGATGTGTTTAGTAGGGGTCTGAAGGTGAAGAATGACTTGTATGGGGAGGCCTCCTTGTCGCCCTCGGTTGCTAAGTAGAAGAAGGTTTTGGGGGAAGGAAGCAGGAAGAAAAGGGTTTTGAGGACCGCGAGCCAAATTCTGGAAAAGGACCTTCCTCTCACTAGTGCGAGTGGCCTCTTTGCTGATGATTCCTCGAGTGTCAAGTTGATTATGCAACTGAAAGATAAGTTTGGGGAAGCTGTTGTTGCTGTGGATTTGGAGAGGATCAAGAAGAGAAAGGTGGTGGTAGAGGAAATTGTGTGCTTCATCCGTAAACTCAAGTCTCTGATTGTTGTTGAAAAAGGTAAGGACACCCCTATTGGTCAGGATAGGGTTAGTTCCTCTAAGGAGGAAGATGCTTTGGGAAAAGGGGTTTTCAATATTGATAGAGAAGATTTGTTTGATGTTCTTGGATCTGCTCGTGAGGGGTCCATTGTCTTGTTTAAGCTTTTTAAATGGTTTTTTCATGAACTCAATAAAACTAATGTCAAAGTCAGGGGTGTGGTTAGTAAGGCTGAGGGGTCTTCTATCTAGAATCAGATAGATGAGTTGTTTGACTCCTTAAATACTATGGTGGACATTGTTGCAGAGGAAACTCTCAAAATGAAACAAAATCTTGAAGGAAGAATCATCATCCTTGAGGATCAAATGGTGAAAATCTGGGATACTATTATGAGATGAGGGGAGGTGCATAAATTTGCTGGTAAAATTGAGTCTACTGTTGTTACTTCCCCTGTGGTTAGTGCTAAGAAGTGTAATGATAGTGCCCATGCTGAAGAGGTTGTTGCTGTCGGTAAGCTGATGGAGGAAGGTGTTGTTGGGAAGGGTGGTGAGAAAGGTATTGTTTTGATTTCAGAGGTAAATATGGATGGACCTGGAGCTAGGACTAAGAACAAAACTAAAGCTCAGGTTGGGGCTTCTGGGAAGGATATTTCTGATGTTTGTGATGATGCTCAGAAGGTTATGGCTAGCAATTTGGAGGCAACATATATTTTGAAAAGCATGTAGTGTTGTTGTTGGGTTCCTCCTTTTTGGCCGACTTTTTGCTGATGGGTCGCTACTCTATTTTTTGGCTTAATGTTGTTATCTTTTTTTTCAACTGCTTTATGATGTAAAGGGTTTTGGGGCCCCTTCAAAACCTGTTTTTTACCTCTAATAAAAAACAATGGAAGTTTAAAATAACTCCAAAGGACACATGATTTTTTTTGTATTTGAGTCAATACATAATGACTAATTGTAAGGGTTTGGTCAAATTTAAATTTGAAGTTGAAAACTATAAGCTTAAAAGTTATTTTAGCAAATCCATCAACTCACCTAGATCACTTAGCAAATTATAAATTTCACCTTGGATGAGAAGTGGATGAATTGTAGATCAAAATTGGTCGTTAAGAAGGAATTTAAATGAAATTAAGTTTGTTCAAATTATGTTTAAAATTTTAATAAAAAATACACACCTTATATATTAATCATTTCATTAGGAATAACCAAACAAAAAGAAACCTAAATGAAAAAAAAAGCAAGTTTCACAATTACAACAATAAATTAATTTAAAATATAGTTTTCTCCCCACTTGAATATCCCAAACAAAAATAATAGTTCAAATATAAATAAATGTTATTAATTATCTACATAATATTAAAAGTTGTTCAAATGATCCTTTCTCATGACACACCTCTTTTTTAAATCCACTCAAAGCCCTAGTTGGATTACGTAAATTGAGTTATGATAGATAACGAAAAATGATGGCGATTGTACCTACTACTCTAATCAATGTTGTGAAAACGAAATATTATTCTTATGACAAGTAGGATATATTTTTATAATGTAACAAATTATAAATTTTTATTAGGATTCAATTACATAGTTTTTAAATCAAACTTATTAACCCATATTTCATAAATAATAATTCACACAAACTCATCTCTCGTGAACATTAAAAAAGTACACACACCAAGATATTAAAAAATAACATGTCATGATCTTATACATAAAAACTAAAACATAACAAATATATATTTTTTTAAAAAAACTATAACTATAAAATATCTCTAATATTGATATCTCTATTTAACATATATTATATTGGATTAATCCTCGTGAATCCACTTTTCTCTGACGTTTGTATGGAAGTTAACAAATCGATCTTAATCTTAAATACTATTTTGACTTCCAAACCCAAATGAAAGCTGAAGATTAAGATCCCTAAAGCAAATGAAAATTTATGGAACTTGTTTTTAGTTTTTTATCTATAATTAAAAATTTGTGGGCCAAAAAGGTTCCATCCTTGTCACAGAGGTGAAAGGTGTCTGTATACTCGTTCAATCGCCCTCAGTCCCACCAGGGAGGTACAAATGAAAAGGAAACGCCATCACAGGAAATTCTGGAGGACTCACAAATTTTTAGGAGTACCCTACCCAGGCGGCTACAGTCAAGCTACCATCCCTTTATCCCTGGTGTACAGGAAAAGAAATGATCGATCCCGGATTTGGAATGTATACCGCCAAGGAAGAGGGTCCAAATTCCAATCAATTCCCAGGACATGTGTCCAGATAAAATTCTAGATCTATAACGTAACACAAGAGCTTTGTCAGGGCATCTCCCTGACGAAAGAAATTATAAGGGTTTCCTGTGTCCACACATGGTGGTCCCCCTCCTAAAAGAGGCACCCGCCCTCCCTCCGGAGCTCTGTACAAGTAGGGGAAAGGACCTAATAGTAGAGATTCGACAGCTAATCGCGTAGATCAATGGAACTTGTGAATCAATAAAAATGAAATTCTTACAGTGAAGAATAAGTATAATTTGGCATAAATTGATTTCGGTACAGTAAATCTCCAGTCCCATGTGCAGCACGAACATAAACAAACTTCAAAAAAGATGCCCCATCCGTTTTCTTTTTTAAATTCTACTGTTGTTTGTATGGATTTAGGGTTTTAATGAACCACCCAGGCATTAGAGTAGTGAACCACCTGTGCTTTAGAAATAGAGGCCTGCATCCCCTCCTCCAGATAAGCTTCTTTACTAGGAGTTTCAATTTTCTGTCAGCCGAAAAATGCCTCTCAACTGTATTCTATTTGTAGGCTCTTGCATTGGGAAACTCTTACATTCATAACATGAATGATCGGAAATCACTTGTTTCTGACTCTACCAAAGAGTAAGGCAAAATTTCACAGTTTTCTCATGAGAAAAGTATTGTGCAAATTACATCATAATCTTCAAAAGAAGTCACAAAAGCATTTGTCACAGGAACATTTTGAAGAATTGAAATGCAGTATATGCAATAGTTTGAAGATTGAAATGCATGTAGATATATATTAAATAGCATTCTGAAATGTTGTGAAGAACTGGGGGAATATTTGACTAAGAGCCTTGAGGACTCCATAAATCTAACATTTGGTAAATCGTTTCGAGGATTTCATAAATCATTTTTTGAGGATTTGATTGTATGTCTATAACATATAACAATTTTATGTCATCAAAGAATTGGTGGAACATTCAACAAACAGCCTTGAAGACCCCATAAATCTGACATTTGACAAACAAATTTGAGGACTATAAATCTTGTTGAAATTAGAGATCTTGAATAGATTTGCTATGTTTCTAAACTCTTAAATCCAATGATCTTTAAATAGATACATATGTGAATAGATGTTTCTCTTTTATTCTTTCATGAGACATAACTCTCCATGACAAATCTTTTGGAGTGTGATTAAATATAATTTATATTCTTAAAAAATCTAACATTTTAAAGATTGATGTATGTATGTCTACAAACATTTAACATTTTGATATGGCATCGAAGAATTGGTGGAACATTTGAAAGCTTGAGAATTTCATAAATCTTAAACATTTTAAGATTTGAATGACAAATCTTTTCGAGTGTGATAAAATTTAATTTATATTTTTAACAAATCCATCATTTTAAAGATTAATGTATGTATACAACATTTAACATTTTGATATGCCATCGAAGAATTGGTGGAACATTTGACGAAGAGGCTTGAGGATTCCATAAGTCTTAAACATTTGAAGATTTGCATGACAAATCTTTTGAAACGAGATTAAATATAATTTATATTTTAAACAAATCTGACATTTTAAAGATTGATGTATGTAATGTCTACAACATTTAACATTTTGATATGCCATCGAAGAATTGATAGAACATTTGACAAAGAGTCTTGAGGATTCCATAAATCTTAAACATTTGAAGATTTGAATGCACATAGTATGTATCAAAATGTCTGCAAAAAGTGATTGGCGGTACTTAACAAACAGCCATTCAATTTTCTGTAACAGCCGAAAAATGCCTCAGCGGTATTCCATTTGTAGGCTCTTGCATTAGAAAACTCTTATTCATAACATCAATGATCGGAAATCACTTGTTTCTGACTCTACCAAAGAATAAGGCAAGAACCTTAGCCATAAAATTTAGTTCATTTAGAAGAAAAAAAATCCACTAACATCACTTAGAATTTACTATAATTTCTTAGATCAAAATGCACATATGTATGTCTACAACATTTGATATGCCATCGAAAAATTGGTGGAACATTTGACAAAGAGGCTTGAAGATTCCATAAATCTTTAAAATTTGAATGCACAGTCTGTATCAAAATGTCTGCAAAAAGTGATGAGATTAATGGATAACCAATTCTCTCAATAAAACCAGGTAATTACAGTTCCTCGACAAGTTTCTTAATTCAAGATTAAAGGAAAACAAGCTCTCTAAATAAAAATCAGCTAAATAGAGTTCCTCTATCAAGTTTCTTAGTTCTCTAAAGGTGTCGATAATCTGTCTCAATTTTATTCCATACGTTGCTTCAATCACTTTGTTAAATATTACGCTTCTTAGAATGCATAAGTAACTCATTTTATGGATAAAGTGATCCTAGTTTCTAGTATGACGATAAGCTCATTTTCTCGAACTGAGTGCTCTGCTTTGTCTGTAACCTATGAAAAAAGACCAACCAATATTTTGCTTATGAGTTCTGATTCAATCCCCAAACCTAACAAATAGGTTTATGCATAACTTCATATAAAATAAAGTAAACAAATCTAATTGCTTGTTTATGGATGCTTTGAGACAATGGAATTTCTTGGAAATCAAGACCCATTTGCTTTACAAAATAAATGTAGAAGACATTTAGAATTCAATCTTTTATATCTTTTACTTAAAAATATTAATTTCAAAAATTAAATATTATATGACTTGTGAATTGATGAATTGATAAAAAGGAAAATTAAATAAACAAACTAGAATCAATTATCAAAACACACCAACATATAAAACTCTTTAAAACATCATTTACGATTTTACTTCACAAAACTGACCTGTGTTGAAGTTTATAACACATGTTCAAAGATTATTGAGAATCAATTTCTATTGCTCGATGACAATTTAAATAAAATGCACAGTTAATACAGGGGGATTGTTAGCAATGACTACTGCTAACATTACTCAGATGAGAATAATAATATATCAGAAAGCTTCCTTTGTAAATCAGCACGGACAATGATGGAGGTGACAATGAGCTATGTACACAGGATTCCTCCTCAAAGACAAAAGCTCACTTGACAACTTAAAATCTCTCTTCCAGAATGATTGAAAAAGAATGATAGAATACTGACTTTCAATTACACTCTCAAAGCCATTTGATCCTGCCAGGAAAGTTTTGGTTTTCCCACTCTGTTAGGTAGAACAAATCCATTTGGGATGTCTTTGAAAATTGATAAGTTCAGATCAGCAACCAATCCACCATTTTCAAGAACAGATTTCCTTTTAGGAGTTTCATGATGTAATGGAGCTTGATTTTCATGATGTGACGGAGCTTCTTCTCGTTCTGACATCCTCAGTGGCTCCCAGAATACCTGAAACTCTCTTGCAACCAAGGGTTTCTGCGCCAAATCCCAGACTAAATCAAAATAAACTCCAATGTATTGATATATACTTATTAGTTATGTTCAGAAATGGAAATATAACAGGCTATTGCTCAATATAGCATTCCTGGATAGAGGTCTTACATTCTCATAAGAATGAGGAGAATTGGCTGATGTGAAAGGTCGGTTCCTTAAAGCCTGACGTGCAGCCTCTTCTTCGAAGGATGTATCCATAGTTGCATTTTTGTATTTTGCAGCCAGAGGCTGTGGAAGTAATGATTGTTTTGGATGTACTAAATCATTGTGTTCAGCTCCTCTAACCGACAAGACAGCTGCAGATGGGTTACGAGCCGGTGCCACATTAACTTGGACCTCTGATGGTTGTCTGGTTAAATGCCTATACCTGCGCCTCAAGAATCTGCAGGTCACCACAATATAAAAAATCTCAACTCTTGCTTGCAAAAAATCGTAAATTCCTTTAGTTTCAGACAAGGTAACAGCCAGCAAAACTAAGCACATTGTGGAACAAATTTGAGTGAAAGGCCAAAGCCCCTAGCCTCAAATTGGGACACGGTTAGAAATGATACAACTATATGCAATAGATAAATTGATAGATAGCAGAGAGAAAAAAACTCAAACCTGACTTCTGCCGTAAGATTATCCTTCTTCAGCTTTGCTCTTTGCACTCTTTTCTTCAAGGCCCTAGTTTCCTGATGGAGAAAAACCCCAAAATAATTTCAGAACATCAATATCCGTGTTCTGTTATGAACCGCAAAAATCATGTTCATATCCAAATTTCACAGACGAATACCCATTATTGAAAAAAGATTGTTAACAGATTAGATATAAAAAAAAACTTATAATGATTTCCGAATCACGCCCTGATTAGGAAAAAAGAAAACTCCAACGCAAATTTCAGAAGATCCGACATTTTGATTTCCTTATGCAAAGAATAATTTAAAGTTGCTTCTTAATCCGCATAAGGAAGAAATGAAACCAAACCATATGAAATTGGAAGAGCATTCGACCCACTTGAAACATCAGACAAATAAAACGCAATAGTATCAAATCCCACAAACATAAAAATAAAATATAATATATAACCTGAAAGGGGCTTTTTAGAAAACAACAAAAAATCATAGTTTTAGAAGGTAGATCAGAGGCTAAAACCGAATAGTTTAAAGATTAAAAAAGAAAAATCATAACCCAACCGAGATTCATATTCTCTAAACATAAGGTCGGCCAAAAATTTCAACTTCTGAACGTGCAAACAGGAACTATAACAAAAATAAAGTTTCTCAAATTCTAAGCTTAGACTCTCAAATCCCACTTGAAATAGGACCTCCAACACCAAGACAAGATAGCGGGGTTCTATAACCCTAGACTTGCAAATAAGAAAGGGTGTTTCACGAAACTTAAGCCTGACCCAGACCATGATTCTCAAAACAGAGGCTACATACATAGTAAAACCTGGAGCATCTAAATCCAACGATTTGAAACACTCACCCTCTGTAATTCATTGTAGTCTTGCTTAAGGTTCGCGTGCTTCACCGCCAGTTTTCTCATATCCTCGTCTGCAGAGGCTTCACCTTCAGATCCTCGCTTCTTAGACATGCTTGACTGATAAGAGAGACGTAGATCAATGGCACACAGACGACAGGAGGGGGAGAATAGTAGCAAAGTGTATGCTTACAGGAGAGAATGAAATGCGTAGTTGTATTAAGGGCGGCAAGGTGTTTAAGGTCATGGGTAGGCGGAGGTCGGCGAAGATTGCGATCTGGGGAAGGCGCGTGTAAGGTAACCCAGGGTGTAGGAGAGTAGAGTAGACTAGGGGAGAGAAGCACGAGGAAATAAAGGGGCATTGTGTTATCCATTATTTGCGTTGCAGCAACATGGCCACGACTCTGACCGCACGGTGATGCGATAAACCAGAACACCCAACGGAAATGGTGTGCCGGCGTGGAGCCCATTTTTAAAGACTGTTTGGTTATGTATGGGCAGGCGGGGCAGAGAATGCCCAATGCCCATTTCTCTGCTCTGACCAAGACAAACGCGCACATTCCCTCCCCGCACAATTATATCTTGTGGCGCGTGTCTGCGTCTGCGCCTGTCTTTCCCTCTGCTTATTCACCCGACTTATCTAACGTAGAGCCAAAACGTAGACCGTCAACACCGCCGGCATTTAAATATTATACGTCTACCCAACTACAAAGGGAGCAGTGAATGGCAGCGCCTGTGGCGTCCCGCTGATTCCATTTTCGCTGTCCAATGAGCAGGGCCAGCTGGGCCACTTATCATTTTTATCCCTTTTCCCATCTTCCTTTTCCATACAAAAATACGTAAAAATCTACGGAGCGGGCAGCGGGAAAGAAAGAAATCGTCAACATAACAGGCGCATCAGAAGAAAGGACAGCGCAAGGCCAAATTTAACTGCAAGAAAGAATATCACCGTGCGTTCCAACTCCCAACTATTAATAGCTTGGACTTTACTAAGCTACTGCGCACCCACCCTCACAAATCATCTCAATTCCAAAAATGCCCACCAAAATCTCGTTTAGATTATAATTCCCATTTCCCTCCCCAATTGAAAAAGCGGAAAATTCCTGTACAAGACCATGGGAAGCTGTGTCCATCGCCGATGTGGACGTGGCAAATGGATTAAAGAAAATGAGCCCCAAGTAAGATTTTTGATCAAATCCATGGTTTTTGTGGAGATCGCTGGCAATGACATTTGTCCTATGAAAAGGACTCTCTGGTGGGGAAAGGTGGTTTTCGTGAGTTGTGGGGTGCATCATGAATTCAATGCTGTCATCGAAACGACTAAATATTGGTGTTGACTGTGCAGAAGAAGAACCTCGTGACCAAACAGGGAAGAAGAAGAAAGAAAATCCCCAATTAACTGCTAAAACGTGACAGCGTACGTGCACTCCAAGCTCTCCGAATGAATCTACACCTTATATTGTCTGGATATGTGAGCCGCTTTAGCGAAGGCCCCGAAGAAAATAAAAGTTTGTCTACTGTAAAAAATTTCGATCCAATGTAAATGGCGAAAATTTTATATTATGAAAGTGCAAGGTAATAAAGTTATATTTGAGGTGGTGCATTTATTAGATCACTAGAGTAATGTTTCTTGTATTGTGGTCAAGATATCCCAACTCTCTCCTCTTTTCAAGGTTAGTCTCCTCCTCATGGGCACTATTGTGGTCATATCTAACTTGTCCATGACCATCAAGAGACTCATTCTCTTTTTTCTATGAGAAGGGATTGTGTTTAACATGGCTAGTCATAGTTTAGAAATAGGCACTCTGTCTCTTCATCGTCTACCAGTGGAGGATCTTCAAGTTGGTCAAACTCAAACAAGTTTCTTTCACAACCCTTCCATTTCCCTTACTCAAGTGGTCACAAAAGAAAATCAAGAAGAAATGTTTATAAATGTGATGGATGGGACCCTCATGTGGTCACCTCATGACGTGTTTTTTGTTTTGTATCATCTTGCTCTTCGCTGATGCACCATATGGATTTTAGATGTGTGACTTTTTCCACCCACCTTTTTTGTAAATATGTGTATCTATGTATTTTTTCTTTATGTTTTGAGTTTGGGGTGATTAGATTGTTTCTAATGTATTGATTAAGGTTATCTTTATTTTTAGATTTTATTTCTTTTTAAAAAATTATCTTTTGTTTTGGATGAGATATGTCAGTGTGAGGCTAACCTAGATTAGTGTTACACTTGTGGATTTGACCTCCAAAATTTTAATTTCAAATAAAATAAAAATATTTTGTTTACCTCTTTATTTGTTTGTTATGAACTAACAAAAATGCACATTTATCAAATTACATGCTAGGGCAATGTATTTAAAAATTTATTAAAGTGAATCATTAAGATTTAAGATAGACAAAAGAATCTTTTGAGAATATTTATGAATTATAGGACAAGAGAAAATTACATAAACACTATATTGTCATTTTAGAAGTTTATTGCACATGTGTTTATTGTTCTTGACCTTGGTTCACTATCGTTGAATTAGTCCATTCAAGGGTCCAACTGAAGAGAACTTGACCCTCACAATCTAACAAATTCCCAAAGGCATTTGTAAACACCACATGTCCTTACATAAATCCAAATGCTAGAAGTCAAGGTGAATATGTTCCAATCTATATAAAACAATGAGATTATGTTTGCAAGTTATAGGTCCACTTTTTTGCATCTAGATTAGTTTCACATGAGTGCCCTCAAACAATGAACAATTAGACTTAGAGGTTAAAGATAGAGTGCAAAAGTCTAAAATCTTGGAAAATGATTTTTTACATGTGAACAAAGGCATCTACCTCGAAATCAAAGCTAAGCACCTATGCATTGTAATGCATTAATTGTTCATATTTATGTGAATATTTATTATAACATTTATTATGATTATCAATCCCAACTACGAAATCCTAAGCTTTTATTATCATTTAATTATTATTTTTAGATAAATTGTAGTGAAAATACTTGACACTTTAATTTTCATTACAACCATAAACAAGTAGCACATGGTGGCACCCACCTTTAATTTATTAGTGTAGCTTGAAATTTGAAATTAAAATCTTAAACTATCCACGAAGTAACCAAATCAAGTTAATTGGAGAACAAGAAAAATAAACCATAATTCACAATGAGCTCATTTGTACCTCTAAAAAAGTTGAAGAAAGTAATCTAAAGGTGAACATTAAGGAAAAGAGTTGTGTTGATGACACTCAAGAATGTATCTAATCTATGTCGAATCATCACTTTGATTAATAAAGTTACACATCAAAGTCCTCATAATGAATAAGATTTCATAAAAAACCATGATTTTCTTCAAATAGGTCCTAAAACCGAGGAACAGACTTCTCATAAATGAAAGCACATCTGTTCAACACGATCCAGAGAGAATTTAGCATTCCACTCTTCCTAGATTAATGATCATTTAGATTTCTTCCCAACAACCCGGCCAAAGAGTCTTCGCAGGAACAACTTCCTTGACACCGTGCTGGAAATGGACTTTACTGCAAGGCCAAAATCTGTTGCGCTTGACTCATTCATGCTTGCTTCAACAACCTGTGATGCACACGACAACAAAAGTGAAAGAAAGCATGCGTCACAGAAAATAACACGATACACATTCATTAATCACATATTAAATCTATTTCATTATTCAAAAACCACATGCATTATATCAGTCATTTGGGAGGTCAAACAGGGTAATTAATATAGACATATAGAGACGTTAAGCTGCAGGAATATAGGAATGTATTGCTACAGGGTACTACCCATTTTTAGGTAAAAAGTCTTTAATCAAAGAGTTAAAACATCCATTAGCAATAAGAGTAACGATATTAAAAATACATCATAATACTCAAATTATGAGCATATTTTGAGCTCATCACCTGGGGTGTTAGATCACACTATAGTTTTTTGTGGAACGTTTGCAATAGAGCTATTATCATGCAAGTGAAAGAAAATTTTAAAATCTAGAGACCAGGTTCAAGTGGAATTTCAAAGTAATGATGTAATTTAACTCAAGGTTACACAATGAATCTCAAAATTTTGCAACATGAAATGTTTAAGCATGCAAACAAGATTTTAAAAAGGGTAAAAGCACAATGTTGTTTCACACTTTATAAAGGAAACGACCAACACTGATCCAACTTTTAAACTTGAATCGCTAAAAAGTGGCATATATGTTTTGAATTTTGAAATGATGTAAACTAGTAAAATATGTATTTTTTAGTATATTTTATGTTTGTATTTGAAAAAAAAAAATTAAAAAAATATTTTAAACTAGTTTTTAATAAATTAACACTATAATTTAGTTCCTGATAAAATATTGGAAATGAAGTTGCATGAGATGTCAAACTTTTTATACTAAATTTTATTTTATTTTTTCTTTCAATTTTTTTGTGTGTATTTATAACTTGAAACTTTAGTGCATGGATATATTTTTTTCCAATTTTGATAAATATATATTTTTTAAATAAATATTAAAATGTGTGTGAATCAAAAAATAGTTGTTTCCATTGGACGTCAACTTTCATATTAAATATTTATCTAAAATAGAAAAAAAATATACCATCTTGAAATAGATTCTTTTATCTAGTGCATCATATTTTTTTAATAAGTTTTAGTATTTTCCCTTGGCATGGTAATCAACCTAATATTTTGTGTTGATAATCTACTTTTAGTAAAAATAAAAAAATTAAATATAAATAATAATTAAACTATTAAAATAAATATATTTTTGAAAACTACACTTATGGATCTACAAAAGGGAATTTTCATTTTTTTTTTTAAATGTTATTTACATTAGTAGGAGTTATTGAAACTTCAAGTTTTTCAAATAATTTTATTTTTTTGGTAAATTGGACTCAAAGTGGTGCTCCATATATTTTTAGCTAGCAATTTTAGTTGAAAAAGTTGTGGAAGTATCTAACTTAGCTAGAATGAATCTTTCTAGATCATATGTTTGACCAAAATTGATTTTTAGTTAGAAATACTTAAATTTAGTTGTGTTGATAAGTTGGTTGAAAGTGTAACACAACTTTGTGCTTTTACCCAAGAATACCCTAGTTTGAAAGAAGATACGACAAGGATATATGTTAAACATAACATAACATACTTGAGAAAACTAAAAGCAACCTTAGAATGCCTAAAGCTCATTAAAAATCAAGATGCTTCAGAACACCTTGAAACCCTAGTTTGATATGAGCTCCTATGTGATTATACTAGTAGTTTTCATTTGTGAGTTTTGTTAGATTAAGTAAGGTGAAGGTATTTATGAAACTTAAAGTTATGTGGAGAGCTAGAATGAGTCAAAAGCATAAGAATAAATTATAAAACATATTACAAATGGTGAAAATGCATTAAGTTTTATAGGTTTAATACAAATATGCAAGTAATAATGCACATTCTTTGGTGATTGTGTAATCATCGAGCTTTTGAACATTTGGAATAGGAATTCCACATGCAAAGTAAATGGAAAAATACAAAAAGGATGATGTGAGCATTCAAGGATTTTGAGAAAACATGTAAAGATTGCATGGTTGCAAAAAAATTCCATATTCTTGATGCCTTTTAACTAAGAAATTTTTTAAAGATTTGTTGTAGATTTGTAACAACTATGTAGCTACAAGAAAACCCATCTTTGACTCATGTAAAGTACGCCATCTTTTCGACCTTTTTGTGAAAGTGAGAAAACACTACATAATTGAAGCAAAAACCATCAACTCCATTAGAGTGTAACTATATGGACTTCCAAAGAACTTGTACAAAAGTGTAAAATTTGCAAGATTACATGAAAAGCCTAGAACTTTACCAAAGGGGATTTTTGACTTTTAACCTTTGGATATTTATGAGAACTCACCTACCTTGAGACCAATTGAACACTTGAGCAATTCAACATGGTGAATTTTGATGCATTTTGCTCATGATTGAGATTCAAAATATGAAACTTGACATGATTAACTAATGACTTGAGGAAGACACAAGGCAACTTGAATTTAATGGAAGGCTTACAAATTGGGGTTGAAAATTTTCATGACCACAAAGATCATTTTCCTTTAGATTTCTAGAGTATTATGGGACCTCCATTTATGTCCACGTCTTTCTCTATTAGAGTTAGGTAGTTAGTTGCTTTTCTGGTTTAAATAAGTGTTCCTCCTGCGTGAGTGAGCAACCAGAGTATGTAAAAGTTAGTATTATAATGAGAGATAGTGTTTTGTGTTAGTTTTCATATAAGCAGAACAATGTATATCATTTTAAGTTTATGAATAAAAGCTGATGAAGTTCTGAGTTCAATTCTTGCATAACTAGTTGATGCTTGCTAAGGGGGCCCACTTAGTAAGTATCCGTAGTTAGTTAGTTAGTTGTTTATTTCCTGTTGATCATAAGTTAGATTTCATTCTTGAAAGTTTCAGTGCAAACTCAGTCTTATATTGTTCCTGCAGCATCGGGAATCCATCCTTGTGTTTGTTCCTGCAACATAAGGCCAGTTCATAGCTTGTTTCTTAGTCATAGTTGTCATGATTTCTGCTTTGATTAAGTTTAAAAGGCTTCGCATTACATTCCTGTAGCATAAGTAGAATTCCTTTCACACATTTATTTCTGGTAAATCGTGACTGAAACTAGTTCTTAGTGCACATACAGTGCTGCTCCATTTCAAGTACACGTTCCCTGGTTTGACAATGTAAATGAACAACCATAAGAAGATGCTAGTCACCTGCTGGAATGTCCAATTCCTAGGTTAGGATTTGCCGTGACTTTTATATCCTTTTATGGACGCGACCACTAGGTTTGTGAACTTTTCCTACATTTGTGTAAGTCTTGCTTACTTTCATATTTTCTCAGAAAACTCATGGTAACCCAATATTCAAGACTTTAAGGATTTTATTTCACTTGTGCAAGTTATTCTCAACCACATAAAAACTTTAGAATCTTTCCTCCTTGTAAGTATGCAATATTCTCCTCTTGCCTTGTAATTTTACATAATTGTATAAAAAGTTTCAAACCTTGCTAAAAGCAAAAAAAATAGACATTTTAGCCTTCTTTTCAATTGCACATGCACCAAATTTTTGAAAGGTAGATGAGCCTTAGAATATTTTTCTCTAGTTTTCTTGCATACAAAGGAATTGCAAGCTTATGTTGTCTCCCACCAAAATGAAATATGACTTCAAGTGAGTAGTTTCCCCCTCTAAGATCACCTAAAAAAATTCTCATACTTTTTATACAAATATAGGCCATGTCAACTGGAGGAGTTTCACAAGAGAATATAGGAAACCAAGAAAAAAGTGCAATGGTTAGACACCTAGTAGAAAATGGTTTCATTCAAGTAGTTGTTATCCCCATTATCATCTAACCCCTAAATTTGATCATGGTATATGCCAATTTCTATAACCCCAAGGCTAAATCAAGAACTCAACAGATCAAGCTATTCTCCATATCATGCTTGGGCACACTAAAGACATGTTAGATGTTCCAAATCATATAGCATATGCAAGTATTATAATTAATTATTCTAGGTAAAATTCTTCAAGGAAAACATACCACTTCATGAAGATAATTAACAATGTTTGGCTAAAGATGACTAGGGCCTCCACAACTAAATTGCCCAAGATAATTTATAGAAATGAATTTTATGAAAAAAATCAATGCTAAGATCACCTTGTTAAATTAAGTCCTTGGTAATGTTAATACAAAAGAGTTCCATCCCTAGATGTTCCAATTCATAGCCATGCTTTTAGGGGAAGGGAATTCATTGACTAGGCTACCATGATTAGCAACAATCTATATAACCAAATAGTTGATTTCAAGGAATCAAAAATTTTCTACATGACTCCATACTTGGTCCACTTTATTGTTAGAAGAGCAATGCTATTAGGATTGAAGAGAAGGAAATATGGGTATTGGGAAAAAGAAAGTGTATGAGCATTACCCTCAACTAGATTTGAAGTCGAGTTAAAGGTAGTTAGAAGACTAAATGATTTATTTGTGTTCTTCATTATAATATGCTTGAAAATGATCATAACCAATGCATGTTTACAAAGGATACTCTTGTAGTTGCCTCAAGGGGAAATTGGTTCATATATTTTTGCACTTTCCCATATATCAATTATCCATAGATTCACTACTTGGCTCTATATAAATTTCCCAAGTATTTCATTGATAAGATCCTCTTACTAAAAGTATGTCAACAAATAGCTATTGTTCACAAATTCATTTCAAACAAACATATGCTAGGAATTCAAGCCCTCATGTATATTGGTAGATATCCATGTCCCTTGTTCATAAGTTCCAAGGTGATGCAAAAAAGATAGGGGGTCTTATCAAAGTACCTAATCTCTTAACCTTAACATATCATCCAACCCACATTAACATATATATTGTCAAAAAATCTAAAACATATCTTTATTACAATTTTCATGCATACATTCATACAAATAAAAGTCCCCCAAGAATAATTACATATAGTGATGGTTTCAACATGAAAAAAATTAAGAAAATTTTCAAGGGTTTCTAGACACCTCCTACTTTCAAGTATTCAAATCCTCATGTTCTCACACCTTCTTGGCTTTCCTCCTCTTTAAAATATGCTTTTTACCTTCATCATATAGTTCTCTTAGCTTATTTGAATACCTCCAACACTCCTCTTCCTTTTTTATTTTCTTTTCCCTTTTCAACAAACTAAATTTTTGCATCTCCTCATTTCACCCTCTTGAGCAACTTCTAAATTTCTTTCCTCAACCTTATTGTTGTTGATTGATTTTTTTAACACCATTAAATTTTGTATTTTATAGTTTTTTTCAACTATGTTTAAGATACCAAAAAAGTGGTGCCCAAATCTATCATTTCATTTCCATCAAAATGACCTCTAAAATTCTTTTGAAAATAATAAAATAAAACATAGTTATTGCTTCCAAAATTGGTGCCAAGGTTGTTACATCATATCCAACGTATTTTTGTTGTAGATGCCTCTAAAAATGAATAAAATAAAAATTCATCATTCTCATTCACCTCACGTTGGAAATTGAAGAATCATTATTTGTTTCTAAAAAATCACTAGCCTTTTCCTCCACTCTAGGCACCCAAATTGAAAGAATAAGACAAGAATAGAATTCCAAATGTTAGTTGTCTTATGCACACTTTCTTTGGTATCCAACTTGATTAAATTAATTAGTTTTACTTTACAAGTTCCCTCTAACATACTAATGGACCCCTTCAATCCTTGAAACCTTGAAATTGTGCTTGACATATATAATTTTAAAACCACATTAAACCCATGGTAGCCTTAGATGTTTGAAATAAAAGTAAAGTCTTGAATATTGGATATTTTTATCCTTAAAAAACTCCACAAGATGCTCTTAAAGCTCAAAAAAAAAAAACACATTAAAATAATTTTTTTGGTGATGTAGGATTGCTTGTGATTTTGGATGCTCTTTACCAAAACAAAGATGAAGTCAATAACTTTACATCCATTTGATCCTAGAGGTCACCTAGAAGGGTTACTAGGATATTCTTATGCACACAAGCCAACTCTTGAATATTTTTGGGTAAAATCTAACAACAAGCATGAATTTCAAATGAGAGACTTCTCAAGGATAATTAGTTTCCATATCAAAGATGTTATATTTGTGAATAACATGAGATGCAGGATCAAATAATGAACAATAACATCTTCCACACAAGAGCTTTGCAAAATAATGATTTGTTATTCCTCAACAAGAAATTACTTACACAATGAACCTCAAGAATCTTCAAGGAGATATTCAAGAGATAATACAATGAGAGTGAGTGTTTAATAGGAGAAACCTTAAATGATAAATGGATTAGATCACGACAAATGTCAACATCCTATGTGATGAGACATAATGATCTAATAATAGCTCACTTTAGTTAACATAAAAAAAACTCCTAAGTTTAGCTTAAGTGCATGAAATGAATTAGACTAATAAGAAATTAAATATTAATTAATTATTAGCTTATGCATGATTACTCTAACACCCTCCCTTAAGATGAACTTAGGGAGTAGCTAAATACCCTAAACAACCAATGCATACAAAGCAAAGAATGAATTATGGGTCCCGACAGACAAGGCCTGATGAGGTATCCATGTACAAACAATCTAATTTCTCACAACTGGAGAAAAAGGAGAAAACCTCAAGGTAAAAATTGCTCTCCAAAAGAGAGAAAAGAAAATGAAGGACTGAAAAACCTCCAAAACAATATCCCAAAAAGAATAGGAACATGAAGAACATCGTTGAAGCACAAAGAAGTTATAGACAACTGTCAAATGATGAGTGCTATAGTACTGAAATGAAGAACCCCCTCTAAAATAGATGATGATTAGGATCATGAAGAGAAGAATTTGCATTAGTTCCCCCAATGACACTACTTGAGTCAGATGGAAAACTAAGGAAAACATCTAGAACTTGAAGATACAAATGGTATAGGTACTAATAGTCTAAAGGACATCGATCAAGTGAAAATATAAGTTCGCCTCTAAAAATAGGAATACAAAAGTGTCCATATGGTAAATGCTCCATCTCACCAAAATGCATGGGTAACAAGTCGCTACATTTGGACACCTAGTACATAGGAACAAGAGCTAAATACATAGATCACTTCAAAAATAAAACCAAGAAAGTATTAGCACCAATAGTAGAAACCCCCACAAATTCACAATATGGAAAGGGAGAGCCAAGACATGTCCATCGAAACTGTGAGTCACCAAGAAGTGCATGTAGGAGAACAAAGATCATTTGAATACACACATGAAAGTACCTACAAATAAAATGGTGTAAAAACTAAGGCACACATGCATGAGACAAGAATCACCAAGATTCAATGTTGTCATCAAAGGAACACTCACTTGAAAAAGGGGTGATAGAAAAACAAAGGCACTTACAACCCACCCCTACACTTTATATCATAGTGAGAGTACAAACGACACAACAAGACATTCAAAATCCCTAAAAAAACATACACCAGAATGGCACTTTATCTTAGTGCATCTACAAAAGATAAATGGCATGTAAAAGATGCTAAAAATTCCCAAATATGATAGAAATCTAGAAATGCGTGTAGAATAGCCTGAAATAAGTCATTCCACACAAATAGGAAGTCTTCGGGAGATAAAAACATCCAAATAATTCACTAGAATGTGAAAACATAAAAAATTGAATAAAATCTATCTAGATAAAAATATGGAAAAATTGTGTGGATGGCTATGAAGAGATTTAAAATTTCATCCCAACGCTACTAGAATCACAAAAAATAGAGAAACGGGTCAAAAGTTGTGAGCTTCAGAGTGAGAACAACACAACTAACTTTAACAGGAAATAAAATGTACCAACAAAAAAACTGAAAAAAGAACTAGAACCATTGGATAGTGCTCAAAACTAGCCTTTCGATGATATCTTGTTTGCCTAATTTCGATACTCGACTGAAAATTTATGTCGATTTTCTCAATTCTACTTATTTTGCATAAAAAGAAAAAAATTTAGGCCCCCAGGGGTTGGGCATTGGTCACCCATGTGACCTTGGGGGTTGAATGTTTTAAAAATATATCATGGTCATTGGTAGCTAAGGTAGGTGTGGTTAGCGCTTAGCCGCTAGTGGCTAGTGCTATTACCTCGTTAGCAACTAGCCTGACGACTAAGGTGGGTGTAGTTAGCACTTAGCTGCTAGTAGCTAGTGTTATTGCCCCATTAGCAGCTTACTCCTAGTGGCTTGAAAGCCATGGGTTGTAGGTGTTGGAGACACCACCTCCTAGGTGGCACTTCATTGTTGAGCGTTGCTACACTTAAAAGAAAAAATTGAACTACGAGCAAAATATGATTGTATAGGGATCGTACGACCCTTGTAGCAAAAAAATTGCCTCAAAAACTTTAGATGCCGAAATAGGGAAAATTTTATATCAAAATTCATTAAACCAACCTATTGAATGCAAAAGTGAGGTCCTTTATTTTCCAAAGTGCACCAAAAAATTTCCCAACTCTAAAAATTATAAAAAAAGCCATGGAGATTCCAAATTTGAAGCCTTATAACCCTAGTTGAATAAAACCCTCACAAATCAAGAAGGGGTTTGTTGAATCCACAATCTAGTACCATGTTAGATTGTGAATAACATGAGATGTAGGATCAAACAATGGATAGTAACACCTTTGTAATGTCTCCTTTTGGGATCACCTTATACTTTTCCCTAATATCACAATTCCAAATGAAACCAATAGAAAATTATAGTTAAAGGTATAATTCCCTACTCAAAATTGAGATGATATAAATATGGGTATGGAAGCCTGCAACCACATTAGATAAACATGATAAGCATAATCCATGAAATGCATTTAATTCTAGGTCTAAGAGAGATTACATATATTACTATAACAAGTCTCAAGGAATATGTGGGCTCAACCATAATGAAAAGGATGTGATGAGGTGCCCCAAGTATCCTCTAACCTAGGTCTAATAGTAGGACCTTATCCTCTATGGCATCATGTGGTCCTTAACTGATGGTCCTTAACCATCATCATGATGTGGTGTACCTAGTGAGGGCTTTACACCGTTCTCCTCCATCATGCCAAACCCTCCTCTTATGATTGAAGACCATTCTTTATTCACTTCAAAAATTGATTCAAGTGGGGATAGTAGGGGCTGAAATAGGGTGTCCTTGATCCTCCACCCTATCCTCATGTGGTCCTTAAACCGATGGTCCTTAACCTTCATCATGAGGTGCCATACCTAGTGAGGAATTATTCGTAGTTCTCCCTATTTGCATAATAGGGTGTCCTTGATCCTCAATCCTAGGCCCAAGGATAGAACCTTATCCTCCTTGGCCTCATGTGGTCCTTAACTGATGGTCCTTAACCATCATCATGAGGTGGCATTCTCATTCACAATTCCCCCTCCTTGTAGTATTGCCTCATCCCTTTGTGACCAATTATTGCCAAATTAGAATCATATCACTATTAATAATATCAGTAAATGTATGCTATTATATCAGTGTTTAATATCTATATTTATTTGATTAAATAAACATCATACCATAGGATTTGATTATGCTATTACTCTGATTGAATCTGATGTATATTTGTAAGAGCTTATGTTGTTGGTCGATCACTTTTGTTGTTGTTTATCCACTGCAAATCAGGGATAACTTTAAGAACCCTCCGGTGAAGGTGTAAAATATTGGCGAATCTTGTATACTTCCCCCCCAAAAAAAAATTAATTGGCGAATTTTTTTCAATTTTTGGGAAAAAAATCCTCAATTGTTGAATCTTTTGTAATCGCTAGAAGTTTGTGGAAAATCCTAGCGAATTGCAATATTTTTAAAACCAAGAAAATATTTTCATTGGCAATTAAAACCTATTTTCAAACCAATAATATTTCCATTGGCGAATTAAACATGTTTTAAACCAACAAAATATTTTTATTGGTGAATTAAGCATGTAATCAAACAAATAAAATATTTTTGTTGGCAATTCAAAAATGTTTTCAAACCAAAAAAAATATTTTCATTGGCGAATTAAACCTATTTTCAAATGAATAAAAAACAACCATTGGAAAATTAAACATAATCTCAAACTAATAAAAAAATTCATTGGCAAAATAAACTGGTATGCCAATAATAAATCATAGCGTGGGTGGCGAAAATATCAAATGCTACATATTTTTCTATTTCAGGACAAATTTTCCATACATCCAAATTCCTTCATAAAGTGTCTGGAATGGGGACAAGTGTCAACATATTCATTATGTTTGAAGCCAGATGTCAGCGCAAATCAATATAACCCATGACCGTTCAATGAATTTTCGATGGACGACTGTAGTTGCATTCTGAAAGAAAATTTTTGAAGCACTAGACTTGCGAATTCGAACCTCCAAAATTACACTAGAACTATCAGATTTCCAAATATCAATGGTTGACATTTTATTACTTATTAAATCACTTAAATTCATGACACCCAAAATAATATTTTATCATTGACAGGCTACCAACAGTTGAAGGTCGCTTAAGTTATGACTTAAGCCTTTGGAGTCATCGTGGTGACCGACCCCTCGACCTAGGCGATTACCTGTTATGTGGAGTATCAAAGTCAGGTGACAAATATTTGCTCACAAAATCAATGGTTGAGATCAGTGATTAATGATCGGGTGGCTCCCACACGCCTACACTGCTAAGAAGGTGATGTGATCAGTTTTTTGTGGTAATGCGAGATTGTGACATCTATCCTCAGTGGGACCGAGCTTCAGCTCATGGTTAATGGTCTAAAAGGAATCAATGGTCACCGCTAATTTCATCAAAGATCAACGGTTATCGTAAGATGGACGACTATAGTTGCATTCCGAAAGCAAATGTTTGAAGAACGAGACTTGTGAATTCAAACCTCTGGAATAATGCCAGAACTGTTAGATTTTAAAATATCAATGGTTGGAATTTTTTTTTTTAAATCACTTAAATTCATGATTCATTTTTTTGAAATAATATTTTCACATCAAGTGGTGAATTAAATGTTCAAGTGTTGAGTATTTGATCTCTTCATTCTATATATACTTCACCAACTTGATGTTCTTCACTGGTATAATTTATAATATATTTGGTAATTAGATTTGCTTTCTTTCTTCTCTATTCTCAATTTATTTGTGATATGGAGTCTTTGTGGTCTGTCATGATACCCAAATGTTTTTGGGAGAAAAGAAGCGATAATGCATAAGACAGAAGAAAGTTGGGTATGGTTTTTACAATTCCTTGTGTGCAGGTTGACGATGCTATAAGATAATTGTGGGTAGGGAATGGCTTCAAAACAACCCCCATGCTCTATTTTTTGAGGTAGCTTCGTCTTTCTTGTCCAATTGCATGGAAAATTTTCTCAATAAAGATTTGGTGAAGACGTTGGCAATGCATTATTTGTAGCCATTCATTTACTCTATTTCTTTGTTGGAGTTGGCACTAGAGCATTACAAATTTGAAAGTTGGTTAGTGCTTGTTGGTGGAATCTTCCGCAAAGTGGAATTGCATGCTTCTATAGCGCAGGCTATTGCCCTGATTAATATGAGGTGTGGTTTGTTGTGTGATATGAAAAATGAATCATTAAAGAGTTTGGAGTTTTGGAGGAAGGATTTGGGTGATTCCCTTTTCTTTTTTTATGTTACTTTATTAAATTTGATTCACCTTCTACTCAAACACCCGGTTGAGGGCCTCTACTACTATTACAAAAAAAATTAGTAATGAATTGTGTCTATATTTTATTGTACAACTCTTGTAATATGTATTTTGTCACGGCTAGTGGCTTTTTGGCTAGGCTAACTATGTAGTATGTACTTCATCTTCAACTACTTTAATTAAAAATACTTTTTGTGGCTCCATTCTTGTAAATCCTTTTTCCTTTGTTCAATATAAAAATGTGGCTTTTAAAACTAAGTAATTATCAACATATAGTTTTGATCATAAGTGAGCAAAATGTATTGTGACTTATTAATGGACATTGATAATGATTAACCTACAACAAGCCATTTAATTCTCTCCTTTTAATGCTTCAAAGTACTCTACTTGTCATTTAATTCTCAATCTTTTTATTGATTTCCACATATCCGCTAGATTGTCTTTCATTGAAGAAAATGTGATTGTGGTACCGCAAATTAACACTATATGTACATTCGAAGCGAGTGAAATGTTTGATTTGATCATATACTTTTGACCATAAGTGAGCGAAATTTATTGTGACTTATTATTGGACATTGATAATGATTAAGTTATAGCAAGCTATTTAATTCTCTCTTTTCAATGCCTCAAAGTACTCTACCTTTCATTTAATTCTCAATCTTTTTATTGATTTTTGCATATCTTCTAGATAGTCTTTCATTGAAGAAAATGTGGTTGAGGTACTACAGATTAATGCCATATGTACCTGGGAAATCTTTAAAAGATTCAAAATTAGGTTGCTCTTCTAATCCAAAGTGAGCGAAATGTTTGATTTGATAACTTGATCCTGAAAATGGCAGAAAGTATGGCAAGTGGCATGTGCTTTATTTTTATCAAATTTCATCTTCTTTTTTTTATCAATTTCTACATATCTAACGGATTGTCTTTCTTTGAAGAAAGTGTGGTTGTGGTACCACAGATTAATGCCATATGTACATCTGAAGCAATTGATTAGATAGTTTGATATTGAAAACTGCATGATGTACTATAGATGATGATGTCATTAATCCAGTGATCAATTAAAACAAGATTTGTAATGATTGCATATCAGTTGAGTTACAATTTTGACAACTTGTTAGCTTGAGGTACAATTTGCATGTAGCCAGATGTCAATCAAAATAAACATTGTAAATGTAAGACTTAAGTTGTACGATTAAGTTGTTTTTTTGGTCTGTACGATTATCATTATACCCAACCTCACACGAATCACGAGTAAAAAAGGATCAGGTTGGTAGTGGTATTGGTGGCCCATAAATAGGGATAGTGAGCACAACTAAAATCATTCGTAGAAGGCTAAAGGATTTACTAGAATGCAATGTTCTGAATTGTCATAAGGGTTTTCATTTTCCAAGGTTAATAAGGAAGAAGATGATGTGGTATTATTAGGGATACTCTAAATTCTCCTGCCTCTAGTTATGTAGTTACAAAGTAAAAGATCAATTTCCTTCAAGTTTAGAATGGGTGGAATTGGAAAGAAGTTGATCTGGTTCACCTGACTTTTGAGATAGGTTTTAAACCAAGATGAGGAGCTCTGATTGAGATAAGTGCTTTCATAGAGAGTACACCCACATAATTATTTTATTCTTGTTTGCACTCAAAGCCGCCAAATTCTCATACTCCATTTTGAAAGATGCCCTTAAAGAGGAACTATGGACTTTTAGACTCATTGTGTGCTATCGAAATGCATGGAAGTTGCATGCAGAAGGTGGTAGCAGATTTACCACCCCTCATCTTCTGCATGACTTTGGTTCTCAAACAAGATAGGCGCATTTTGTATCTTCACAACTCCCATTTCCCTAGCATGGTAGGAAAACCCTATGGATTTTCAAAGTCATTTATTTAATAATATGGTATGGATCCCATAGCCGCCACTACTAGCTTGGAATCAATTGTCATTTGATGCATCAAATTGAGCATATTATAAATGCAGAACCATATTTGAGATACCAAGATCCAAACCATGGTCGATAAGCCCCATGGTTTGAGAATATGGTTTGCATTGTCACCAGTAGGAGAAGCAGCCAACGACTCAGTAGCTTGGAATCAATTGTCTAATGTAAAGTGGCGTGTGTCATTTATACAAAAAAGAGAGCTTGCATGCTATACTCATCTTTAAAAAGCTATATAATAATGTAACATTGTAATTCAATGGTAATAAAATAAATGGTTGTGTTATTCTTCGGTATTCATTTATAGTAAAGAATTATTTTGTGTTTACAATGTCTATTCAAATTATACAAGTAATGTAAATGGAATAAAATAATGGAATGAAATATTTAATAAACTTAGAAAAATAAGATTTTTTTCTTTTAAGAGATGAAGTATTATCTATTTACGAAATATTTGCATGCAGATTTAAAAAATAAAGCAATACAAATGAAAAAAGAAAGTTGCCATGTCAAATTGACAAAAAACACTAAAAGTTGTCACTCTTGCTAGGGGTTTCCGAAATGTTATTGATTTCTAATTTTTCATTGACTTGCTCCCCCAGGTCCCAGTATCATTAGTTATTTTATTAAGTCCTTTGCAATTTTAAGTTACCAGCCCCTTGGCCTTGATGTCAATCAATGTCTTGCTTTTAAAGGGATTTTGTAAGTCTGTAGGATGCTTTGAGTAGATCTATATGTGAGTAGAATTCCAGAGGGTGAAGTTTGAGCATCATCATCTTGCAGGACTATTATATCTACATGATATACCTAAAAGTAAGTGGCAGGTCATTAGTATGGACTTTGTGCAAGGATTACCCATGTCAAGGAATAAGCACAATGCTATCCTAGTGGTAGTAGATAAGATTACTAAAGTAGCACACTTTATACCGAGAAATTTAACTAATGGGGCTCTTGTTATAGCTTGGAAATTCATTCAAGAAGTGTTTAGATTGCATGGTATTCCAAAGAAGATTATCTCAGATAGGGATGCACGTGTAACTTCTAGGTTTTGGAAAACCTTATTTTCTAGACTTGGAACTCAGTTGAATATAATTTTACCATGTCATTCAGAAATAGATGGTCAAACAAAAAGAGTAAAATAAGTACTGGAAGACCTATTACAAATGTTTTTTATGGATCAACAATACAAGTGGGAAGATTACTTACCTTTGGTGGAATTTTCACATAACAATTCCTATCATTCGATAATAAAAATGGCTCCTTTTGAAGCATTATATGGCCAAAAATTTCAAACCCCTATAAGTTGGGATAAGCTTGAGGATAGGGTAAGTCTAGGTCCAAAAATGTTGTCCAAAATGGAGGAGAAAATTAAGGTTATTAAGCAAAGGGTAGTTGAGGCCAATGATAGGCTTGGAAGAGGCTTGGAAACTCAACCTTTTCCTTGGACCTAAAAGTAAAATGTCATGTTAACAACAAGAGAAAAACTAACTTTAGCAATATTGCTGGTGACTTTTAAAAGAAATCAACCAAATAAAGACCCATTACAGATGATAATGTCTAGTTTTTAGTTATATATATTTTTGTTTTTGGGCATATTTTTCTCTTTGTTCATCAATTTTTAAACAAAGAGATTCATTAACTTAAAATGACATATATTACTATTTTCTTCATAACTTTTGATTTTGATTTTTTTTACCAATCTAGACATTATTCTCTACACGATGAAAAAATCATGTTACAATTAGTTTAGCTCAAATTATGTTGGTTGTACACAAGGGATTTTAAAAATCACAATTAGGGCCAATAAAAAATTAATTATAAAATTATAAAAATATCTTGACTAAACAACACCATCATACACATCTTTCCACAAAAGTAATTAGTAAAATACTTTTATTTAGGTCAAATTATACTAGTCATACAAATGCATGTTTTGCCCATTATGCATATGATTTAAGAAAATCCACTTTTGTACATCACCATTGTGAACATCTTTTATGCATTGATATAACATAGAAAGTGTTCCTTGACACAATTTAATCCTTGGATGATTAAATATATTAAATGAAGCCAATCTAAAGTAGTAATGATAGTGATATAAAACATGTAAAATTCTTGTAGACCAACTATTGAAGCTAAATAATACAACCCATGGTCTCAATCAATACAATTTATTAGTCATCTTAAGATAAACACTTGAATGTGCATATTCTTGCTACTATAAATTGTGATTAAACATAGATTATTTCTTATATGTATTATATTGATAAGAATGGTCAATAAGAACATTTATTAATTGGTTTGATTTAACATGACACCTAATATATAAAGGACCACAAAAACTATTGTGTGGGATATCATCATGTGAAAATGTAATAGTGAGCATAGAAGAAGGTGTGGTAAAATTGGAAATTTTATAAAGCACATGCGCATATATGTAACTTTAGATGTAGAATAATCAATATGCTTGAAAAAAAATCAAGAATTTAATGTACCTCATGTTGGCATCCCAAAATTTTGTGTTGTTTTGACCTTCTGATCTTCTTTCTAATTTCCATCACCCATTATTGATAATTGATCTAAATATCTAATATGGGTGGTCCTTTGTCAAATTTCTAGTCATAGTTAGGTAGAGCATAAAAAATTAGGCCTAGTTGCCTTTTGGAATTTTGTGAAATTCACTAAGGGGTGAAAGTTTTATCTTTGCAGGTTTTCTCCTTCCAAATGGCCCAAGTGCAATCCAGTTAGGTTTTCGCACAAGTATTTAGTTTAGGTGGAAATCCTTTCAAAATCTAGTAAAAATGTAAAAAATTGGCTAAGTATAGTCTTGCGAGATCTCAATGCCTCATTGAACTACACTTTCCAATGTTTATCCAGTTCACTTGGATATTTTCTTTGTAGGAAAAGTGTGCCCATCCATTTTTACAAGAATTTCCATGTGAATCATCTTAATTCTGGTTGTCAATAAAATTTTTGTATTTCCACTTGTGATAAATTCCCCATAAATACAGTTTACTTCAAAAATTAGTTGCCTTCACAAATAGATTGAGTCTATTTTCTCGCATCCACCCTGGTGAAATCATTTTCCTTTTATGGGATTTTCTAATTGAACTTCCCTTTTCTGATGCTTTTGTCTAGTTCACTTCCATTTTTCCAGATAAATCCTTAAATGAAATTTTTTTCCATTCATTTGAACTTCCACTTCCAAAGTTCTTTATTTAGTTCAGATGTACCTTTATTCTCAAGCCTCTTTCATCCCATTTTCTTGTATCCCACCTTGTTGATATATCATGTTGGTGTCATGCTAATACCACTCTTTTTGACATAATCAACAAGACTTTCCATTTGAATTGGATTATTTTTGTGTATTGTCAAGTTGGAAGTTTAGCTACATTTCCCCACTAAACTAATTGGAGTTTAACTTCCGATAAAGGTTGAGACATGATGGAGAAAAGGTAGTAAGGTGTTGACTTCTATGTGGCTCGATAAAAGCCAGTGTCCCACATATGGAGGTTTACGAGGAACCAAAGGTCTATAGGACCTTATGAGGATAACATTGGCATCTAGATATATTCGTGCTAAGAGCCCAAACTTCTGCTAGAGCCATATTAGGCCAATTTTTTTTCCTAATATCATTATGGAATGCGTACCCATTATGAAAAGAATAGGTGTGTGGTCTAAATAGAAATGAGCATCTATTTCTTTTGAAAATATGTACCCATTTTAAAATGTGTAACTATTTATTTTTAGAATGCATACCCATTTAAGAATGAGATTCCAAACCAAAATGGGTACTCATTCTATACAAGTAGGAGTTTGGACTCAAGCACCCATTCCTAAATGGGTACATATTTTTCTACAAAACACATAACCCTTCTTGTTGGAATTTTTTCCCTTGTGATACTTCCTCTAAAATTAGACTCAACTTCTTATGCTCACCCTTGTCTTTGGCCTTTTTGATCAAACCATGCTTGTTGTGCTTCTACTTTCACATGTCTTCTTGTGTAGTATGCAAGTTGATTATGGTATTTTTATTATCATTTCACTTTTTTATATTTTTCCATTCTTTATCATTAATGTCTTGTGTGTTGTCTACTTGAATTTCTCTCACATGTGACTTTTGTCTATTACACTTGTTATGTTTCCCCATTTGGGAGCATCCTCTCTTATGCTATTTGCTTGATCTTCTTAGATGATGTTCACTTTGATATACTATTACACTTACATGACCACTATCCTCTTACACTATTATGATTATGTTGTCTTACATGTTCACATAAATTACATGACATATACTAAATGCTTACATTCTTACTCTTTACATTACATATATTTATGTTTACCTTTTCACATCTAACACATTGTCTATTATCACTTGTTCATTATTCACACACTTGGAGACAACATTGGGGTGTCACCTTTTACTAAATGTTGTTTTATGATTACATATTTCTATCTTGTGTAATGATTGTCACACAATGCTATTTATGACACTATTACCCAATTATTGAACTTACATTATCATTTATTATTTCTTTGCATCTCTCTGTCTACAACTAATTTAAGGGGGCAATATTGTATCACTAATGTTATTTCATGATTATGATTACAATAGCTTAGAATAGGTCCTACACTAAGCTTGTATGATTAAAGTGGTCCATTTGTGATCCCACACTATTCTTTTTCATCATTTGGGAGCATAGGTATAGTGCTCCACTTAGTAATCTTACACCTCCTTTGCTCATTTTTGTGAGTTGATCTATGATCCTACAACCTCTTTTATTTTCACTAATTTTTTGTTGGTATTCCTTAATAGTTTTTTGTCATGCCTATTTTTATATTTTTATCATGTGTTAGTGATGAAATTTGTGTATGGAGGTTTGATGGTGAAGCTATCATTACATGGATTGTGAACTAATCATTGTCCATATCCATATCCTTTTACATCTACTTGTCATTTACTTTCATGTTGGTTGCTCAAGTTTACTTTGACATGCATGATTCATGGTAGCTCACATTCAAGTCAAAGTGGGGGAAAAATACAGATGTAAAAAGTGCACCCTTAATGCCTTTCTCTACTCATTTTGGACTTGCTTTGACTCTTTGTGCCTAATGCAATAATTTAGCGTTCAAATGACATATTTTTGTGAGAGAGTTGGCATTCAATCTGATCCTAATATAAACTTGTCTTATTTCCTTGTGGATTCAGATCTCATCCTTAATTTTCCTAGTTTTAGTATTGTTCAAGATTGAAAGTGCAACCTTGAACCCTTTTTTCGAAAAATAAATTTAATCATAGCCCTAAGCCAACCTAATTCAAAATCATTGGTATCTATTGATTCAAGTGCAAAATAGTCAATTTGAAAGCCAATGAGTCAAATAAAAGAACAATTTTTTGTACCATTTTAGATCATCAATAATGTAATCATTCGATCAATAGCTCATTTACAAAGTATATTGCATCATTTATGGTCATAAAGATAGTTTCAGAGCATTTTTCATTTTTCTTGGTATGCCTACAAACTTGTTACCAAATTGTTGAATTGATTGAAGGGGCTTATCTAAGGTGCAAGGTAGGAAAATAGTCAACTTCCCTTCCCTAGCACAAGTTCCAATAACGCTTTTAAGCACTGCCCTTTTCAAACACATAAAGAGAAACACATTCCTACAAAATAGAGACACTAGGTTCAAGGTCACAAAATATGTTCAAGGCCACAAGTTTTTACATTTGGACTACACAGATGGTTCTAAATCTTGACAAAATGTAGGTCATTTCCCAATCTATTGAAGCACTACTGCCACAAATCTAATAGAAAAAAATATTGTCTATGCATCACAATAAAACATTCACATAATGCCATATATAAATCATAACACCTCTTCCTATCTTTATTAATTTTAACATTAATTTCAGTATATTTCAATACTTGTTCACAACTCAACTCTACATCTAAATTGATTGTAATTAATTATGTTATTACATTAAGAAAATCTACTTCATCCTTTTTTTCTATCATATACTTTTGACTAACAACTTCTAAACAAAACATCATATGTCAAAACTATACAATAGTACATCACTATACTCAATCTTACCTAAGACACCATTAAATCACCCACATCATCAACTATAAAAGGAACCTTTCCTGTTTCTTTCCTTCATTTCAATAATCCAACTGATATGAATGCAAATATCCATATGTTTCCAATCCAAATTATCCCATGTCTTTTTGCTTCAATTGCATTTTCATCTGTCCATGAGAAAGCACAAGAAACGCATGGAGAAACTTTCTGAATTCTCAGACAAGAAAATTTGGGCGCACGGACACCATAATCTCAACATTGTAAAATTGGGGGATTGACCCTGTAGCTACGCTATCAATTCAGCATTGACACAACTATTATAATGGTATATTGATTCACATATTTTAATATTTTTAGCCTTAAACATGCATGTGGCTGGTACGAATATATTGAATTTCTGAGCAAGTGACTTCAGACTCAGTCTGCTTTTGAAAGTTTTAATTATTCCAGAGTAGAAACAGGAGAGTACCATAACAGTTTACTATTATTATTATTATTATACCGAAATAACTGTTCAGGAGAAATTGATATCCCTTTCGTGGAGAAAGCAGATCACGTTGGGTGAGGTGACACAGAGGATCACATACTCTTAACAACAGCAGAAGAATCATCAGTTAACTAATTATTCAATTCAGTCGCTTTTCACATTAAAATCTTCCCCACGGCCCACGGGCCACACCCATTTCATTACATTACATAACCAAATCCAATGGCATCTTCATCTTCACTTTCACACTTATCCATCTACTTCTGTCTCTTGTCCTGCCGGTCTGCTCTTTGTCTGTTGTTGTTGTTACTGTTCATTTTATTGCACCGCCTCTGCCCCTTGTTTAATTTCCTAACCCACAGTGGGTTTCGATCCCGGGGCTTTCCCTTGGATTTTCTTTCCGAAGTTTTCATAGGCCGCTGTCCAACCAGGTTCTGTGCGGTGTGATTTAAGATGTCCCGAAAGCGAGCGGCGTACGTTCCCCCGCTTCGCAGTAACATGGACGCCAAGCATGCAAGCCTCATGCAGGATTACCTTCTACTTCAAGATGTAGGGTTTCAAACGGTCGCTTCTGAAATTTCTGTTGTATTGTTCGTTGCTTCATTTAATCCCTGTGTTTTAGATCCCGAATTCATTAATGGGGGTTTTATTTGCTATTGTTTGTAATCACAGGAGTACGTTTCGCTGAAGGATCAGCTGCAGACAGCCAAGATGAGAAAGGCGACCGTGCTAGCAGAAGTCAGGTTAGAAATACTCAACCCTCGTTTTCGAGATTTCTCGTGATTTTGCAGTTAGGATTTCTATTTGACGGTTGGCTTGGTGGAACTGTGTAAAACCCATCATATAAATTAGTTAGATTGTATCTCCAAAAAAAACCAGAGCTAGGGTTCTTTTCTCGTATAAATTAGTTATATTGTATCCCCAATTAAACCAAAATTAGGGTTATTTTCTTATACAAATTAGATGGATTGTATAGCCAAATTATCCAAAACTAGGGTTATAAACCTAAGAGTACTTCTGTATTAAGCTGTGTAGAAATTTTTGGCATCAATTTTTTGGATTTTGGCATCAATATTTCAGATCATAAATTGTGATAAAAAATGTTGATGTCAAAAATTTCTACAGAGTGTAAATCAAAAGTGATCTGAAATGTTGATGCAAAAAATTTCTACACAGCTTAATCCAGAAATGATCCAAAATGTTGATGCCAAAAAATTCTACATAACTTAATCCAGAAGCACGCTTATGTTTACAATCATGATCAGTGGTAATACTGTCTCTTATCAAAGCTGGGTTCTTAATTGAACCAGAGCTAGGGTTCTATTTTCATATAAAGCAGTATATTGTATCCCCAATTAAACCAGAGTTAGGGTTCTTTTCTCATAAAAATTAGTTGGATTATATCTATAAATAAACCAAAGCTAGGCTTCTTTTCTTAAGAAAATTAGTTATATTGTATACTCAATTAAACCAGAGCTAGGTTTCTTTTCTTATTGCCATTGTTGCTCTGTTATTATCACAGATTCTTGAGACAGAGACTAAAAATGCTGAAGGACTCTCCTATCGATCCCAGATCAAAAGTGTCATCTTCCATGACTGTGAATTGTAATTCCTCTATCGCCTATACGGGAAAATCTGCTTCTCAAGCAGTTGCACCAGAACCTTCATCTTTGTCTCCTAAGAATGTAAAGTTTGTCCGATGAAACTCTGTATGGTTTGAGGACATTCATTGCTGAAATTTTTTCTACATAAATTCATCTGATTTTCATATTGCAGAAATTGTTGGATACAACAGAAGTTCCTATATTCTGGGAGCCACAAAAGGTAATTGGTTCCGACAAGACTGTCAAGTGGGAGGGAGTCAGTGACAACATTGGACTCGTTAGTGCTCAGAGGGTATCTGTTTTCAGAAATAGCCCAAATGTATTTGCCACAGCAACTGCGGGAAAGAGGAATATCGCATGGGAAGATCAAATTTCTTTGGAGTGTAATTGAGCAAGGATTATGTCCTTTTGTTATTGATTAATTGTCTCACAAACCATCGGAACACTTTCTTGTATATATGCCAAAGGTGTTCCTGAATCATAAGTTGCTCAGGTTGTAAAATTTCTGATGTAAGCAAAGGTCATTGCGGCAATTCCTTCACGTCTTTTGAATGAGTATCTGCCTCTGTATATTGAGATGTTACTTATTTATAGAATTATATGAGTCGAACTTTACTTGCTGAAGAATAGTTTTGGAAAAAATGTAAGTTGTTTTACAAAAATGTAATTTAGTTTCTACAAATTCCTTGCTCTATCATTTTGAGAAGGTTATCCTCAAGTTTCTTCTTTGAATGCTTGTAAGCATGGTTTACATTCTCCACAAGTTCTCGCAGGAAAAAACCCAGCGAGTAACTCGCGGGTTTACTCATGAGCCCTCCTAGTCTAAAAACTCACGGATTTTTCGGAAAAAACTTGCCGATTTTTTTGCCTGAAAATCACTGGCAGAAAATGTGGGATAAAAAACATGCCAGAAATGCAGTTTTGACGTTCTTTTTTCTCTTTAAGCTCTTGAAAATGCACTGTTTTTGTACACCATCTGGGAGGATGAAAATGGTGTGGAGGATGAAGTTTTGTGTGGTTTCAAACAGTGAAGCATAAATCTGCAAAAAATCCCGATTAATCGCGATTTTTAAAAAATCTGCAGGCTGGACGATTTTTTCCCCAATTTTTTGAAAAAATTGTTGACTTTTTGGTCAATGATTTTTTTCTGTTTCAAACTGCAAAATCACCAAAAAAAACGTGTTTAAAATCTGCAAAAAAACATGAATAAAATCAAGCTGATTTTGGCGCAAAAAAAACCATGAGACCATGACTTGTTGCTTACTATTATGCTTTGATAGATTTTTTCCAAGCATCCATACCTTGTTTGAAAGCAACTGTTTTAGGCTTTTAGCCATAGCAGCAAGGCAATGAACTGTTTGATAAAATACTTTGGTAGACATGTATGAAAAATGCAGTAGCATAGACAAGGCAGTGAACTGCTTGAAAAAATGTCTCAAAGAAATGTAGTCTCATGGTGATGGAATGCCATGACGAATGCCATGACAAGCAAATTGCTATGGATTGTCATGGCATTCCATCACTGTGAGACTGCATTTCTTTGAGGCATTTTTTCAAACAATTCACTGCCTTGTCTATGTTATTGCTACTATTATGCTTTGGTAGATTTTTTCCAAGCATCCATAGCTTGTTGAAAGCACCTGTTTTAGGCTTTTAGCCATAGCATGAAGGCATTGAACTGTTTGATAAAATGCTTTGGTAGACATGTATGAAAAATGTGGTAGCATAAAAGGTAGTGAACTATTTGAAAAAATGCTTCAAAGAAATGTGGTCTCATGGTGATGGAATGCCATAACAAATGCCATGACAAGCAAATTGCTATGGATTGTCATGGCATTCCATCACCATGAGACCACATTTCTTTGAGGCATTTTTTGAAACAGTTCATTGCCTTGTCTATGCTATTGCTTACTATTATGCTTTGATAGATTTTTTCCAAGCATTCATAACTTGTTCAAAAACACCTGTTTTAGGCTTTTAGCCATAGCAGCAATGCAATGAACTGTTTGATAAAATTCTTTGGTAGAGATGTATGAAAAATGTGGTAGCATAGACAACTGTCACCATCTGATATTTATGCAGTTGTAATGTGTTTTGTGCAATGTAATCAGCGATATGAATATAACCAACAAAAATCTATTTTCTATAATTCATGGATTGAACTCTGTATTTTATTTGCTCTCAATGTCTGCATGCTATGGAAATGACATTAAATTTTTTTAAAAAGTAGTTTCTCACTGTTTTTCTTCAATTTTTTGTGTATTTTTGTAAATCCGATTTTTTCCCGATCTTTTCCCAATTTTTTCAAAAAATCCTAAACTTTTGGTTTGCCGATTTTTTTCCCAAACGATTAATGCTGCTATGGTTTCAAAGGCCTTAAGTTGCCCCCAGACCCCCTTGAGGGGCATTGCCACTAGACCCCCATAGCCTCCAAACCTTTACACCCAGCTGGGGGTGTTTCCCCCAAACCCCCAGCAAACTCATTTGATTCATTTTGTAGCTATATTTTGCATGAAGTTTATATTTTTTCAAAAAATTATGTTTTTTTCAAAAATTTAAGCATTTTTTTAAGGTGCCGAGCTTTTACCGAGTTTTGCCAGAGTACTCTCCAAGTCAATTTTTTTTTTGGCTTGCTGAGTACTCTCTGAGTCCGAGCTTGCGAACTATGCTTGTAAGAATATTTTAGGAAATGGCGACAATCAATTCCATCCTCAAGCTAAAAATTCCTATGGAAGCAAAGGTCCTTGTCTCCTTTAAATACAGATTTATCAGAAAAAAAAAAAAAAATGAAAAATCAACGGAAGTATTTTTTTTTAGCTTGTACACTATAGGGGAATAATCCAAAATTTGACTTGGCTTTTAGAATTTAATGAGTACGAATTAGCAGAGCAGATTGGTCTTGTGGTTATTTGTCTTCTAACTGATGAAAGTACAAGCACCGAGTAACATGGTTTCTTTTTCGTGGCCTGACTCGGCTATATTTTGGATGCAAAGCCTGAATGGTTTGACCATATATTTGATAACAAAAGCCATTGAATCTAGCATATATATCTTGTCCATTTCTTTCATAAATAATGGCAAGCAATAGTAAGGCTTTTTGTGAATTTTGTTGATTCAAGGTTTGATGAATTCAAGTGATTGATTAATCGAATCCAATTGTTTACTTTCTTCAGTGTCTGAATGCACCTTCCTATCTTATCGTGCGATCCCGACTTATCCTTAGGTTGCTGCTTCAATAATCAATAGCTCCTACTCCTATCCTACATAAATGCATTTTTTGCTATGCTCAGAAGCAAGCAATAATGCTGCACATTGGTCAGATACTGCAAATAATTAATTTCTGTTATCTCGATGAAAATCAAGCTTCTTCTACCTTTTTCCTCTTCAGAGATGCACTCCATGTCAATATGCTAGATAATTTTGAAACATTGCCAAGTGATAATCGCATGATATATAAAATAATAATCTTTATTCTTGGCTTGTTGAGCGCTAACCATAAATGCCATGGAGAGCATGTTCCTAAACTTGGTAGCAAGTGTACTAGCTATTAGTTATTGTATAATTTCCGAACAGATTAATAAATTGGCAGTTGGGAGAACACAACTACCATTCTGTGTTTGAAATCAAGGTTCTTTAACACTGGTTGCAGCATTGCCAGTCGCTCAATGTATTTAGTACATGAAATTGGCAGTTGGGGCAACACAATTAACATTGTGTGTATGAAGTCAAGGCCCTCTTAACATTGAGTGCAGGATTGACAGTGGCTGAATGCATTGAGTATATTACTATTATGTTATCTACATTTATTAAAAATTCCACTTCTACCTACATCTACCATTAGAACGAACTCCTATACCTATCGTGAATGAGCTTGGTCATAATGTTTAGGTGAAATCATACCAGAACTGCAACCAGATTTTGTTAGATTTGAGAGCTGACACGATGCTCTACAAGCCTGCATTGCTCCAGAGACTTGCCTAAACAATTTCTTTCACTACTTAACTCATTTGTACATGCTCCAAAATTGAGGATTAATTTGACCTCGAGCTATGCATTTATAAAAATGTTTAGCAATTCAAGTGGACGAAGACCCCAAATGCCAAAACAACTGCGTAAACAAAAGAAGAAATACATTTCTTCCCATCTGGACACTTGGGTCTGTAATTCTGTCCTTTTCGGTACAGGTTTTGTTCTAGAGAAAATTAATGTACGAGTTCAGCTGCAATAGAAACTGCATACGGTTTCATTGTAGCTGAACGTGTTCACCTCAACCGTTTTCACAAATGTTGTGAGGAATTTTCAACATGCCAAATTTTGTATCCATAACTCACATACCTACCAATTAAAAAATGTACACCAACCATATCCAACCCAGTTCAACTGCTTATCTTCTTTTACTCTCTCAAATTGGCTTCCTTCATCTCCTTGAGCTTGTTTCGATCTGTGCTTACTGCCTCTGCCTTTCTATGGTTTTCTTGTTTTTTGTTGTCCTTTTTCCCTTAGAAAGTGATAAAAATGCCATGACAATGATGACATAAACGTATCCATTGTGGCTCCATTGTGGCTGCATTTGTGACATGGTTTTTGCCTCTTTCACTTTTGACGGAAAACCAGGGTCAGAAATAGATTGTGAAGAATTCTCTGCACCTTTTGGCACTTCGTTTTCTTTACCATATCTTTCTTTTTCACTCAGCAAGCTCAAAGTGTTCCGTTGCCTGTATATACGCAAGCTACAGGTCTTGAGGGATTGGAAAATCACAAGGGTATCCTATCATCTGTACCTTGCAATGCACTACCATGTATTGTTGTTGTGTCTTGAGACTCTTTGAGTTAGTTTGTATGTTTTAGATTATAGTGAACATGATCTTTCCATGGTCCATGTAAATGACTAGTGTTCTTTTGGAACTGTAGCTCATTTGTTTTGTAGTTCTCATGCAACATATCTGTATATAGACCTCCAAGTGTTGCAATTCAGTTAGTTTTTCTCTGGCCATGGTTTGTAAATAATGATTGGCAGCTCAGGGTTTTATTTTTTTTGTTTTAGTTCAGTAGCTTAGTAAGGTTCTGTTTAACTTAGAATTTACTTTTTACATTATACTTCAGTTTGCTTTGTTCATCTTCTTTTCAGCTCCCAGCCTTCTGTTTTTTTTTGTCTTTCTTAAGATTTGCAGATTTTGGGCATTGCTATCCAATAGCTTTGGGTAAACATTTGCTTATAATACTTATATCTCTAGTTGTGTTATATTTTTAGCTTTTATGAGCCTTTTCTTGCCCTAGTTTGCCGCTTGTTCTTAGCATTCCATTTTGTCCAAAGATGATATAGGGAGGTTTTGCCATTGCTTTTGTGTAGCAATCGCCTTATACACTTTTGAAATCATGATATTTAGATATTCCTTTGTGTTTGCTCATTGAAGTTTAATTGCACACAAATTGTTTAATTAAATATTAGGGAAGTCTGGACATGTGTACCCAACATTTTTTGGGGTATCCTCGTTTCTAGGACATTTCAAGGACGAGGAGATGCCAAAGGCATCCCTAGGTTGTCTCGAAATTGGAAAAAAATATAGAGGACGTCCTAGAAAATTGAAGGGGATGACCTACTATCCCTAGGACAAGGAGGGATGTTCGACTGATTGTCCCCATAAAAAAATAAATTCTTTAAAAAAAACTCCAATGCTTTAAAAGTGTGACAAAATTGTGAAAATGGTGTGACCCATGAAGGTTTGTGTGGTTTCAAAAGTCTTAATTTGGGCTTCGTGGCAAATGTGTCAAGGCCATTGCCCTTGAACCCTACGAGGGATGTTACCCCTCAATCTTGTTGGAGGTGTTGCCCCAAAACCCCCACAAGGGGTGCTACCCCACGACTTTGCTAGGGGTGTTGTCCCCAGACTCCCATGAGGAGTGCTGCTCCTCAACCCCATTGGGTTTCCACTTCTAGCCTCCATTAGTTATTGGGATCTCTTGTCACATAAAAAACTTGATTACAATGAGGGGGTCTAGGATTGAAGACCAAAACTAACAATTTAGGCTGCAATTATCTTTATGACTATCATAATATCAATTATCAATTATGAAGTATCATATTATCAAAGATTCAAATGTCATTATCAATTATAAAATATAATATTATATGATAAATCAATTGTATTTGTAATTCTATATTTAAAAAAAAAAATTGAACACATTATATATATTACAGTTGTACCTAGAATATTGTACCTAAGGAAAAAAGAATTGTCATACTAACATACCAGAACCCCATACCTATACCCGCCCCCCTACTAAAACTAACAACTTAGGTCCAAATATATTCAAAAGAGAGGAAAAATAAAGTTAAACTTGCAACCTTTGGGCATTTTGTTGTAACTTGTAAACTATTTTTTAATATCACATGCATATTGACAATTAATTATGAAAGCAATTAAGTTTTGACATTTTCTAATTTATTCAACTTTTATATGAACTTTCAATTCAACACAAATTTAATGTAATAAGGATCTATAATGTATATGATGAATGCTTTATCAATACATTTATTATATGCATATTTAAAAATTCGCTATATATTTTAATTTTAATTTTAATTTTTCTTTTTTTTATATAGTCATCCCTTGCCATCCTAGAAATGGCCTAGAAAAAGCCATCCCCGAAACTCCCCCCACCCTCCCTCCGTCTTCCCATCCACTGTCGTCCCAATACCTAAAACTTGGGATAACATAGTTAAATACTTATCTATCCTGCATTCGTTATGTATGGGTGTTGTTCTTATCTTATTTTTTAATGTTTTAATTTAGCAGTGATCTTGTTTTCTCATATTCATTGTTTCCTATTTCCTTCTCATTGTTGTTCCACATCTATTTATGTATCCATTGCGTTGTTGTTTATACCCACAAGTCTACTTATCTTGATTTCATTATTCCTTTCTTTGGTCAAAATCTTTGTCCTTATATGATTCCCACTCAAATACAGTGCATTTGTCTTTCCAACCATATTATCTTTTCTTTTTTTCTAATTTCTTTTATGGATTTTACATCTTTCACAACATTTTAGGAACACCTTGATAATTCTTACAACTTTCAAAATACTCGTCCAATCTTGATTTTTAAAAATTTCTTTCTCTTTTGTTCTTCTGTAAGGACTTATTTTTTATGTTGTTGCACATTCAACTTGGTTTAGTTATTGTATAGTGTGTGTTTGTGTTTTTTGGAGGTCATAATTGCTTTTGCATTGACGCAACCTCTCTAGTTTTGACAACTTTTAAGTCTATGATGTTTCTTGTTCCACTTCATTTTAGTCCTTTTCATCATATTTTCATCAATCTTAACATCATTTCATTCTTCTCTTGAATATTCTTACATCTCTCTTTATTTTTTCCTTTTGGGATTGACTTTGAGGTCTCTTGAAGTGTTCTTGTTGCATGGTTGTTTTGATTAGTTCCCAACTCAACTTCTTGCACATACAAGTTATTGCATATACCTTAAGTTCGTTGGGGCTTGTTTAGGCCATCATCTTTTTTCTCAAGTATTCTCATTTTTTTATTTTTCTTTTATGAGATTAGTTTTGAGGTTTGTTGAAGTATTGTTATTTCATTGTTTGTTGTTTTTATTAGATTCCTTGCTTTCTTTCTTGCATGAACTAGTTATTGCGTGAAACATAGAAAAAGGATAACCTAAGTTTTAATGCAAAGAACTTATAATCAATTGTGTGCCTTTTTCTTGGGTTTCATTAAGACAAAGATAAACAAGGTGTATAGATTGACTTTCAACCATGAAGGTGAGCTAATTAGACCTATGGCTGCATCTTATTGAGTCTTAGGATGGATTGGAATGATTTTTCCTTGATTAACCTAATTAGACTATGTTCCCTAATATGAAAAATGCAAGATCCCAACAATGTACATATTGAAACAACAGTTTGCAAGCATATCTGGGAAGGGCAAGGGACTATGTACCTGTCCAGAAAAATTGATTTCAACCATTGTAGGACATAGATGCCCTAGGGCGTATGGATCCTTGTAGGGTTGTCCTACTCAATGTTTGTAGTCCTTTGATGTTAGATCTGAGGTCTATGTTTCTGTTTGTAGAGTTGTTAGAACATTGTCAAATAATTCTATAGGTGAGTTTTTGTGAGTTGACAAGATGTAGGACTTCAAATGCAAATCTAAAACCTGCACATTCACAAAGAGAAGACATGTGCCATTTAGGGGCTTGCCTTAGTCAAACTTCATGTTAGTGTTTCCACTTCCACAATGACAATGTCAATGATAAAATAGGTAAATGATAGGAAGAAATGATGAATCAACAAAGTGTTGCAACTCACCACCCTTCAATGGCTTCCTTGAAGGACTAAAGTCATACACATCACCTCAAGGTCTTGGATCTTGCTTGCTTGATTGTTTGGAGACCTACAACAAGGGTTAACTTTCATAAACAATGATAACATAAACACACATGAACTCACATAAGATTTGACATGATGCTTAGATCTTGAATTATTGCAATAAATCACTAAAATGCTGCTCTTGACTTGCTTGATAGTGCTCTTGACAATAATTTCTCCTTTTAGTTTCAAATGGTGAAAAGACTAGGTATTTATAAACATTTCTCTAGTTTATCAAAAAAAAAATCCTGATAGCCAACATTTGCAAGTTGAATTTCAAATGTTAAAATGTTGACATCAACATATTCAAAATTGGTCCCCGACAAAATAGGGGGACCCATACGCTTGGCCCTATTTTCCAGGACATTAAGTGTCAGGGGTAGAATATCAATTGAATGCATTTGTTCAAAACTTTCCATTTCTTGGAAATGGTACAAATGGGCCCCAAAATGCATAATTTAAAAAATTAGGTGTTCAATTAAGTCCAATAAATTAAGGGGGACAAAACATAGAGTGAAATTGTCAAGGGTGACAATTTACGATGGTACATTTAGCCCCCACTTTAATGAGAGTATGAACTTACGCTTAGACTCACACTAAAGTAGAAAAATATGGCAAGAGGGTCTGATTATCCAATTGTTGAATAGATAGGATGACTAAGGATCTAGGGGGAGCACACAAGCCTCCAAGATCCAAGATCCCATGGCAAACCAACATAAGCACAAACGAACACATGCATGTATGATATGCATCAAGACAACATGCACAAACATACATGACGAAAACACAAAGCATACATGATGAAAACACACAACATAACATAACATATAGATGGCAACAAAGTGAACATAAGCATGATGCAAACACAATGTAAACACGAAGACACACACAAAAGACAACAAAACACAAGGTTAGTACTAAAGGAATTCGAGTTGGTAAGGCAAAAAGACTTCGGTCTTAATTTTTCTCAAATACCAAACGTCATCCATCGAATAAAGAAATGCTCCCACGAGGATTAGCAATTTGTAGTATGCACATCACTCATGAGCCACATAGATCTACTAGCTAGCAAGTTGTGTTATGTTAGGTGTCCATGCAATATGATGGGTTCCATAAGGCTAGCAAGTTGTGTGATGCTAAACACTTATGAAACACATGGCTCCATTGGCAAGCAAGATGTGTTATGCTAGGTGGCCATGTTAAAAAAGGGTGCTCAAGTTCATGACCCAACAAGCTCCATTATATTGAACCCATGAACTATCTTACAAAATATTGCTTCAAGAAGTGCATAAAACTCACCTCAGAGGGTGCATAAAGTTTAATGTCACGAGGGACAAACAAAACTCACCTCAAGGGGTGCATAAAATCACCTAAGGAGGCGCATAAACATTGACAAGATAAGGTCAAAACCTCAAGGGGTGTTATAACAACACCACCACAAAAGGTGATTTACAAAAATAAAAAAAGGAGCTTTGCTTAATACATGAAAGGTCACACCTTCGGGAATATCAAACATGACATCACCACCAAGAAAGTAGTCGTGGAATAGAAGAATCACACCTTAGGGAATACTAGTCATAGCATTACCACTAAGGGGAACATCATATGCCAAGAAAGGTCATACTCTTAAGGGATATCAAGCCTAATATCACCACCGAAGAGACACTTATATAGATCAAGAAGGGGCCACACTTTGATTGGCAAGGTTACACTTCCTAGGAGATGTATGCTATCATTACTAAGAAGGGGCTATTTCTTATGCAAACAATGAGCAGGGGACTATATGCCCCCCTTAAAATGTTAGTGTACTTGCTACACTAATGTTTTAAGGAGATAGAAAGGGATCCCTTGCTAGAAGGAATGCACCTAACATAAGGCTACCTAACCCCTTGCCCCCCAAGTGTAAGGACAAAGATGATCCCAAGATGGATGATGCACGCTACTCCTTGCAAAATGAAATATGATTGCATAAAGCCTTGTTTTATACCCCCTGTATGGTAGTGAGTATTGTGTGATACTACAACTACCACATGACAAGGAGCAACAAGTGATACTATTTGTCATGATTAAGTGAAGGTCTTTTTGATGTTTTCGTTATTTTTGAAGGACAATAGCCAAGACCTCATATTTTTTCCTACATGTTGGGCTCTATGGGGACACAGATTCCTTGTTCTTTACATCACATCCTTTTCCATTATGGCCAAGTTGTTTTAAAAGTTCATAACCTCTTCCATAAATGGCTTCCATTTCTTTCAAATAAGGTGGTGTTTCATAATCACTTTCATCATATGTGGATTTGTAATTTGTGTTTTCCTCTTTGCTAGAAGTTGTAGATTCAGATGCTTTTGATGATTTAGTGAGAGATTGTGTTGATATCATTGTGACTGCTTTTTCTTTTCCTAATTTTGATTGTGTAATCTTGTATTCCCCCAGGAATGTAGGTGTGAAATCTAATGATCCCCATTCATCATCGAACAACTTTTTCATGGATGAAAGACACTCATGTCTGTCTTTAATTTGTAAGGGTTCTACTTTTGTAGTTGGTGCCAATGTTCATAAAAGGGCTCTCTATTCATGTTTCAGTTTGTAAATAATTTTTCAAATTTAGGATTGGATTTTATCATGTAAACCTTATTATTGTAAGTGTATTTCATTAGACGATGAAGCATTGAAGACACTTCTTTCATTTCATGAATTCATGTTCTAACCAAGAGAATATTGTATGAGGGGCATGACATGTATAGGAGTTTGCAATACAACTTTATCAACTTTTATAGGTAACGTTATCACACAAAGTGGTTATTTTCCCACATTATCAAAACCATGGATGAAGAAATCAACTGGTTGAATTTCAGTCTTATTTTCTCCAATTCTATCTAAAAGGTTCACATTGCAAACATTAAGCCCCAAACCATTGTCAATAAGGGTACGTCTAATCCCAACCTTGTTAATAACAGTCATTACCATCAAAGCATCATTTTGTTTTTGTGTTTATGTTGCCACAGAAGTGTGCACCTTTGCTAAGATGATGAATCACTCAGCCACCTCATGAAACATGGGATGATCTGCCTGAGTGTGGGCTTAGATGACCTCGGGACCAACTTCCAGAGAGGGTTAATTCTCTTGGGACTTCACCTAATCTAACCTATGCTACTGCTGTTTATAGAGAAAACAGAGAAAGAAAAAATATAATAAAACCTAAACTCTAATAAGGTGATGCACCAAAATGATTTCAAACCTATACTACAGTTTGGACTCACAATATGATCAAACAAAAACAATTTGTTTCATGCACAACTTAGGTTTCTACATACTTATACATAAGTGCTTTATAAGAAGGTTGGAATTCAACAACCTTAGAAAGGAAAACAAATATTTCACAATAAAAGGATTGTTTGAGTCATTACACAACTTATAACCTGCATAGGATATGTATACTTCTATATGAAGGTACTAGAGAATGAGACATGAAATTCAAGGACTAAGTAGAATATCACAAAAACCATATCCATCATTCGTTGTTGCACACAAGATATAGATTAAAGAAGGCACAATATTTGTATTTCATTGATAAAAGGTGTTAAATATTGATGTACACAAGTTTGAAAGTTGAGGTTCAAAGCTGCTCCAGCTTCAAAGAACTTTGAGAAAAGTACAATACATGCCAAGAGAGAAAATAACTCTCGAAAAACTGCCTTTAGGCTAGCCTTTATGCTGTTCAATTAGCTGCCACATAATAGGAACATATGCTTGAGATATGAAAGACATGTGCTTGCTTTTAGTTGGTTGGGTCAAACTCCTTGGTCGTCCAAAATTGATATCCCTACTATGCATCCCCCTAAAGTGCTCCAAAAAGGTGTTTGAATGAAGAAAACTTCATACCTTGACCTTGTCCATCAACTAAGACTCCTTAAATAGCCCCTAGATGCCCTCCATTGCCTTAAAATGGGTCAAACTACCTGCTATATCTTCTCAACTGTTGTCCACTCCCCCAACTGTCATAATTTCCCATAACAAGTTTAAAGGGCATGTGTGAGAGATGTTTGAAATAGTCAACAATTCTAGGAGGTGTAGGAGAATTTCAGGGACAAATCTTAACACTGGTTTGATTTTATTAAGGCTTCTTCTATCTCGTGTTTCATATCTTTAACTTTTTTTCAAAGTCTCATATCCATACCTTCTTGGCTGCTAAACCCTACTACTATCATGATATGCTTGGTGTTGCTTGACCTACTTCAATGGTTTTCTCCCTTCAAGATAACTTTGCACAGACATTGTGCTCTCCAAAATCTTGCTTTTTCCTCTATTGTCTTCACCCTTTCTACAGAACCTTGTGCCTTTTCCTGAATATTCCATGACACATACAAGTATCCAAACTTGGACAGTGATCTTAAGGTTAAAACGGTGCCATTACTATGCCATTGTATGTTTTCTTTATCTAGATTCAATGATTGTATTTGTAGCTACTCATTCATTTTATCTGTCCTTGATACAAGTAGCATTAGGAAGTCTCCTATCTCTATAGACTGCCCTTGTATAGTGGCCTGCCATCTTATTTATTCAACTATCTTTGATCATTTATGTATAACTGCCCGCTGTACATCATGCATTGTAGACTATCTTCTATGCATTACCAAACTGTCCTTGCTTATGATTGTATAGTCATCTACCACCCTTTCACATTATGATTGTCCTCTTACATTATGACTATCCTCTTACCACCACTTTGGACTGTCACTTGCTGTCAAGTGTGAAGGCCCGGTAACTTAGTGAGACTACTATCTCTACCATGCTCCTAATGATGATTTTCAAGCATTAAAATAATAGCTTAATGTATGATGAAGTCAGTCTTGAAAAATTGAATGATTATCCTTTTCAACATGATTGTAACAAAACCACCTCCTCTAGCAATATTGAAAGTACCAAAGAATTCTTCTCTTTAACTGTTGTCAGCCATGCACACCTTGTCCCTTGAAACATATTTTTAACCTTCTTGACTATCATGATATATTACTCTAGATATCACTGTCCTTTGTCACAGTAGTTTTCTCAATTTATCACCTTGCTCAAGGTCTCTGTGCCATTTGAGAGTATAGGTATGGAAATCTAGGCAGTAAAGCAAAAACCTTTGAACTTCCTGCTTTAGGACCTTTCAACTAGTACCTATACTGCAATTTGTGGCTTCTGAAACCAAGGAGAAAGGAGAGATCTTTTCTCATTCCAACTACATTTGGAAACTTGAGATTCTTCATTGTAACTCCCTTGAGAACTCTATGGTAAGGTCTCTGGATCAACTGATTCCTGAGGCTCCATTCATCAGACTTGCCACACAACAGATCATCATTTGTAGTTATCATCTTTAATATTTTCAAGATATTCCAGTGCAGCTATCTCTCAACTTGAGGTGTTTAACAACAAAAATGTTAGGAGAAAGACATTTTTCATCAGTCATTAGCTTTTCAAAAGATTCTTTGGCAGAGGCAGGTATAAGGTTAACCTTATTTTTCACACATTCCCTTGTGAAATCGTTATGTATTGATAAGTAGGAGGTATTTTCCACATCATATCAAATTGTGATATCGCTATCAGGATTCAACCGTGTTTTTTATGAGTCAAACTCATTGACCCATATTTCATGAGTAGTGGTTCACAAGAACCCATTTCTCATGATAATGAATGGTCCACTTAGCACTCATTGCATCTAGGTGATGCTCATAGAGGTGAAGCACTAGGCCTTCCCGAGAGGTAACCCATCCCAATACTGCTCCAACTCAAGCACGCTTAACCACAAAGTTTTCCCCAAGGTTAAACCCACTTAGTTTGCAACCCCATTTGCAAAACCTTCAACAAGTGTTGTGCCTTATAAACCATTCATTATAGAGTCCTAGCTTTGCTATCTGTCAGTCTTCTATCTAAGAAAATAAAGTTGCAATTGGCCTGTTTGGATTCTTCAAGCCAACTATTGCATGGATAATGGCTCTATTGATAGCTTTGACGGCTTCATCTTACCCAATGACACATTGATGGAGTGTATCTTCCATCTTCAAGAGTTTTTTTGACTCATCAGATGATACCTTTTCAACTGGAATATATGTCCATAAGGATACAATTTATTGAATATCTACCTCAGTTACAACTACACCTCCATCTCTTGCTTCACGCTCAGCCTTCATTTTCTCTTTCCCCTTTCGGGGCTCATCATCCTCCAAGATCCCCGAATTCTTCGAAAATCTATCTCGTGCAGAAGCTCTAGTGGCAACAACATCAAATTCATCAGCTTCTGAATAACTCCACTCTATTTCAGACTTCCTTGCGGTGGCAGTTTGTTCACTAGCATCGATATCAACCTGCTTTGTTCCTTATCTTCCACGACTGAACTTTCCTTATCTTCCATGACTGAACTTTGCGTTGAGATTATTATGATTTTTTTTATTCTTCTCTTTGTGTGATTTCCAACATCAACAGACTTCGATCTTCTTTCAGCAGAAAATGATCTTCTGGTATGACAGTCATTACAACTATAGGCTGACACATATCAACAGAGATTGCTTCTGGAAGAAGCTTTCCAGCTGCAAGAACATTCTCATGACAAGATAAAACACTTTCCCGTACTACATACATCCCATTTCTCTGCTCAAAGTAACCACAGGTATTCCTCACCCACCGTGAGCAGAGACATTTGTGATAGAAAATGGAACCCTTGGTAGAAACCATAGTAAAAATTTCACTACAGATCACAAACCTATTGAAATATCTAGTATGTATAAAATGATAGGTATCTTGTCTTCAGTTAGTTGTCACCGTATAGCAGATCTCTCATCAAAAGGAGTAGAAGCAATACCAGAGGGTGGGACCTGTCTTGAAAAATGACTAGGCTTAACAAGAACTCTATCCCTTCCTTCAACAAGTTGATTCACAACAACATCTAGCCAGCCTGCAACTGACCATTTTTCAGTGAGTCGTAACCTTTTCATTGCTCTGCCTATCGTGTGGACATCACTTGCATATTGTGTTCCTGACGTTGTTGATGTGCCATCTGCTTCAATAGAACCTGAGGTAAAAGTTGTTATGGCAATGAAACCTGAGAGAGTAACTGAAGCTGAGAGAGTAAAAGGTGTTGTTGTTGTTAGTGGTAATATAAATTCAGAGTATGTGGATCTTGTGAAAGGCCAGAAGGCAGAAGTTGCTCCCGAGGCACTGGACTGTCCTTTTCCATGACTGTCTCAACCTTCTTCATTTCTCATTCTTATGATCACCATGAAACCAAGGCCTCAGTCATCTTGCACATTCCATTACCTTTTCACTGTGCTCTGTCTTTCTGTTCATGATCTTTGGTGCAAACTTGAGGATGAAAACCAATTTGAGCCTCTTTGATTAGCTTTTGGTTAGACCTAGAACTTCTTCTTGCTTTCCACGTGCATGGTCCATTATTGAAGAGAAGTAATGAATCTTATCAACCTTCTAACCATTTCCATGACCTTCAAGGGTTCCATGTTGTTCTATAAATGTATTTACTACCATTATAGCCTTCTCAAGCTGTGGAGATAAACAAACATAACAGGAAACCTAAAAGTCAACCTAGTCACATAAAACTTGAACTTCTCATTGAAAAGGCTTTCCCTCCAAAGTAAGCAACGTGTCTTTGACCTTTCCAAGGCCTCCTAGAGAAATCACAATCTAAGACTCTTTTTAACACAAGGAACTTTTTTTATTTTCCTTCATAATATTTTAGCATTCCAAAGAACTTAAAGAACTACTTGGTATTCCAAAGAACTTAAGAACTACTTGGTGTAACTATTTTGATCATTAGTCAAAATAGGTTAATAGTTTCCAAGGAAGGTAATTAACTTTGATGAAAGGCAATGTCCAAATTAGCTCAATTCATACTCTCAAGCAAAGATGCCACATCATTTGGTTGTGCACTAGGAGTGACAACAACTTTCCGCAAACCATTTTGAATCATGCCATGATAAACAAGTGATGTTTAAATCAAATCACACGAGGAGATTGGAGGAGTGTTACGAGGTTGCTCAACAAGATCAAATTCTCTACCACTATGTTGTTGGATATTAGGTGTAGGAGGGAGGTATGGTTGAGGAAATGGAATGGATGTTGGTGTTTGTTTTGGTTGCTTATTATTCCTAGTATTATGTGTGAGCAACAGTGTGATAACTTGGTTGCTACGACACATGGTTACTAGTAAGTTATTTTTCAAAGCTTAGGATATAGCCATGAGGTTTAGGAGGTCCTATAATGAGAGGTGCCTTAGGAGGTCCAAAAGGAGTTTTAGGAGGTCCAATAATCAAAGGAGATATAATAGCCAATTGTGTGTTCATAACCTCGATGGATTTGACTTCTTTTGATGATCTTCTTGAAACATCGAGAAATAGGAATGAGAGTGTGTGAGAGGGTCTCAATGATGGAATGATCTAAAGGTTTAAACACACTCACACTTTCCCTAATTTCATTAAAAAAAGAGATCTCCAAAGGGTAGGGTTGACTTTCAACCTTGAGGTGAGCCAACCCTATTAGGAGATCTATTATTTTCTTATGACAAAAGTGACTAATTGTCACTTTTGGGAGATGAATTAAAATGCATTAACAAATTAAATTGTATGGCCTAACACTTGAAATGTAGAATATTATAATAATAGAAACAAAAATTGATACTTTGCAGGTAGATTTGAGAAGGGAAGAATGGTGTGCATTTGGTATAAAAAGTGGGTTTTGAGCTCTATAACAGGACTGGTTTGCCCTAGGGTGAATGGGTCCTAGTGTAGGTGTTTTGTAGTCCTCATATCTTAGATCTAAACTTTTGAACTCTTTAGGTTTGACTGTCGGAAAGCCAAAAATAAAATCTATAGGTGAGTTTTCGTGTCTTGACAACAATGATGACAACTTTGCAAAATTGCTCCTTTGATCAATCTTCAATCCTTCTCCACTTGTAAATTTGCACATACAAAGAGAGAAGAAAAATGTTTATTTTTGGGTGAATGGGGGTTTGCCTTAGTCAAACCCCATGTTGGTAATTAAACCTTGATTATGACAAATGGAAGGAATTGATGAATGAACAAAGCTTTTTCACAACTCACCAAACCCTTCATGGACCCTTAGAGGACTAAAGTCTAACACATTTATCTAAGGATTGGATCTTGCATGAATTGGATTGATTCATTTGATGCTTGAATGCTTAAAACCTACATCACAATGTTAGCTCCAAAACATGACATTAATATGCATAAATTTTGACATGATGATATGATCTTGATCACTATAGTAGATGATTGATAAATTTTCTCTTCAATGCTCTTGACAATAATATTTTCTCTCATGAATTGATCCTTAATGTTGCTTAGATTTGAATTGATAAAAGGACTATGTATTTGTTGGTGTTTATCTAATTTCTCAAAAATTAGATTCCACAAGCCGACATTTGAAATTTGAATTTGAATTATTAAAATGCCACCAAAAACATATTAAAAATTGGGTCCTAAGACTTGAAGGGGACCCAATCGCCCTTGGGTGAATGGGTCGTAGGACCTAAATCTAGGACACAATTTCTAAGGTGTTTTATTTAATGTTAGCAATTGTTTAATGTAGGTTTCCCTTTCGGAAAAAGAGAATAATAAGGTTTTGGAATGCATAATTTGGTCAATTAGAACCTTAATTAAGTCCAATTAATTAGGGGGATGAAAACATAATGTGAAATTGTAAAGCTATACAATTTTCTACATTATATTTAACCCCCACTTTAGTGAGAGGATGAGCCCATGATCAAACTCACACTAAAGTAGATTAATAAGTCAAGAGAGGTCCGATTGTACAGTTATCGACGACATAGGATGACAAGGATCAAAGAGGTTGTGTAAGCCCCCAAGATCAAAGATCCCATGGCAAACCAACAAAGGCACAAAAGACACATGCATGCAACAACAACACAAGATAACAATCATACGATGTCAAAATTAATATAAAAGGGATGAACTAGCAAGTTGTATTATGCCACGTCCATCAAATATGCTCTCATGGATCCACTAGCAAGCAAGTTGTGTTATGCTTGGTGGCCATGAAAAAACACGATCACAAGGGCTAGTACAATTCGATACACACTAGTTGAGCTCCAAGGAAATAGGGTGAGAAACACACACTAGGTCTACAAGGTGTGAACTCACAGAAAGGTGGCATATGGGAAAGTCATGCCAGGTCTATAGGATCCCATACATCATAGGTTTCACAAGGCTAGCAAGCTGCATTATACTAGACACTTATGAAATAAAGGCACCACTGACAAGCAAGTTATGTTAAATGCTTGGTGGCTAGGAATTAGTTTAGGGTAGTTAATGGGGTTTTTCTTAGTTCATGAAAGGTCTCACTTTAGGCAACATCACACTTGATATCACCACCAAGAGAGGATTGGCTGAGGGATAAAAGATCCACATCTTAGGGAACACAAGCCATAGCAATACCACCAAGAGGAATTCCATATGGAAAGAAAGGTCACACTCTTGAAGGACATCAAACCCAATGTCACCACCAAGAAGACACATCACATGAAATAAGAATACCACACTTTGAATAAGGTCATTTTATTATGCAAGCAATGAGTGGGAGGCTTAATGCCCCCCACATTAAAGAAATTGCTAAACACCATGTTGCGAGCAATTACTTTAAAGTAGAAGATGATAAATTCCAATATATGAGAACTTATTTGGAAAGCCCTATGTCAAACATATGTTTCCAAATGAAGTTGTGTCATGGAAAGGAGGTTGTCCCCCATATGTAATCCTAAGATAACACATAAGGAATCTACATATTTGGAGTCAATGTATGTCTTTTCTACAATGTTATAATAGAGCTTGGAATTGTCATCATTCCCCAAATACTCGTAGAACAACAAACACAAATGATAAATGACACACAAAGAGTTAAAAAATAGGAGAATATTTTGTGTCAACATGGAAGAGACCTAAATATCTCAACGCCTTGCATTGTCCCCAAAAGGAAAACACAAGACAAATGAAAAGACAATGTTTATGACAGATAGAAGAATGTAGATACAAATAGAAGAATGTCACAACATATTTCACTTTCTTTGTATCCTTACACCAACAAAGTGACAAGGGTCATCCAAAGTAGGCTCACAAACATAAAGAAACACCAAGCAAAATGATACGTGTGATCATATTACGTACACGCAATCACACAAAGAATATAGAAAGAACAAAGCTAGTATGACACATGTGATCCAACCTAAAGCAAGTCGTCTACATCCAAATTTTGTTCATCATATACCGAAGGTAGATAACTAGCCAAAGGGGTAAAAACGAGTGCCATACTAGGACAATCACCAGGTTCAACATGTGGTGAGTCACTCTTGTTAGGAGGATCATCACATTTATTGTCATCTAAGCTCATGGAAGAGGAAAACAACAAATTCATCTCATTATGTACTTCCTCATCAATCTTAACAATCTCATCATCATCGAAATTAATCATAGCAGGAGGTTTATTGAAAATGTCCATAGAGGTTTCATGTTTTTATTGTGTAGATATAGAGGTTTCATGTTGTGGCGAAGGTGGGGAATCATCATGCTTTGTTTGAGTTAGTTTTTTTTTTTATCTTGGTTTGTTGATTTATTCTTTCCTTCTAACTGACGAGTAGTAGCACGATGTCTATGCCTACACTCTTTAACATTTAGGTTTCTTCTTGCACGGTTTTCAAGTTGTGATAGTGTAGGAGCAGGTTTATCAACCATTGGTTTCTTTTCTTCTCGTAAGGGAGGAAAGGAAGGAACCATCAAGGGTTGGTCAATCACTTTCTCTTTAGGTTTATAAACTTGTTTAATCTTAGGAGGCACCAAAGGAGTTGTAGGGTTATCTCTTGGTCTTTTGTAGGAAATGGGTCAAGGATTTGTCATGAATTTGTCTTGGTTACTTGGAAAGGATTTTGGTTCAATCATAGGTTTATCAATGATAGGAGGTTCAATCATGGATTTAGGAATATTGCTAAGAGATAATTCTACTATGTACTTTTCCTTGAACTTTTGGTAAGATTTGAAAGAGAAGTCCTCATGAGGCTTAATAGGTTCCATGGGTTCAGGCCAAAATAAATCCAATGAAAAATTCCCACAGGAAGACAAAGGATTAAAACCGCTATGATGCACAGTAGAAATTTCATTTCCAAATGAAAATTTCAAGCATAGGGACAACATCCATGGAGTGTAGCCATGGATAGCCTAGCTTCATATAGAATTGGTCTGATGATGGGATGATGGAGAACGAAATATTAATTGTTTCGGTCCCACTTTTTTTTAATGGGAGAGTGATCGAACCTATCGTGGGGCAAGCAAAACCATTATGCGTTTTGATCCATACTTTCAATTGTTCATAAGAGTCTTGGTAAAGTTCATGCCCAAATAATAATTCCTCGATGATCACATTCTCTACACACATAGGATCAATTAATATCCCATTAGTAGGCTTGTCATTGATTCTTCCAACAATGTAAAGAGGACCATCAACTCCATGTTTGATTATGTCATTTTATGAGAAAGCAATGTTAAGAGACAAGTTTGTTTGGCCCTTATAAGGTTGAACACCAATGAGGTTGACCATAGCTTCTATATCCCCATAATCACTCATGTTATTATTAGTGATCATGTCTTGTATATTGTCAACATTCATCACATCATTCTTGGTGTCATTAGCTTTTACAAATGAGATATTATGTTTTGGCATTGGATTGGTAAAAATTTGCAAATTTTGGTTGGCTGGGGCAACAAATTTGTTTCCTTGATCATTAACACCACCAATCTAGGTGTGATTAGAATCAGTGAGGTCTTGCACAATATTTTTAAGATGCATACATCATTCTGTATCATGTCCATTTTATCAGTGATAATGGAAAAATACATTTGGGTTATGGTTTGGAGGTAAAGGCTTAGTGATATCAAGAGCTCTAATGGGAGGTAAGGTAATTAGGTTCTTACTCAAGAGTTACAACATGATGGAATGAAGGGTATTAGGTAACAAGGTAAATTTCCTATTCTTATCCTTGAATTGATATGGATTTGTTGTTTTTATAGTAGCCACTTGAGACTCAATATGTTGATTTGTTTAAAGAGAATGGAGTGGGTGCAGATGGGCAGGAAGAGGAGAGGTTGAAGTATTTTTAAATCTATAGATGTAGGAGAGGGTGACTTTGATTCAGGGGATGGTGATGGTGATCAAGATGTGTTTTTTGGTGTTTGATCTAGGCTTGGGGACCTCTTGTTAGAGATGGCGCTTCTTTGGCCCTTTTCAAGTCTTCTGCTGCTGTGAGGTGGGAGCTAGTCTGCATGGTGGGTTCCTGTGGTTGTTAGTGGGGTGTTCCTATTTGTGCTTCTTGCGGAAGCGCTTGGTGCTACTGTGGTAGAGGGGATTCTTCTGGTGTTGCTGCGACTAGAGGGGATTTTGAGGCAATGATGGTCTTTATAGCCGTTTTTCTTTTTCTTTGTGGTGATTTTGGTTTTGGGGAGCTATCTTGCCTCATTTCTTGACTGATGCTAGCACTTTGGGATTTCATGATAGAGGTGGGTGTGTGGATTTTTTCCTTAGTGTTGTATTCAAGCAGTTTCCCTAGCTGTTGGGGAAGGATCTTAAGAGAGCAATGCTTAATACCTTTTTTGTTATTAAGACTGATATGGAGTGGTGCTTTTCCCTCCATGTTACTATTGTGAATGTTCTTCCGGTGAAGGAAGGTATCCCTCTTGGTCTCTGCTTGATATTTTTCTTGATGTTGTTGTCTTTCAGTGATGTTTTGGACCCCCTTTGGTCTATCTTGTTCATCTTGAAGGTGGGGGTTGTTCTTCCCTTAAAGATTGTGGTGCTCGAGTTCTTCCAAGTGTTTGAATTCTGGGTTGGGTTGTGTGCTCTCATAGCTCAGTACTTCTTGAAGAGATCCTGGGATTCCCTTGTTTTCATTATCTTGGTATGGTTGTTCTTAAAGTCCTTATTAATGTCCCTGCATTTTACTAAGGGGACAATGTATATCCCTTGTCCTACTTGTTTGTTGTTGATGACTGGGTTGTATCCTTGCTTTTCCCTTAAGACACAGTTTGGCATTTCTTGTGTTGTGTTCAACCCCTCTTGTACTCTAAATATTTTCTTGTAGAATGGGGTTATTTTCTTTCTATCGCCTGAGCTACTCCTAATGCTTATTCTAAAGACTCAATTATGTCTGTTTTTCCTATTGATGGCTAGGGCGTTTTCTTTTTCTTCCTTCAAGTTTGGGGTGCTCCTTCTGCCTAAGTATGTTGAGTGTTCCCCTTCTACTGGAGTTTCTTTCTTTTGGGTTATACAATTGTTATCTTCTATGGAGATAGAGGTTGCTCCTATTGAGATGGAGTTGGTTGTTGTTGGCTTGGTTGAAAGATTTATTTTCCCTTGCTTGTTCCTATTGAGGTGGAGCTTGTGTGAGCTAGAGAGTGGTGGCTTTGGTAGTAAGGGTTTTCCTCTCATCCTCTCCTCTAGAGGGGTTCTCTCCTATTGAGTTGGGGTTTGGGTTGAAATTTTGGAAAGGTCAGTGCTGCAAGAAGGTTGATGCTCCACAAGGTTTTGTTGTGTTTTTAATTTCCTCTTTTGAGGTTGGAGGTTTGGATGTGGTGGATCTCTTAAATATCAAGTATATGCTAGTGTTCTACACCTTTATGTTGGTCCTTTTATTTGGCTTAGATCTGGTTGTTCTAAGCAGTTGGTTAGTTGTGGCTTGGCTAACATAGGTTGTGTTTATGATATTTAAGGTTGGGTTCTAGGTCCTTGTCATAACCTGGTTGTAAAAGGGTTTAGGGTCCCTTCAAAACCTATTTTTGTAGCTTGAGTTGTCTTGAATATCTTTGGATGGCTATTGTTGATGGGTTGCTAATGGTATGTGGATTATTTTTCTAGTAGCTTCTTTGTCTTGAAAGGGTTTTAGGTCCCTTCAAAACCTCATTGTAATGGGTTTCCGATCCCATCAAAACTTGCTTTTCCCCTAATAAAAAACATATTGATTTTTTTGAGGTGGATTTATTTGTATAAAGCCCCAATTTTTTCTTGAATGGTTGGAAATGATTATGAGGCATGGATTTAGATTTTTTAGGATGGTTGGGAGAGGTTTTCACTTCACGATGACTAATTGAATTCTAATAGACACGGAGAGTCATGCACAAGTGAGTGGAGGGAAATTTTACTATCCCAATCTTATCTTAAATATTAGTTTGCAAGTTTTTAATGAACATTCTTTGAAGATCGACATCAGGAAACTTAATGTTGATTTTTGAGTAAATCAATTGATAATGTGCTATGAAATTAGTGACCTTTTCACCATCCTTTTGTTTATATTGCATGAAATCAAATAAGGCCGTCTTGGGACCAATGTGCACTTGGAAATGGTTGATGAAGGCATCAACAAGTTCATTGAATGAATGAATTGAATTATTTTGTAAAGAAAAAAACCATTCCAAGGTTGTATCTAAGGTTGTGTATGCTGAGACATGGTTACTAGGATCTCCTTTACCACCATAATTCTCAAATCTAGGAATCTCTATGCTTTGTGGCATTTGTGCTCTCAATATCTCCCATGATAATGGGTTTTGTTTGACATATTGTGAAGGTTGGCCATTTTGATTTTGTTTTAATGTGGAAATTTTTTGTTTGAGGGATGATTTTGTTTGCAAAAATTGGTTGAGGATAGAATCATTGGTTGTGTTTTGGGATGGATGGGAATATGGTGGAGGTGTATATGTGTTGGGAGGACAAGTGAATTGCAAGTTTGTGAGAGGTGATGGGTTAGGAGATATGATGTTTGAATTCACAAAGATATAATGATTCCTAGTGGAAATTCCTAAAGTTGGATTAATGTTGCTAGTTGATTTCCTTGTTGTAGTAATACTTGAATTAGTGTATGTAGGAATAGAGGCCATAGTTGTAGGGGAGGAATTTGATTTCCTCCTTGATTTTGAGTGTAACCCAAAGTTTTTGCATAATTATTCAATGTAGGAACATGATTATCAATGATGTGAGCTAGGATACAAACAATTTATATTCCTTGTTCATTATTAAGCATTTTTATCATGTTATTTATGATAGGAACGGTAGTACTGATAATGTATTCAACACTCAGAAAGTCTTGTAATATTTCTAAGGCTTCATCCATTTGTTTTAGCTTTTCTTGAGGGACACGAGCAACAATGTTTTCAACATCAATAGGATTAGAGGTGATAGGACATGTTATTTCAGGTATGGAGTCCAACATGGGTTGACTTGTGTCAACACTATGAGTGAAAGAGTTGGAAAACCCAAGATCCACAATGGATATACTGGCACAGGATGCCATGAGTCTCAAACTACGTCTCACTGAAGTATTGGAAATAGGACACCAAGTTGTAATACTCATACAAGTTTTACCAAACCAAAAGTGTACCCAAAATGGACAAAAAACACTAAACAAATGTAGCAAATACCCAAAAATAGGATACACAGTGCCAATATGTAAAGAGATATTGCAATTTTCAGATCTAACATATAAGGATTTATTGATTTTAAACGCAAAAATTTGAAAATGATGTATTTTGAATACAATTTTTTATTTTTGAATAACACACTTGTTTTGACCAATTGACTTGAATGCAAACAATTATAGAAAACTGCAATTTTAGAAATTGAAATTGAGATCTTCAAAAAGAAAGGAATAAAGCAGACAGACAAATTTATGCGCAAAAATTTGGAAAATGATCTGTACAAGGATAGACCAAGGGCGAATGGGCCTTTGTACAGGGGTTGAAAAATTAAAGTATGAGATTTTGAGTTAATGTTTAAGGTCTCTATTTCAGGTTGCAGATAGATTCTTGTAGTTACAGATTTCCAAAATTTTATGATTAAATGTGAATTCAATTTGATGGAAAACAACAAACAAAATGACAACTTTTGAGATGCAATTTTGATTGAATTTTTTGATGTAAATGATTGAAAGACACTAATATGCAAACTACTAATATTTTTAGATTTTTGTGAGAGGGTCTCAATGATGGAATAATCTAAAGGTTTAAACAAACTCACATTTTCCCTAATTTCATTAGAAAAAGAGAACTCCAAAGGGTAGGGTTGACTTTCAACCTTGAGGTGAGCCAACCTTATCAGGAGGTCTATTGTTTTCTTATGAAAAAATGACTTATTGACACTTTTGGGAGATGAATTAAAATGCATTAAAAAATTAAAATATATGACCTAATAGTTGAAATGCAGAATATTATGATAACATAAGCATAAATGATACTTTGTAAGCAGATTTGAGAAGGGTAGAATTGTGTGCACCTGGCATAAAAAGTGAGTTTTGACCTCTATAGTAGGACCGGTTCACCCTAGGGAGAATGGGTCCTAGTGCAAGGGTCCAAAATTTGATTTTGTAGTCCTTAGATCCCAGATCTAAACTTTTGAATTTTTTAGGTTTGACTGTCCGAAAGCTAGAAATAAAATCTATAGGCGAGCTTTTGTTTCTTGACAAAAATGATGATAGCTTTGACAACTTTCCAGCATTGCTCCTTTGATCAATCTCCAATCCCTCTTCACCTATAAATCTGCACATACGAAGAGAGAAGAAAAATGATTATTTTTTGGTGAATGAGGGTTTGCCTTATTCAAACCACATGTTGGTAATTAAACCTTGATAATAAAATAATGACAAATGAAAGGAATTGATGAATGAACAAATCTTTGTCACAACTCACCAAACCCTTAATGGCTGCCTTTAGAGGGCTGAATTCTAATAAGGATTGGATCTTGCATGAATTGGCTTGATTGATTTATTGATTTGATGCCTAAATTCTTGAAACAACATCACAATATTAGCTCCAAAACATAACATTAATGTGCATAAATTTTGACATGATGATATGATCTTGATTACTATTGTAGATGACTAATAAATCTACTATTCAATGCTTTTGACAATAATATTTTCTCATGAAATGATCCTTAATGTTGCTTAGATTTCCAAAGTGCTTTAATTAATGTTAGCAATTGTTTAATGCGAGTTCCCATTTCTGAAAACATGAATAATAAGGTTTTGGAATGCATAATATGGTCAAATAGAAGCTTAATTAAGTCTAATTAATTAAGGGGATGCAAACATAGTGTGAAATTATAAAAGGTGTACAATTTTCTACACTACACTTCTATCAAGGGGAATTTAAAGTCACCTTAGCATCTTCATCTATGCAAACTATAAATTATCAATAATTTTATCCTCTTTTCCAACAATATCTTCCCTAGTAGGAGAGGTAGGGGGAAAAAAAGAAACGAGATTCTCACGACACTCAATGATTGGATCTTCTAACACCAAGATACCTTCTTCACAAATAGGAGAGATATTAGGAGAAGAATAAACATATTTTTCATGATTGTCAAAGATGGTATTCTCAAGGATAGAGAAGCCCAAGGGCATCTAAGTCCTGGACAAGGTATCTGGATTTTCAAACTTTGACTGTGTAAGGCACTGTTGAAGGATTTTGGGTCTGCTTGCAAACAGGTTTAACATTGAATATTTTTCTAGAATTTGCTAAATTTATGCCAATGTGATTCAACATGCAAGTGTACAACAATATTGAATTTTTTTTGACAAATTTGAATGCAATTTTCAAAGCTACGATGCAATAATTCACTAATTCTAAGATGCCAAAATCTGAAAATGATGATTTTGATGCAATTTTGAAACAAAACAATGGATTTTTTTTTTTTTTTTTGACCTAAATGAAAGATGCCTAAATGGATGCAATGAATAATTTCATATTTTAATGATTAATTTCTAAAAACCTGAACAATAACTCACACCAAAAACTTCTCTTCTTGCTTATTTCGCCTCTCCACAAAAAACTATTATCTACCATAATGAATAATCCCAATGAAAGTTTTTTCCCTTGCTAAATAAAGTCTCACCAACTCCACTAAGTTCGCAACCTTTAATTCCTAACTAAATTTTCCCTTTTACTCACCATGATGGTGCCGCCTCTTCACTCTACTGATTGCAATTTAATACAACTGAAAGCTTCTTCGCTTTGGTGCCTCCTCTTCATATTAAATGGCATGCCTAAAATCTATGAGCTAAATGCAGATAAAAATGCATTTTAAAAGTGGTTTCCAAACCACCACTTTATGTGGCTTAACATTGGAAAATTAATAAACAACCAAAAGAAGTTTGAACTGGCACTTAGTGGTCTTTATCAATCGGTTGGTCTTAAGCACCAAACTCTATTCATTAATGAGCATTTAAATTACAGTTACAACTGCCACTTAAGTGGCTTCAAAGCAGTGTAAAGATGCACCCATGTTGGTTTTAATGCCATTTGAAAGTGTCTTATAAAATGGCTTAAGACTACCACGGTTTGAAATTAAGTTAATGGTATTTTAAAATGACAATTTGAAATGCATGTTAATAGGTAGTTACTGCCGCCACTGTGTGGCCATAGTTATGGCCTAAATGCCAAAATTATTGCTATCTTACAAGCCTTCGATAGAGGCTATATATATAAATGTGTATATATATATATATATATTCCATCTCATATATATATACATATATCTATATATTATATATACAATTACCAACTATCTCAATTTCTTTATAATCAATTTATCTCATCATAAAATCAAGATTAGTTAATCAATTAATTATATTGAAAAGCAAATAACATTAAACACTTTATTTTCTTTTTGAGAAATAATAAACAAGACTTGACTAGGTTAGACTTAACCTAATGACTCAATTTGACACAACTCAATATTATCATAACACACAAATTGACTCAATGATAGATTTAGGGTAAACCTACGTGAGTGCATGAAAACTAAAATGGAATAACCTATTTTTTCAAAGCCTATATTCCTCTCTCGAGTGATACTCTCCCTCTCTCTTTGGAGGGAAAGAAAAATAGTCTTGCATTTCACTTAGAAATCATTCAAATAGTTAGCCATTATAAATCATAACATAATCATAATCTTGATTCCATAACATATAATCATCAAAATTCAAATACATCATTGCATATAATTTCATCATAATGTTAAATAACATAATGGCAACATCAAGTATCAGAATGCATTTTAATGTAATAGTTAAAAGTAACATGGTAAAAGAAAAAAATGGGTGTAATATATATCCCCCCATAAGGATCATTGTCCCCGATGATTCAACGTATCATATCATAAACATAACAAAATTTTATTTGTCAATTTAAGAAGCATAAAATAAATGAGGAATTTTTTGAATAATTTCCTTATAGTCCTCCCATGTAGCACTATCATTTGCATATTGGTCCCATTGGACTTTGCACTAAGTGGCTTCTTTGTTATGAGCCACGATTGTTACCACCCTTGGGTCATATACATGTGGTGTATTTAAATCAAGTGTGTGATTAAAACCTATTTAATAATTTTTAAGATAAGACATATGAAACACATTGTGCATCCGGGCAAGAGTTGGTGGTAGAGCAATTTTGTAGGCAACTGAGTTGATCACTTCGAGAACTTCAAAGGGACCCACATGTCTAGGAGCTAGTTTGGATGAATTTCCAAAATTTATGGAACTCTTTTGAGGTGCGACGCTTAAAATCACTTTTTATCCTACTGAGAAATGTCTCAGTATATGCTTATCATCAACATAGATTTTATGCCTATCATTTTCCTCCACTAATCTCTTCTTAATCAACTTGATCTTCTCTTCCATTTCTGACAACATTTTCATACCAAGGCTAATCCTATCTTCTAGCTTATCCCAGCTTATAGGAGTTTGGCACTTTCTTTCGTATAATGCTTTAAATGGAGCCATTTTTATCGTGGAATGATAGGAATTGTTGTAAGAAAATTATACAAGTGGAAGATAATCCTCCCACTTGTATTGTTGATCCATGCAATACATCCTCAACAAATCTTCTAGAACCTGGTTTATCCTTTGTCTTACCATTTTTCTCAAGGTGATAAGATGAGCTTGTATTCATTTGAGTTCCACGTGAGGAAAATAAGGTTTTCCAAAGCCTTGACATCATACATGCATCCCTATTTGAGATGATTTTCTCAGGAACTCTGTGCAACCTAAACACTTCTTGAACAAACTTACGGGCTATGATCAATGCTCCATCTGTCAAATTCTCAAGCATGAAGTGAGCTACCTTGGTGAGTCTAACCACCACTACCAGAATCTCATGAGGATATAAGGGTTTTGTCGGGTGCTAATGTTTTGCTTTCACCTTGTGGCATTCTAGACATCCAACTACAAATATTGCAATGTCCCTCTTCATTCCTTTCTAGAAATATAGTGGTTTCACATCCACTAAAAGTTTTTTCACTCCAGAATGTCCTGAATATGGTGCAAAATGAACTTTCCACATGATATTCCTTAACTTCTCAGAGTTCAAAACTTACATTCTTCCTCTAAACCTTAACAATCCATCTGATTCAAAATAAAACCCATCATACCTCGAATCTTGAGGATCATTCATGAGATCTTGCTTAACTTTCTCATAGTACTCATCTCCCATGGACTTTTGCAACATATGGTTCCCAAAATATGAATGAATAGAGATCATCGAGGAGATGTGTCTCCTTTTGACTTATAGCTTCTACTACTCAATTTTCCTTTCCCTTAATATAACTGATCTCAAAATCATAATTAGATATCAACTCTAACCATCTTCTATGTCGAGCATTAAGATGCAGTTGAGTGAAAAAATACTTCAGACCTTGATGGTTTGACCTTAACTCAAAAGGTTTCCCCAGAGAATAATTTTGCCACATTTGTAATGCATTCACAACTCCTACCAACTCAAGATCACGAGGAACACAATTTTTCACATATGTCTCCAGCTTCCTAGACTCATAGGAAATAATTTTCCCTTCTTGTATAAGCACCTTACCTAATCCTTCTCCCAAGGCATCAATGATAACTATAAAATGGCCTTTTTGAATCATGGAATTTTAGAATTTAATTAGCTTCTCTTTTAGCTAATCAAATTCCTCCTAACATTTTTTTGACCAATCAAATCACTTGCCTTTTCTTTGTAGAGAAGTAATGGGAGAAAATCTTAGAAAACTTAGATGAACTTTCTATAATAGCTTGCCAAACCCATGAAACTATAGACTTCATGTACATTTTTTGATGCAATGAAATCCAAAATGGCTTTGGTCTTCAGTGGATCTAGTACAATTCCCTCAACTAAAATTACATGACTTAGGTGTTGTACTTCTTTCTAAAAGAAAGTACATTTTGAGAGATTTCCATACAATTTGTGCTCTCTCAGATGTTGACTAACGAATTACAGATGTTGGATATGTTCCTCTTCATTCTTATAATATATAAGAATGTTATCTAGAGACACTAGAACAAACTTATCCAGGTAATCTCTAAATACATTTTTCATCAAATTCATGAATGTTGAAGAGGCATTGATCAATCCAAAAGGTAATATTGTGAATTCATAATTCTTGTACCTTCTTCTAAATGTTCTTTAATGAATATCTTCATCCTTGAGCCTTAAATGATGGTATCCAAATTGTAGATCAATCTTTGAAACTGTTGTCACCCCATGCATATCATCGAAAAGATCATCAATACATGGTAAAGGATATTTGTTCTTTATGATTGCTTTGTTAAGTATATAATAGTCTATACATAAGTGTAGTGTACCATCCTTCTTTTGAACAAAGATCACTAGTGCTCCCCAGGGTGAAAAACTAAGTCTAATCAATCCTTTAGCTAATAGTTCCTATAATTGAGCCTTCAATTCCATCAACTCTATTGTGATTATTCGATAAGGAGCTTTGGAGATTGGTTTAGATCCCAGAATTATATCTATGGAGAAATCAAAATCCCTTTTTGGGAGGTAATCCAAAAAGCTCATCTGGAAACACATCCTCAAAATCTTGTAGAAATGGGTAATTCTCCATATTAGGTTTTTTGTGATCCATAAGATCCCCCTCTTCCATCCCTTGGAGCTTGTGAGACTCACAATACATTAAGTCATCTTGAAAGATAAAATCTTTAAAATATTCTAATTTCTCCATTTTGACCGCAAAGAGTTGACACCCTTTTTGCTTGGCCCTCTTTAATTGTACAACAAATATTTTCCCTAGCTTGACTTCTCTAGGAGTGCCTTGTGGGAAAAATTTGTTACCAAGGTCATCTATACACTACTATTTTTGCAAAACAGTCTACCTTAGCCCTATGCATCCACAACTAGTTTATTCCTAGGATAGCATCGTAGGAACCAAAGGGTGATACAAACAGGTTCACTTCAGTTGAGAAACTCCAAAGATCAACCTTAGCTTCAAATACTACTCTACTTGAGCTCTTATCTGGTTAGCACACTTTACTAAACAAGGTTTTTCCATGTAACCAACTTTTTAGGAAACTTATCTAATATTCTTGGTGTAATGAAACTTTTAGTTGCTCCAATGTCTATTAAAATTGAAATTGGGACACCAAAAAATGTACTTGTAGTTTCTACTAGAGTAATATGGTTCTTTTCTTGTCAATTATCCAGTGTTGCATGGACCCTCTATTGAAATGCTTCTTGTTGAGTTGGTAAGGGATTACCATGAGGCTAATCTCCTTGTGATTTATTAGGAAATTGATTTGTATAATGATCTCCTTCGCATGTGAAACATCCTCCTGGAGGTCCTTACATTTCAAAAGGCTTCCCTAAGTTGTCACTATTCTTTCTGGAGTTGTTATTATTCTTCTTCTCGCTTTTGGAATCATTTTGGTTATTATAGAATTCTTTATCACTTTTCTTTTTAGAATCTTGATTATCATTCCTCTTCTTGAATGGTTGGGATTATTGTGACCAATTGAAATTTGTATAGTTCTTCTAATGATGAGTAGATATAGATTTCAAATTTTATTCTTGTTTTACTACCTTCTCATACACTTGGCACATCATTGTGGGACCATGGACATCTACTTCACCTCCAATTTGGGCATTCAACCCCATGATAAATTTCCTTATCCCGAACCTCTCATCTTTTTGATATTGGGGAACATATTTCAGGAGATGAGTAAATTTTTCCCAATACTCTACTACTAACAAGTCACCTTGCCGTAGATTTTGGAAGTCAATGAGTTTTTTTATCAAATAAAAGTTGTGGTAACCATCTTTTCTTAAAGATGATTATGAACTGATCCCACATTAAGCTCAATGAACTTAACCCTAATTGCATTTTCATATTCATCCACCAAGTGGATGCTTCCACTAACAACTAGTATGCTCCACAAACCACCTTAGTCACTTCAGAATAATTCCTTATTTTGAAGTACTCCATTTCAGTGAGCCAGACCTCTGTTGCATCTTCACTCACTATTCTATTGAACTTTAGTGATGCCACCTTTTTCATATCCCTAGATAATTCAAGGGTTAATTGGTTTCTTTTCTCATTATCAACTCTTGATTTAGAGTTGTTTTCATTGTGCCCACTCTCAGTGGTGTGCTCATGTTTGTTTTCAACTTCACCTTCATAAGATGTTTCCTTTTCAGGCCTACTTTGTCCCTAACCTCTTGCTCTAAGGTGTCAATTCTATCTCTTATTTCATTTGGTATAACTAATATTTGATACAATTTTGCATTAGGGTTGTCAAAAGTTTGACCTACCTCCTGACTACCTCCAAGTTTTGTTCTAGTTTAGACCACATTTGTTTTTCTACTTCACTTGAAGTTTTCATTTTATGCATTCAATTATTCCTTTAATTTGGAATTTTCATTATAAACAATAAACAATATTCATTTATTTAACTTAATCCAATTGAGAGAGATTTTTACAAAATTTCAAAACTTTATTATATTAATTAGTGGATTTATATAACATCCTTATTTAGTACAGAAACTTTGATTATTTATGACTCCAGGTCGCTATCAAATAGAGGTATCTCCTCAAGTTCTTCCTCACCCTTAAAGTCAACTAAGACAAACTTGGAGGGTGGATGTACATGCAAGTACTCATTCATAACCTCCTTACTTATCACAAGTCCATTACTACCTGTAATGGAGCGAATTTGCACCCCTAGGAAAATTCCCCATTTCATCACCCCTACCTTAGAAAATGTAACTTTGGTGATGCAATTCCACCACTACCACCTCGCTTCATCCACCTGGTCATGTCTTTTCATGTCGGTGGAGGAATCTCTATTGGGGATGCGAGTGTGCCATGCGGACGTCCACACACCACGTTGCCATCCTGACAAGATTCCTGCCTTTGGAATCCATAGAGGAATTACATTTCTCCATTGGTGGTGAAGTATAATGTCTCCTACCTCCTTGTTTAACAAAAAATGGGACTTTTTCCTCCCTTTTACCATTCAAATGGCCTAACTTATCATTCATTCATGATGTCTTAAACTCTTGAACAATCCTTCAATCTCAAGCTTCTTCTTGATCTCATTCAATCTCTACACACACTTAGCTCCATTCTTTCACTCTCAAGCTCCCATCTTCTTATTTGCAAGCTGTTGTTTTTGGCCTCTACACCATTTTTGTTGTGACAACACTATTGTTGGAGGATTTACAAGCTCTCTCCCTCCACTACTTTCCTTGAGCGCTCATAGTTGTGAAGGTGATATTGTCCATTTCTATTTTCTCTTCGCATCATTTTTTTTTACTACGTAGCATACTTGTTGGTGTTTTCTCTTAGTACCATCACTTCCTTTCTATCTATTTATCATTTTTTGTACTTTGTGGCTATTTGGCTATCCATGGAGGTGGGAACACCAAAGTGGGGGATTGACTGAGGTAGTCCTCTAAACACAACCCCAACATTTTTTTCGTCTTCATGTGTGCAAGTGTGTGTAAGTGGAGCTACTTGAAGATTGAATTCATAGGTGGACAAGTCTAATTCATCACCTTCTCTTTGTCTATTCTAGCATAATTTAGTTACGACATTCCTCTAGTATTTTGTTGTAGCATAAAACATATAGCATTCAGATAGCTAATAGGTTTTCCCATGTTTTTGTTTTCTAGACCTTCTATCCATACATACACCAACACGTCCCTGAGACACCAACACACCACACTGGAGTCAAAGATCTACGTTGTCGTCCTCAGACAATGAGTTGTCTGGGCAACTGGCCAAACCTTGGAAACTAGATCCTCTGACCTTGTGAGCATCTGGTTTTAGCATAAGGAAATCGATAGGCCATCTATCCTTCCTTTTCACCCTCAGTACCTTGCCCCTTTCAATTTTCTTAGCAAATCCAAGGTAGTTTAGGGTAGTGTGTTCCTTAGGACTCTTTCGTGACCTAGAGTCCCGAGGGTGATAGGTCCCCCTTCTCTATATTTTGGTGAACACGATGTGAATTATTTCTATTTTGTCTTTGGCTATCGAAGGGCGTTCTCTCATTCCCTAGGTGTTTTGTAGGTTCACGTTTTATAGGGCGTGCAACCTTGCAACCCAATCTAGAACCCCTAGTTGCGTAGTTAAAAGGGCTCTTAGATATTTAGGAGCAAAATTTAGATAGCTCATTGTTGGTCCCTTGAACCTTTGGAGTCTACCAAGTTTGTTCTATCAGAGTACATAAACATGGTTTCATTTACATGCATTTCTCCCACCTAGCCTACAAATGGGTCACCGGACATAACTTTCACATCACAGCCTATGAACAAAGAGCCCAACATTGTGACTAGTGTCCTAGTAGACCTCGTGAGCCATGTGAACATTATAACGAAGGAGACTCTTCTTATCATCTTTTTGCATAGTGAGGAATACAAGGAATCAAAGACCACTATATGCACACACGATGGGCTCTCAGTCCCTTCTTTCGGTTCTATCACTCTTTCGGTCTTGGTAGGACCCAGGTCCGTAAACATTCTTTTGTTATAATTTTGGAGTCAGATTTATTTAGGGTGAAACTAGGCATTCCATGGCTAGTTTCCATGAATGGAATCACTTCGCTTATTCATAAATGTCTCAAGTTCTCACATGAGGGTTTTGTGCACATTGTGCACAACACCAATTATAAACCACTGGTGTCACATGGGGGCTTTTTGTTAGATCACTTTTGTCCCACCCTAGTCGGACCTCTTCCTTTGAGGATTGACTTCTTGTATTGTGCCTATGTTAAGTATAAGTCGGGGGGGCATGGCGTTTAAGGTGACCTATCTAGTTTCTCCCTACGCCATCTCAGTAAAAGGTTCTATGATTGTGTAGCAGCAAGCTACCTCCTCTTCCGCACAAAAAGGAAAGGGGAAGCTTGCTCATGCCCAAGAGCCTTCCTCTTCTTCTGCTCCATCCACTTTTTCTTCTTGCCCTGTTGTGGTTCCTTTGATTCCTACTCCCATGCCTCGCATGGGGACCTTGATGGTGCATGCTTGGAGAAAATCCAAGCGTAAAGTGTTTGAACTTCTTGTCTTGCCCATGATGCCTAGGCCTATTGTTTACGACAAGGGGAAGGGCCCTTATGGAGTTTTCCCTATGTCTCGGCCTCCTACCACTCCTACCCATTTGGCAACAAATGGGAAGAGGTCCGTTGTCGAGGAACCTATGTCTACTTCTTCATCTTTTGTCATTTCTACCTTTGTGCTTCCTTCTCATGTCTTTGTCCAAGAGATGGTCCTTCCACTGGTGATGATTGCGGAGGACACTCCTATGGCAGAACAAGAGCCTTTAGTCCCTTCTTAGCCAACAAATTCTAGTTCCCAATGCTAATGAAACTAGCTTGCACATGAGCGTACACACCAGAGAAAGGCTTTGGTTGCTAAACAAGTTTCCTTGAAAAAGGCAGAAGGGGAGCCAACAACTCCTGTCTTTGCACCTCCTATTGTGCTTCCTCCTTATGTTCCTTTTGCCTCAGTTTCCCTCGCCTTAGTTTTGCTTTCGATTCCCCTGATGAATGCTAATGACCCTCACCCCAAATGTATGTAGGTGTCCATTGCCCCTTTCATGGAACCTCCACTTCTAATGTCCCTTCCAGACATCCCTCCTTTTTCCCATCCCTTCAACATGTTGAACACCATAGTGGTGTTTGTTGAGGTTTTGTCCTCTTCCTCCTTGCCTTCCACTTCTTATGCGGAGATTCTGCATCCTCTACTAAAGCGTAAGTTGGAGGAAGACCTCACTTCAAGTAGAGATTGGAATAAGGGATCACCTTCTTCGGAAGGGAGTTCTATTTTGGCTTGCACTGTCCTAGTGACAGAGGCAGCCCCGACATCCCTTGATTTTTTCATTTCCCCTCTCAACGAGGTTGGTAGTGGATCTTGGGTGCCTCTTTCTTCTCCCATATGGTTTTAACACATGGCACTCTGGTTAAGTGCATGTTAACTCGATGGATGATGTCTCAACTCTATCAATGACCTTTGCAAGATCCATGACCTTTACCTCACATGAGTGAAGGAGACCTTGAGGGGCCTTCTTCCTTGGCCCTTGTTGTAGGAGATTTGAAGGGTCCTACCCTCACTATCCTGCCCTTGCAGGCTCATCTACCCTCCCCATATAATGATCTAGATTAGGAGAACAACAACCCCCCTGGTCGATGAGAACTAGGGGGCACCTCTTCTTTATCTATAGATTAGATTTGTGTGTGTGTTGTGTTCCCATTTTTTCTTGTCTTTGTGTGTTCCTGGAGGACCTTTGCAACCCTTGTAGGTTCTTGGATACAAGAGTGAAAATGTGTCATGAAGTTCCTCTATATGTTTCATCATTCTTCTAAATGTTGTAACTTTGCTTTTCAACAATTGGGGACGATGCAAGGTGTTGGGGGCATTTAGGCCCTCTTCCATGTTGACCCAATTTTTTATTTTTATTTTGTCTTCATGTGCTCTTCTTCACAATTTGGGAACTGATGATCTTTCATTCAATATATCATGAGTTACCTATAATAATTGATCTGACCTCAAACTCGCAGATCCCCTACCTCTTGATTTCTTTGTCTCTGCTTGTTCCTTGTTTTCTTTGTCTTTGCTTGCCTCTCTTCCTGCTTTCTTTGTGATGTTGTGGTGCTTATGTGTTGTCCCTCGCGTGCATGATAAAATTTCCACATTTGCATCTCCTATGTCTTGTGGGCCACAACATCACTGCCTTTTCTTTTTTTCCTTAGGATGCCACATGTTCTTTTGATTCACACGCACCATCCTAAGAGGGGGCTACTACACTTTTCTAGTTTTCAATAAGGTGAATTCGGTGGCCAACAAATCCCTTACTAAAAAATTTGCATTTTTCAAAAATGCATCCTTCAACAAGTGAATTCGTAGCAAAAAAATCTAAAAACTTTTCTTTAAGAAGGAGCATTATTTTTTATCGAATTCCTTGATGAAAGACATATTTCAAATGGATTCCTTGATGACAAAATTATTTGTAAAAAATGTCATACTTTCCAAATTGGAGTGTCCCTCTGTGTGGGCCCCTTGCTATCTTGAAGGGTTGTCGAGGGGACCCCTTTGAAAGCTTCTCTTTCAATTGCTTGCTTTATGACATGTCTTTTTGCTTTGAAATCTTCTACCTAACATGTTTTCTCTACAGCTTAACATGTTGCTTTGTAGGACCGAACACTTGTAAAGTCGTTATTTCTATCAAGCTTGCAGAACTGAGCACCTCATCAAGCTTGCATTGTAGGTTCGAGCACTTGTAAGAGCCTTTCACATCAAACTCTTTAGGACTAATCACCTATGGAGTCCTTTCATGCAAGCCTCGCAAGATCAAGAACCTATGGTGCTCCCTCTGTAGGACCGAGAACCTGTGAAGCTCCTTCTTTCTATAGGACCAAGAACTTGTAGATCCTTTGTTCAACTTCTACAGGACCAAGGACCCATGGAGCCATTTCTGCAAGAATGAGTACTTATGGAGCCATCTCTCTCTCTCTCTCTCTCTTTCACATCAAGCTTTCCCTGCGGGATTGAGAATCTATAGAGCTACCTCTTGCACATCTAGGTGTGCTCGATCAAAGATATGCTTCCTCGATGGTTCAGGTATATTATCTTCAACCTCTTTATACTTTACCTCACATTCACATTGACACATATGCTCGCTAAAGTGAGGGAAAAGTGTAATGGAGTGAATTTGCACCCCTAGGAAAATTCCCCATTTCATCACCCCTGCCTTAGAAAATGTAAGTCTGATGATGCAATTCCACCACTACCACCTCGCTTCATCCACCTGGTCACGTCTTTTCATGTCAGTGGAGGAATCTTTGTTGGGGACGCATGTGTACTACGCTATCATCCTGATAGGATTCTTGCCTCTGGAATCTATAGAGGCATTACGTTTCTCCATTAGTGGTGAAGTATAATGTCTCATGCCTCCTTCATCAACAAAAAATGGGTCTTTTGCCATTCAAATGCTCTAACTTCTCATTCATTCAGGCTCTCTTGAACTCTTGAACACTCTTCTCCAATCTCAAGCTTCGTCTTGATCTCATTCACTTTGTACACACTCTTAGCTCCATTCTTTCACTCTCAAGCTCCCATATTCTTAGTTGCAAGTTGTTGTTTTTGGCCTCTACACCATGTTTGTTGTGGCAACACTGTTGTTGGAGGATTCACAAGCTCTCTCCTTCCACTACTTTCCTTGACTACTCGTAGTTGTGAAGGTGATATTGTCCATTACTATTTCTTCTTTACATCATTTTTTTTTTTACCATGTAACATACTTGTTGTTGGTGCTTTCTCTTGGTACCACCACTTCCTTTCTATCTCTTTATCATTTTTTGTACTGTGTGCCTATCTAGTTGTCCATGGAGGTGGGAACACCAAAGTGGGGGACTGAGGTAGTCCTCTAAACATAGCCCCAACATTTTTTCGTCTCCATGTGTGCAGGTATGTGTAAGTGGAGCTACTTGAAGATTCAATTGATAGGTGGATAGGTCTAATTCATCACCCTCTCTTTGTCTATTCTAACATAATTTAGTTATGAAAAATTCTTCTTGTTACACTTTCAGTTTTGTTCTCTCTAGTATTATGTCATAGCACAAAACATTTAGCATTCAGATAGTAGGTTTTCCTGTGTTTCAGTTTGTTTTTTGGACCTTCTATCTGTACGGATGCCAGTGCATCCCTGAGACACCAACACGCCGCGTTGGAGTTTGAGATCCACGCTTTTAATCCTTAGACAATGGGTTGTCTAAACAACAAACCGAACCTTGGAAACTGATTCTTTTGACCCTATGAGCATTCAATTTTATCAAAAGGAAAACAATAGGCCATTTGTCCTTTCTTTTCATCCTTAATACCTTGCCCCTTTCAATTCTTTTAGCAAACCCGGGGTAGTTTAGTGAAGCCTGCTCCTTAGGAATATTTCGTGACCTGGAGTCTTGAGGGTGACAAGTCCCCCTTCTCTACACTACCGCAACCAAAAGGCATCTCCCTATGAGTCGATGGTTTGAGTGATTTGATAATAGGGATAGCTACAATGGCCTTCATAGCTTCTTTCTCGCACTGCTTCTTCTTCAACTTAATATGCTTGAGTGTGTCAGCTAAGGTTTCAAAGTTAGCCATCCAAGCACCTCACATGTAGTTAATGTTCTTAAGGAGTTTGACCTTTGGGGACAACTCCTTCTTAGCCACTAAACTAGGAAGGTTTATGGGAACTGACTTCCTTGCAATTTTCCTAGTTCTTTTTCCTATCATTCTAGCATAAGAACATTTCAAACATTAGTTATTGATAATGTTTTAGGAAAAACTTCCACATTGAGCTCATAGGTCCATGTGTTGAACCTGGTATCTCTAATACCATGTGTAACAATCTAACACATACAACACAATAATTAATTTGGTTTTTACCATAGAAGTAAATAAATGCATTTCCTTAAAGATAGGGATGTAAAAAAATATTTTTCAAACATCATTTATTGCACATTTCAAATACGAAGTATAAAAACATCTTTTGAAACTAAAATAATATAACATTTCAACTTGAAAATGAAATAGATCTTTCTAATTATAATTCATACATGATAATATATCAAGTATACAAATTTATAAATTATTATAAAGTTTAAAGGTTGTTTTTCATATCTAGACAATTCTTCTATTTCACAAGCCTCAGTATTGTTGTCTGCAAGAGGGAGAGCATCACTTGAGCATTTTACCTCCAACCAAAACCGACAATCCCCTACACACCTTTGTAAGAAAGCTAAGGTAGCAGAACAACTTCCTACACTAATCTTGAGAGGAGGATAATGCAAAACTTTTACAAATCTTTAATAGTTACAGAAATTTAGAAATAAACATAAATATCATGCATACTACAACATAGTGATTTACGTGGAGAAAACCATTTTGAGAGAAAAACCCTACACTTCGAAAGCCACCCAATATATTATTCAAAAATCACAAAGATTACAATATGCTTGCAGAGCAAGCTTCTCACATGAGTATCACCAACTAGAGATCCAAAGGCAATACAATCGCTATCTAACTCTTAAAATACATCACAATACACAGTCGTAACACAATTCCCTTATAAAAATAGGGTTTCCTTCTAGGGAAAGTCAAGCTAATAAAATATCAGTTGTCATATATGAGACATAATGATGAACAATCCAAATTTACAATAATAAAAAATTTCTTTTTGGGGGCGCTGCCCTTGAGCCCCAGCCAAGGCATGCTACCCTTGGACTCCAACTAAGGGGATGATCCCCTCAGATCCCTCACGAGGGGAGAACCCCCCACAACACCCCCCCCTCCCCTCCCCCTCATCGTCGGATAAATAATACCTTATGTATCAACAATAACTTATGTAATTGCAAGGTTGAGACACATTTTTCCAACAACCTTGAATTGGAAGTGGCCCTACCCTTCACAAAAAGTATAGCCTAAGGAACCCCTAGTATGTCATCTAAGTCTCTAGTTTTGTGTCATACATAACCAATTTAGTCATGAACAACTATAAAATTCTCTAAGTATGACTCAACTAACTGGTTATGCAATTTTTGACCACAATGAACTGTCTAGTGCAAGTAGAGACTTTTGCACTACTTTGGCCAAAGTTTTGAAAATATTTTAACCACTTCCTTAAAAAGTGGATTTGTATGTGAGGCCCTGAAAATGGAAAAAGGAAAGAAGAAAAAAACTTTTATCATTGGATGGATTTTGAGGATTGCTGGACTTGAGAAAATCAGAGAGAGAGATCAAGAAGAAATAAGATTTGGGATGCTAAAATTGCAACAACAAGTAGACGAATTAAGAAAAGAGATTGAAAGGAGAAAACGAGAAAAGAGAAGAGTTGAAGGTAATTTTGAGTATCCTTCTAATGATATTTTGATTGCATGAAAAAAAGAAGATGCTAGGGTGTCAAACAAGTGACACAAAGGAAGAAGAAGAGGATGAATGTGAAGAAAATGATGAACCTGAAGTTGAGGATTGTCTATTGGAAGACACAAAGGATGAAATTATAGAGGTTGCAGCAACAACAAAATAGTTAAGTGCAATGGAGAACATTGAAGAAGAGGACACCAAAGTTGAAACAGTAAAAGAGGGGGTAAACCTTGCATTTTGTGAGTTAATTGGTGATTTTGATTTGCTTATAAATTATGTGAATGAAATGGGTGAATATGAGGAAGTTGGAAGTTTTGTTGCAGCAATAAGGAAGAAAAGAATAGCAGATTTTGATGAGGTTAAAACCAAATCTGATTTGTGTTTGAATGATATGATGAGTTATAGTGAAGAAAGAATTGTAGTAGTGAAATTTGCAACATAAGGCAATGAGGTAAAATCAGATTTTAATGTATGTTTTGATGATGATAAGAATGTAGAAATGGATAAAGTTGTTGTGGCAATGAATCAATTTGAGAAGGTTGAAATTGAGGAACAAGAGGTGAAGGTAAAAGAGGAACTTTCCAATGATTCATTGTTTGAAATTATTGAAGATGAAGATTCCTTGGTTAAGAGCTTGATTATTTGTTAGAGAATATGGATGATGAATCTTGGGATTATTATTCTAATGCTATTTTGAATGTGGAAGATTAGTTTGCAGCAGTAATATGCCTTCTAAAGGCATAAAAGCAGTGACATATCATGTTGAAGACAAGGTTGAAGTTATAGTAGTGAATGAAATCAAGGAAAATTTCAATTTTTCTAAATATTATTATAAAGAAGGATGTGACTGTGATGAGGTTGCAACAAAAGAGAATATTAAATCATATTTTATTAAGTTTGAGAATGATGATGATTTGCAAGTTATGGATGGGTTAGTTCAATAAGATTTTGTTAGAGATGATTGGTATGCAAGGAAGGATTTGTATAGTGTTGTAGAGTTAAGTGCAAGTGCAAATTGGTGGAGGTGGATGGACTATGGTGGGTTGAATCCCACAAGATTGGAGGAGGATGTGAATTACACCAAGAGGAGGTGGTCGATTTATGGTGGAAATGATTCCACATTCAGGAGGTTGATTGTAGAGCAGAGTTGTTAGATAAGGGAGCTTGTTCTTATTAAGTGTTGGAAGAGGAGAAAGAAGTATCAATTGTAGGAACCAAATTCAGTAATGGAGTTTGCTAAAGATTGCTTACAATCTGAAAGGGTGGTACCACTCAACTCCATTTTGTGAATCAATATTTACAAAATTACTCCTACTCTGGGTGTCTAATGTAGAAGCATCTAGGGGTACTAGCAATCTTGCATCACCAAAAGATATTGCTATTTTATTTTTGTTTATTTTCAATAAGGAGGTTAGGAGAATAAATATTTTGATTTACAACTTTGTAATTTCCTTTGGGGTGAAATTGTAATTGTAATTTTGGTGGGAATTATACATTTATGAATATTTCCTAAGGCAAAATTAGGAAAATACCCCTTTTGGGTATCTCATTCTTAGCGGGGACCACTTGGGGTGCATGTGCTTGCATGTTCAAGTGTATGTTATGCATGCATTTGCATGTTTGTGCCACAAGCTTTGCATGTTGTTGCATGTTGTTGCATGTTTGTATTTGGAGCCATTGGGGCCACTAAGAGTCAAAGGTGTCATAATTGACCAAGGTGATTGGCCAGAAGTTAGGCACCCACGTGAAGGTTATGAATGCAAGGAATTATTTTATATTTTATATTCTTATTTCTCCTCAAGTTGGGCATTGGATTTCAAGGTGGTTATTGGAGGTTGTTTTGGAAAACCAATGGTGGGTTTTTTCTCACACAATTTCTATATAATGATGCTTGCTCATTTGGAGATTGGGGCTTTTGGAGAGTTAGTGGTTGCATACCCAAATGTTGTTGGAATGAAGCCAAAATGTTGAAGACATTATGTTGCAAATTTTGGTATGTATGGAGCCCAGATTATAAGGAAGCCCATGAGCTTTAGTTTGATGTAATCATTTTATGATTTAAGCAAATAAAAATGTTGTTGATTTTCTTTCTTTAAATCTGAAATTTAATAGCATATTGCAACCATCAAGTCTCTTTGTGTGTGTTTGATTGTAGATTTGTAAGGGGAGTGCCCTTTCATCATCCCCCCTCTTTTCTTTCCCTCTCTCCCTCTCTCTCCCTCTTTGTAGACCTTTATATTTATCTCTTTGTCTCTATCTCTAACTCCATATTTCTTCTTCCATCTCTCCCTTTATCTCTCTAATTATCTCTCCATCTCTCTCTAACCCTATATATCTCCTCTCTACCTCTCTCTATATATCAATTTCTATCGCTTTTTCTTTCTATCTCTCCCTCTCTGTACCCTTGTATATCTTCTTTCTACCTCTTTCTATATATCTCTTCTTATCTCTATCTTTATCTTTCTATTTATCCCTCTCCCTCTCTATATATTCATCAATTTCATCTCTATCTATCCCTCTCTCCTCTATTTCTTTATCTCTCCCTATCCTTCTCTCAATATCCATCTACCTATCCTTCTCTCAATATCCATCTACATCTTCTTCTCCATCCCCCTCTCCATCTTCGTCTTCGTCTTTGTCTCTATCTCTATCCCTATCTCTATCTCCTCACCCCTCTCTCTCTCTTTCCCCATGTATCTCTGCCTCTTTCTATCCCTATCTATCCCTTCCTCTCCCTCTCTCCCTATTGCAAACATAACATGAGCCTGTTGGTAATGAAAATTGATTATCATCCTAATTTAAAGGTTTTTGTTTTAATCGTGTTTGGATCATTGTAAGTGGATGCATAGTTGATTTGAAGCTATCACTTCTCTATTTATACCTTTGTTGCACAAACATCATTTGCTAAATGACCTACTAATTGACCTCGAGTACTACACAAATATATGCAAAAAATAGACCAAAAAAGTTCCTAATTGACATTCCACAACTCTTCGACATACCCATTGCACACTAAGGTGCGGTGGCTAGTTATAAACCTAATTTACATAAATAAAGTGTACATGCCTTTGACCCTATCTATAGGAGAGGAACATGAATATATAAGCAAGAGCGAAAATGTCTCTAACAAAGTCCCCGTATTACAAATAGAGTCCCCCAATTAGTTGAACTAAGAAATAAATGCCCTCTACCGAATAGTTTCCCTCCTACCACCTACCCACCCCCTTGATCCAACTACTAATCTAATATAATAGTTGGGTTGAGTTAGGTTAAGGTTGGGCCTCTCCCTGGCATTGGTTGAGGTGGGTAGTGTTCACCCCCTCAGGGTTACCAAATTATTGTACGATCACTTTGTCAGGAGAGAAGTTGTAAGGATATTGGTTGAATCTTCACCTCCTCATTTAGAGCAAGAAAGCGTCAAACCTATAATCTCGCATATTGAAAATTTCAAACCTAATGTTGAAGTCACCAGCACTTAAATCGGCCATGAATTTTATATCCTGAAGCATGGGAAGAAAGCGACAGTGACCATGTCGGTGACTTCGAAATAGAAAGATTGCAGCTGGTTATAGAATAAAAAATTGATCAATATGTTTCTTTAATAAGTAGCCGATCTTTGAAAGTTTCAGATTTTATGTAAGTATTGACCTATCATAAATAATCTCACTCAGAGCACTGAAGTTTGGTACTCTTGGATGAGTAATGAATCGTCTTAAATGATCTTCAATGTACGCAAAGATAAGAATATTCCAGGTTCCCCTCTTTACTTATTTTACCAAAAAGCATTGTGTTTTATCTTTCCCCAAAAATCATCTGACAATGACTTCTCTTGTGGTTATCATTAAAAGCTGGGGCAGCCACTGGTTAAGATTGTACACGTCGTGTTATATCCAAAACTATCAACCCATCAGAATAAATATTTTCTGTAATAAAATCCCTAACCTCAAGAATTACACAAACATTATTTATAAATTTTCTGATAATTTCAATGGGCTGCAGTCTAGCAGTAAGTTTGATTCAAAACATACGGAGCTCATTAACCCAACAATAATAGATTGCAGGACCTTCATCAGTCCATAAAAAATAACAAACAGACACAAGAACCAAACTGGTTAAATGCCTTGCAAACAACTTTAATATCACCTTCTGAAGTCAAGACTCGAAAATCTTACAAATTGCAGAGACTTTGGTGCAACATTTCCTCATACGCTGAGATGGAAGACTAAAAACATCTTTCCCGGCCCATCAAGCTAATTACTAACAAAGCCAAAAATGTCAAATGGCAGAATTTCCAGCAGAGCAAATAAATACCTCTCAACAAGCCCAACATCCAAAAGGACCAGGTATTCATCTCTAATAAAATTTAGCACAAAGCCATGACATACCGTGTCAATAAGCAGAACGGATTAGCAAAACACATTTTGCAACAAACGAGATTGAATATGGAACACCTTCCACTACTAGGTAATGAAGAAAGTCTGAAAGACCCAAAACAGAGAAAACCCCATTAGGTCCTCAATATGCTTCAAAGCTTAAAAGAAGCTCCCACACACGCTACCGTGGAGGACAACCAACTAAAAGAATCCAGGGGACATATTTCTGAAATCTGCAAGCCTGACCAAAATATTTCTTGTACCAAGTCTGCTCCATAAAAAAAATTGTGGGTCTTCTAACTTCAATTTAAGGCATGCTCAATTGATTGGAGTTTGGACACAAAAGGAACATCTTTTATTAACAGAATGCAAAATTACATGATGACATTTGTTATGTACAATGACTTATTTGTCTTGAAATTTTTTTTCTCATAGGATATAAGTTATAACAAAGAGACTTGGTACTGATAGCTTTTAATATATTCTCTTCCAGTCTTAGACTGCATTTTACTCTTTGTATATTGCATTTTTTCATTTAAAAAAATAGCTTTTTAATCAATCCTTCTTAGTAGGTATGCCACTTGAACCTCTTTAGTTAAAGGCATGATCCACTCGCCATAGAGATTGGCAATCACAGAGGGTTGAATTTTGTAGGTCGAGTTTACTTTTGTACCATCCAAACTAACCTCCTGGCCATATGCCTTCGCTTTTTCTTCCACTCTTCTCTGAACTGCCAGTTCAACATTTTCGAATGTGAGCAAATTCATCAGCTGGTCTTTGTCCTGCAAAGCAGTTCTTTTCATCAGTCACATAGTCTACATATTTATGAACAACTACATGCAGTTTAAACTTCATTACAGATAATTAAATGTCTGTGTCGGTATGAACTCTTAATGTCTCATGTCTTATTCTCCATGGAACAGACATTCATAAACACGACTTCAACTAATTAATGGATCTAAGTATCCTTAATTCATAAGATGCGTTGCACATAAGCATGTTTCAATGTTTGCATTTTAAATGGTGAAGGAAAGGAAGTCACTGACAAAAGTTTCACTTCACAAGATTTGAAAATCCAATACTGAATTCAGTATCATAAAGATCGACACCATCATCTCTTCATAATTTTCCTCTTACATGACAATGGCATTTTCTATCACTATATAAATTCTCTTTCCAAGGCACATGAATATTCTGGTATAGTGTTAATTTTTCTGTTTGTATATCAATTAAGCAGCACAAACTGTGTGAAAGAGAAATCTCTGCAAGGCATATGAACCTGGGCACGGATTGCAACTTCATATACTTCTGGAGAGGCTCTGAACTTGGCTTCAGCTACAAACTTCCCATAATGGATCCTTTTGGAAAGGGCCTGTAAATAAGTAGAATACTGATTAACCTTCCAAATAATAGCTAAATAGAAATGGAATTTGTTGCTTCTACTTGTGGATATGGTTCCTTAACCAAAAGGCCTAACCAAGGTCTTCAGCAAGGTATCCACTTTCCTTGTAATTATTCACACACAAACATATAGCCACAGATTCATGATAGACTTTATACGTGTAAAGACAAAGAGAATGGAAGCTTTGGGCATTACTGCCACCGACAAGGAATCAGGACACCATAAAGGCAAAGTTCCAAAGAAGATAGACTAACGCCTAAAGCCCAGCACAATTAATGCACAACATACCTGCAAACACAGGGTATCACACACTGCAGTTGACCCATAGTTTCCATCATCACCCTTGGCAGCAAATCGTGGAAGTAAGCTATCAAAATACATACTCCAAACTGATTCGTTGATGTTGATAGAGGGAGCTATAGGGTGTAACACCTGTAACAAACAATGCAAAATCTTCAATATTCTATATTAGTTCAAAATTGTCACTTTTCCTGCTTGCCTGTTCAGACTTGAGCTGAAGGGCAGTGGAATCACAAGGGGTACTTACTTTCACTGGTTATCATATTTGTGAAAAGTATCATTCTCTGAAAGTTTATGTTTTTGCATTTTTCCTATTGTTTTTATTTTGATGGGACAAATGCATCACAGTCTAGCCAGAATTTTAGTTCTGAAAGTTATCAGGACCTTACAGTCGGTAAGCTTATGTTTTTGCATTTTTCCTATTGTTCTTATTTTGTTGGGATAAATAAATCTCAGTCTAGCCAGAATTTTAGTTCTGAAGGTTATCGGGAGCATATACTCACTAGGCATCATATTTGACTAAAACCATAATCACATCTGTTACAAGTGGTTAATATAATTACAACGGTTGCTTCAAATGTTTTTCCTCCTTGGCAGCTGACCTATGCTATCTTCTGAGTAGTGGTTGTTTAATAACTCTTGTCATTCTTCTTAGTTTGAAGATTTAGGCGACAATTACTCATTTGAGCTATAGCAGTTAAATTTGGTCTTTCAAATTTCTCTTTCCAAGACCACCTTGTTCATTTGTTTATTGTCCCAAGCTAAATTTTGCGTAGTTAAATCAATTTTTTTCTTCGTATGTTTGAGACTTCTATTTATTTAGGGCATAATAATCAACATATTATCATAACTACAGGTATATACCACAATATTCATTGTTATGCATTTATTATTAAGACAATAATACTTATTCATCTAATTAACATCTAGAATTAAAACTTTTGCAATGCTTCAGTCTTTTGGGAAAAAATAAAATAAGAAGAATCTTCTACTGACCAGGAGATGATGTTTAATCAATGCAAACATTTTACTTAAGAACATTCTTCATGGGCAATTCTTCTTATGTATAAATCCTATTAATATTTAAACAGTAAACATTGTTTTTTGGGGATGGATTTGTGGCTTCTAATAAAAGGTATTGGTACACATCTTCCACCTGATTGGCAGTAAATTTTTTCCTATGTTTAATCAGATAGTTATTTTGATAAATACAGGGTATGAAATTATGAATACTGGAAGCCCTTTTCATGACACTCGGAACTTGTTTGTTGAAGGGACAGATGGTGTTTCTAATGTCGTTTCCTGCTGTTTATGTGGGCAGAAGCTTAACCATGGCATCTAATATTTACTTTCTCGCTGAAATTTTCAAGGCTTTTTCAGGAAACTGTACTTTTTTATTTAAGACTTAAGTATACCCCAGATTTCTGCAATCCACATACCCTAAATATCAATGTTTTGAGTTTTCCATACCACCTAGTTCTCAAAATTGGCAAAGTACAATAAAATTATCATTGATCAATTTGAATTTCAACTTGAATTCAGTAGTAGCACCTGTGGGTACCGCAGAGGTGGCAGCAAAGGCTCTGGTAAACCTTCATGAAAGAATGGTTGCTCGTCTGGGCTTTTATACCTACCAACCTGCACATACAGACAGGAAAGTCAATAATCATGGCAAGTTACTCATTGCTTCAATTCTCAAATATTAAAAGACATATGTCTGGGAGGATATATCTTGGTAAAATGCAAATCCTACTTAAATATGCTCTGAGGAACCTCATATAACAACTCTTTCATTATCAACTTGGGCTAAAGAAAAGAATACAGAAATCTTGAATATCTTTTACTTCAATCTTACTCAACATTGTAGGCCACTTTTGGACGGTGAAGTTTAGTACTCTTATATTAAGAGATGGGCAAGGATTTGCTGTACAATGCAGCACTTGAACAGGACTTTTTAATTGTACGTTTATGCCTATATAACAAAGGTAGAGGTTCAAGATAAGGATCGCATTAGATCTCATGTTCTGTAATTATGTATGTGATTTTATTTTATTATCTAAATAAATCACAAACAGTTTGACATTTCCTTATATTTCTACTTAAGTGAACCCTGGGAAAAGCATGTAAACAATCATCTTACTTTAGCATGAAGGTGTTCAGTTTCTCTGAGAATGAATTCAATGAGTGAGCCGCTGAATCCAGGCATGGAAAATGCATTAACATCATAGGCGGGGGCATTGAAACAGTACTGTGCTCTCTCGAGAAGATTGAAGATAATACTGTCTTCTTGACGAATCAAAGAATTGCGGATGGCATCCAATGTTAAGTTCTCACTGCGATCCAATCGATCTTTCTCCACACTGCAACCTCAAAACAAAACATTAAGCCGAACTTAATGAGAATTAGAAAAAGGACCATGGTCTGGTGGTAAGACAGAGCAATTCCTATTGTGATGACTGATTCAAGCTTTGTTAACCTTGGTCTGTGTTACAGAGGAGCATAAGTGTTTTTAGCATTACCGACACCAACAGCTTTGCCAAACAGGAAGCAATCCTAAAACAAAATTTATAAGCCAGAAACTATAAGAATTCCAAGTGGTGAATAGTTCTGAGCTCAACGGGCCATGTGGCAGAACAGAGCAATTTCCATGATTCTTGTTGCTGTTTCTGGATTTGTTTGTGTATGTGTTTTTGCATCCACATCCACATACACAAAGTAACCACATAGTCCTGAGCTGAACAGCCCGTGGTCGAGTGGCAGGACAGAGCAATTTTCATGATTCTTGTTGCTGTTTCTGAATTTTTTTGTGTTCATGCAAAAACATATACACAGACGAATCCAGAAACAGCAACAAGAAACATTATGGATTGTGGAAAGCTGATACCGATTCAAGTGTCACTGAACATGATCCCATGTTGCAGTGGGGTGTAAGTGGTTGGTTCCTAATGAAGCATGACCCAAACCCAATACTTTGCCAATAAGGAAGCAGCCTTTGGGATAAAATCATTTTTAGCACCCTGCCTCACTTCAGTACTAACCAGACCAGCAGTTTCAGTGTTATAGCTTGTGGTTCCTATATAGCTTGTGATGATGTGATGCGATTCATTTACAAATTATTTACTACAATGGCCATATTCCTGTGAGAGGATCTTATTCCAGCTAATACCGCTTTCTAAGCCTAGAGGTGTTACAAAAATTCTGGTGCTTCCAATTTGTTTGGTGTGTAACAATTTATCAAGGAAAACAGAACAACACAACCTTGAAGGGAAAGAAACCAACAAACCTGAATGTAGACGAGGCCGAAACTCTGGCTACTTGCATATGGATAGAATTCTTTGAAGAAGGGGTCAAGATGGATGCCCAGTTGGACCATTTCCCTTTCCCTTGAGAAACTTTCAACCCTGTTTTGGATCCAAATTTGGTGGGCATCAAGGCAGGTGACGCAACGCGAGCTGGAACATACTGTTTAGTATCCATTGAAAACCTTTGCGCTGTCTCTCTATTCCTTCTGTTTTTCTTCTAAGCCCACAGGTCTATCCCTCTTGTAGAATGCAAAAGCAACTATAGAATAGCGGAATTCAAATTCTGTTGCAGAGGAAAAGAGAGAGCTATAGAGTCATGGATATGGAAGGGAACCCAATAAGTCCCGACAAAATCTACACCAACCAAACAAACCGAATCCCAGCTTTAAAAAATAAAAAAATTCTCATCTAACTCCACCAATAGATGTGACAACCATACCTTCAATTCCCAGCCAGCATCAGTTCCACTTTCAAGGTAGACTTTCCTCCTAATTATATCAGGGATTCATAATCATCAATGTATGCGTCAAAATAAACCGTTCGTTTCAAAGGTTACTCGTCTGCCAATACGGGTAGGTATCAGTAAAATAGTCAGACTTGATTAATGGATTGTTAGTTATGAGATCTGAGATATGAATGGAGAATACGGGACGATTACATTTTAAAAGGTACAGTGTGGCACTTTCGTGTTGCGTAACGCTTGCCGGCATGGTTGACAAGAAACACAAAAATTGCAGTTTTTATGTTTGACGGACAGGGGATCATTCGCGAATTTGCTGTTCACGCGTCTCACCTACCACCCACAACAACAACTCTGAGGAAATGGGTACCTAATTCTTAAGGGGCATCGAGCAAAAACTGTTTTTTATGGAATTGAAAATCACTGTTAAAAATATGCAGGAAAATGTAAATATAAATCTATCTAGTCCTCTTACCTACATTAAAGCCGGTGCATGGATATCCTTCCATTTTTAATTATTAATTTATTTTTTTATACAATTAAAATTTAAAAAGAAGTGAAGATCAAATGTGCAATTGTATGATAAGTTTATGGTTAAGCTTCTCGCATATATTCATTACTCCTACTCAATTTTCAAATTTTATAATTTAGTTGATTCATTATTTTAGAAGAAATTTTTTTAAGTATGCATTGTGCTAAGTTAAAAATAAATAAATAAATAAAATTGAAACTACTTACACCTCAAAAAATTAAGTCTTATTGAGGCCACGTCCTAAGCATCAATGTGAAACACAATAAAGAATAATCTATGCATTAAGCCACCAACTTTTAATCAATAATTGTTTATAATTATAGGTCGGAAAAGTGCATTGTCCTAACACTCAATTTGTTGTGTTTTTCCACAAACTAATCATAATCTAACATTTATCACTCTTAATGCTATTATCTTAACCATATAACTAAATTGGTCCAAATCCCTAGGGTTTTCCTTGTAGACTAGATCATAGGTACAATGTTGTGCACTAGAAAGATCACACTCATTTTTGCATCCTCCATAAGAAAAGAGAGAATATCCCTCCTCAAATAGAGAGATAGAGAGAGACTAAGGGCAAGGAAGGACTAGGTAGCTCCCAAAAGATGAAGCATCTCACAACCCCAACAAATCTCGCAAATAAAAATACTTTCTTTCTGTGGAGGGTTTGGTAAAAATATTGGAAACGTTCTCAGAATTTAGGCAATAGCAAAGATTAATGACCTATCTATGAATGAGCCCTTAAATGTAGTGTATGTGAACCTTAATATGCTTGGTCCTTTGATGATGGACCAATTTTCATGAGATAGGAATAACACTTTAGTTATCACAAAATATGATTAACGGTTGTCTGAATTGAATAACAAACTTAGTGAGAAGATTTTGAAGCTAAATTTAACATAAGTAGCAACATTCACAACCACCACCACCCCCTGATACTTGGCCCTAGTAGAAAATAGAGCAATAATAGACTTCTTAACCAATATATAGGTCTTGATTTAAGAGAAAATTTGTAACGAAAAGTAGACTTGTAATCCTAAGAATCACCTATCCAATATAAACCTATCTAGCCAACCAAAGTTTGATAGCAATGCTACTATGCTAGTGAATCTAAAAATTGTGAGTACTTTGAATGTAGTAGAAAAACCACTTAGTTTCTTTCTAATATAACTCATGGGGATCCTACATGGATTGAGAGACCATGACCATAGCATATGAAATGACGAGTCTCATGAGAGTTGTGTAAATGAGACTCCTAACAAGTTATCTATTACAAAGTGTCATCAACGAAGGGTGAAGAATATATTGATCCTCAAGTTTGACTCAAAAAAGAAAGGGAGTCAGATTAGGCTTGCAATTATCCATCTAAAACTTTGAGAGAAAATCTAGAGCGTAGTTGGACTATGTGATGGTGATCCTAAAAGAAAGTTGAGATATCTTAATCTTGAGAAATAACACAAGTAGTCAAATTTGGTCCTTAAAAACCTATCATGGAGAGAAAATTTTACTATCATAATGGTAGATGAAGAATACCCCGTGATCAATATAAAATTAAAAAAGGTCGTGACTCATCCTACTACAAAATATAGATATTGGGATCCAAATGACAATGAGATAACCCAAGTGTGAGGAGGGAATCCATCTTGGTGTACTGAGTTTGAGGGGTCGATTTTAGGCCATAGATATATTGTTGGATTCTACAAACCAAAGAAGATTTTTTGACAAAACCCTATGGTTGCTCCATGTTTATCTTGTCCTTAAGGCTTCTATAAAGAAAAACACTCTTCACATCCATCTAGTGAACCCCCATCGATGTGTTGTAATGAGAGCACGTGTGAGTTAGATGGAGTTCATCTTAGCTACAGGTGTAATGGACTCAAAGTAATCAACACCAAGAACATGGGAGAACCCTTTGCAACTAATTGTGCCTTATGCATATCCATTGACCCATTTGCTACAAATTTTGTTTGATAGATCCACTTGCATTGAACAAGTTTCCTTCCCTTAGGAAGAAGGAAAAGATCCTGTGTGGTTCCTAATAAAGGAAATGTACTCCTACATAGTTGTATCCCACTTAGGAATATCATAAACCTCTTGAAAATATTATGGATTAGATGTAGTAGCAGTGAAGACATGCGAAGATGCCTAAAACTATGAACAAGTCTACATATTGTCTAATTGATCCCCAACCCATTCACCTACATCCTATAGTGTTTATTGATCCCAAAGTGGAACCAAAGTCAAAGAATCTAGAGGATAACTACCAACCTTGAATGATGACTAGAAGAGGAAGGAGGTGAATCCTCATCATCACTCTTAACATATGAAGTGGGGAAGAAGACTCCTCATCATTAGGAATCTACTTGGGTGGATTCAAATCCTTAGAAGATCTATCACCAAACCCAAGTGACTCCAATGTGAAAGGATGATATGGGGAAGTGACTAGATTGGAACTCAAGATCCCTCCTCACAATGAACATTCATCCCAATCAATAGCTCATATGTAGTTGGGTGAAGCAATTGATAACCCTTAACACCCTTTGGACAATCTACAAATATACAAGGCCAGCTCTATGGATCCATTGCCTTACATTTATTTATAGGAATGTGGGGCCATGAGAGAGAACCAAACACTCTAAAGCACTTAATTGATGGTTCTAATTGCTCTAAGCTTAAAAAATAGTGACTCCCTTCAAGGTTGTATGAGGAATGTGATCTTGGATATAACAAGCATAATTAATAGCCTTTGTTTAATACTATGGTGTAAGAGATCTAGAGTGAGTGATACAATTCACCATTTTCTTCAAGGACCTATTCTTTCATTCTACAACACCATGTTGCTAAGGATTGTATGGAACTTAATGTTGTAAACCAATCCCCTTCGAAGTATAAAACTACTCAAAATGATGGTTTTCATATTCACCATATTATTAGTGTGCAAAACTTTGATGTCTTTCCTTGACTATTTCTCTACAAAAGTTTTGAATTCTTAAAAATACTCAAAGACCTTAGACTTTTTTGTGTGAAAATAGACCCAAGTATACCTAAAAAACTATCAATTAATTTCAAAATATATTTTTCCCTACCGAAGGAAGGTGTGGAAATAGACCAACCAAATCATTGTGAACCAACTTTAGTAATTGTGAAGCACTCCATGCTATCCCTTTTCAAACTTCTCTTCATGACTCTTACCAAGAATGTAACCTTGGCAAACACCATTAGAAAAGTGAAAAAAGGGAACCTTGAAACCATGTTTTATTGGATGAGTTGGTTGATATACAAATAGTTAATATCATGGCCAAACCACTCATGAAATAACTTACCTCGATAAAATGAGTGAGCAAGAAAATTGAGTGATGATTAGGAAAAAAGTGAGTAAAGAGATAGAGTTGAGACTGAGTGAGTTTTTCCTCCCCTATAACTATAGAACCATCGAATTGGAACTGAACTCAATCCACTTTCCTAAACCTATGTGAGTGATATAGTATACTAATAGGATATTAGATGACAATAGGAGAACATAAAGAAAATCCTGAAATGTTCCATCTTTGAGATCAAAACTAATTATCTCATTTTCTAACTAATTACCCCTCATATAATCTTGAGTTTCAATTTTCTTCTAAAAAGAGGAGATCGAGAGATAAAGGTAAACACAATGTTCCATATACTTCATCACATTTGTTAAACCACTTGGTTTTTCTACAAGAAGAGTATGTTCAAGTTCTAATCCCATTATTATTATATATAAACCACATTTTCTTATGTAGATCACAATTCATGTTTTTGACTCAAACTAGTTCTATGGTGTGAGGAAAGGAACTAAAATTTGATCCATGATGCAAAAAAAAGATTTAGAAAGAAGTACATTGAAAATAAGATAACTCAAGTACACCCCTTATTACTATGTGCTAAAATGACCCCCAACAAGTACAATGTGTGACACTTTATGATTAGTGCATTTTATAATGCAAATACTAGATCTTCAACTCTTATAAGGCCCAAAAGTGGTCAAAATAATCAAACTATAGCTCAAGTATAATATGAGATAAAATGGAGAGAACTAGTGTAGAGTATGTAAGAAAATATGCACTCTAAAAAATATAGAACCTAAAAAAGAGTTTGTTTGCACAAGTTATGGCCTTAGAAAGGTCTCAAAATAAGAACTATACAACAAATTATGGAAGAATATTTAATTTATTAAAGAATACAATTTCAAATCATAAAACTAATTAATACCATTACAAATAACATAAATTTTACCCCAAATAAAAAATGCACTGAAAAAGGCCTTTGTATGGTTGAGAAAAAGCCTCTTGAAGTTGGTCTATCAAACTAAAAAGTGCAATGAAGAGGGTTAGAGGGATTATTGATGGTTTGGTGGAAACCACTCGAGTGGTGGTGCAACTATGATTGGGAAAAAGTGTAGATGGTGATGTCACCACATTGGTTGTAGAGTGGCATTGCACTAGTCATTGGTTATACAACATCTAAGTAGCTAACCATGAGCCCAACAATTAGTGTAGTTGTTGGTGGTTAGCTAAACCACATCAACAATTTTTTTCTAAATCCTTAAAAAAGTTGGTGTACCCTAATCCATGAATAAAACCCTCATGTATAAACTAAGTTTCTAATCTTCAATTTTGGTAAAGTGAAAGCCTAGTTTGACTTTCTCGAGCCTTTTGGATGCTACATTATAGTTAAAATTATTGACAAGAATACCAAAATTTTGTAAACACCTAGATTTTAGAAAATACAAGTGTGAATATCTAGAGATTTAAATTTTTCATCAAACCTTTTGATTCTCCAAATCATCTAAAGATAAAAGAGAAAAGCATACTAGGTTTATAGGAAACTTGAAAACAAGTATAGGAAAAACCTATAAAAGGAAAATTTAGTACCCATTGAGAAAATAATAACCTACACCATGTTGCTTGTTAGTATACTCACCAAAAAAGTTCAAATCAAGTACATAGGACCTTGTGCTTAAGGGTAAGCCCTAGGTTATTATTGATCATGAACTATCATTGAAAGGGACCCCCTAAAACATATTATCAAGTAGTGATATTAGGTATTGCATCATCACTGACAAATGCAACATCAACCTCTAGAAATTTTGTATAATTATATTATCCCTTCAATTTTGTGAAACCAACAAAGGGGTTTGACTTTGAGCAAAGGAAATTTCATACTTCAACCCTCTCATAGCAAATATCCAAGCTATTCACCAACACCAAATTTGTCTTTAGATGTAGGTATAAGTAATGCAAATAGGCTTTAGGGATTTATAGTGTATAAGATGAGATCACACACATTATATATAATCATGCCAAGTAGACTAAATTTTGAGCATGATTTCATGCCAAACATTAAAAATCCATGAAGCAATCTATCTTTGTAGTTAACATAGTATTTCAATAGTAGATTTAAACCTGATCACTTGAGTCACTTCATCATCTAATTCAAAGACATAACTCGACAAAAATCACATTAAAATAAATATTCATATCATCTCATTTATTAAGTATATATTTCAATTCTCATCTATTTAATTAATTTAGGGTCTAAGTTTTATATAATGCTTTATCATTCTATTTACAAGATTAGATCTACTAAATTTAATGTAGATTCATTTTATTTCCTTATATTTTAGTAAATGTGTACATTCTTACACCAGCTAGGGTTTTCTCTAGGCTATCATTCTCCCCCATCCATCGTTATTCAATTGATTATTGATTCATTCAATATGGATTACAATCAACCCCTATCCTTGGATTATATTTATGCTTATATCAAGGATTTCAATATGTTCTCACAACTTATTAAATATAATCCATTAATTCTTTATGACATCATATCCTTCTACCAAAAGGATGGTGGTGTATGTTCCATGCAAACAATATTCCATTGTTTATAGATTTTTAATTTTTATGAAACTTTTCATTACTTTTCCTTCTATTTTGAGTCCTTTCGCTTCACTTGTTCATGAGTTTGATTTTCATTATACTCCTACATCAAATAATGTTTTTCACAAGCTTAATGTTGACTATACCCCTTCTATACATGGTATTAGTGATGAGAATGAGATTGATCGTACTCTTGTAACTACTAATAGTGATTTTCCCTTGAATAGTTTCCCCTCTTTTCAAGATTTATCTAATGAATAAGACCAAAAATATTTCCTTAGTGAGGTACATTGTTTATTGTCCTCTTTGCATGATGTTATTATGCTTAATGATGATACTTTTCGAACAACTTGTGATGATTCTATTGATGATATAGATGCTTTAATGTTTGATCATAATATGGTTTATATTGTTTTTTAGTGCACATATTATTAGAGAAACAGTATAAGATGCATTTAGTGGAAATGAAGATGCACATTCAAATGTTGAATTATATTTATCTTTACATTATGAAAATATATATGATGATTTTTTCTATTGAATGCATTGAGAGATGATTTAATTAATTGGACATTGTAATGACTTATTCATGAAATTTACTATACACCATTTTGTACTTTATCATGTACTTTTATAGTTTATTTTAGTACTTACCTAGGAACAAGGTACCCATGATAAAACATTTAAATATATGTTCATACATTAGTAATGGGTATCCATTAGATTCCATGGATGTGGTCCTCCCCAAGCAAGAATCAACCCACTCTTAACACGTAATGGGTATCTTCTCGGAAATGATTTTTAAATTAAGCACATGGAAAAGCAAGTGGGTAGGTGGACATTCGACACGCAACATACTAGTGATGGGTTGGTGATTGTGACGTGGATTGAATAAATGCATCTCACTACCACATTTTCATTCCACGTGTTTTCTCGTATCTCCACACGATTGTCAGATCCGAAAGCGATTGGTAACTGATTCAGTGCGCCACGTCAGCTCAGAATATTTTTTATGAAAATAATATATGGGACATGTAAAGATTTAATAGATGACCAAATACAATGTTTATTGTTGCAAGTTGACCATGTTCCCATCAACAAACTGCACTCTCGTAGATATCAACAATTCTTTTATTTGGTTTTTTCGAATTTATGTTTGTAAAGTGTAGCAAATATTTTTAGAAGTTTGTTAGACAAGGATCTTCTCTCTTGGTCAAAACTTTGATTTTAATTTAATGGTTTGGAACAATGATAAAAAATAGTATGCAACCATATAATTTACATTCGTTTGTTGCTTATGCAGATGTTGATGTGGGCTCGACATACATGACTTGACTACTATAAGATCTTTGATGGATGAAATGAGATTAGGGTTTATCCTCTTATACAACACCATAGCATACAAGTTAAAAACATTTTGCATCGAGGTTGGCATATAATTATTGGCTAGGAAGGGGTCAATTTGGGTCCTAATTTAAATTTGAATTTAAAAGTTTTGAGTTTATTTTTGCACCTACGAATTTGACTTGGGTAAAGTAAATTGGTAAATTGAGTATTGAGATTGGTTACTAAGAATATGTGTAGATGGGATCGAGTTAGGTTCATGTTATTTGCCAACTTTTATGCTACATGTCACTTGTACATTAGTCATTGCATTAGGGACAACTTGATCAAAGTGGACCCAAAATAAAGGGAACAAGTACAACATGTGCATTTTTCACCATTACATTTTGTCCCCACTTTGACAAGTGCATATGAAGTTGTTGAAAGGAAAAGTACACTTGCAAACCCCATCAATACCTAAACTCAAGACAAAGCTTAAATAGTGAATGAAAAAAATGTAGATGCTTTCCATTTAACCCTACAAGGAGATATTTTACAAGCTAATAGATCTATAGGAAACACTTGATTGAGAAAAATAATATGAAATACAATCACACAAGAGTGACATTGATATACCTTGGGAAAACCCCACAAAAGGAAAAAATTAACAAGTATAAATAATATAATTTGCAATATACTCCAATCTTAGAGCTTCAATGAGATATTCATTATACACTCTAGAGGATTTTCATCAACATAACAATTCATAAAACATGACATATAATCTCCATCCCAGACCCTCAATATATTAGCCAAGACACAAGAAAATGCTAATGGTTTCCAAAAAAAAACATTAAACAAAACCATGGGCCCAAAATGGGTGCACAAGCCTCATGGTCAAATTCCAACACCCACATCAAAAATATGCTCCTCTCAAGCTAGAATGTAATTCTTGGATTGACTAGTTTGACCCCTATGATCAAGGGTTCAAATTGTAAGTCCTAAATGCTCGCCATGAAGTAATAATCACACTTATACACTCTTACATGACTATAAATAGAAAATCAAAGATGCATGCTAATGGGATCTTAATCAACTATTGAAGTTGGATTGTTTAGAATGAGCCCACTAGGGATCAAGTCTTGTTGAGTGCAAGACCCCAACACCATAAGGGATGAGGGCAGGATTGCACCCTAGGAAAATTTGGTAGAATGGATACCCCTCCATCCTTGGCTCTCAACTGAAGAGGTTTCAACCTAAAAGGCTTGTGCTCCTATATCAAGTAGCTAAAATTTCTTTGTGGGTGATATAAAATCCTCCATAAAAAAATCAAAGATGCATCAAAGTTGAATAAGTAATCCCTTGAACTATTGGAGTTATGAAATAACTCATATGTACAACAATCTAATCAACAAGACCAAAAAACTTCCATAAGAGAGATGCAATGAAAATAATTTCTATACTTCTAGAAAATAAATGAATACAACATGATTGCAATATAATAAGATGACCTTGCTATAAAGACAAGGATAACACCATAGAGCTAAGATCATGATTAATGTCTAAATCTTATGTCATGAGATTAAAAAAAGAAAACTCTAAGTAAGCTTAGGTAACTAGGTGTGAATAGGTCATAAAGTGAAAGTAGCTACATAATAATCCATTCACTCCAACATCCCCTTAATTACAATTTAGGGAGGTACAAAATAATGCATAAAAATAAAATATGGGTCCTAATAACAATGCTTGATGAGGTACCCATGTAAAAAGGTCCTTGAAAAATGGAGAACCTTATAGGAAAAACTCCTCTCCAAGAGAGAAAAAAAGGTGGATGTCAAATTTGAGTTAAAATAAGAGGACTTAGACACACAAATAAGCAATGCAACTCAAAATCAAAACAAGACATACAACTTTAGTTAGAGTAACAATGAAAGTTAAACCTCAAACATATATACAACAAAACAAGAACGTTATACCTCCATTTGATCTTGTTGATTTTGTCTAATGATGATTATATAATGAGCAATGTGGATGCTCCTTGCTTGAGATTACCAAATTTGACATGTAAGTAATGTGAATGATGAATGATAATTTTCTCTAGGTAAGCCTTCTTAAATTAAATTCCCAAGTAGGACATGGTGGGTGGAGATTGAAGGATAGAATCAAGGGCTATGAGTTCTTCGTGTGAATGTGCATACTGCATTCTAGTCTCTTGACAAGTGGCAAGGGGAGATGAGATATGCTTGATGAAGGGATATATTTCCCTAAAGTTTAGGGTGAAAGGGGATGCAAGCAAGTGGAAAGAGATGGAGGAGGTAAGTAGAGGATGGATATTAAAAGATAAAATGGAGGGTCAAGATTTCTCCAATTTGCATGCTCACACATGTGTGAGCAAGGAGTGGGGACAAGTAGCTTGAGAAGACATGAGTGAAGATGGAGGGCCCAAATTGTTCTTTTGATTTGAAATGGATAATGAAAATTAAAGGACAAGATCTTTTGGCTTTTAGTGGCATGAGTTAAAATTTTAAAATAGAAGAAAATGTGAAAGGTTGATTAATTAGTCCAATCGATTAAATAAGAATGTATTATTTAGTTGATTAGTTGAAGGAACTTTGGACAAACGTTAATTAATTAAGTGGATTTAATTAATTAATATTAGAGATGTGAAGGGTATTAATCATGACATTGGTAAATCATTAATTAATTGTGACATGAAGTTGATTGATTAAGTTAGTTAAAATTAATTAATCTATAGTAAAGAATAGTAAGTTGGGAGACAATTAGCCAAATTAGTTAAATACAATTTTATTTAATTAGTATGTGAGAAATTGATGTGGAGAAGCGGAAGTAGATTTAGGGTGTCTACATTTTCCCCCACTTTAGTATGACATTGTGGCTAAAAGAAGTGTCATTTCAAAGAAAAATATTTTTTTATGGAGATTAGAACTTTGGTGACGGGCTACCCCAACCACTTGGAATAATGGTAATGAGAAAAGAGTGTGGTGAGGCCCCCTCAAGCGAGCCCATAGGTTTAATGGGTTTGTAGAATCTTGAAAGAAATAAGAAGGATTGGGAGGGTAAAAAAAAGTGAAAAAATAAGGGAAAATTTAGGTTTTGGTGGGAAAATGGTGGATATAAAAGAAGAAAGGAGGGAAAAGTTTTTATTTTTATTTTTCAAATTCAAATAAAAAGAGCTTTGGATATAAAATAGGAGATGAATGTAATTTAAATGAAACATTATAGTGAGCACATGCAAGAGCATTTACAGATTGTAGCATGAGGACCGATGGTAGGTAATTTGCCCCAACCATGTTTATATTGGTTTTGTTTAATTTTTTTGGGTTTTTGGATAAGATAGGAGGGGAGAGGGTAGAAACACCTTAGGTAGGTTAAGGTGGTGTTTGTGTGGTACACTTAGCATACATTCAAGAAACCTATGTAATTTAAATTTTGTGTTAAGAGGGGTGTAGGGAAAGAGGGGGGAAGTAGGCATATACCCCACATAAGGGTGGTGCTTGTGCCAATATTGCATGACACTTGTGCAAAGACACATGGGGGGGAAAGCATGTAGGAACCATAACTGTGTAGCACTTGTATAGGGATAAATGAGGAAAGAGTGTATAGGTGCCACAAAGAGATGGTGCTTGCGTAATTACTATGTAGGTGTCAAAATTGTGTGGTGCTTACATAATGAGACATAAGGAACAAAAGCACAAGTATCATGTAAGGGTGGCACTTTTCCTCGAACTATGTAGGCACCACCACTATGTGGCACTCAAGCACAAGGATGCATGGGGGAAGGAACATGTAGGCACTTGCATAGGGATAAATGAGGAAAGGGGGCACAAGTGCCACACAAGGGTGGTGCTTAAGCAAGCACTGCATAGGTGTCACAACTATGTGACACTTACACAAGGACAAATAAAGAAAGAGAGTGTAAGTGCTAATGGGACTCGTAATTGGTCATATTTATTATGTTTATTTCTTGTTTTATAGAACATTTCCTTGAACGGTTTCATCCAATATGTGAGACTTTATACTAATATTTAAAGTATACATCAATAAAAATGATATATAATGTCTTGATAACTAACTATGTGTTTTAAAAAATAGTCATGTATGGAGACGACGAACGGAGAGTGGAGCACGTTGGACGAGAGAGGTATTTTTGAATTTGTTGAGGGCTCGGAGGATGCAGAGGACGATGGGGAGGTGGATGGACAGTTTGTTCCACCTAGGCATCTTTTGAATTGTGCTTTGGCTACGTTTGTTGGTTTCCACTTGGTGGTGGTTGGCGTTTCTCATAAGCTTCAGTGTGGTAGGTTGTTTTTGGTGTGTGTGCAAGGCACTTTGTGCTATCTGTGGTTGGAGGAGGTTGTCCTTTTGGGATGTGCTTCTATTCTGAAAGTTGGCGTCGAGGAGAGAGTTGTTGATGGGCTCTTTTCTGACTGGTGTTTCTCTCTTGTTTCCCGTTGTTGCTCGTGGAGAGTGTTTTTTGATGGCCTTCCTTTCTTGTGGCTTCTATTTTGGTTTGGCTTGTGTTCTTCTGAGTGATTCAGGCTTCCTGTTGGGTGGAGAATGTACTTCGTGCAGGGGTCTCCTATCTTTGCTGGTGTGGTACTGAGTGTGGTGTTGGGTGTTTTTGTTGGGGGCTTGTTGGTGGAGTTTGGTTGCCTTTTCTCAGACCCTGACTGGCAAGTAGGGTTGGAAGTGGTTTTGTATTGTGGTGCCTCCTCTCCTCTTTCACCTTCTACTAGCTTTCCTAGCTCTCTCTGGCTTTTTTGGGGTTCTTTTGCCTCTATGAGGGTGGTTTTTTTTATTTGGGGTTGTGTTTGTTGGGATGCCTCTGATGGAGCTATTTGTGGAAAGTTATTGGCATGTTTCAAACCCTGACTAATGTGTAGGGTTGGGGGTTGTTTTTCACTGTCTTGTTGGCTTTCTGCTCTTTTTGTTTGGAGGTTTTCCTTGCCTTTCCCCTTCTCTTTTTGGACCCTTGGTTTTTTCTTTGGTGCAGGTTTCTGCTTCTGTGGGGGTGTTTTATTTGTTTGGGGTTGTGGTTGTTGGTCTACCTCTGGTGGAGCTGTTTGTAGTTAGTTTTTGGCATGTTTTAGACCCTGATTGGCATGTAGGGTTGGAGTTTGTTATTCACTATCTTGTCGGCTTTCTACTCTCTTTGCTTGTTGGCTTTCCTTTCCCTATCCTTCTTCTTTCTATCCCCTTTGTCTTGTTGTTTTTTTGGTTTCTTGACTGGCTGATGTGGCGACTAGTTTTGGTGGCTGCCAAGATTCTCTTGGGTTTCCAGTTTTGTTCATTGTGTTCTTTGTTCCTCCCCACTTGGGTCCTTTTTCTCTTTTTTTAGGTTGGGAATTTGTTGGCTTTGAATGGTGAGCTCCCTCTCTTATGGTTGTGGCTCAGTTGGGTTGTCTTTTCTTGGGATGCTTTGTTGGATTCTTGGGTTCTCTTATCTGTGATCCAGGTTGGGATTGTGTTGCTCATGGAGGAGTGCTTTGTTTTTCCGTCTCTGCTTTAGTCTTACTCTTTTCCAAAGGTGGTTTTGGTGCTCTCCACTATGGGTGTAGATGCTTTCTATCAGTCTGTTCAACTATGGTCTTCTTTGGAGGTGGAGACTGCTTCTTTGGAGGTGTAACACCCCTCCGTTTTGGCTCTTTGATCGGCATTGTTCTTCCCTGTTATGATTGTGTCTGATTATGCTTTGACTTGGGAACTAGGTTGCTTTTGATTGCAATTGTTATACAATGTGGATGCTATACTTCGATGTGATGTTATCCTGATATTACCTTATGGCATGCTTTGGATTAACTTAGAAGATATTTGATTTAACGATGTTTTATGTTGTTGATCGTGTTATTGATGTTAGATGCGTCAGTTAGTGATATTGTATTGGTGAAGGGGACGAGATTGTATCATTCGCTTGCGAGTGCCCTACGATTCTGAGATTTCCTCTTCACGGTGTGATTGATCATATTATGTATATATGCGCGTTCGACATGCTCTTTGTTGCAGGTTGGCAGGTATATGACATCGACTCCACCTAGTTTCTAGGTTTGAGCGTGTCCATTGACCAACGGAAATTAATTAGGAGATAGTAGCTAGGTTTTATGTGTCAAGTAATTACCCTAGTCATCGTGTGTCGTCGAGTTTGGTTGTTTCATGTTGCCCTTATCACCTTGGTCTTTAATTAAATTCAAGTTATAATGGCTTGTGTTGTTAATCTGTGGCTTTAATGTAATTGGTTGTAATGCTAGGAACGTTATTCACTTTATTAATTAATTTAATTTAATTAATAAAATAATCTAATTTTGGGTCAGATTTATTTTATTGATTAATTAAATTAATTGTGTGAATTGATTAAGTTATTTCTTTCGAATTAAAAGTGTTAAAAATTTTAAATTCTTTTATTGAAAAGAAAAATAAAAATAAAAGTAAAATTAAAAGGTATTACATTTTATTTGGAAAATAGAATTTTGTTTTAAGTTATTTAAAGTTCAAGTGTTTCAAAATGCAATGACTTTGTAGAAAAGATATATTTTTTGGAAATAGTTGACTATTTTTGGTAAAAGATATTTGTGAATTTGAAATTGGAATTTGTATTGGAATTTGAATTAGAAGTTGAATTTGAATTTGAGTTTGCAAATTAAATTGGAATTTAATTTGAACTTGAAATTTAATTTTATCTAAATCTGAATTTGAGTTTGAATTTGAATTTGGGGAAAACTCTATTTTTAGGGGATTTTTGTTCATTTTAAAAAAGGAGGTTTTTCAACTTGGATGGAGAGTTTGTTGGTGGATTTTTTTTGGATTTGTGAAGGAGGTGGAGATTTTGGCTTGGGATGGATTCAATGGAGGAATTGGAAAACTCCATGTTGAAGGCTTCAAGTTTTGGACGAAGAAACCATGTTCCTCTTTGTTCTTGTTTTGTTCATTTTCAAAATAGTTTAATCTTTGTAATGCAAGTTTGAAATCTTGTTGATTGGGTGAGAAATCCTTGAAAGGTTGATGGAATCCAATAAAACCCAAAAGAAAACTCCTCATCCAAATTAAATCTTGAAACCCTCTTGTTGTTTGGATAAATTTGTTTGAGTTTTGGCAAAAAGTATTGCTCATTTTCTTTACTTGAGCTGGAAATGTTAATTGAAATTTCCCCCTTTCAAAAAAAAATGTATATGTTGTTTTCTTCCCTGTTATTTTTTTTATTATTCTGGTTTATACCAGAAAAGAGGGAAATGGAAATTTTATTTTGAAAAAAAAAATATATATATATATATATTTTGTGGGGTGGGGAGATCAATCCCCCACCACCACCATCGCCGCCGCCGCCGGCGGTAGGCGGTCGCTATGTGCTCGGCACATAGCCCCGCCCGCAGGCGATGGCCGCTGTGCGCAAAGTGCACAATTCCGCCGCCCGCAGGCGACGGCCACTGTGTGCTTTGCACACAGCCCCGCCGACCACGGGGAGGCAGGGGCCGCGGCTTAGGGCTTCGGCCCTTTTCTTCAAATGAAAATTCTTTTTTTCCTTTTTTTTTAAAAAGGTTTTAGTTTATAATTTTGTTTATAATATTTAATATTATATGCATAAAATTAATATTATAATTTTAATATTATATATTAATATTTAATATTTAATATTAAATATTTAATAAATAATATTATATATGTAATATTTAATATATGTATATAATATTTAAGCAATTTGTAATATGGGAATTTAACTCTTAATCAGTTGGAATATAATAATGGTATGCCAATAATTAAGGCATTTAAATAATGATGTCTAATTATCTTAAATAGGATATGATTTACAATAATTATAGCTTAAGTATAGATGAAATGGAATCTTTATTTTAAAAGGTTAATGTAATCCTTATCCATGATTGAGCAAATAGAATAAGAGTATTAAACTAATTCCTTAGATGGTGCCAAGTGAACATTAAATAAGTTAATGGTTATTGAAAAAAGTTGATTCTTTAAGCAAATATCTATTCTTAGAAATTTTAATTTCAACTTTCATGAATAATTAGTAAACCTTAGAATAGAGAAATAATGTGTTTAGAGGCATATGTTTAAAGGAAGTGAACTCTGAAGTGATTAGTTCATTGGTATAGATAAAATGAAAATTGAGGTTTGACCAAACGGTTTACATAAAATATTGACTATTGTTTGATTTATTTATTCTATGATGAATTATGGATTAGATGACTTAATTGAGAAGATTTTGGATATAATAGTGAAACTTAGAGATAATGATTGGGTTGGTTTAATCAGTTGATTTTGGATCATTAAATTTTGAGTATGGAACATAGTTGAGGAGCTAGGGATAGCGACTGGTTTATTTTAATTAGAGGACTTTATTTATCAACTGTTGATCATAATAAGATATGGGATTGAGAAACGAAATATAATTATTGGTTTTAACTCCTTAAGTGGTCAACATGCTTAACTCACTATTAGGTATATTCGTTTTGGAATATAATTGAATTCAAGTAGAGATAAGATTAAGTTGATTTATTTAATGCTAAGTAGAAATCAAGACTGAAATCATTTAATCTGAATGTTTATTTTTCAAGATGTTTACTTATAGAATATGATTGTGGAACTGAGAGTAAAGGATGAACTTATTAATTAACCTAAATGTTTTATTAATCGAGTGTTTTATCTATAGTATGTGATCAGGAAACTTAGAGAGAACGGTTGATTTAAATTTTAACCAGATAGCTGCATTATTAAAGTGATTTGATTATGAATATGGTTATGAAATTTGGAGTAGATGATCTGTTCTTTAAATATTTCAATGTCATGAAAAGAAATGGGATCAATTGATTGGATAAATGCAAGTCATGAAATCTGTGTTTGACTGGATTTAGGAAATCCGAACATTAGCTTACCTATTTGTCTAAAATGTTTTCAGTGTTTAATTGTTCGCCTTTGATGTTGTGGAATGAGAGCGAATGTTTAGAGAGTCTTCTAGATATGGGTTCATTTATTGGTATGGGTGGTTGTACGTGAGTCAACCTTTGATATGTATTTCGGGTTCCGCGTTATGAGAAAAGTTTGTTTGTCAAAATTGCATCCTTAGTCATTTAAAGAACGTGTGATTATATGATTGTTGACTTTAAGTCATTTCTTGTTGATCATGTAAGTCTTCCAGTTGTGGTTCTTAAGTTGATGTGTTACCCTTGTGAATGGTTATTGTCCTTCTCGGGTAGTGCATGAGACTTGTATTAGTGGAAACCTGGTTCTTCGTATAGGTTGTGTGACCTTGTGATTAAAGGTTGAGTCGTGATTCAGTTCTTTATGTGGGTTGTTGTTATGTTAGTCAACCTTGTGTTAGCCTTAGGTAGTGCACGCTTGACTTTAGTTTTGGGCATCTGTAGTGATGTGTTACCTATCGAGGTGTGTTGATTATGTGTGTTAAGTGTTAGTGCATTGGCTACCCTTGGCATGTGGTTGAGTTATATGTTGTCGATAAGGGAGTGGCTTTCAAACGGGCGCCGAGCCCAAAGTGGTTTCAAGATAACTCGTGTGAGAGTCAGTTAATTAAGTGAAATTTAAAATAACTTGCTAGGGAGAGAGTAGCTTTGAACATTAATAAGATAATTTAGCCTCGCTCATTGGCTCAAGGGCTTGTACAAGACTTGAGATGAGTCGGGAAGGCCTGGAATGGCAAGATCGTTATCTTGTCTTCTCAAAAGATAACCAATTCCGCTCTGGTGTGCATATGGCACCGGGTTCGTGAGAGGTTACCAGGATATCCCTAGAGGGGGGCCGAGACCTAGGAAGAACACCATTGGATAACCAATGCATCCTTTGCGATGACACTCCTCCTATGACAACAGTCGGTATGGTGTTGTACCATTGGTTTATTTTGTACAGTGATTGTACTCAATTTTGTACTCTGGAAGCATTGTAACCACGATGTTAAGTGATGTGGTATTTGTTCTTTTTTCAGTTCAGTCTGCTAGCCTGTGTCTAGAGGTAGATGGTCTTGTCTAGGAAATCGTTGTTACTATCTCCTAGCACAGAGGGAGTGGGGCCTTTGGGTTCCACGTGGTCGGGTGGTGTGCATTCTTTTCCGTTGGCTCTTCTTCTTGTTCGTGTGGTCGTGATTTCTAGTTGGAGAGCTCGTTGGATGCTGTTGCTTTTCTGGCTTTGTTCTTTTCAGTTGATCTTTATTTTACTACCCCTCAGTTGTTATCGAGGTGGAATTTGTCATATGTAATCCTTTGGTTGGAATTGCCTCATTCGGGGAATGAGTGTTGTAATCTTATTGTTTAAATATATTAAATTGAAATCTTTTGGTATTTCTTATCCTTTGTTGTAAGTCATCTTGTATGGAATGTATGTTGTCTCATTTCCTTAAGTGATTAATGTTTCAGTTTATATTGATGTTAATTGTTGTTCAGGTTTTTAAGTAATCTTTGTCTCGTGGCCTTAGAGGTTGTTGGCAATGTGTATTCATCTTACATGTTATTTGTACTTAAAAAAAAAAATTGGTACGTTTAAGTAGTGAATTGCGACTTCCTCTAGGGTTGCGTGGCGGGGCATTACAGGAGGTGAAGCCATCTTCTATTAAGGTGAAGAGGTGGGTTGTGGATTGGGTGGGAAGGTCTATTTTATGTGGTTTTGGGCTTTACTTCTTCCTCTCCTATAGAGGGGAGCCCCTTCCTATTGAGGTGGAGGTCGGGTTGGTGTTGTAAGTTGACTAGTGTGGTGATTGTGCTGAGAATCTTTAGTGTTTCTATCTGATTCCCAACTCTCCTATTGAGGTGGGGAGTTTGGTTTCATATGATGGTGTTTTCATGTGGTGTGTTGCTAGCTAGATGGTTCTGGCTGATGGTTTCTTGATTATCTTTGGTTGTTTGCTACTGGTTAGTGTTGGTAAGGGGTATGTTGCAGTCTGGCTAATTCAAGCCGATGGTTACTTGACCATCTCAAGTGGTTCTTGGTTTCAAGTTCCCTTGTAATTATTGGCTTCTTTGGGTTTGAGGTGCCTGTCAAAACCTTCTGTTTCAAATATATCTAGGTAGTCATGTTGTTTCTCTTTTGATCCATTGTTGGTTCGTTGCTGGTTATCTATGTTGATTCCTTGTGTAGCTTGCTCTTCTTAGTTTGGGTTTTGGGTCCCTGTCAAAACCTATCTATAAATGGTTTTGGGTCCATTCAAAACCTATGGTTTTGAGTCCATTCAAAACCTATTGTAAATGGTTTTGGGTCCATTCAAAACTTGCTTTTTCCCTTTAATCAAAACTATGTGTTTTAATAATTATTCTCAAAATATAGTAGTATATTATGTTAATTATGGCGATTTTGGCATAGAAACATTTTTGGAAAAATCCAACCCTTCATGCAACAAGAAAACAAACCTATAGCCAAGGTTGTTGTGAGCTTGCAATTTTAGGAATGACTATTTGTAGTTGAAGGAACAGGTACCCACAGCTAAAGGAGCAAACAGCCGTAGCTAAAGGAGCTAGTTCTTACAACCATGATTTCAATCAACAATGACTTATGATTAGCTATAATATCTTCCACAAAAAAGAGAGAGAACTCAAGCACCAATAGGTAGTGGTTTTGAGACTATAGTGATTCTTTAGCAAGGATTACATAAGTCGAGCCTTTTTTATGCACATCTCTATTATTTTTGTTTCTTTTATTTGTAGTCGAAAAGTTGCATTAGAATTGTACTCCTTGAAGGTTTAATTACATTGAGTTTTTAGTTATGGTTTTTCTAAAATAAAATAGTCATCTTCCTATGTCTTAGGAATGAGTTGACACATGTAGCTTAGGTTGTTAAGAGTTCAATTAGTTAAGGATAATTAAAAAGTTAGTCTATTTATATTATGAAGACTTCATGTAACAAATATTAGATATTTTTCTACCAATAGTTTGTATTATATTTCTAAATTTTAAAAAAGATATTGTTTTGGTTCAAATGATGTTATGTGAATGAATGACTAAGATATTCAATTAACATCTAGCGAGTAAAAGAGTATAATTCACCCCAAGAAAAGGACCGCTTGAGGTAAAACTATAAATCCATTGTTAGTATTAGTTGTTGGTAATTTTAGTACCTTTAATCAATTGAATTATATATAGATAATTGGTTGAGAGTAGAACTAGCAGATACCCATAACACAATATTTTTTGTTACAAGTAGAACTTGTAGCATTGATGATAGCTTGCAAACTATTGTTAAATTTATATTTTATTATAATTCATAGCATAAATTCATTTTGAACATCAAGTCTATTTTCTATACATAACTTCTTAGGTCAATTCATAAATATTCTTAGGTTGTACATATAGTATAGGTACCTGTAGTGTAGAAAATTGTATACCTTTACAATTTTACACTATGTTTGGGCCCCTTAATTTATTGGACTTAATTAAGCTTATAATTTGCCAAATTATGCACTCTAAAGCCTTATTTTTCCCATTTTTTGAAAGGGGAACCAACATTTAATTAATGCATTTAATATTTTAACCACCATGGTGTGTCTTGGACTTATAGGCCAAGACCCATTTAAAAATATGTTTTTGGTGACATTTTAATGGTTCGAATTCAACTTGCAATTTTTGGCTTTTGAATCTAATTTTCTAGAAATTAGATAAGCACCTATAAATACAGTCTTTTTATCATTTGAAATCTAAGAACTAGCAAGAAGACACATTATCAAGAGATCCTATGAAAAAATATTATTTTCAAGAGCATAATTGAGCATTCAAGAGCAAATTTATCAGTCATTTGTTGCAACAATCAAGATCCTAGCATCATGTTCAAATCTATGTGTGTTCATGCCATCTTGTGAAGGATAATATGCTTTGTTGATCCTAAATAATCCAAGCATTTCAAGCATCCAAATCCATCCAACAAAGAAATATCAAGTTCCTTGGAGAGATGTGTTTATCTTCAGCCCTCTAAGGGAAGCCATTGAAGGGTGGTGAGTTGTAGCAAGCATTATTCATTCATCATTTCCTTCTCCTTTGTCATTATCTTTCTATCAAGGTTTAATTACCAAAATTGGGGTTTGAGCAAGGAAAACCCCCATACAAACAAACAAAACAATTTTTTCCTCTTTGTGTATGTGTAGGTTGAAGAAGGAGTGGACAGATCTTGAAGAAGAAATTTTGCATTGTTGCACAAGTTGTCATCATTGTTGTCAAGCCACAAAAACTAAGTTACAAAATTTATTTCCAACTTTTTGACAGTGGGACCTGTGTCAAACCAAAGCCAAGATTCAATCTCAAAGGACTATCAAAAGTTACTTTGGGGCCCTAGATTGAGACCCATTCTCCTAGGGGCGAATGAGTCCCTTTGCACTCTCCAAAAAAAGTTTTTGGTGACAGGTACATGTGTTTAGACCCTTCTCAGATCTGCCTACAAAGTTCTATAATGGTCTCTATATTTTTGAGAATCTACATTTTAGGTATTAGGTCTTATTGTTCATTTAGTTTGAGTGTTTCAAATCATTTCAATTTGGTTTTAGAATTGTTATTTTGTCCTAAGGATTGAGATCCATGTTTTACTAACTCACCATTGAGGTTGAAAGTCAACCTTTACACCTTGTGATCTCTTTCATAATGAAATCCATGGGGAAAGGCACTTATGAAGATCCCTAAGGTTTTATGAAACAAAATCAACATAAACCTTTTGTGGGGATCCCTTTTCACACCTTTTCATTTTGGTGAACATGACATTCTTACATCACACTTTTCTGATTTGGAGATCTTTGAAATCCTAGATCTAAGTTTTGCATCATTTTGCTTTGCATTTCATTTAGGGTTACATATTGCATATTTGCATCATTTAAAATCACAAAAATCCAAAAATATTGCATACACTCTACATAATAGCTTGCATTAAGGTGTTTTTTAGTCATATAGATCAAATTTTCATTCAAAATTGCATTAAAAAAAATTGTCATTTTGTTCATACATTGTCATACAAATTGCATTTACATTTAATCAGAATTCTGGAAAAACTGTCACTGAAGAATCTTTTTGTAGTTAGGAATAGTGAGCTTAAATATCATATTAAACACTCACATTTAAATTTTCCAGAAACTTGTGCAAGGACCCATTCGCCCCTGGGTGAACCTGTCCTTATAAAAGTGATTTTTCAAAATTTTGAGTATTTATTTATTTGTCTACTTCATTTTCTTGTACTTGCAGATCTTTGTTTCAGTTTCAAAAATTGCATATTTTTGTAGATGTTTGCATTTAGTTCAATTGGTGAAAGAAAGTGCATTGTTTGAGATCAAAATTGACATTCAAAAGTAATAATTTTTATTTTTTTGCATCTAAATCGGTCAATTATCATATTTCAAATCTGAAAGTTGCATTAAACATCCATTCATTTGACATTTAAAGAAAAGTTTCATCAAGGACATGTGTTTTGGTAAACTATGGACGTCCTTAAAGAGTAAAAGTACAAAGTTGTGTCACACTTTCAGCCAACTTATCAACACAACTAAATTTAAGTATTTCTAACTAAAAATCAATTTTGGTCAAACATATGATCTAGTAAGATTCATTCTAGCTAAGTTATATATTTCCACAACTTTTCAAACTAAAATTGTTAGATAAATGTATATGTAGCATCACTTTGAAGCCAATTTACCAAAAAAATTAAATTATTTGAAAAACATGATGTTTTAACAACTCCTAGTCATGTAAATAATATTTTTTTTAAATATAAAAATATGCCCTTTTGTAGATCCATAAATGCAGTTTTCAAAAAAAAAAAAAAATTAAATATTTTAACTATTATATTATATTTTATATTATATTTTTACTAAAAGTAGGTTATCAACACAAAAATATTAGGTTAATTACCATGTCAAGAAAAATACTAAAATTTATTAAAAAAATTGAAAAAAATATGATGCACTAGATAAAAAAATCCATATCAAGATTGTATAATTTGTTTTCAGTTTTAGATAAATAATCAATATAAAAGTTGACATCAAATGGAAACAATTGTGTTTTAGTACACACACATTTTAATATTTATTTAAAAATATATATTTATCAAAATTGAAAAAAAAATACATGCAATAAAGTTTCAAGTTATAAATACACACAAATTTTGAAGGAAAAATAATAAAATTTACTATATAAAGATTGACCTCTCATGCAACTTCATTTTTCAGCATTTTATCAGCAACAAAATTGTAGTGTAAATTTATAAAAAAATATATTCAAATATTTTTTAATTTTTTTCAAAAAAATACAAACATAAAACATACGAAAAAATACACATTTTATTAGTTTATATAATTTCAAAATTCAAAACATATATGCCACTTTTTAGTTATTCAAGTTTAAAAGTTGGATTAGTGTTGGTTGTTTCCTTTATAAAGTGTGACATAGCTTTGTACTTTTACCCTAAAATATTTGGTTGATGTTTCATGTTGTGTGTTTCATGATGATCCTAATGCAATTGAAAGCATTCATGAGTCTTCACTTCCTAATGAATGTTGTCATGAGATAGATATCTTAGGCCAAGATGAAGATAGCATGCAATAATTCATATAACATTCCTTGTGTAACCTTGAACATAATGCATCCTTCTATCTTTCCATGCAACAACCAACACCTCCTATCATCCCATCACTTGAAATGTTCAACCTTTTATATTCTAAAATTGAATCACAAAGCAAACCTCAACCACCAACCATGAACAAACTTATTCACAATGATAACATTGATACTTTTCTATCCTATGCCCATAAAGTTATCGATACACCTATCAACTTAGAAGAACATTATGGTCAAAGCTTTAGATTTTTGAGCAAACAAGGATGTGGCATAACAAATGAGCATGAGATCCATCAATTGCTATAACAAAAACCATCAGAAGATACCAAGGGATTAGGATATCAAGATCCTCCCCCTCCACATCAAACAATTGTTTAATCAAGTAACAAACATAAGCCTTAAGTTCATGATCCCCTTGAAAATCTACACCTATTATATCAGCCCAAAATTGAGCATGATTTTTGCACACTTGTACACACAAACTTAATTAAATTACCACCTCTACTTGAGCGAAAAAACTAATAGACAAAAGGATATCAATGGACCTTACTATGCATATCATAGAATATTCAGACACCATACTAATGATTGTATTGCTTTAAAGAAGGTATTGAAAGAATTTGATCCTCCTACATGTGAGTATGATCGTATAATAAAATAACAATTCTTTACTTTGCTCCTTGCCATGTGATAGTTGTAGAATCTTAGCATGCTCACTATTACATGTATTGCGCTTTATGTAACTCATTTTCTCATATTGTAAGGAGCACCATATCATCATCCTTGTCCTAAATTTAGGGGGCATGGGGTTAGGTAGCCTTGTCCTAGTATGGAATTTGTTGTTGCCCCTTTGGCTAGTTATCTGCCTTCTGTATATGATGAGAAAGATTGGGATGCAGATGAACTACTTTAGGTTGGCTCACATGTGACATACTCTCTTTCTTTTCTTTTCATGTTCTTTTGATTGCATGTATGTAATGTGATCCCCCATATCGTGTTGATTGACATGTATTTATGTTTGTGAGATTTCTTTGCATGACCCTTGTTACTCCGTTGGTACAAGGATACAAAGGAAGCAAATATGTCATGACATTCTTTTATTCGTATTTGCATTCTTCTATCTGTCATGAACATTGTCTTTCCTTTTGTCTTGTGTTTTCCTTTTGGGGATGATGCAAGGCATTGAGAAATCTAAGTCTCTTCCATTTTGTCCCAGAAGCTTTTCCTTTTCTTTTTCTCTCTATGTGTCATTATTCCTTTGTGTTCATTGTTCTATGAGTATTTGGGGAATGATGGTGGTTCTAAGCTCTATTATATCACTATAGAAAAGACATATGTTGACCCTGAATCTGTAGATCCCTTATGTGTTATCTTTTGAGATTGCATGTGGGGAAAAACTTTCTTAATGATGTAGCTTTATTTGGAAACTTATCATTGGCATAGGGCTTTCCAAATAAGCTCTCATTGCCTTGTTATCAATTGAAATTTATAATTTATACTTTAAAGTAATTTCTCACAACGTGGTGTTTAACAATTAATTTAAAGTGGGGGCATACATTGGCATTATTTCATTTTGGCATTTGCACCTCCTAAGGTGAATTTCATTTTCATTTTGACAAGTTTTCTTCACTTTTGTTCACAAGAGTTGGACTTAGTGTTGTGTTGGCATAGCACATTGACCATTTTGTGGCACCTTATCAAAGTTATCAGGGAGTATAACTTTTGGTGTGGTTGACATATGGGAACACACCTATATACCTAGTGTGTCCATCCCATCTACCACCCTTTTTATGGGTACACACCTTGTAGACATAGTGTGTGTTTCTCATTTTTTCTTTGGGTCTCACCTAGTGTATACCGGACTACACTAGCCCTTGTGAGTGTATTTTATGGACGTTTCATAATACAACTTGCTAGTCCATCCTTTTTTTTTCCTTTTTACATTGGCTTTGACATTGTATGCTTGTGAATCTTGTCTTGTTGCACATATCTTACATGCATGTGTGTCCTTTGTGCTTATGTTGGTTTTCCATGGGATCTTGAATCTTGGGGGCTTGATCATCCTCCTTGATCTTTGTCATCCTATCTCATTAATATTTGTGCACTTGGACCCCCCTTGACACATATTTGTCTACTTTAGTGTGAGTCTGAGCGTAAGTTCATACTCTCACTAAAGTGGGGGCTAAATGTAGTATAGAAAATTGTATACCTTTACAATTTCACCATGTTTGGGTCCCTTAATTTATTGGACTTAATTAAGCTTCTAATTTTCCAAATTATGCATTCCAAAGCCTTATTTTTTCCATTTTCCGAAAGGGTAACCAACATTTAATTAATTCAATTAATATTTTAACTGTCATAGAATATGTGTGTCATGGACTTATAGGCCAAGACCCATTCACCCATGGGCGAATGGGTCCCCTTTAAGTCCTAAGACCCATTTTAAAATATGTTTTTGGTGATATTTTAATAATTCAAATTCAACTTGCAATTGTTGGCTTTTGGAATCTAATTTTCAAGAAATTAGATAAAGACCTATATATACATAGTCTTTTTTATCATTTGAAATCTAAGAACTAGCAAGACAACACATTATCAAGAGATCCTATGAGAAAATATTATTTTCAAGAGCAGATTTATAAGTCATTTGTTGCAACAATCAAGATTATAACATCATGTTCAAGTCTATGTGTGTTCATTCCATCTTGTGAAGGCTAATATGCATTATTGATCCTAAAGCATCCAAGAATTTCAAGTATCCAAATTAATCCAACAAAGCAAGATCAAGTTCCTTGGAGAGATGTGTTTGTCTTTAGTCCTCTAAGGGAAGCCATTGAAGGGTGGTGAGTTGTAGCAAGCATTGTTCATTCATCATTTCCTTCTCCTTTGTCATTATCTTTCTATCACGGTTTAATTACCAAACTTGGGGTTTGACCAAGACAAACCCCCATACAAACAAACAAAACAATTTTTCCCTCTTTGTGTATGTGTAGGTTGAAGGAGTGGAAAGATCTTGAAGAAGAAATTTTGTATTGTTGCAGAAGTTGTCATCATTATTGTCAAGCCACATAAAGTAAGTTGCAGAATTTATTTTTGACTTTCTGACAGTGAGACTTGTGTCAAACCAAAGCCAAGATCCAACCTTAAAGAACTGTCAAAAGTTATTTTGGAGACCTACACTGAGACCCATTCAACCAAGGGTGAATGCATCACTTTTCACTCTTCAAAACAAGTTTTTGGTGGTAGGTACATGTGTTCAGATCATTCTTAGATCTACTTGCAAAGTTTTGTAACAATTTGTATTTCAAGAATCTACATTTTAGGTATTAGGTCTTATTGTTCATTTAGTTTGAGTGTTTCAAATCATTTCAATTTGGCTTCAGATCTATCCTAAGGACTAAGATCTAGGTTTGATTGACTCACCATTGAGGCTAAAAGTCAATCTTTACACCTTGTGATCTCCTTCCTAATGAAATCCATGGGGAAAGACACCTATTAAGATCTCTAAGGTTTTATGAAACACAATCAACATAAACCTTTTGTGGGGATCCCTTTTCCCACCTTTTCAATACAATCCAAGAAAATACGTTCCTGGATTGACATTGTAAATGTAGCACATCATAACTAGTAAGTAAATTGATAAGGGATATTCAGATCCATTGAGTAGAGTGCATGCATTTTATTATGTTGCCTCAGTTTTTGTTTCTCCTTTATGAGCCTTAAAAAAATTTGAAATTTTTTATCTTTTGTTTTCAGTTTTTCAATGTAGTTTTTGAAACCCCACCAGATTCTAACGAGGTTGTCACAACAATATGCTATCACGCTATTTTCACGTTAAGGATTATCATATATTTACGTATCAGTTTTAATTAAAACATTGCCAACTTTATCAACTCCCACAAAGGTACTTAGAATTGTATCAGGACCCAATGAGGTCATTACAACTTACTTAAAAGTTGACAATACGTCAAACAAGTGGCACCCTTAATTGGAATTGGAGGAAACATGTTTTTTAGAGCTTTGTAAAGGTTTTGAAACCTTTTCTGGAACTTGATAAAGTTTCAGAAACCTCATTGATCTTCGACCAAATATTCACAACCAAATTCAAATAATGGGTTTTTGAAACTTACTTGAGGTTTCAAAACTTGTGTCGGGATAAAACGAGGTTTTCACAACCTCAAGTAAAGCTAATGGAGTTACATTATCAAAAGTTTTTCTTTAATTCATGGTATCAATAAATATTGTTGGGTGATTATAAAGGTTTCAAAACCCCTGTTAGAACCCAATGAGGTTCACAAAACCAATTAATTCTTCAACAAACTTTTATAGTTGTTCCTTTTCAAATTTTTGAAAAGTGCCAAAAATAAATGTTTGGTTGAAAATCTCATATACGCCAAATTTTAAGTGCACCATTAATTCCCATCTACCACTCCAAAGCATTAATTATGAGAGCTTATTTAGAGAGTATACTACCACAATAATTCATTTTAGTGGGAACTTTGTTGAATGCACAAGACAACTGAGAGGGGGGTGAATCATTTGTACCTTAAAACTTCAAAACCCTCACTAACATTCAGATCCACATTAATCCAATTAACCCTTAATTTGTTAGAATGATTTTATCATGGAAGAAAATAACATAAACTAAAACACATAAACACCATGCACAAAGGAACACCAGATTTACGTGGAAAACCCAAGATGGGAGAAATCATAGTGAGGATTAGCTCACAATATAAGTAATATCAACACTGAATACAATAGGGCTCACTATTGGAGGGCTCACTGCCCAAAGAAAGAAAGGTTCACTGCCATAATAGAAAACACAATAGAGAAGAGTGTTACAATGAGAAATCCATCTCAAAGAAACATAAAATCCACCACAGCATCACCAACACCTTTGTAGTCTTTCTAAAGAGTTGTAGACACCTTTTGTTCACTGCATTCAATAATCTAACACATGAAAGCTCGCACTGCACTTCTCAAACTCGCACCCTACAACTTTGCAATTTTCATCACTCATGACTTACTCATCTATCATAACATCCCTCAACAACTCAACTCATATTTCTACCATCTTCAACCTTGAAAGCATTCTCCAAGGTCAGCTATGCACCTCAATCATGTAAATTCAAATTAGGTCGGCACCAAAATATTCCCGTAGTGGAAAGGAATGAAGGCGGACCACAACACACCTTAGCTAGGACCTAAATACACTCGTACATGCCACGCCACGCTTCCACAAACTTCAAAGAAACTTTGCAAGTAGTGTAAACACTCAAGTTTAGACGAACCTGTGTTAACACCATTAACATTTAAGCACGCACTTCCTCATATCCAAAGACGACTCGCAGACACCACATAACACCCTGAAATCTAACAAGTTCCTTCGCAACAATTTTCACTTGAAGAATGTACACACCCAATACACTCAAACAACTCTTTCATACACAACTCAAAAAACTGACTTCCAAAGTGCCAAACCACAAAAAACTTCATCTAAAGAAAGATACACACACTATTAGCTCTGTTCTAGATCTGCAACACTTGAAACCACTCTGCGGAGAAATGCAGAGAAAGAAAATTTCTCCCAGACACTTCTACAATATATAGTTCACACATTGGTGAACACAACTTCCTCTGCGCAGCGATCCAACACACCAAATTCTAAATGCAACACCTCTAAAAACATTTGATCAACATATTTGAACCACACAAGCAAATCTTCAACCGAGAAGAACTACAAAGCCAAACTAGAACACTACTTTGCCACTTAGAACACACTGCAACACATTGTTTCCTCTTTTTATTCAATTTTCTCAAAAGTACTTGGAAACCAAGCACTAGAAACATATCATCAACATCTTCAGTACTTCCTTATCACCATCAAGCCAACTGTGTTACACCCAGTTGTGTTACTACTTATTTACTTTTACCTAGTTGGGTGAAAATTCTTTAAAAGAATGCATTTATGCTTTATGTATCTTGGAAATATGATGAATAAATGTTTGATTCAATTTGATATTTTATAATAATTCTGATTGTAAAATATATGATGCGAATGAATGTATTGTTACCAGCTAACTATTGTTACAATGTACTAAGCTAGATGAAGGAATAAATTTGAGCCTCCATAAGAGAGGGGAAGAATCACTCAGGAGAAGAACTTGTTCTGGTAACCCTTAATAAGCCTAATTGAGCTTTCACACTCACTTCTAGTTTGGTCAGGTTGAGATAATAGCTTGGGAAATGCTAAGTTACCTTTAGTCTTGTTTGTGCATGATTTAGAAGAGGTTATGGTCTTATCTGTGAACGCTTTGATTAGGTTAAGTGTTTAAGTCTCTTTGTTAATGTGTGAGTTCTTTCTTGTGTTTACATTTAATCGATGAGATATATACATAAAATGTATATATATGTATGTGTATGATAAACTCATATACACGAGTAAATACGTGCATGAGTATACGTAGATAGACGTATCTACGCATGCTCATGGATGGATTACCCGAATGCATGGGAATATCAATTGGACGGAATGAAATATATATATACACTTCATGTATATATGTCGATTGCTGGGATTGCAAATATATGTGTTTTAATGAAGAGGCAATAATATATATAATATATGTATCTATATATATATGTATATATTAATATGTACATGTATGTATTTATGTTAATGGAAATGTACATACGAATATATTAATATATATACATATATATTTATGTATATATATATATGCTTTATTATTATGTGGAATATGTAAATATGTGTATATGTATTCAAATATCAAATAATGATTTTTATAATCATATAAGTTGATATATATATATCATTTTGAATAAGTGCAAGTAATGTTTATATAGCGCTTGGTATATTATAGTGCATAGTGTTTAATAAGCGCAAAGTATATTATATAACATATGCGCAACGTATAAGAGATAACACATTGATTTAAATGGTTTTGTAAAGTAATTTAAAGCGTTGTTTATAAGTTTATGGAAAGCACATAGATAAGGCACGTGGAGTATTGAGAACGAAGTTTATGAAATGCTATCTCAAGACTTAGTCAAAGCTGAGAATACTATGTGGAATATTAAACGTATAAATCATATTTGACTTGGTCTTTTTAACTAAAAACACTAGAATAGGGGCACGTGATATTATGTGGCAAATTATGAACTTTGCTTGCATTTAGAAGCCTGTTTTGAGTTTCTTCTCCAACATATAAGGCAAAAATAGAATATGAGAAAGAGTCAATTGTAAAGTTGGCTAATAAGAGTCGATTTGTGAAGCCATTAACCTTGCTTTTTTGAGTAAATAACCCTGTTGTCATGAAGACAAGGTGGTTGGCTGAGTCTTTGCATAGAGTCACTGTTTTTTAATCCACCACCTTTCTTTTATTTTTCCGAGTCGATTCTTTAGATTGAGAAGTGGCAAGAATGTGAGCTTATTTGTAGCCATGAAGAGCTTAAGTTTTAGTATAAATAGAGGAGCCTTCTCCATCTTATGGGATGCATTATGCATTCTTGTTGCTAATTTTTTGAGTTGATATTTTGCTGCATTTATGAGTTTTTAGTGTTTGAGAGAGTTTTTGGAGAGACTAAGAGAGAGAGAGAGAGAGTTGAGAAGTTGCAAATTGATTTGGTGAAGTCTAAGCTAGGAATCCAATTTGATCATTTGGAGCTTTGTATAATAGGCATGCTGATTTCTACTCCATTATGCATTTTATGTTTTGAAAAGATTATATGACTTTGTTTGTCTTGTTTGGAAAATAAGTTTAGTTGTTTTATTATGAAGTGGATATCTTTTTCTTTGGTTAAGTGTGAAAGATTCTTGATGAATCTAGTCTAGGGAATTCAAGTATTTAAATGTTTGTATATACTCCATATTATGGATTGATGATTGTATTAATAATATGTACTATATTAAGTTAAGCTTATATAGATAATTCTTTATTTGTGAAGTTAAGTTATAGAGTTACTCTAAGTTACTTAAGTAGAAGTTTCATAGTAAACGTAAAGGTTAATATGTTATTCCTGGGGTTAGAATAATCCATGGTGAAAGGGGATAAGCCTATGCATAGAATATGAATGGTCAATACAAATCGAGCTAGGAAGGTGGGTGAGTGTGTGACATCCATCCTAAATTGGGGGTGATGAATACTTTGGCCAAAGTAGTGTAAGTTGCCATTGCTTACATTGCCAGTTCACTGTGATATGGGTTTACATATTAGGCAGGGAATGTCATATACGTAGGTTGTAGCCATTGTATGGAAGATCTAGATATGTAGGACACAACACCAAGCTCAAGGAAGGTTATTATTATTATTAAGTTACCAAACCCATCTCTTCGTCGAAGGGAGGGCCATCTTATCAGTTAGGCAGATGTGTGGGGGACTGCAATAAGTCCATGGTTGGCAAAAAAGCGCTTGAGTGATGCTTCTCCTCATTAGTTGGCGACTGAGATTTGATGGAGGGCACCTAGACCATTCATATATTTGTTGCTAATAAGATCTTAGGAGCCATGTATGTATTTATTTCTATGGAAAATTTGTAAATATGAAATGTTATCATGAAATTATGTAATATGAAATCAATACATTTGAAAGATGTAATACTTGTTATAATGAAATAAAAAAGTTTGGAATGATTTTTATTTCAAATGTGCATATTATCTTTATATCTGAAAAGAAAAAATTATTGCTTAAGCGTTGGCATCATAGTTTATTTACTTGAGGTTAAAAACATAGTAAAATTTATTGGGTAGAACAATGGGCATGTTACAAACTACAACATAACAACTCAACCATACATCCATAAACAAAAGCTTATCAAAGCAACACTAGAGGTTGACAATAGTAGCTTACTAATGATAACATGCAACTAATCAAAGCATCATCAAAGACAACACCAACTCAATACCAATTGCACATACTCTTGCAACAATCTCTTGCTCATATAGTTGACACCAATGACAACACAAGCTTGTTGACATCAATGACAACACCAATTTTCTCATACTTGCAACACACTAAGAGTGAATATTGCAGATGATGAAATAGTGGGTTTATGAAAGATGCACGAATAACATGTTGTGATATTCAAAGGTATAGTAAAAAATCTCCTTGACGTAGTCTGTTGTAAGGTGATAGAATAAGAATTTTCACAAATTAAAAAACAAAATAATTATTTCTATAGCCCATACACTCTATTAAATTATTTCTTGAACAAGAACTATGGTTGCAATCACTCAATTTTATTGATCATGAAGTACAAATACTTGGGCTAGGAAAATTTATTTGGTTTATCGAGTACATTAACAAAAATTAGGGATACCGAGCTAGGGCACATAAACTTAGATAAATTTTGGAAAAGAATTGGAAAGGAATATAGATACCCAATAACCCATAGATTAATTAAAACTTGGTTATTGCAAGCCGCAAATTTTCCCATGGTAGTGCAATATACAGACCTAGTCATATAATGTATTAACCATTATGATTCCAATGCAAGGGAAATTAGGACAAATGATAATCAACTGATCAGTAAGATAAATAGAGATAATTTTGCTTCATTTTTGCAATTTCTAGAAAGAGGGGAGTATATAAACTTCAATTTTGTTATTTCCCATCAATGTTTTCAAGAAAGGAAAGGACAATATAAAAATTTCATTGCTTGGGAATGGTTTGTCACCTCGAAGAAGGGTAAATCTTAGTTACCTAAAAGACTACACATAACTCTTTTTGTGGATGAGATCTTAGATATAATAGGTCTCTTACATAGACTAAAGGGCAATGAAAATGCACATGGTTTTGAAGATTGTATGTACTCCTTTATCCAGGTAATTATTCATGATGAACAATATCTTGACTAGGGTCAACTTATCAGTGATCAAATGCACTCAATGATAGTTCAATTTCCACTCAACAGATCCTTCTATATGTATTGTTATCTATTTTATGCTATTGCATGTACAAGACCTTGGCTAGGTTTGCAATTGGTTGAAGTTCACGATGAAATAATCCAATTTTATCACTATTATACTCAACTCCAATTGGAAAATATTTTCAAAAGTTTTAGACAAGTAAATGATGCATTTAATATGAAGACGGTTAAGGAAATTCAAGGCAACATGGGCTTAAGAATTTCTTTAGAGGCTATTCAATTGATTGACATGTATGACAACCATTTTATACAATTTCAAAGATTCAAATACATCATAATTGGAGGATTTGATGGTCTGCCCTATAATTGCCTAAGTATGTAGAGGATAAGTTCGTTCTCATCAAAGTATGTAGGAAAGTGGCTAAGGTGAATAAAAGGTGCCAAGAAAGGAAAAATGAAGGTTTCTAATTCCTTATCGGCCTTAGTTACTATTCTTGTCAATCCATGTCTAATGCTCTTAATATTGAGAAGGACCTAGTAAATTTTTCTATGCAACTCTATGAAAGAAGATTTCCTTTTGACAGTAAGAATTTTGTTAAGGATAATCTACCTCAAGGACTAGGTTTCTACCATATTCTGCATTTAGAAGATTATTGGATAGACTATGCAGATGAATGTGAAGTTCGAAGAAGGAGTTGGATGAGATTGTCACTTAGGAAAATTATAACATTCAAATTAAATTGGGATATCCAAGGTATTGAGGATGATAAATCATACTTATTAGATCCAATTTTTATCAATCATGTATAAACTTAGCCAATTGTGTCAATAGATTGGAGCATCAAGGAAGTTGAAAGTATTGATGCCCAAAGGGCAAGGAGAGAGCTTTGAGAGAGAGAGGGGGGGGAGCGGGAGATAGAGAGTAGAGAGGGAGGCAGAGGTAGGGAGGGAGAGAGGTGAGAGAGAGAGAGGAGGGATGGATAGGTAGGGATATAGAGGTGAGATAGAGAGAAAGGGAGTAGAGAGGGAAGGGGAGAGAGAGGGAGGAAGGGAGGGAGAAGTGAGAGAGAGAGAGGTGATAGAGAGATGTGATAGAGAGAGAGAAGGTGGAGAGATTGAGAGAGGAGAGGGAGGGAGCGATAGAGAAAGAGGTAGAGGGATAGGTTAGATAGAGAGAAGTAGAGAGTGAAGGTGGGTAGAAGAGAGAGATGTTGAACATAGGTTGCCATTGATTTCAAAGGTGTGTCATTCATGAAGAAGAATGTTGTCAGAGGGTGTCAGGGATGTCGAAAATGTCATTGTTGTCAAGGTTTTCAAAGATCAAAAAGATTGTAGTACTAGAATTATCATTATATTCCCTTGTCATATATGCATGTTGTGTATCTAGAGGTGTTAATCGTGAAGAAGTTGTCATCAATTAGATCCTATATAAAGTGACATACATCTCAAGCAAGAGGTGATATCAATATAAATTATACATTTGGTTTGAGGTGAAATAGTTTGAATCAGGGATTACTAACTTGGGATAGGATAAGTTTCCAAGAAAGCGTTATGATGGATATTCTTTTAGGATTTAGGATCTCAATTAAGTGTTTTGAGGTTGGATATATGATGCTAGGTGGTCTAGGTGTCAATTAGATATGTTTAACTAACTACTTCAAATGGGATGATGTTTTGGATAAGTTGATGGTGGTCGATGAGATGTAAGTGATCATTTTGAGCTAGATATGATGCAAAAAAATTATTTGTTTGTGGTTTTTGACTTGGGAGAATGTTGGATATCCATGGTAGGAAGGATTTGTTGTCTACATTTTGTATGGAGAATGGATTTCCCACATAGCTCATGGATTGAACCAACATAGATTCACCCAAAAATTGAGCATATTTGCCCAAAAGGAATCAGATTCACCTATTTAGGGTTGTGATTGGTCCAAAGAATAAACCAAGGTGGATTCACCCAATGAGGAATGACTAGACTAAGGTTTACTACATATGTAAATTCACCCAGATGTAGAGCGGATTCACCCAAGGCCAAAAATTAGACAAGATAGAAAAAAGACCAAATACTACACTCACAAAGTTACTAAATAGAAGATGATCATACAAACTAAAGATATGCATAGGTAGCCCCCACAAGTTAGAGGAGTTGGTTTGAGTCTTGGGTTTGACTCTCTTTGTCCCAGAAATCACCTCGCCACAGATGTTGGGGGGCTACATTGGTTACCTCGTGGTTGTAGGGACTAGTCTCGCCTCAAGCTTGCCCCGTAAAGGGAACCCGCTAGGCTTGAGTCGCGGGGATACCCTGACAACAACAAAAAAAAGATATGAATAGGTAGGCACAAGACGTGCCAAGAAGCACAAGCCTGCATTAATCAATTAGGATTAACAACCAGTGTAGGCTCACAACGCAAGTGCTAATACCATCTACTAGTGGTTGGATAGCTAGAGATTGCGACCCACAAGAGTGAAGGAACTCTTACTGATGGCGGCCAAATGGCTAATGCCTCAATAAGCTCTTAGTACACAAAGGTACATTGTGAATAACTTTGATGTACAATATGCATCCCTTGCGCCACATTGATTGATGGTCGAATGGTCTTAAGCTAGGCTACTAAAAGGTAATTTAGTGCATCCTCTAAACACAAAGAAGGTACGTGAAGCACATTTGTGAACACTATACCATCACAAGAGTGGGTTGGGAACATCAACTAAGTCGTTTTGACCAACCTTGCACTCTTAGCTCAATATCACTCGAGTATTAGTACTTCACTAAACACAACATGACTAGATTAGTGTACAAATTTCATTCTCCCCCTTTATATACCCCATCAATTCACATGGTTGAGGTTATCCCTTGGGTGATGAAATACCCAAGAAGGCCCCCTAAAAGGAAGGATTTACTAGGAGTTTCTGATCTCTAGGCCAACTCAAAGTGTAAGGAGAGAGCATATGCACAGGCTAGCACTCTTGGGCCAACACAACAAGACTTGGATTACTTCATTTTTTTTTCATAGTTTTTGATCCCCAAGCTCACCAAATGGTGCAAGGGGAGAGCATACACCAAAAAATAATCCCAAAAACACCAACAAGGTTAATTGACCCTTTAGTGAAATTGAAGTGTTTCTAGATTAGTGATAAAAGATTGCCTTTGATTGCATACTACAAGAAGATACATTAGTAGTTGTTTGATTTTGGTTTTCAACAATTGATTTCGAGCTACACAAGAAAGTATTAGATTTCAAAGTGATAAAAGAAAAATGATTATACCTCACATTCCCTAATGCACAAAGCGGATTCACCCAAACACTCATGGATTTGTCTTATTGTAGAGCGTATTCACCTTTTTGTGTTCAAATAATGGTTGTCAATGCATTTTCCCAAGTAATGGAAGGTTCACCCATTTGCAAAGCGATTCACATAGCTATGAATATGGAAATATAGGTTGTGGATTCACCCAAGTATGAGTGAATTCACCCTAAGAGCACCACATTCACTTGTTTGTAGATTTGCCTCTATATGTTCAAGTTCACCCATTTGCAGGTTGTATTCAAACCTACAAGACCACTATTAGTTAACTACAAAAGTGGATTCACCCTTATAAATTTGTATTTTCCTATTTGCAAAATGCTTTCACCCAAATAGCAACAGATTTTCCTGTCCAAAACCTAGGAATGTTAAAACACTACAATAAGCGATATTTGATCAGTTCAACCTGTGACATGGGTCCCACCAGGGATGCTAGAGATGTGTGCAAGAAGATCGTGCTCAAAGTGAATGTAAATTGCAATAAAACCCCAAACAATAAAAAATAAAACAAACACTAAATATTAGGCTTGAAAAGCTCAAACCGAGATTTGCCTCTATATGTTCAAGTTCACCCATTTGCAGGTTGTATTCAAACCTACAAGACCACTATTAGTTAACTACAAAATTGGATTCACCCTTATAAATTTGTATTTGCCTATTTACAAAATGCTTTCACCCAAATAGCAATAGATTTTCCTGTCCAAAACCTAGGAATGTTAAAACACTAAAACGAGCGATATTTGATCAGTTCAACTTGTGACATGGGTCCCACCAGGCATGCTAGAGATGTGTGCAAGAAAATCGTGCTCAAAGTGAATGGAAATTACAATAAAACCCCAAACAACATAAAATAAAACAAACGCTAAATATTAGACTTGAAAAGCTCAAACCAACATAGAACCGAATGAAAATGAACTATGTCAAGCCTCACATTGTGTAGATGTGTCGATGATATTCAATTGGGTGTGTGCTCACTAACAATTTTGATAGCATACCAACGCTCCAATGATAAAATGAGTGATTTAAAAAAAAAAATGGTTGTGTTGAATTACATAGATTTGGATGAAATTAGATTAAGGGTGGAAATTGAATGACGGGGATCAAGGGATGAGGTGGATTTGGTCATCTCAACTCATGAGATGTTGAAAAACGCCACCATGAGATGAGTTGAGAAGAGAGATGGTACCATGGAGGTACTTTGAAATATTTTTTATAGAGGCAAGTCTTGTCCTCACACTCCAAAGTAATGAGGGTGAAAAGAATAAAGGAATTGAAAATTTCTTTTGGATACTTTTGGAAGAAATACACATGTTCCCAAGGACATGGGGTATTTTCCAAAAGGGTAAAATTTATGAGAGAGAAGACAAGGTGGGTGAGGGAAGATTTGACCCCACTTAATACCCATGCACATGACTAGGGAATGAATTAGGGGTTAATAAAAAAGGTTGGAGGATGTGGCATGAGGTGAGAGGAAAATAAGAATTAAATTCTTAAATTTAATTCTTATTTGGAGGAAAAAGGGAATAAGGGTATTTATTCAATTTAAGGGATGAATGGGATAATATGGTCTAGGATAGGTAAATCAATTAAATTAATTACCTCAGGATATGACTTGGAAAATAGATGAAAGATGGAGGATATTAATTAGTAACAAAAAATATTTAATTGATATACGTAGTAGAAATTAGTTAAAATAAGGATAAATCGACTAAACGAAAGTGGTCAATTTTAGTTTCTACAACACTTAAGGAGGGGTGTTGGTGTGAACAAGGATGTTACCTAACTAGTTCACCATATAGGTCCTATTCACACATGTTCACATGTTAAGATTACTTAAGGCTTTATGAATATTTCTGGAACTCACAAGTACACATGTAATCTTATATTTAGTTGTCTCATGACATAGGATTAAGAAACTTGTCACAATCTTATCTTGTCCTATCTCTCAACCTTGCCTATATAAGCAAGGCCTCATATGTACATTACGTAGTATAATTAATCCATTATTGATCATTGTACCATTATTACATCCATAATCAAGGAATATATCCTCTTGCTCTACTCTCTTGTGGAAGGCTATTTCTAGTTATGTAGGTGATCTTGAGAGCTTGAGTCCTTGTGTGACTCTTACAATAAAGGCCCGGGTTATTGTGCATGTAAAACCACATCTCTTGTTTTCTAGTTGCCCATTTCATGGCTAAGTGGCCTTTCTTATCAAATGCTACCTCAACCATAGTAAACTCAAGATTAAAGGCCCAATGGGACAACTATGTAATTCACCTACAAGACACTAGCATAGCAATGTCCATTATCTATGTTGAAAAGGACCCAAAAAGCTTTGTAAAACAAGTCACAACAATGGGTAATATAATGGGATTGCCACTTGACATCACCAAAAGTTACCATGCCAACTTGACCTTTCTCATGATTATTACTGAAGTAGATACTATCTAGATAGATTACATGACATAACTAATAGTAGAAACCCAACAACCTTGATATCCTAATAATAATAAAATATTTAGAGGGGTAAATATTTGTTGAAACTCACATTGGGAATTTGTAGTTTGGGTCCATCAAGCCTCACATTCCATGAGATGCCATTCATGAAGAAAGAGGGTCTAAGGAAATTTCCTCAAAGTCTAACCCTCGTAGTGAAAAAAACATGTTATGCATAAACTTATTTTTATTTTCAAGAGAAAATGCTCTAAATCATATTTGTCCTTTTTCAAGAACATATTCCCCTCCTCCACCTCCTAAGGAGGGTTGTGTGAATGGTTTCCTCCCTTTCATGGAGAAGTAGTTTGAACTACCAAATTAGTCAAAGATAAAACACTCATTGGAAGTGGAGTTCTAGAGTACTAAGGTTTACTAACCTCTTTGAAAGATTCACCAAGAGGATGGGTAGGCTTTGGTTGAGTTACAATTGCTTGCTTAATTTTCTCATTTTTTTGTGGTGGATGTCTCATTGCTATGGCTTTGGCAAATGAAACATTGTTGGGTCCACCTAAGATCCTTTCTTCGGCCCATTGCAACCATCTTTAGTTTCATACATTGGTCCTACCATTTCTATTATTAACTGTATTATTAATTGGTTTGGAGGCTAGTTTAGGTATTAAGTGGAAATCTCTAATTTTATGATAAAAATATTGGCACCAGAAATAGGTGTTAAAAAAATTGATATGCTATTCATGCGTCCTCCTTGATTGATTTTTGGCAGGGGATGGGTCGGCCCCCTTCGGTGGCCTCCTTTTTGTAGGATGTGTGGTTTGTGGGGCCTACCTTCTTATTGTGGCAGATTTGGTTGGAACGCAATCGAAGGATATTTCGTGGAGAATGAACGCTGGTGCAACAAATTTGGCAGAGATTATTGGGCATGGTTCAAGAAACAGTGGAAGCTAGGTGTGAAGTGGAATTCCCTTTGGTGAAAAGGGATACAGAGTTGGTGGAGAGATTAGGGATTCAAGGGTCATCTTTGGCTTTGGCAAGGGCTCAGAGAGGACGACGAGAGAAGCAAAAAATTGATAAAGATGGCAAATGGCAACTTCCACCATATGGTGTTTTGAAGATCAATACTGATGGATCTTCAAGGGGCAACGCAGGACCGGCTGGTATTGGGGGGATTGGTAGGGACTCTTTGGGCTCGATGATCTTCCTCTTTTCGATTTATGAAGGGACACAGACCATCAACTTGGTGGAAGGGTTGGCTATTCTTGACGCTCTTGAGAGAGCTCATGCTTTAGGATGGAGAAGGATTGTTTGTGAATCTGATTCCCAAATTTTGATCAATCTGCTTATTGAGCAAAAAGTGACAGATTTCAGCTAGCAATTGGCTAGGGTTGTGCAACAAATTTTGCGGGTTAGTTCTTTGATGGAAACTGTGACTTTTGTCCATATTCCACGAGAGTGGAATAGGGCAGCTGATTGTTTGGCGAAATGGGCTTCTGAGCATGTTGAGGGATGGAGAATTGAGGAGTGGGAGTTGGTTCCACAGGAGCTTTGTCTTGATTTAACAAATATTCTTGCTGCAGATAGGGCTGGGAGTGGTGACAGATGATGGTGTTGGCGGTTTATTCTTTGTTGATTGTAGTGCTTGTTTTTCCTTGGGACCTCGGTCCTTGGCTTCCTTTGTAATTTTGCTTTCTGATTTTCAATAAAGTTTTTACCCCCTTTTTAAAAAAAAAATAAAAATTGATATGCTAAACATGTACATGACACATTGTTGCTAATCTATTTATCAAAGTTTACTTTAAATCCTAGGAGAGATCTATCTCCATGTAGACTCAAGATTCTGATTGAGCCAAATAAACTTATCAAAATCAACACAAACCACCCTCCCAAGGGAAGAGACAATATAGTTGAGGAATGGCCAACAATGTAAAGACAACCTAGGAAAATCAACCCATGTAAGAACTTTGAGAACTTGTTGGTTAAAAACAACAAAATCCCTTATCTAGAGAGAAAAGACAAAAAAGAATTGTGACCATAGCAGGGACCATGGCAAAAGACTATGTTTGCATGGTTAGCTTCGACAAAGTAAAAGAGGAATTTTTTTTCGTTAAGTTCTTGACAACATCCAACTTAACCCCGTGTGGAATCTATGCAATGTTCACTTAGTTGCAAATCATGCTATAAGGCGGCATGTGGCCTACAAAGTAGCCAATAAGATTTTCAAACGATTTACAACATTATCAAATTTAGGAACCAAAAGAATGATTTATGGAGGGTTAGCAAAAACCATACATCTTGAAACACCTTAGGGACAAACTTGCAGGGTTGTTTCATTAGAAGCACCATTGATCACTCAATCCATATTGCTTCATCATCATCAACCAAAGAGAAATTCTTGGATGTTATTAAAATAGCTAGCCACCCTAAGATATTAAGAGATATAGCAAGCAAGATTAACAAGCCTCACCACAATATCACTAAAAAATGAAAAACATCAAAGCAAGGAAAACAAGCATTCAAAACCAACACCCCCCACCCCTCACCTCTCTCTCACACACACATCCACAATATTTTTTACCATGTAGCTTGGGTCAATTTAATAAAGTTCAACAACTAACAACCAACAATAAATTATTTAAAACATCACACTTTCTATTGTTTCTAAACAAGGAGTGTAATTACACAAAATTCTAGGGAACTTGAAGAATCTTTGTTGATAAATAAAACCAAAATGTCATATATAGGTTATTCATGAGCTACACCATTGCATTATATGTAAGCCAGCAATAAAGTTATGTTTGTTGAACATCATCTTTGCATCCTAACACATAAGCCTACTTCGGTGAATTCAAATAACTAATTTTCAAGAAATATTCATTGCCATAGAATTTGCTCCTTAAGGTTAGTAGGTAAGCAATTGCATGTATCTATTTCTAGATTTGATTGTGTTATAGCTTGTTTTCATCAATGTTTTGGATCACACTTTGTGATCCATCATCAAGATGGAAGAGAGCAAGAGGAGAAAAATGGTTGATTGCAGACTTGGAGCAACTAAAAAGAGAGAAAAGACAAGGGAAGGAGGCACACAATTCAAGGTTCAAGGTCAACTCAAGGAAAACACAACAAAAAACACAAAATTGCAAGTCAATGAGCCAAGACTAGGCCATCAACAACTCAAAAAGAGATAACAAAAAAGGGAGAAAAAATGACTACATTCCAACTAGACATAAAAGACAAGAAAAAAGGAACAAAGAAACTAACTAAAAGAACCTAAAATACCAAAAATAAAATAAAAGAAAAAAAGATGAAATGAAAATAAAGACTAATGATAGTAAACAAAGAAATAAGCCAATACAACAATGATAAAGAATAAAAAGAAAAAAGAAAAAATTATATATATATATATATATATATATATATAGTTTATAAATTTATTTATCAAACAACAATATAAGCATAAAAATAAAAATAAAAGAGAATAGGTAAATAAAATAAAATAGAATAAGTCAATATTGGCTTATTTTATTTTATTTTATTTTATTTATCTATTCCCTTTATAAACTAATAAGAATAAAAATAAAAGAAAATAAATTTATAAATCAATAAAGAATAAATATATAAATATATAAGAATAAATGCACAAACCTATATATATATAAACCAAAATAAAATAAAAAGAGTGAACAACAAACCAAAAATAATAAAATACGATAGAACCAAAGTAAAAATAAAATAGAAAAGAAAAAGACAAATATAAAAATATAAGCAAATAACCACATACATATATCTATGTGTGTATGAGTGTGTGTATATAAACAAATAAAATTAAACATAAAATAAAGATCAAAATATCTACAAGCCAAAAAGATTAAAAATATAAAAGCAAATAAAATATATAAAATAAAAGTACATTAAAAAATATAAGAATAAGCAAATAAAATTAAAAATATAAAAGCAAATAAAATTCAAAACTAATAAGAAGATAAAATAATTTATTTTATATATATATCAAAACAAACACATAAAATAAATAAACAAACAAGATAAAAAAAAAACAAATAAGAATTGAAACAAATAAGCAAACAAAATAAATTGAAACAAAATAAAAAGATGATATAAGAAAGCAAATAAAATTAAAAATATAAAAGTAAATAAAATTAAAAAATAAGAGCAACTAAAAAGAAATAAACAAGCACAAAAGTATAAATAAAAATCAAGATAAATAAATTTATAAACTTGATAATAGTATATATATATATATACTTCATTTTAATACGAAAAAACAAAAGAAAAAAGAGAAAAAATACAAGAAGAAATCATATGAGAAGAAACTACATAACGGAAAAGAACATAGGGAAGGAGAAAATCAAAATAAAAAAAACAAATAAAATAATGAAGATGAAGATCCGGTAAGAGACCAAATCGAAGCCAACCAAAGGGGGGACCCACCACACAAGAAAGGGGGAAGCCCATGCTAAGACTGAGCTAGGTTACGCAAGTTGGATAGTAACGGTTGCCAAGCATTACTGAGACTCCACCCCTCATCACGATTCAGGTTAGAAGGGTGGAAGTTTATGTGAATGGCTTCTTGGAGTTTCCTCTTGAAAAAATTTTCTTTGCACAAAACTTGAGTGTTTTCTAAACAAATGTGGTGCTTAGTTGAAGACGAGTGGTTTGCGAGCGCAGATTTGTCAACTCGCTCATACTTGATGTCTGCACTATGCTCTTTGATTCTTGTGCAAAAAGATCGACCAAGTTCACCAATATAAGGAATGCCACAAGAACAACTAACCTTGTAGACTCTAGACTCAAGCAAGACGTCTCTAGGATCCTTGAGGGAGGGGCGATGATGCTTCACCATGGAACAGGGCTTGAAGGCACACTGAATACCCTCTTTATGAAGGATCTTAATTATTTTCTAAGAGATGCCCTCAATGTAAGGGAGGAAGGCACTAGGGAGGAACACTGGCTTGGTGGGTAGGGAGTTGGAATAGAAATACAATTTGGCCTGGTTGAAGGCACGAGAGATTTGCGTGCTTTTGTACCCATTCAAGATGAAGACTTGGCGAAGATGGGCTAGTTCTTGGTCTAGATTGTTTTCATCACAGATACGAAAGGCTCTCAAGGCAAGGGTTTTTAGGACACCACTTTTTTGGGAAGGGTGGTGATGAGAAGAAGAGTGGAGGTAGAGATCGATGTGGGTAGCCTTGCGAAAAACACGACGACCAAGGGTGCCATCAGGTTTCTTGATGAGCAAGATGTCAAGGAAAGGAAGTTGGCTGTCAAATTCAATCTCCTTAGTAAAGGAGATGCACTGGGCTAAACTATTGAGGTGAGCATGGACCTCTTCAAGCTTATCAAGGTCGTGAGGCCAACAAAAGTTAGTGTCATCCACATAACGCTTCCACCACCGCGGCTTGAGGGGGAAAGAGAAAAGGGAAGATTCCTCAAATTGTTCCATATAGAGGTTAGCTATGATTGGAGAAAGCGGGGAACCCATAGCCACCCCATCAACCTACTCATAGATGACATTTTGGAAAGAGAAGAAAGTAGATCTCAAGCATAATTTCACCAAGGTGGCAATCTCATCATTAAACTTATGCTTGACAATCTCAATCAAGTCAGGTAAAGGAACCTTGGTAAAGAGAGAAACCACATCAAAGCTAACCAAAATGTCCCCATTTTCCATATTGACATTTTTGACAAAGTGAACAAAATGGTCAAAATCCTTGATGTGGGAATTTGAATTACCAATTAGAGGGGAGATATACTTGGCAAGGAAGGAAGCCAGCTTGTAAGTGGGGGAGCCTATGGTATCCACAATGGGTCTCAAAGGGATGCCCCTTTTGTGAATTTTAGGGACACCATAGATGCGGGGCGTCACTTCTTTAGAGGGCAACAAATGCTTCGTGGTAGCCTCATCAAAGGACGAATAGGATAAGGCATGCTTAACCTTATTTAAAATTTTGGAACACGAGTTGCAAGATAAAATCTTGTAGCAATTTGAATCAGAAAGGTGGTCATGCATTTTGGAGATACTGAACACACTACTAGTTTATTTTTCCTCAACACACTAGTAGTTTATTTTTCCTAAAGTTTTAATGGTGTCAACAACATGCCAAATGTAACTAGTAGTTAATAGATGCACAAATTGCACAACAAAAGACAACAAGATGCTTTTAGAGAACAAATACTTAACTATTATCAATGTTTTATTATTATTGTCTATACATTTGTAGTGAGATTACAAATTAATATGCAAAGACACTCTTTAACATAAATCTATCTCTATCTTTGATTTCACAAGCCTCAACCCATATAAACTCTTCAACTTTTAGAAAGTGTGACATGATCACATAAAAATATTCACTAGCCATCAATCACATCACACCACTCCTATGATTATTTGATTGTTTTCCATCCTAACATTTGCTTGATGCTAACCAACTTCAACTAGCTAATCTCTCCAGTGCCAATCTCAATGTAGCCAATGCATGTACAAACCCTCTAATCTCTATGCTCTTGGGCACTCGCCAATCCCAAAAACTAGTGACAACCTTTGGTCTACTAGCTCTTAACACACAATCAAGTGCATATAAATAGAATTTGGAAAACTTGTCATACTCACCCATACATCTTCCCATGCAAAACCCTATCACAACGCACAAGGAAATTCATCTTCATGTGAATCACTTCATTTGTCTAATTATTATTTGTTAACATCCTAATTGTTATCTTGGTCAATGACTTACTATTTTTTCAACACATCAATAGGTTTGCATCAAGATATCCTTTGCACAAATCCAAAACAAGCACATTGGCTCAAAATTCAACTATCTTCCCATGAGTGTGTGTGCAAAGGAAAACCACCTATGCAAGCTTTAAACCTTGTGTGTAATCTTTAAAGTCAAAGTACAAGTATTACAAATTTGAATGTGGATAAAAATTCACACCAAAGTTTCTTACAGACCAAAACCACAAATATGTGGGTACAAGCCCTACACATAGAAACACAAACCAATAAACATAAAAACACATGTACACAATGAAATGGCTTACACACCAAATGTTTTTTTGAGTAAAACAAAAGATTGTGTGACCCTTGAGATCCTCCTACATCAAATTTGCTTTCAGCTTACTTCTAAACAAAGCCCTTTTAACCACTCAACTTACAGTTACACACATACTAATAAACCTAAGTTTTGTGTGTGTAGGTGTGTGCACATGAACTACCTTATGCAAGGACATGGTTACCTAAAGACTTGTACTATGAGAAATGAATGTGAAATTGTTTGTATGATATAGAAAAGTATCCTTAAGTGATGAGGGTCTTGAATTTGCCACTTATATTCCATATGGAAATATTGGACTTCTCCGAGAGACGAGAAAGATTTTTTAATAAAGTAAATAAATTTATTTACTATGTATTTATAATCCAAACTTTTGTATATTTTTTAATTTAAACTTAGATTCCATCATGACATATTACTTTTTACTTTTGATGATGAAAAGATCATATATTAAAATCAAGAGCAAAAACATACAACAAAATCTACAACATGGGAGCACACCCCACAATATTTGTGATGATTGTAAATGTAATTTAATTTCAAGAGAGCATTTGGCATATAAAAGTTATGAAAGGATCTATCATAATAATCCATAATTTGAACCAAAGTAGCATAATATTTGTCATATCTAGAAAATTTCAGATATAATGAAATGGACTATGAAAATTTAATGTCTTTAATATCTATCATAATTTGTGAAAAAATGGTTTTGATATTCTTTTATATACCTATCATTTTTTCAACCAATTTTACATTTAGAAGGCAAAAGTAAAAAACTTAAATAGAACAATTTTTTTTTAAACAATAAATATTTTAAATTAAATTTTAAAAAACCATAATTTTGGTTTTCTTTTAAATTACAGCTTAATAGAAATTCAATTTAAAAACATAAGGCTAACCCTAAATTTTAAAAGCATGACTCCGAAACTGCTAATTCTGTTAGTACCATAGAGAGGGCGATGCTTAAACAATCAGATGGAAACAAAATGTAGTAAATGTGTCTGGTAAAACCATGAACCATGTAGAGGCATCGCCAATTCCAGACACAATTTAGGGTTTTGGTTTTCAGCCAAAGGATGCATCGGATCCTAGATGGTCAAACGATGATCAAAAGAGCCCTCTAACGAACCACTGTAGAAAGCTTCTACATTGTCGGTCAAGTCCAATGTTAATGCTTCAAATTCCTAACAGATTCGCCTGCACATTGGACCTGTCAAGTCATTGCTTATCTCCTTTCTGAATGCCTTCCACATTGTTTGAACTATCAACCACAAGCACTGGTTTACAACACATTTCGATTCTCCTAAATTTGACGAGTTTTAAAGTATTGTTAATTTTCTGGATTAAAATTGTGTACATTTTTTTTAATCAACATTTCAGATCAAACTCCATGATCCATCATCAGAATAATATACATGCAACAAGAGAGCAGAATAAAGTCTTAACTAATGGCCTGTATGTACAGCAGGCATTCATTATTTACCTTCTCACCTTTGTGTCTAGCTTGTATAATTTGAAGTTTTCAAGCTGGATAACCCAATAAGAACTTGCATAATTTTTATCCTCCTACCTCCATATCATTGATCAATTAGCAGTGTTGATCCCAAATGTATTTGCCAAAATCTGTAACGTGGATATTATTACCAGGTGTATCACATACAGTGGCTGCATGCCAAATTTGAACCATATGCAGCTAATGTGGAGGGGATATAACCTGCAGTTAGCATTTAATTTGAAGAACTCATTACCACTCTTAGGAAAACTTTCACTTGGTTAACCATTGTAGGTACTCGGCAAACATGCATAAAAGTAGGTGGTATACCAGGTGATATGCGATACTAACAAACTAGGGAGATGCCCTCTGCCTTAACAATTCTTACTAGTCCCATTGACCACAACAAACATCAATTCAAGAGATAAGTACCAGGAAAGGTGTGAAAATTGGATAAACTAATTGTTTAGAAATAGACTAATAGTCAATCTATGTAAAGAATATATTTTGGGCTATTTACTCACAGTTAATGGAGATATAACTTAAGTCATAGTGTCATGCAGGCATTGGGGAAAGCAAGAGAAGCTCATAAAATGTGAAAGCAGATTTCTTGGTTGACTGCCAAAATGAATTTCAAACCACGTTCTCATTGTTGATTCCAAACTATATTGGAAGGACACAACACATCACACAAGGGATGGGTGAAATTGAAGCCAACATGGAGATGAGAAGAATTGAGAGAAATTGGAAGTTTAATACATATAAAGTTATCCCAAAATCGTTAAATTTCAGGATCATATTAATCCTAAGTAATGCAATGTGTAACTCAGATCTAATGAAAATGAAGTAGCCTGGTCTGACAAAAGCTAACCCCTTTAGTTACGAGAGAAATGGCATATGCACATACTTAAAACAAAATATTGCAAAATCTTGATAACAGAAACTAAATGACATTGAAACCTAAACAACTAAACCATCTTAACTAATTCAAAACTAGTTCATTTCATTACTCGCTCATTCCATAGAGCATACATATATAAGAAAGGATCAATACAAAAACAAAATGTAATATGATGCTCGTGCTACCTTAAAACAAAGGGCAAGAGGAAAAAGAATTTTCCCAATACTGACGGATAATTCATAAATGCCTAGACTACATTTCATTTTTCTCACAAATATATAGAAGGCCGTCCACCATTTTTTTTGAATTGATTATCTACTACCAGAATAAAAACAGCAGGTTACAATATGATTTAGGTGCCCCCTGGGGCCCGTCCACCATTTTCAAAAAAGTAACCAAGGAACTTATCAATGATTTTTCATGTAAGGAAAAAATCAACTACATTTCAGTCCCCGCCACACAAATCTCCCAACGTATGTTCCATGTAAGACACATTATGAATCCTCCCCTTCTTCAATGGTTTCTTCTCAACATCTTTATCAGAAACCCTATCATGGATTTCCTTCTCCTCTGGTTTGTCTGCCAATACTTGTGATCCTATTTTCGCACCCTCAATTCTAAAACCCGTATCCGGAACAGACTGGAAAAGTGGTAGTGCCAAAGATTCCAATGACTTCAAATGCAAAGCCTTGATGTTTGCCCATTTTTTTGGAATCACCGAAGCAAGGCCATCAATGAAAGCAATAACATTCTCCACAATTTCCTGTCTTGTTTGCGACACCTTAGCTACCTTAACAAAGCAGCAAGTACCCTTCCCAAAATTTAGAAAAGCCGACCCACACGCCAACTCCAACTGCGCCCTCCATTGCTTGTGGCTCAAATCCACAGGGATAGGATTCTTGTTCTTCTTAAAAAATCCTTTACCCAACACCTTGGGGAGTAGGGGAATGACAGATTTATCAGCCATGAACATATCAAAGGACTCAAAGAGCTCTCTCCTGGCCTCAAAAGAATGATAATGAGTCCTAAGTTTGGAATATTTTAAAACCTTTGAAATAGGTAAACCCTCTTCCTTAAGCTTGCGCCTGGCGAAATCGGCATTCATTCCTTTTTCTTTGTCATTGACAAGTAAGCAGATCTCTTGACTTCCATCCAAAGGAAACAGAGGATGGCGTAGAGGAATTATATAAGGGTTTTTTCTTGCATTGTCAGAGACCTTTTTCAGGGTAACCGCCATGTACAAAAGCTCATCGTGTTCTACGAGCTGGGGTTTTTTATCTTGTGCCCTAGATTTAACCCATTTCAGGAGGGAACCCACTACTTTTTCTACTCTTTCTTGACTCACTCGTGATCGAGTTTTGGGTTTAGAGTTTTCACTGTTTTTGCTGCTCTCCATAAAATCAGAAGCGGAAGAAAAGAATGACCAGAAAAGAATAAAACCAGTGCTTACCTGGAACGACCCTCAAATGGCTTCGAATTACTAGTTGCCTTCAGTTATTTCACAAAGATGCAGACGGTGAGAGAATGCTTTCTTAAACCCCGAGCCAAAAAATCTCAATTTCTCGTTAATCCAGCCCCCTGTTAATCACAAGTTTAGGTAATCTAGGAGGCTATTTGTACCAGGTTTCTTAAGCAGCTTTTTGTTTTCGCGTACCCCGGGGGGCAGAAACTTATGGACAAGAACAAAGTTTTCTTATTTAATAGCAATTTTTCGCGTTTAGGTTTTTATTTTTTTTCAAATTGATGTTTTATATTCATCTGATAAGAGGTATTTATTTGTTATTTTCTCATAATCTAATTTTTTTGAGTCAAATTTATTGATCTATATTTTATGGTCAGTGGTTTATGGGTAGACATCTTTGATTAGTATGAATGGTTCACTTAACACTCATTGCAAGGTGACACTCATAATGGTGAAGTATTAGGACTTATTGGGAAGTCACCCATCTCACTAGTACTCCAACTCAAGTACACTTAACCTATGAACAACTAATCATGAAATATGGGTAAGCAAGTCCAACTAAAAAACTACACAATTGAATCTTAATAAAACAACATAATATGATTATGAAGGATACCTCCTACTTATCATTGGATGAGTTAAAGTAGCTCTATAATGAATGGTTTATAAGGCACAACACTTGTTAAAGGTTTTGCAAATGGGGCAGTATGTATACCAAAGTCAAAAATCCATTGAAGAGTGATTGGCTTAGGTAGCCTACAAACAAGATTTTAACGAGAGAAATTTCAATTAAGTATATTAATTCTAGAACAAAACAATTGATTGTTATTACTATGTATCACCATTACTGATTCATTTGACTTGGCCTATTAGTGGCATACATACTAACTGCACAAGACCTAAGAATTCCAACTTTTAACTACAAACTACACAAAAATAAAACTAGCTTATCAATGATCAACAACTACCACACAACTATAAGCCACAAAACTAATATGAATGGCACTCCTACATACTTGAACCACCTTTAACAACAAATAGAAACTTTTCTTATTGAAATCTTCAAAGAAACTTAGAACCAAGAAATCTTATATGCCACATCTAACCAAAGAAATTTCCTTATACTACTCCATATGGCAAAATTCACCCTCACATTCTTTTCTTGAAACTCAACAATCACCCCCTTTTTTGCCAAAGCCTCATGTCTTCAATAAAATTGTTAACCTCATTTTCAAAGATGTTTTCTTACTCTTAATTCCCCACCTCCACCAAAACCAATATGGATAAAGGAAAATTAAATTTCTTGATGTTTCTTCAAGTTGGGAGCTACCTTCCAAAATAGGTGAAGACTGAGAAATAAAAGAATCTAATGCTTGAAGGAAGTTGCCACCCAAAATAAGATAAACCAAAATAAAGGATAAATCCAAAAAATAGGACTGAAATGAAACAGTTATGCCCCTGCATCAAGTAACAAGATGAGTGGGCTTGCTCTTAGGGGAAATTTCATGGTTAATTATGCTTGAGTTAGAGTATTATTGGGATGGGTGACCTCCCCATAATTCTTGATGCTTCACCCATGTGTGCATCACCTAGATGCAATGAATGGTAAGTGGACCAATCATGATCATGATTGATGGGTTCCTTTGATCTACTACTCATGAAATATGGGTTAATGAGTTTGACTCAAAATTACGTCATTATCATTAATTATCTATTATTATTGATTATTCGTTATTATTAATAATTTATTAAATAATTGTTAGAGTTTTCAATAAACTCCATAAAACCAAGATCACTTGCAAAACCTAGATTGGCCTTCTACAAGGAGAGAAAAAAAAACATGCAAGAGCAATTTGCAAAAGATGTGCAAATAATATTATTGGGAATTAAGAATTACATGAGATAACTTGCTTTTATAAAGCAAGATGTAAAACCCTAATGGTAAAACATAATTAGGACCTAAAAACTTAATAAAATATAATTAAATATTTAATTACACCAACACCCCCCCTTAAGTGCAACTTAGGGAGAATAAGAAACATACAAATAATGCAAGGATGAGTCCATGAAAGCATGAATGGGTCCCAACTACAAGGCCATGTTAGGTACCCATGTACATGTGCAATACTCTTGAAATAAAGAATGCAACCAAGTAATAAAATATGTAGGACTCCATAAGACCCCCCAAGTACACCATCCATCACATAGATACATAAGAAATGCCCCCCATAAGAGGGTAAGATATGATGAAATAATTTGGAAGCTATGTCTATCTCGATGTTGATGTCGAACTATGACTAAACCTAATCCATAGGAGCAAGTACCATGAAGATTCTAGAACATTAGTTACCATAAAATTAATGGCCCTCAAATTGAGATGTGACCCGATGAGAATCTTATATGATTAGGGATCATTAACCATAGGCTCTCAATCTGAGATGTGAACTGATGCGAACCAAAATGTGTCAAGTTTTAAGCAAGATGTGGCCAAAAGAAACTACAAAATCCAAATACAACTCATGCGAGTTGCAATCAAATATGAAGATGGGATCAAAGTGGATGACATATGCTATACTCTAATCAAATTATTATGTAAGAATCCCCCCTGATGGAACTTTATTGAAGTTCATTTATTACAATACCCCAATATTGTAAAGGAGAACATGCAAAACATGCAAAAATCAAAGAGAAAATGAAAAAACAAACTTGCAAAAAGGAAAGATTGCATGCAAGTACTAATGTTAACATCTACCTCCATGAAAAAAAATGACCTCAAATCTATGTAGAGGACGAAATCAGCTTTCTGACGATATAAAGTTTTCAAAAAATGGTCACCGCATGCTCAAGTTATGATTTTTTTTTTAAAAAGGGTAAATTTTGCTCGTCGACAATGCAAACATGACTCTTCTAATTTTCTTTCTTAAAAATTTATTTGTTGCATTCAAAAAATAATGGATACCCAAATAATATTTTGGTGCTACCAACAAAACCCAAAACAGCGTTTTTGAATCCAAAAAGTAGAACATGCGATTTGGTACAAATCAAAAACTTCACCTGCAAGAAAAATAGTTGGGATTTTGATAGCCGTTTCTACAATTTTTGCTCCTTATCTGCAAAATATAACAAATACCTAGATGGTATTTAGTGATTTTAAACAAAACTTAGAAAAAAAATTCTCAAAAATACATGAAGAAAAAGATATTGGTCATTTTTTAATCCAAAATGCACCAAAAATTTGTTCAAGGTTGATCCCTTGAGGATCCCCAAAACAACTCTTTGATTGAATTTCTTCCGGATCTAAGAAGGGACTTGCAAATTAGTGCTTTAATACCATGTTAGGGTTTCCAATAAACTCCATGAAACCAAGATCACCTACAAAACCTGGATTAGCCTTCTACAAGGAGAAAAAATAAACATGCAAGAGCAATTTGTAAAAGATGTGCAAATAATATTATTGGGAATTAAGAATTACATGAGATAACTTGCTTTATAAAGCAAGATGTAAAACCCTAAAGGTAAAACCTAATTAGGACCTAAGTAAACTTAATAAAATGTAATTAAATATTTAATTACACCAACAATAATATTATGTTATTTAATTAAGATGAGCTAATCATTTAGCTAAATAAATTAAAACTCATAATTATCTTTGTACAAGTTAACTCATTCATCAAATTAGTAACTTCCTCATTTATTTTTCTATTTAATGAATTGATAAATTTATTATTATCCTCTCACGAGTTTGAAATGGAAATTCCCCTTTACTAATTTCAATTCAATCATCTATATTTCCAAATTAACTCCATAATTGATCAGTGGTATTAACTCTTGATCTTTGATCGAGTCTTTACTATTCATCCAATCTTTCGAAAGCCAATAAATTATCCTCTCATTCACCATTTTTATAATCATGAATCTCTAAGCAAAATAACTTTGTCATTTTTATCATTCAAAAATCAGTATTGGTTGTTATTGAGTTGAACATCCACACATTATCAAAGTCTTGGGTAAATCACTTTAGTACACTCAATCTAAAGTTTGTGATTAAGTTTGAAAATAAGATTTTAAATGTTTAATTTTATTTTTATTTTATGTTTCAAATTTCTATTGCACACATTTTGGTGAACCTAACATGGACATGTACAATTATTCTTCATCTAATCTTTGTGCTTATGAGTTTATGGTGATTTGATCTTGCAATTTTTACACTTTTTTGGAAATATTTAAAATTAAAATTTTACAAGGATCTTATTGCTATGAAATCCACATCATGGTTGAGTATAGAGGGCCTAAAAGATATAAGATATTTGTACAAATTTATACTTTTTAGACTATAATTGATGCACATTTTAAGTTCTATTAAAACTTAATTTCTTTTCATTTACTTGTTAAATATTTCATTCAGGCTAAGACCCCTACCCTCTTTTTAGTCCATAAAACAACATTGTTGATTCAAAATAATATAACATTTTTCTCATGTATTTGATTTTTTAATTTCTTGTGTGTGTTGGAAAGATTGTTTTAAGCCCCACATAGTGGACCAAGTCATTTTTCCAAATTGCATGGAAATGATTAGGTATAATTGCTTAACTATGTACTTTGTTTTAAAACTTTGAATGTCTATAACTTTTGCATACAACTTAGTCTAATTTTAATTTCTTTTAAAAAAATTATTAGAAAATCATGAACAATCTAATGGTGCCATCTATTTTTTTATTTTAAAATATTTTATTTTGTGTTTTGGCTAACCCTTTAAATGCAACATTATTCGTTGGCCAAAGAATTAAAACTTTGAAAACTCTCTCTCTCGCAAGCTAAAGTAAAAAACCTTCAAACTTCTAATCTTGTGGTTTTGCAGAAAAACTTGAAGAAGACCCATTCTCAAATCTAATCCTAGGGTGGTGGAAGTGGAAAAATATCCATCCAATAAGTGTTCATCGATTCCATAAAATGGAAAAGTTATTTCTTCTCCTAAGGTTGTCACTATCAAAAGATTTGCTTCCAATTCTATTATTTCTATATAACCTATAAGGTAAATATTGGTAAACCCCTTATCTCTCCTAATTCTAATGAATGAATTAATTTTATTAATGACCCCCTAAGTGTGCGGTGTTACTTGTTTCTAAGAATAATTTTAAAGCCCCTATGGTTGAGGGGCCCTCTAGGGTTGGTCTTAGGTAATGAGACTAATATTAACAAGGTTGAGGAGTGTTTTAAAAAGGGTACATGAGTTTGGATAAATTTTCTACTAATTGGGATGTTGAATGTTGAACTTGTTTAAACTATGAGGGATTGAATCTAAGATTAAAGCTCTAAAAGACAACTTTAACCTACAACACAACATCCTTAAATTGTTCAAAAATGGAAATGGAAGAGTGAAGGAAAAAATAGCCATTTTAGACAACTAGGTCAATGGGAGGTAAATAAAGAAAATATTAGTGTAAAATTTTATAAAATTGAGTGGTAATAAACTAGGAACTTTAGTCTAATGTCTTCTAGAATTAATGAACTTAAAGAGAGGATGATGCAAGCGGGAAAAATAGAATGTTATGTTGTCTTCCTTAAACAAGATGATCTAGTTAAGCAAGACCAAAATTAAAGATTTAGTCGCTAGTATCTTAATGCTTCATGGAATTTTACTAAAGAGGAAGAAGTCAACTAAAGTTGGGGACCTAGTAAAAGGACAATATCCCTACAATTGTAAAAATAGAAAGAGGTTGTTGACCTAGATAATGAGGTATTAGAGAACTATCCAAGATTCCTTTGTGAGGAGTGAGAATGGATTAAAGGAAATATCTTCTTTGTAGCATGTTGTCATTGTCTACGTTCTTTTGGTTTGTTGTCTTTTAATATTTGTGTTGTTATTTTTAGCTATTGAACTCCATCCCTTGTGGATTTTGGTTTCTTGTGTGTTTTTAATTGTTGGGGAAATCTCTATTTTTTGGTATTCCATTGTCAAAGGGTTTAAAACCTTTCAAAAACCAACTTTTATCTATAATAACAAAAAAACTTCCAAAAATAAATTCTTCTAAAATCACCCTATTTTTAAATATTAATTACATTGTTTACTAACACTTTTCCTTTTAAATTCATTTTGAAAATTTCTATGACTTTTTGTATCTTTACATAGTCTTCTAGTTGTATTAAACTCCTTATTTATTGGATATTCAAAATATATTTTTTATTGTTACTTTCAAAATTTAAATTGCTTTTTCCAACATTTTGATGACTCAAGAAATGCAAACAAGTTTCTCCATTTTCTATTTATTGAAATAATTAGATTCACCTAATTCCTTTTTTTTTTTATCAAGTTTTAAAATTCTTCTCTAACATTCTAACATTGAATATGTCAATATCATGGATCATGTAGTATGAGCATTATGAGCATGTTGATGTTACTTTTTAGCATCATAGATTTCACCCTTTTGTTGCCTTAGAACCTTAATACTTGCCACTAGGAGTTGTTGGTGTAAATAGGTGTTGTACCTATTTAAAAAAATTTAAAAAAAATGATTAATTAATTTAAATATAAGTTAAATTAACATCTATAAGTATCAACTTAAATTTAGTTACAATTAGAAAGGGTAAGGGAAATATTAGTCTTTCAATAGATATACATTTTTTTGCAATGCATAATAAAAAAAATATCTTTAATTAGAATAATAAAGTAATTCAAAAGATGTCAGACTTCCATGATCTTATATTATTAAAATAAACTTTTAAAAATAAATTTACAGTTTTCCCTAAATGTTAGTTTATATATCTATATCACGTTCAAAATAACCTCTAAAATAATATCCAAGCTAACTTTTCCTTGAAAATTGAAAAGATAATTGATTAGTCTTGATGTGTATCTATACTAAAGCTCATCAAAGTAAAATAAATCCAATCATTGGGATATGACACTCTTTAAAAAGCACATTAATTTACTTGTCTTAGTCATTATAATTTGACTAATTAGTTTTCCCTTCATCATTTGAAGAGTACAATTTAGAAGCATTTTTACAAATCCATCACAAAATTCAATCTTAGGATTATGATTTAAGAAAAATAGAAATAGAAAATAATTCAATATCATATGGTGACAACTTATCTTACCATGAGATCACAGACCTCAAATTGAAGAACAAATTTAATGGTGAGATTCACAATTAAAGAGATAGTAGTTTATTTGTAAAATATATATTTGTTGAGAAAGATGTCATGAATATTTTAATTCACATGATCACAACTCTTCATTACATCTGCAATCCATTTCTAATAATTTTGAATACAAACATACATAAAGTCAATCCATAAGAGGAAAAGGTGTGTTGTACACCTTGCATAATGTTACAATGTAAATTAATATTATGTTTGTGGTGCACTAAGGGATCTAGGGATGCATGCATCACATGGGTTAGACATTGTTGGGGCCACTTTATGTATTGTATGTAACATTGGGATAAGTATTTAATGTGGGTTTGCACATTTAGAAAATATTTAATATTGAGAAAATTGAGAACCAAAAATTAAACGAGGGATATAGTTTTGTAAGATCATGGTATTAGTTCATGGTTTATGTAATACCACTTAATAGTTTTGTGCAAGCTTATGTCTATAAAAGCAAGAACATGAGCAGTTGTTGAGGTTGTCTATTTTGGTTAAGGCTAGTTTTGGGTTGGCTTGTGTGCACATCTCTTGTAGGTTGCAGATGTGAGGTTTTGAAGCATGGATTGGGATGTATGGTTATCTCATTTTCTTGTTCATATGGAGTGCATGTAGAGATCATGATGCTTCATAGGCATTCATGGAGACTCTACATATGTATTGTAATCTTTATTATTAAATAATGCATTGAAGATGGATGGTTTTGGAGGTTGATTTTTTCTCTCTTGAGGATTTTTCCAAGGTATATCTTGTGTCATCATTTGATGGCATTGTCTATTATTTTGCATGTGGATTTTGAATATTTATTTGCATGATTTTCTCTCTTTGAATTATGTGGAAATAGTCTTATATGACTATGAATTTCCTTTCACATAAAACATTGCCTAAAAAAATGTCTTTCAATTAATTATATGACAAAAAAATCTTTATAATATAATTACATCAACTTAAGTTTCTCAATAAAAAATTATTTCACCATTTGTATCTTCTTAAACATCTCAAAGATTGACTAAGAAAAACAAGAAAAATATGTAGCTTTAGTTTATCTTGAAAATGTAATGTTTTCCTTTTTGTAAAATCAATTTGCATGGCTTTGATTTTGGTCTCATTATAGCACTGAAATATTTCCACATGTAAAATGAACATTGCTTAGTTAAAATTCTATGCAAATGTAGTGTTTAGTCTCTTTAGAAGTATCAAACACATTGCAAACTATGTCCATAATTTGAATTTATAATTATATTAGATACCATTGTGCTCAAACATGGCTAATATTCTCTAAAAATATATCCTATTGGCATATGGCACAAACCTTCTTTTGAAATTATTGTTCTCACCAAAATAAACTCTATATATTTAAATAAGAGTATGGAATAGAAAATAAAAGAATAATTAAATTATTAGTATCATTTAAATGCATATGGCTTGTTAAAATTTGAAACATTGGAAATATGTCTCTTCTTTACTTGTGATCAAAGATCAACTCCCTCTAAGGGATGTATTGTAAGGCTCATTTTCTTACAAGTGTTAAGATACATAACAATTGTTATAGGTATTTGATTTGGGCTACATTTATAATGGCAATTCATGTATTTTGGAGTTACAAGTATTACAAGTGATATAAGTATTTTATTATTTTTTTGGGTGGAGGGTTTAGTTTGATTGGTTAAAGCATCTTGTTGTAGGCAAGAGGCCACGAGGTCTAGTTTCTTCTCTATCTCTGTGGTACTGGAGGGTGTGTTGTGCCAACGTCACCTATCACATGAAAAAGTTTACCAAATGCATTGCAAAATATATATAAATATTTTTTGGGGCTATAATTGTAGTGATGCTTCATGCATTATGGAGCTACAAGTGTCACCTATAGCAAGTGCTAAAAGTATCCTATTTTTACTTTATCTATATTAATGCTTCATGCATTTTGGGAGCCACAAGTTTCAACTATAGGAGGTGTTATAAGTATTATATTTTTGTCACATTTATGGTGATACTTTGTGTGTTTTGGAGGTATAGGTATCACATGTGGAAGGGGATACAAGTGTTAAAATTATAAGGGAGCTACATCATGTTGGATCTACCAGTGTTGCATGCAGTATGTGCTCTAAATGTTCCATTATCATTGTATAAGATTATGGTTATGTGAGAATTTCTTCTATGATATCATTTACACTTTTATACCCTATTTTGGAAATGGATGTCATGGACTTGCATGTTGGTACCTTGATTTACCACTCATGGTTACTTTAGATGGTCTAATTCATACATACATGGAATTTAATTAGTTTTTAATCATTTACTTGATATATTTGATAATGGATAGGCATGCATATGTGATATTAATCTAATTGTCACACTTAATTTAGTATGAGAATTTAAAGATAATTTATTCTATATGATTATGGTTTTGATTGATATTAGACAAGTTGTCAACTTTAATTTGGACACTAGAATAATAATTATTTATAATTTGAATTTTAAAATGATATGGTGAATTTATATAGATAGTGATTTATGGAGATGTGGATATGAACATTACATTTGGTGTCACAACCTAGCTCTAATACCAAGGTCTCTAAAAGTTTTAAGTGTTCTTAACCATCATGTGTGATTATGACGTGGTAGATGTGATCATTGATTGAATTAGGTAATTGTTGAATGAGTGGTTCTTCATTGTTAGAGATTTATCCTAATTTATTTTATTATTCCTTTATTTTGTGATCTTGAAGTGGTTAAAAAATAAGGAAATTATTATTGGTAAGAGTTAAGTTTGAGTGTATTGTGGCAATATATGGGTTTTGGATTGCTTTCCTTGCTTCTCGTTGATGAAATTAAATATTTGATAAACTATGCTAACAAAATAATTGTGGGTGATTCATGAAGTGCTTGTAAAGCTATGTGTGCAAATTTTGAACCAATTTCTATTTGGGATCAAAGGAAAACCCTTTATGTACAAATTAGATTATTAAGCAATGCTAATGGAGATAGGTTTGTTTCTATTAGGTGCTTGTCATGTACAAGATTTATAGAAGTAAACCATGCAATAACAGAGCATGCAAATAGCATAAAGAGTGTTATCCTTTATCCATTGATATTATGTGAATGTACAAATAATTATAGATTCTAGTGCAATAAATCATGTTCTCTTGATAAAGTATTAAGAATGAATCCAACTAATTTTCCAAAGCAACCTAGATTACAACTAGACTAGACCAAATCATGTGAGAAGGTTTCCTAATCAATAGATTAGTTGATAAAATGTATGATGAGATGAATTTAAATTAATAGGTTTTCAATTAAACCTTCCATAATGTGTTGAAAAGTGTTGTGCATTTATGATGCATTTCAAATGTATATGGAATCAAACTAAATGTATTAGTGCAGGTGTATGTGTTTCCCATGTGCAAGTTGTTTGCATTGAGGAAAGTGTTATCAACTAATCAATAGATTAGTCGATAAGATGTATGATGAGATGTATTTAAATTAATAGGTTTTCAATTAAACCTTCAAACTAAATGTATTGGTGCAGGTGTACATGTTTCTCATGTGCACGTTGTTTACATTGAGGAAAGGGTTGTAAAAGTTGATAATGTTGTTGTCAAAGTTGATGTATAAATTTCTAATGTTACATGATATGATTGAAGATTGTGGACATTGATGTCTTACATTTTCTTTGATAAAACTCTTAGAATTGATTTTTTTTGTATATGTGTGTGAATCCATTATGCCAAAGTGTTTATCTATGTGCAAAGAGTCTTGGAACATTATTGTGTAAATAAGGAAATATTGTGACTTGAGTTAAGCTTATGATGATCCAGTGCACAAAAAGTTATGAGGAATTATCATGGATCATTCACCCTTTCTAGTAGATCAATGGTATTCACTGTTGTATGGTTGGGTTTACATTACTTTTTGCTTTCGTATAGAGCAATGGTTTATAGTGCATCATTATGTGGTTGTGTCTAGATTACTTAATTGTTCCTTGTAGAAATATGTCATCATTATAATAGAAAAATACTTAGAGGCGTCAATACAAAAATTTGGATGATTTATACCCTTTCTTATAGAGCGGTGTCCTCTTTATGCTAGAAAATAACCTAGATATGCCAACACCTAAATTAGGATATTGAACATGGCATAGAATTGTGAGGTGTGTTTCTACTAATTACTTGTAGATTGAAATTCATAAATATTTTACAAACCTCAAGAACAGATAAAGATCTAAAGCATGTAATTTTACAAACCTCAAGAACATATAAAGATCTAAAGCATGTAATGTAGTTGTGTTTTGAGTCACAATCCTAACTATGTATGCTTACAAATACCAATGGAAGCATGCCCCTTTACTCTAACACTAAAAGGAAAGGAATTTTTTGAGCCTATTCATCTTTGTCAAGAGAAACTTGTCTCTATATGCAAGAGCTAGAACTAATAACCAATTATCCAAAAAATTGTTGCAAGATGAGGAAATGGCTCATTAGGATATAATGATAAAGTTGTGTTGTGAACTTTTTATATAAATAACTAATGAGAAGTGATTTATCATGGTTATTTTCTAGCATGATGCAAGTCTATGTTGTCAAACTAAAATTGTAGACATCAAAAATAAGTTGCAAAATATTTTTGTGCTTGGTCTCAATGAGAGATAAGATTTTTATATTTGTATAATATTACTTGCTATGAATGTGGAACAATAAAGGGTTTCCTTTTATAAATATGTTCTTGAGTAGCAATTATTTATTCCATGAAATTTGATGCTAATACTAGAATTTATGTAAATCACACATGAAATGTTATTTATCTCTCATTTTGTGCAATGCCAATGCTATCAAATTCAATTCACGAGAAAAGAGAGATCATGTGTGTAGACGTTCAAATTATTATGATTGATATCGTGCACTCTATCCTGATTTACTAACATTAGTTCTCCCTGAATCACTTCTTTACTAACCAATTAATTAAATAATATTTATTTAATTAATTCATCAAAATCCCTCTTTCATTAAATAAATCAACTTTATTTAATTAAATTCTAATGTTTCATCTTTGATTAAATATATCAACTTTATTTGATTAAATCCTAATGTTCTTCATTTAATTGAATAAATCAAATTTATTTAATTAAATTACTAATCTTCCAATATCCTCTCATTTGATTTAAATAAACTCAAATATCTAAATCAAACTAAATTCATCTAAGTTAATTAAATCCTAATTAACTCCTAACACTAATCTTCAAATCATCTAGATTTTGCAACTTGCACATATAAATCAATTTATTTGATTTATTAATTCTTCTATTTCCATTCAAATGTGGCATCTCTTTGGAATATTCCATCAATTTAAAATCTCCCTCCTAAAAGGACTTGTCCTCCAACATGGCATTTATAGCTCTTACATGTCCTTTTTCTTGAGCCAAGTGGCATTAACTCATCTTTCAATCTTCCTCCACAAGCCATCTTTTGAATTCAAATTCCACCTAATTGCATGTATCATGCACATTGATCAAAATGTGCTCCACCTCTCTTCAATAACATGTTGACAAGTGGCACATTGCCATTGGTTTATGTTTAATCCCACATCCTTCATATTTCTCATTTCTCCATCCTTCTTTCCTAAAAATGGAGGGCTTCTTTATTGATTTTGGATCCACAACTTGAGGTGAGATTACTCTCTACAAATTTTGAGAAAGTTCATCAACATTTCATCCAAGTTTTCATAGTTTCTCATCAATCTTAGCTAGATTATTGACAATTTTCATCAAGGAGCACAATAATCATTGTTCATCATCAAAGCTTGCAAGGAATTGGGAAAGAGACACTTTCCACATCAAAGTAGCACCAATTCCCCCATGGGATGCTAGTTTGAATGTTTTGAATAAGATTTCAATAAGCTTTCATTTGATATTCTATCTTTGTTTTCTTGTTCATTGCATTTGAATGAATTGCATGGGGAATGATTGTTTTAGACTTGTTTATTGACTAAGATTGGGTTGTTTGATGATGTTTGAGCAGGTCTAGATCAACCATTCACATTTTGGCATTAGAAGGAGGGCTCACCTTTCAAAATTAACACATTTTTTGGTCAAATTCTGCTATTTTTTCAAATTTTTGTGCTTTCAGGAAACAACAACACTGGGAAGGTCAAAAAATGACGCTATCAGTCCAACGTCGCTATATAGCGACATTGTTTGCACTTCAAAACGTGACACTGAAGTAATTATCCTGATGTCAGACCAGTCAAACTCCAAAGAGCGACGCTGAAGAGAAATAGTGACGCAATCACAAGCTCTATTTTTTCACAAAGCGACACTGACCTCACCAAAGCGATGCTGATTTCTTCAAACAATGACGCCTCCGTGGATTGGGATGCTGGAGTTGGGTAAAAGGTTACCTTTTAGTTTTATTTTGACATGTACTTTTTATATTGATCGCCTTTGTCTTCTAACCTATTTGTGGCCCTATTTTCTATAGGCCAATCAACTTTTGTAGGTTGAGGTGATCAAAAAGGAAAGGAGGAAACAAAGAAAAGGCCTCTTATGGCACCATCTCATGATTGTAACAAGTGTTTTTAAACACTTTGGGAACATTTATAATCCCATTTTTTAAGGATATCGTTATCTTCAGTTTTAGGACTCCAGTAAATTTCATTTGGGTTTTAAAAAGAACAATCAAAGGGTTAAAAAGAACCTTAGGAACTTACTAGAGTTGGTTTTGGATTTAAGAATTGAACAAACAACTCCAAAAAATTTCATCTTGGTGCTATAAAAAGAATCCATTACTTCTTTTGAGGTTTAAAATGAAAACGTGTCTTCTTTGTTTTGTAATCCTTTTTACAAAATAATATTATTTAAAAGGCGTATGCACTTCTCTCACACTTCACGGCGATCTTGAGAATCAAAAGTCTTTTGGTGATATTAGGTTGTCTAAAAGATTGCCTCCACACTTCAATTTGGGCTTCTTAAAATTGAACAAATCTTGGTAGTGTGAGTTAAGTATATCACGTGTGTTCTCTCTTTGTTCATGCAAACAAAGATTGATCGAACTACGGATGTGCTTTCTCACTATTGTTTACCTTTAAAGGGGCCTTCCTAAGACCAATTTGAAGGTGACTCCAACCGGTTTTTCACTCAGGTCAGTATACAAATGGATAAGACTAAATCATCAAGTCCTCATGGTATGCAAGCCTTTGTTGTACAATGTCTTTCAGAATGGGGTACTACCATAAAAAGTATAAGCACCCCTAGTAGGATTTATCAAAGCCTTTAGTGGCTTGCTGGACACTCGCAAGGTGCCATGTCCCCGATCACCCTAACTAAGAACCAATTTGTATAGAGGCCAAAATCCTTACTATTTTTTGGTGCAAGAATGGTCGTTCTAAAGCCATCCTACATACTTGCAATTATTTGTAGAGATGAAAAGTTTGTCATGGGAGATTCATGAGAACTAAAGCTTGGTTGACCCGTAGAAGTGAGTGTCATGGATGGGAGCTAGTGTGGTCAAGCTTCTAATCATCCACTCTAAATAAGCGCAATTAGATTTATCCAAGTGGGAATTCAACAAATATTGTCTCTTTCTATCCTAGGGTTGTGCATCATTTTGGAATCAAAACACATTGCTTGGATCTAAAACATTGGAAAAAAAAAATTCAACAATGGTCATAAAATTTCAAACCCTTTAGTGGAAGAAAATACCTTTAAAGGAATCCAAGTGCTATTGCTTGTCCCTAGGGATTTCATCCTTAGAGGCTTCTAAGTACTTGGATTTATATCTCAATTTTCACTCACTAAAGTCAACATTAGGGAACTATTGCCTTGGTTTCCTTGATTTCCACATGATGGACCTTGTGGGATGAAAAGAAATTGGGACATTAGACACTTAGTTTGAAAAGCTAAGGCAAGAAAGTGTTTGTGGTAAAAAGGACTCATTAAGTAAAGATAAGAAATCATTAGACCCCACACATGTTCTTTTTCAAATGATTTCTCAAAGGATCAAAATCCGAAAACCAAAGTCCAAAGGTCTTAGTCCAAAAGCTCTCAAGAAACGTCTTTCAATTATTTACAAATTTAGAGAGAGATTGTTCTTTAATTTCTACAAACGTGCATCAAAGAACAATCCCAATTTGTATTCATTTTACTATTGTTAAAATCTAAGTCTTTTTCAAAGGTTTGAGTTTTTCACATTGGAAGTATAACATGTTCTTCAATACCGAGGTCTTGTAAACAAAAGTCTCTCTAGGTTCACTTAGGATCAAAATCAACACTCTCATTCATCCTCAAACATCAATCAAAATCCATCTCACAAGCAACTCTTAGAAATCTTGAAAAAATCCTTCATACTAGACTTTTGGAAAATCAAATCAAAATCATTTTTGACTTAGTGTGTGTAGATGAATCCTTCTTCATACACTTAGTTAAATTATCATCTTGTGGACAAGTTTATTCCAAGACAACATCTAACCTCTTGGAGTTTATAAGTTCATTATCCAATCCAAATCAAAATCCAAAATCAGATCCAAATCAAGTCAAAATCAAATCAAATCAAATCCAAACATCAAAATTCCAAAAGTCCCAAATTCTAGTATCTCCTTCAAGGTTTCTCAAAGAGTCCAATCATTCACATCATCCATTTTCATTTATCTCATCACCACCCTTTGATCCTTAATATCCTAGATTTTTCTTTTTTGTGCCTAAAGTTTAAATCAATCTAAGGAGTTAGAGGTTCACCTCCCACATTCCTAAAAATTGACCCTTATTTTATGGTCCAAACTAAATCTCAATACAATAAGAACATGGAAACAAACAAAGAAACATCCATTTCAAGTGACTTGAGACAAACCACTCCTAAAATCAACCCCATTGGATCTAGCAATCCCCCACTCAACCCTCCTCAACTTCCATAAGATCTTCAAGAGGGAGGTTGTCAAATGGATGATATCACCGATAATGTCCTAGGGATGACTCAAGATGAAATCATAGAAATGGTCCAAAACCCCAAAATCACAAAATTGTTAACACAATGATGAGGCTTAATCCTTCACAATACATGCTAGAATTGGAAAAAGAAGGGGCTAAACTCCCTTTTGATTATGATGTAAGCACTATTGTGGAGAAACCTCTTGGGATTATGCCACCAGTCTCATTCACACCCTCCTTTCAAAACATCATTCAACCCATCCCACAACCCACATCGTCTCTTGCTCCAACTCAACCTATTGTCAACAAGGGGAGCTCATTGCTTCATTATCTTCAAACACATCCCCTTGTAAACAACCAAGACTTGGATGCAAACACCATCTTGGGTCGATATGTCCCTCTAGATCCAAAACACCCATATGTTCCACTCGTCTTTCATGAAACCAATAATCCATCTGCTTTCGCTGCAATACCGGCATATCCTTTTAACACACAAGTCTCTCTCCCCATGACCTCACAAGGAGAGGGTGGACTATTTGGATAAGGGGGAATCTTTGATCCCTCATCATCATCATTTTCTCAAGGGAACACACCACCCATCTTCCCACCCTTTCCACCTCTACCACTAACATCTACACAAATCATCGATTTAGGGAAACCCCCTTTACTAATCCTCAATCAACAAAATCAAAAAAATCCTCCAAATCAAACCATCATATAGAATCATTCAATCATGCCACCAATATCGCAACAACAGGTGGAAACAATCCAAACAATCCAATCAATCGTTGCACCATCTATAAATGTGGTCTCCCAAGGACCCATCATATCAACTGCACCATCCACCACACAAACCAATCCAACAACACCTCAACAAAATCTCATCGCAACATCTCATACCATTCTAAATCCTCCGCCACCACCTCCAAAACCAAACATGGCAAACCAATATAGCATCACACTACAAGCTACCCAACAAGCCTATCAAAAGGCACTTCAACAATTCCATAATCAACAAGCTACACAACAAGTTGCTCAACAAGCACGGACACAATAAGCCACACAACAAGCACAATAAGCTGCCCAAGTTGCCCAAGTTGCACAAGCCACACAAGCTACTCAGGCTACCCAAGCTGTGCAAGTTGCTCAACAAGATCAAGCTCAGGCTCAAGCTCAATATCAAGCCCAACAAGCTCAAGCGCAAGCACAATAACAAGTAGCTTACTAGCAAGCTTACTAGCAAGCTTTGTAATAGTACCAAGTGCAACAAGAAGCAAATCAACTACTAGCCCAACAATAAGCGTTGTTGGCACAACAACGACAAGACCAACAACAAGCCTTATTGGCACAATAGTAGCAAGACCAACAACAATTTTAGACGTATCAACAAGCATTGATCACACAACAAATCTTGCAGCAACCTCCCACTAACACCCAAAACAACCCACCCATCATTTAAGCAATCAAACCACCTCAAAACACGTTCACCCCACCTCCCAATCCACAAAATGATGTGTCTACACAAATCAAATTACTCTCACAACAAGTGTTAGACCTCAAATCAGGGAAGACAACAAGGACACCAGGGAATTTGTGCCCTTATCCATTCAAAAAAAATCTTGTGATGGTCTCATTCCCAAAGGGATTTGAAATCCCTAAATTTGACAAATATCGTGGGATGGGTAATCTTGAAGATCACATCAGGGAATTCCAGGTGCATTGTATGGAAGTTGCATACAACAAAACTTATCTAATGTGACTATTCCCTCAAAGTTTGGTTGGAACAACAATGGAATGGTTCTTGCGCCTTCCTTCTAGAATCAAAAAGTTCCAAGAAATTGTGGACGCATTCATACAAAACTACGCATTCAACATTGGCATGGATGTGAGTCTAGAGGAACTATCTACTCTTAAACAAGCTAAGGGGGAAACATTCACATCCTTCTTACAATGATGGCAATCCAAGGCCAATAGAAGCAAGTGGACCATGCTCAAAGAACAAAAAATATGCACTATCATCGCTAATCTTGAAGGAACCTTGTCCTTCCATCTAAAGATGCAATGCATCACCACCTACAACCAATTGATCCCCAAGGAACTCAACATCAAAAGAGCCCTTATCACACAAGGGGGAACACCTACTTATCAAGATAACTGCCCCTCAACCAGTTATAACGAAAAACCTTGCACATGGGCCAAGAACAAAAATGTCACTAACGATGGCGTCATTGACATCAAAGTTATTATCAGTGCCCCAAGGAAAAACACACAAACATATTAGCAATTGTAAAAAAATAACCAAGACAACACACAAGCCAATGTGGTATCACAACCACCCAATAATCAAGCGGTCAAAAATTTGATTAATCAAGGGGGACCACCCCCACAGAACAAATATCCCCCCAAACGGAAATACATAGCCCTTGGGGAATCAATCAAATCTGTCATGAAGAAACCGGTACAAGAGATTCTCATTAAAATACCTATTTATGAGAATTATCAAGAGCCCCAAGTGAAACCACCATGGTACAATGAAAACCACCTTTGCGATTTTCATAAAATCAAGGGGCACACGACGACCAATTGCATGAGACTGAAAAATCCGATCCAAGACCTTATCGATGATAAAATCATAAATATTGAACAACCTGCAGGAAATCAAGACCTTAAGATATACATGAATCTGATGCTAGACCACAACAAAGGGGATAACCATGGAAAGGAAAAGTATGGCAATGTAAACCATGTTTACAATCATGCCATTGCATCCCTAGATGAATGGGTCACTGTTGTTAACGTTAAGGGAGCCAAAGTCGATTGTGGAGTCACCACACATGGTGGCAAGGATACCATTTATGGATCATCCCAACCATCCAGGGAATCAACCTCTAATCTAAAATTTGTTCCCAATGGCTATAATGTCTTGGACCAGCTATAAAGAACCCCCACTCATATCTCCATCATGGAGTTACTGAAGATCTCACCTGCACATAGAAAAATCCTAGAGGAAGCATTGGCTTCATGCACTGTCCCCATGGATCTTGATGCAGACTAGTTGCAAGCTATGGTCAGGCACATCACCAAACCACATCTCCTAAATTTTTTTGATTAGGACCTACCAACACAACCATCTCATAACTGCACACTCCATCTTGAGGTCCTAGTCCATAAAAATAAAGTCAAAAGAGTCTTGGTGGATGGGGGTGTAGGTCTAAATATCTGTTCACTCAAGCTAATAAAGAATCTAGAATTCTCTGAGGACACCATTGAAAAAGGTAAAGGTATTACAATCAAGGCATATGATGATCAAGAAAGAGTGTCTCAAGGAACTATTCAACTCCCTATTCAAGTAGGGCCAGCCATCATAGAAACTACATGCCAGGTCCTTGATCTTGATTTACCTTATATTATCCTCTTGGGGCGCCCATGGATTCATGGGATGCAAGTTGTTGCCTCTACCTTCCATCAATGTGTCAAGTTTCCTTATCATGGTCAAGAGGTCACAATCCATGGAGATCCTAAGCCATTTTATTATTGCAAGAATCTGGAAGCAAAGTACTACAAGATCCCTCAAGTCCAAAATAATGATGAAGGCCCTACGACCCCATATGTAGACCCATCTACATTAGCCTCCACTTCTGAGACAAAGACACCCACCATTCCTGACATTTCTAATATCAAATTGTTATCCAAGACAATGGGTGTGGGGATTACAAGATGAAGAGTGTGTTCGTAGTAGGAGAGTTACCTCAATCTCCTAGGTCTCATGGACAACCTCAACCAATTGACACATCAGTCCAAACTTTCAAAGTTGACCCCTCCAAATTCAAATGTTGGGGGGACCTAAGTCGAGAAGTGGTAGACGAAAAGGACATATCAAGTCTGTTGTACCAAGATGAAAGGCTCGTCCCTAATCTTCCCATGGATATCAATAGCAAAGGACTACAGATAATGCAAGGATGGGGCTATAATAAAAATAAGAAACTAGGACAAAATGACAATGGTCTTATAGAACCTATCATTCTTGAGAAGCTTATAAGGAATCTTGGCCTTGGATGTACTCCTTTGAAGTTAACCATACTTGGCAAAGGTGCCCCGGTTAGAAAAGTCAAAGCTTCCCCCTCAGTTCCAGTATCAATTACTTACCCTTTTGAGGACCCCCTCATTGACTTACCCATGCTATTTGAGGATTCCTACTTTCTCATGATTAGTACCTTATCTTTTGAGTCAAACAACCAAACCCATGAGCTAAACTTAGTTTATCCCCAACTCATCGATTACGACGAACAAGGATCACTGATTTTAGACATGTTAAAAAATGATGAGGCTCTCTCAAAATTCATGGGATTGCAGGATATGATACCATATGGAGATCACAAAGCTAGATTCAACACTAAGCTTGAAACACATGCTTATTATGGGGAAATGATTGAATCCTTCAGTCACAAAATTGAAAATTTAAGAATAATATCTAGGTCTTTGAGTGAAAACCACACTATGGCACTCTCAAACCCAAAAATAGTAAAAATAAAGGATGCATCCAATGGTGAAAACCTCTCTGAGATACTAGAGGATGAAGGATTCAATCTTCCCCTTAGTGCTATTCACCAAGAGAAGTCAACGGTCTTAGCAGAAAAGTGCAATCTGGTCAACTTGGGAACAGAAGAAATGCCACACATAACCTTCTATGTAGAATCCCTTTTTATAGGAGAACAAGAACTCCTAGCTGCTTTTATAAGGGAAAGAAAGGTAAGTTTTGCATGGACCTATGCCGACATGCCTGGACTTGATCTCCCAAACATCAACATGATTGTGGATATGACAACAGGACATGAAATGCTATCACTAATGGATGGATTCTCAAGGTACAATCAAATCATGATAGCTAAAGAAGATCAACACAAGACAACTTTCACTTGTCCATGAGGGACATACTGTTGGAACATGATGCCATTTAGGATGAAAAATATAGGAGTGACCTATCAAAGAGCTATGGCACTAATCTTCCATGACATGATTCACAAAACTATGGAAGATTATGTGGATGACATATTGGCCAAGTCAAAGAAATTTTGAGATCACATACTAGCTCTAAGCTCCATTTTTGACAAGCTAGAAGAGTACAAGGTCAGACTCAATCCAAATAAGTGTGTCTTCGGGGTACAATCAAGCAAATTACTAGGATACATTGTATCTATGAGAGGAATCAAGATAGGCCAAAGTCAAAGAAATTATAGAGAAGGAGGCACCAAGAACATTCAAGCAGTTAAGGGGTTTGTAGGGAAGAATCCAATCCATACGTCGATTTATAGCACAGTTAGCAGATAAGGCTACCCCATATTCTCATCTACTCCATAAGGGGGTAGCATACAAATGGGATGAGAAATGTGAATAGGCATTCAAAAAAATCAAGGAGTACTTGCTCACACCACCAGTTCTTATTTCACCAATTCCAGGAAAGCCCTTGATCCTATATATATCAGCAACAATAGCAGCCCTTGGCGCTTTCTTAGCTCAATATGATGAAAATGGGAAGGAGAGAGCTATTTACTACATCAGTAGAACCATGGTGGGACATGAGCTAAATTACACATCCATTGAGAAAGCTTGCTTAGCAGTAGTGTTCGCAGCATAGAAATTCAGACACTATATGTTGGCACACTAGATAAAACTCATTGCCAAGATAGACCCTCTCAAGTATCTACTTTCTAAAACAAAACTCATAGGGAAAAGAACTAAATGGGTTATGATCTTGATAGAACACACCATTGAGTGTGTAGAATGAAAGGCCATTAAAGGACAAGCAATTACAGATCAGCTGGCAGAAGCACCAATATATTCATAAAACCCACTTGTATCAAAGTTCCCTAATGAATCAATCTTTAACCTAAGCGTTGCTAATCATTGGAAAATGTATTTTGATGGATCCTACACACAACATGGGTCAGGAGCTCGAGTCTTCTTCATTACACGCCCAAATCATATAAGTTGTCTTTTCGTTGCACAAATAACATTGTAGAATATGAGGCTCTTGTCATAGGGCTCAGGATTGTCGTACAATGGAAAATCGTGGCACTCAAAGTCTATGGAGATTCATAGGTTATCATCAACCAGGTCAATGACGAGTACCAAATGAAGGACGACAAGTTGACTCCCTACAAGAAACTTGTGAGAACCCTTACAGGTTCTAACTAAAAAAAAATTCTTTCTATTTGCTGGTTGGAAAGTTTTAGACTTGCCCTTAACTTATGCCTTCACCTAGGACTTATTATATCATGTAGATTGAAAGCATAAAAAATAGAAAATGAACTTGAATACAAATTTTATGGAAACAACAAGATGAACATAAACAAGAAGAACATACCCAACAAGATAGCTTATCCTTTTTTATTTGACTAGAAGCTGATTACAATAGTAAATATTGAATATTACAATCTACTAGGTCTAATTTTAAGTTCCAGACCTTCAATGATACCTAGTTTGTGCCCAAAGCACTAGATAAAACCCTAGCTACTAGGAAGGAGAATGAGCTAAGTGTGTGGAATGATAAACCTAGCTGGAAATGATTGGAAATACATTGTTGCAGCCTATTGGAGGTTGTAGTCACCCAAAATCTCCATAGATATGGTGATGAAGTCAACTTGAAGTCTGTTGTAATAAAAATCTAAATATGTTTGAAGGTCGAAATCACCCAAAATTCCCTTCTATGTCAAGCAATCTTCTTGAAATATCTTCTTCCACAAATCAAAGTCTCAAACTGTAACTGGAGCTATGTTGAAGCAATCTAGTTAAGCTTAGTGATGATTTCTATCTAAAATCACCTCACAAGGTGGAATGAAAGAAACACCAAACCATAGAATTCAAGGGAGCAACACCTTGAATGGATTGAAACCACTTTCAGTCAAGAGATATCTCTCAGCAAACAAGTTAGAATCACCAAAATAACATGTCTTTCTTATTCCCCAAGCCTCCTTTAAATAAGACCTTAAGGCAAGGCCACCCTAGGGTTGAATCAAATATTATAATTAAAATATTTACCTTGCTTCAAGGCTAAGGCACTAGACCAGGTCATCCCCCAAGAAGATCAGATTTGCTCCTTTAAAATATTCACTTTCTTCTAGGCTAAGTTTCCCCCAAGGCTTTCTAGAAATTTTTGATTGCTTTTTTGTCTTTTTTCTTTTTTGGAGATTATAAAATGTATCTTGGAAGCTTCCTATAGCTTCCCTAAGGAGGAGATCAGTCTTGGTCTTAAAATATTAATTTATGGTAGCTTCTCCCTTAAGTCACCTAAACCGCCATAGGAAGGGGAAGCTTTTAGAATCTGATCAGATTGGATGAGGTCGACTCACCTCCTTGCTTGCTTGTCCTCCTTGTTTGCTTGGTGTGGAAAATAGACCTCCTTGCCTGCTTTGACTCAACATAGACCTTCTTGCTTGCTTTGACCAACAAGTAGACCTTCTTGCTTTCTTTGACCTCCTTGTGTGCCATGAGATAATGTTAAAATAAGATCACCATTATGCTTGCTTGGTTAAGGATAACTTCTAAACACCAAAATTTGATATGCTTGGCCAAAAAGAATTCCCTAATCATGCCTTCTAACCCATGGGAATTTTGGATGGGCTAGAATATGACCACCAAGATGTCACTCCAAGAGTGGGGACATTACAAAACTGGTGGAAAGCCTTAAAGAGTCCTTCCTTGATATCACGTTTGATAAAATACCAAGAGAAAATAACAGAGCAACGAATGTTATGGCAACTATTGGATCGCTACTAGATGTCCCACACAACGTCCCAAGGCAAGAATTCCATGTAGAGAAGCTTCTCATACCAGCATTCAAGGTACTAGAGTCTGAATTCGCGTGTGAAATCGTTGGTCTCGGTGATCCATGGTATCATGATATATACACCTACTTGAGAATAGGAGTCCTCCCCGCTGATATAACCCTGAACCTTAAAAGAACATTTGTCAAAAATTCATCCCGCTTTGTTATCCTAGGAGACACCCTATATCATAGGAGTATTGAAGGAACCTTGTTACGATGCCTTAACGCTCAGGAAGCTTTGAATACTTTAATTGAGGTACTCAATGGCATTTGTGGGTCACATTCGAGTGGTATGACCTTAGCTAAGAAACTGCTGAGGACTGGTTACTATTGGCCGATGATGGAAAAGGAAGCTCACAACTATGTCCAAAGGTGCTTGCAGTGTCAACAACATGGGGATCTCATCCAAGCACCAACTCAGGAGCTCTACCCAATCATAACATCGTGCCCTTTTCACAATGGGGCTCGATCTCATTGGTAAAATCACCCCAACCTCATCCAATGGACATAAGTTAATCATCATTGCCACATAGTACTTCACGAAGTGGGTAGAGGTCATTCCCATGAATTATATCACAGGAAAGAAGATATCCAAGTTCATCTTGAACTACCTAATTTTTCGATATGGTGTCCCTCAAGCCATTATCTCAGATAACGAGACACCTTTCAAAAACTAGGATGTTCAAGACCTATGTCAAAAATTCAATACCCAACATCACTTTTCCACTCCATACTACCCCCAGGGTAACGACCAAGTAGAAGCTACCAATAAGACAATCTTGAAAATCCTAAAGAAAACAGTCAATAACGCTGGTTGTGACTAGCACCTACAGTTGAATCCCACCTTATGGGCCTACCAAACAAGTATCTGTACACCAATGGGTGCAACCCCATTCTCCCTAGTCTACAGATTAGAAGCCATCCTCCCCATTGAGATCGAGATCCAATCCTTAAGAATATCATTGTGGAATCTCATCACAGGTGAATAATATCAAGTATCATGGGTGAACGAGCTGGAACTATTGGATGAGCGGTGCATGGATGCCTTAAACCATTTGCAAGTCTACCAAAACTGTCTCAAGCAAAGCTACAACAAAAAGATTAGGAGTCAGACTTTTCAAGTCAGAGGGCTCGTATTGAAGGAGAATAAGAAAAATGTACCAAATCTAGATAGCAAAGGAAAGTTTGAACCCAATTGGTTGGGACCCTTCATCATCACAACAAGTTACAAGTCAAGGGCATATCAGCTATCTACGCCTAAAGGGGAACCTTTGTAGGAGCCCATGAAAAAATCCCATCTCAAATTTTTTTATGCTTAATCTTACAAGATATAAATCCAAAAATCCAAAAAATAAAAAATAAAATAAAATAAAAATCCAAAAAAATCAGAAAAAGAATTGAAAATAGTAAAGAAAAAAATTGTCCTCTAGTGAAAACCACTTCGGTGGTGCTTTGGGAAAGTACCTTGGTGAAAACTTGGAAAATAGGTGCCTTGTGTAAATAAGAAGTCTCCATCCACCATGATCCCTATAGCTCATTCTGCATCATTCATCCATCACATCCTTCCATCACCCATCTGCATCTGCATCATAGCTTGATCATGTGTGTATCATGATCCCTCCTAGTACTACTTGACTGATTCTTAAGGTCAGTTTGTCCTACTTATATCAGAGTAGTCTATTGCATTATGCTGGGGGCATGTTCTTATACCTACATTAGATCAAATTTGTGTATATTTTTGAAATCTTCCTTAAAATCAAAAAATCCAAAAACATCAAAACATCAAAAAATCCAAAAACATTCATAAAATAAGAAAACCCAAAAACATTCAAAACATATCAAAATCCAAAAAAAGGTCAAAAAGTCAGAAAAGGTCAAAAATAGAGTCGTCTTGTCAAACTACGGGTCTCTGAGCTCTGAACGTAGGCAAGGTTGATCTATGATCATCCCCCGAGACACTTAGGTTAGTCCTTTAGGAGTTCGTCATAATAAACTGACAATCCATTTGTTCATATCTCATCAATAAACGAGTATGTGTTAGTCAAACTACGTGGTCTCTGCATATATAGCATAGGCAACGCTCATCTTTGATCAGCCCCCAAGGCCTCTAGGATAGGTCTTTAGGTTAGTCTCTAGGTCAAAATCTCATAAAACCCAAAAAAATTAGAAAATTGAAAATCAAAATACCAAAAAATAGCCTCAAAATATTTCAAAACATCAAAAACATCCAAATATTTGAAAAAATCCATTCATCACATCTCGCTTTCACCTGAAATAAACATTGGCTCATAATAAATCATCACCCTCAACCTTTGGTGAAACAGTTAGAAACAAGTCTAGCAGGTTACAAAGTGGAAACTCAAGCGTCAAGGTCTCAAGTCTAGGTTAGTAGGTGAAAAATTTGGTCAACTCTTAGTACTAATATCCCATCATCCAGTCAATCCAAAATCATTTGATAACATCATGTCCTAGGATGCATCCTTCCTACAATGGACATCAACATTAGGCATCACTGTAGTTTAGTCTTGGTTAGCGGTATGAAGAACATTGGCTTGTTTGTTTACTTGATCTTTGTCTTGTTGATTTATCTTATTGCACTCATTCCAATGAACTCTCGATGATGTCTAAACAAAATAATTTAGAGAGAAAGGAATGGGGCAACGATCATTATCTTTTGTCTGATGTGCTTGTTGGATATTCTTGTAATATAACCTTGGTCATGCGTGCTTTGTTTGGTTTGTAGGGAGGGTGTTTCATGTGTCTTGTTGACCACATAGGAAGGCTTTCCTTTCTATGTTTTGGTTTGAGATGTTTGAAATATATGAACTACATTTTAAATGAGGTTTTGTATGTTAGGTGTGAACAAGAGTACTCCTATCTGATTTTTGAGTCAAAGTCCATCACACTAGGTGCAACGCCATCCTAGTTCTTTATACCTTTATGCATTGTGCCTATGTGTGTTATCAAACATAAGGTAAGTAAGCCCTTTTAAAATCCCAATTCCTGATAAGCATCATCATCATCATCATCTCTAATAAAGTCTCGTAGATTATGGACTTGTTGGATCCTCTTTCTTGTCATCAATTTTTCTTTCTTCTCTCCATGCTAACATGGTACCATGATAGTTAATAAAAACATCACCAATGCATCCATCCTGCATCCACAAAACCGTTAGCATGCTACATATCATCCATATCATATAATAAATAGGAAAAACTGATCATCTCACATGCATTGTATAATATAGATTGGTTATTCTAAGCATCTCATAAACCATACATTTGCATCCATTGCATAATCATATAAGCATCATCATATCATCCATACATGCATCATCATATCATACATAAAAAGATACTGGAAAAGAAAAGGGGCATATCATAACATCCCATACATCATAATCATAACACATCACATCATTCATTTTGCATAATATAGATCCATTAGTCTAAGCATATTAAAAAATCATTTGCATATCATAAACATTTGCATCCATACATCCATACTCCATACATCATCATCATAAAAATGCATAGAAATAATACAAAAAAGAAATGCATCCATGACATCCATAAACATCTGCATAATCATACATCACATATATAATAGCAAATACATCTGTCCATAAAGCATAAATAAAGTAGACACATCTCATAATGAATCAATCATATCATATATAAAAAAATGTAACTGTCATAGTACAAATCAGGATCATTTGTATGTGTATCAATCAATATACAATGCGCATAGGGCTATAAAAAATGGAGCCCGTGGATCTATAAAAGAATTGAATAATGTCGATAAAAAATGTGTGGTAGCTAGCCCTGGTGGTTGCTCCCCTCGCCTGCTTGTCTCTCAGCTCTGTCATTTGGCTGTCTCATGCCTGTCTACTAAGAGTACTCTGATACTTGAGTTGTCGCAGGTACAACCTGTCAATAGTGGAGCAGGTAATACTCAACCTCTCGTACTACTTCGCGATGCATCCGTGCAGGGACTATCCTACCCTTTGAGGAAGTGGCCATGCTCTCTAGTTTTTGCCTCCTGCCGACCTCCTGGGCCAACTATAGCTCTGTCACCTGCCTTTTTTGGTGCTCCTAATCCCTCTTTGTAGTCAAAGCCTAGACCTGCTTCCTAGCTTGCTCCCGCTTTGCTATAACCACCTGTATTCGAGCCTACAGCCCCTGAATCTACCCCTAAAGTTGTTGTATCTAGGTGGCTCATGGGTCTAGCTGCGGTGGCTATAGAGGCTTTGATCCCTCTGTTGATCTCTCGGTGGTGGCTGCTGGTCTCTCTGATCTCTCTAATTTGGTTGGCGGGGAAGTGGTCCTCCTCCTCCTCTGCCTCCTCCTCCTCCTTCGCCTCCTCCTCCAGGTACCCTTGGGACCTATCCTTCCTGCCCCCTCCTTGTTGTCCTACCTTGGGGTCTTCTCTGAGGAAGTGTTATCCCTAGAATTGTAAGTCCCAATGGAGGCCTAAACTAGTCATCACAGACATGTGTGGTGCCCGAATCTGCCTGTCCCTATGCATAGGCCCATGGCCTAACCACCAGCTACCTGAATGAGTTGACTAAATCGGACGCTGGGATCGTCTAACCCCAAGTAGTCTCTATGGATGTACACGCGAAGATGGCCACATACTGGTCATCAGTCCTATCCTACACATCCCCGAACTGTCTGGCTACCCTATCTAGTAGGTAGCACTCTATCATAGTATGCTCACGCCCCTGCATAAGCTGATCCTGTCGAGCATAGAAGAGTTGTTGCACATCATCATATCGGGAAGACATATGTAAACATGGCCTCCAAGTAAACAATGTCATCTCATTGATCACTCAGCACCAGTGAGGTAGGCCTACCCATCTTATGTCTAAAAGTGATGCCGCCCCTATACCTCCAAAATGTTGGTTCTTCGGGTTCAACATCAACCACTATAACCATTGATTAGAGCACAAAAATGTGCTCCCATGCCTAGATGTGTTAGAGTGTGATGCTAGTACCAATTGCTCGAATGCCACAGTAGGAAAACTCATGCAAATCATGATATAACGAGGCCAACATCACTAGTCCCCAAGCAAACAATGTCCTCCCCTGAAGCATCCACTCCCAGGCCAAGCTCCATCCCAAGCTAAAGTACTTGCCCCGTTGATCTGGAGCCACTAAACCTAATATGATCATTGCCATGATCATCTTAAAGATTGGTACCTGATGTCTGTAATAGTCCAAATCAAGCTAGCCCTCAGAAAGCATGAGCTCCTCCACCTCCAGGATCTCAAAGCATACATCTCCTCCAACATCAGTGTTATAGATCACTTGCTCGCTGTGGATCGGGAATCAAAAAATGTGCTAGACATCCTCTAGTGTAACAGTGGCCTTTCCGGTAGGAAGGTGAAAGGATGAGGTCTCGCTATGCCACCTCTCGGCCAACACTGCCATCATCGCTAAATGGGTCCTAATGATAGGTGCCTAGGCAACGTACCATAAACCAATCTTGCCTAGGTGCTCCTGTTGCAACTCATGTAAACCACCCAATTTGCTCAGCACCAAGGTTTGATGCTCATGTGAGAGCACATGCTCTCTATCCTCCTGCACTCAAGAAGTCACAGTGTCAAAATTCATAAAAAAATATGACCTTGTTTTGAAGTTTTCGACACATGAACAATGATTGTGTCACTGTTTGCAATGGCCTTTCTCTTTACAAACTCCAAACAGTGACGCTTGCCCCTTTTAAAATGCAACTAGGTCACAGTGTCGCTATTTGCATACATGGGCCCCTTTGACCTAGAAACCCTAAAACCTAACTAAGTTGCGGCATTGCCATTCACAATGGTGTCACCATTTGCAATTAGAAACCCTAAAGCTAAATTGCGATGCAACGTCTCAATACATAGTAGTGGCACTATTTGACCCCTAGTGTCACTGATTTTGAAGTTTTAGCGTCACTATATAGCGACGCTGGGTGTTTTGACCTTTGAAAACGTAATAAATGCACTCAAAAATCAAAATTCAAGGTCGGGTTAGGATCACATACCGTTGGTCCTATGCTTGGAGGTCTTTGGTAAACTCGAACTCGCTTGGAAATGTGTTAGGGAAGCACTCTTTGCACCATTCTACAGGAGGGTCAAATCTCAAAACGAAGGATTTCTCAAAGTGTGAATGCAAAAATAAATGGAAAGTGACCCCTCCATGACTATTTAAGCATGAAAATTAGGGTTTTTTGCCTCATTTTAGTGGTCAAACTAGGGTTTTACACCCCCAACCCCGTTTTTGCCCAGCCAAAGCTCATTTCAGGTCTTTTTCTCGCATTTTGGCATATTTTCAGCATCCTCGAGCCTTTTTGAACCTGTCAGGCAGTGTGTCCTCTTTTTTCGAGAGATCACCCAAAAATCCAAATTTTCCTCTAATCTCTAGAGGGGGCAGTATATGTAAGGAAATTTATGTTGCATCTCAAAGAAATCTCTAAGAACATTGGTGCCTTAAGTATTTCAATTTTGATTTACCTCAAAGACACATACAACTATGTCCTAAAGCGGAATAGACATAGTCTATTTCCCACATTGATCCTTCTGAGAGAAGCACATGTAAATACAACAGCAAGCAATAATAGACTCTAGTGATAGAATCAATATAGAAGAAAGATAAGACAGAAAACAAAACACAAATATTTACATGGGGAAAATCCTCTCGGATAAAAAACCCCACTCTCCAAAGATTAATCCATTGTATTATTCAGCAACTGAAGGTTACAATACAATTCAGGCTCATAGCCTTTTCAAAGATTACATCTTGTTCATTTTGATACAACAGGTAGCATCTGACCACTTCCTTCGCACTGTTACAATACCCTCACATAGTATACAGTGCAGATCAACAAGAGAGAGATCAAACATGATTCATGATCAGAAGAAATTCCAGCAGAACCCTACTTTTGTCTTCTTCTCCTTCGACCTCATGGCCTTGGCCTTTCAGCCAGCCACTCTGCCCTTCTCACTTCTTCTCTCTCATCGGATCCAACTCTCTCTCTTTAGAACCTTCAGAACATCCAATGCATATGTATATCCATCCGTTCTTAACAGGCTCACTATGAATCGGTTCAAAATCACAAAACAACAATCTCCAGCTCAGCATCATTATCATCGTTCCATTCTGGTGTAGATTTTTCCTTGCAGACTGTTTAGTTCCATCGCAACTGCTGCAAAAATCCAACCACCAACCGTTTGAATTTCACTTCCTCTGATTGGTCCACGAGCCACCACAAAAGGTAGTCAAACGATCAAGGAAACAATCCATTGAGTTCACATGTCGGTGAGACAGGAGAAGTGTCTCCTCGATGCTCAAAGGATTCATAGATGATATTGACATAGGTTCCAATAGTCGGCAAGAGACGCCATGAGTCATACCAAAACCACCGTCATCCAATGCATTCTTATCGGCAAGAGATTTCTCCATCGGTAAGACATTTTACCGTTCGCCAAGAGTTCTCATTGAGTCTCCTCAAGTTTCACCGAAGCACCTGACAGTCAGCAAGACATTCGTCTTTCGCTGAGACCTCACATCGAGCACCACCAAGTCTTACCGAGTCGGCAAGACTTATGTCTTTCGCTGAGACATCACGCCGAGCCTTCATGTGTTACTCCAAGTGCATACTGTCGGCGAGAGAATCAACCTTCGGCAAGACTTCTTACCGAGGCTTTCCATGTTACCCTGAACTCACTGCTTGCTAAGAGTCACATCGAAGAAGACCGTCGACCAAACTTTCCACATTCACTGAGACTTCATACCAAAGTCCTTTGTGTTTCTCTGATGACTCCATTCGCTAGGAGTCTCACCAAAAACACCCGATCACATGTTTCTTTGTTGGCCAGACATACCGCTGTCGCCAAGAGGTTACACCAAGCCTCTTATGCTACACCAAAGTCACACAGCCATCAGTGAGACCCAACACCTGTCGCCAAGAATTCATGCTGAAGTCTCTAGGTTACCCCGAGCCCACCTTTCGCCAGGAGTCATGTTGAACACATCCCACACTGTCGGTGAGACAAACGCCCTTCACCAAGACTTCATAGCGAAGTCTTTGTGTTACCCTGAAGAATCCATGTGAAATGTTGTTGGCAAGACATCACCCTGTCACCAAGACACACTTCGATAGAAACAAGTCATGCCGATTACCACATCGGCCAGAAAAACCAAAGGTCATGTCGATATCGGTAAGACTTTCTACCATCGCCGAGACATCATCCCGACTGTCCAAAGAGTACGCCGAAGGTTTCAGATGTCGATCACCAAGACATTTAGGAGGTCACAGTGATAGTCAGAATCAACTAGTAGGTCGGCCAGACATCTCCATAGTCTCACCGAAATTTCTCACAAGAGGTTTCAGCCTGTGAGATTGAGGCACATTTTCCAATAGTATACTAGTGTAATTCTTTCGCTGGGGCAATAGTGGGGCATCTGAAAAAATTAGAAAATTTTTGAATTTTGATCTTGGCAAGATTATTCTTTGAACCAACGCAATAGGTACATTGCTTCAAAGAGGGGCAAAATGTAGATGTTCAAATTATCTTGATTGATATCGTGCACTCGATCTTGATTTACTAACATCAGTTCTCACTAAATCACTTCTTTACTAACCAATTAATTAAATAATCTTTATTTAATTAATTCATCAAAATTCCTCTTTGATTAAATAAACCAACTTTATTTAATTAAATTCTAATCAACTTTATTTGATTAAATAAATCAACTTTATTTGATTAAATAAATCAACTTTATGTGATTAAATCCTAATGTTCTTCATTTAATCAAATAAATCAAATGTATTTAATTAAATTACTAATCTTCCAATATCCTCATTTGATTTAAATAAACTCAAATATCTAAATAAAATGTCAAATCAAATTAACTTCATCTAAGTTAATTAAATCCTAATTAACTCCTAACACTAATCTTCAAATCCTCTAGCTTTTGTAACTTGCACATATAAATCAATTTATTTGATTTATTAATTCTTCTATTTCCATTCAAATGTGGCATCTCTTTGGAATAATCCATCGATTTGAAATCTCCCTCCTAAAAGGACTTGTCCTCCAACATGGCATTTATAGTTATTACATGTCCTTTTTCTTGAGCCAAGTGGCATTAACTCATCTTTCAACTCTTCCTCCATAAGCCATTTTTTGAATTTCAAATTCCACCTAATTGCATTTATCATGCACATTGATCAAAATGTGCTCCACCTCTCTTCAATAACATGTTGACAAGTGGCACATTGCCATTGGTTTATGTTTAATCCCACATCCTTCATATTTATCATTTCTCCATCATTCTTTCCTATAAATGGAGGGCTTCTTTATTGATTTTGGATCCACAACTTGAGGCAAGATTACTCTCTATAGATTTTGAGCAAGTTCATCAACATTTTATCCAAGTTTTCATAGTTTCTCATCAATCTTAGCTAGATTATTGACAATTTTCATCAAGGAGCACAATCATCATTGTTAATCATCAAAGCTTGCAAGGAATTGGGAAAGAGATACTTTCCACATCAAAGTAGCACCAATTCCCCCATGGGATGCTAGTTTGAATGTTTTGAATAAGATTTCAATAAGCTTTCATTTGATATTCTATCTTTGTTTTCTTGTTCATTGCATTTGAATGAATTGCATGGGAAATGATTGTTTTAGACTTGTTTATTGACTAACATTGGGTTGTTTGATGATTTTTTAGCAGGTCCAGATCAACCATTCACATTTTGGCGCTAGGAGGGCTCACCTTTCAAAATTAACATGTTTTTTGGTCAAATTCTGCTATTTTTTCAAATTTTTGTGCTTTCAGGAAACAACGATGCTGGGAAGGTCAAAAAGCGATGCTATTAGTCCAACGTTGCTATATCTGTGCTTCAAAACATGAAGCTAAAGTAATTCTCCTAAGCCTGGACCAATCAAACTCCAAAGAGTGACACTAAAGAGAAATAGTGACGCAATCATGGGCTCTATTTTTCCATAGAGTGATGTTGACCTCACCAGAGCAACGCCGATTTCTTCAAACAATGATGCCTCCATGGATTGCGACACTAGAGTTGGGTAAAAGTTTACTTTTTAGTTTTATTTTTACATGTGCTTTTTATATTGATCACCTTTGTCTTCTAACCTATTTGTGGCTCTGTTTTCTATAGGCTAATCAACTTTTGTAGGTTGAGGTGATCAAAAAGGAAAGGAGGAAACAAAGAAAAGGCCTCTTATGGCACCATCTCATGATTGTAACAAGTGTTTTTAAACACTTTGGGAACATTTATAATCCCATTTTTTAAGGATATTGTTTTAGACTTGTTTATTGACTAACATTGGGTTGTTTGATGATGTTTGAGTAGGTCTAGATCAACCATTCACAATTTGTATTTGAAAGGCATAAAGAGAATGATATGCTTAAATTTTTAACTTTAGCACTTTTAGAAACCAATATTTTGACCAACTTCTATTCAACTTTAGAATGGGAATGAATGATCAAAATGATTATACTTGATTGGGTGATGTCTAGCCTATAATTGAAAAATATGTGTGTTGGGTTGTTGTGTGCACCATTTTTTCCATGGAGCATAGAAATATAAGAGGTTCCTTCTATGCATGATTTTGATGGCCAACAACCCATTCATGTGTAGAATGATACTAGTTACCATATGCATTCTTTTATGCAAGTACAACCAATGATTCCCCTAGGAAAATCCAAACCTCTTAGGATAATAAGTCATGGTCCAATGATGGAGTGCCATTCTATAAAGAAGCTAATTCAAGGTGATGTCAAAGCTTAACCCCATGACTCTAAAATATGTGGTTTTTGCTAATACCATCAATGGTGAGGTTGAGTCACCTCATATAAGTGACTCCATTCATCCAAAGAGGTTGAAGGAGAACTTCTTTCATCCAAAGAGATTGGCCAAAAGTCATGACTCCCTAGGGAATACTTTTCTCAGTGTTTTCTTCTTACCAATAGTGGTGTGAAGAAAAGGAGAGTGTTGTGGTCTAGAATGTGGACTAATGTATAGGATGAAAGATATCATGAGATCGAGACCATATGATTTGATACCAATGATTCCATTTCATTCAGAGATCAATGGACAAATGTATGTGTATAAACAAATTTATGAAGTGACACTAATATAGATAATTTATCTCCATTAGATGCTTGTTATGGAAAATATTTAAAGAATAAAGCTATGAATTAACAAATTATGCAAATATTATGAAGAATTTTCTGCTTCATTCATTTGTATTTTGCAACTGTATAAATAATGGTAGAGGTTGGGGAAAGAAATCATGTTCCTAAGATCAAGCAAGAAGAATGCATCCACCTAATTTGTTAGAGCACCTTAGAGTAAAACTAGACTAGCTTAAGTGATGTGACAAGGATTTCTAGTCAACATAATAGTTTATAGAATGTACAATGAGGTGTATTTATACAATAGGTTGTCAACTTTAATCCTTTCATAATATGTTGACAAATCTTATGTGTGTATGGTGTGCTTCTCAGATGGCCAAGGTTGTGCCAAATATTAAATTCATATGGTACTAGTTGGTTGGGACAATCATGTGGATTAGACACAACCATTTTTCAAACATGTGTGGGTCCAAATTGAATGTATTAGTGTGAGTGCATGTTGTTGGTATGTGGCGACTGATCATGCTATACTGTATAGCCCATGGTTTACTGTACACCCCGGCCCCTATCCTTGCTGGGGTCCGGGGCAAAAATCAATGAAAAAGGAAAAATCCAATTTTGTAGAACCCAAAAATCTGGAAGCTTCTAAGCTTGTTAAAAAGGGGTTCGGATGGGTATTACTGTATGATGATGAAAAATGTGATTATTCGCAAGATTGTAATAGGTTTTACACTGGATAATAAAAGTATTGGATGGCTGCGGTTTGGTGGATGTAGCCCAAATTGGGTGAATCACGTTAAATTCTCTGTGTTATGATTTATTCTATGTGTTTTAGTTTCTCTATTTATTAATTAAATATGCATTTAATTGTTAGATATCTACCATCTCTAACCCTAACAAGTGGTATTAGAGCGGGTTGTGTTTCGATTATCATTTGTAGGAAGGTCTCACGACTGAGTGGGAGTCTCACGGTTGAGTGGGAGCAATGGCAGATGAGGGTAAGAAGGTTGAGAAGTTTAATGGGAAAAACTATCAGTTATGGAAGATGTAGATGGAGAACTATCTCTATCAGAAGGATTTATGGCAGCCATTGGAAGGGAAACCAAGAAAACCACAACAATGTCTGATGAGGACTGGGAGATCTTGGATAGAAAGGTTCTTAGCAGTATTCGTTTATGCCTGGCACAATCGGTGGCATTCAATATTACAACAGCAAAGACAACTCAAGAGTTGATGGAAACCCTGACGAAGTTATATGAAAATCCTTCCGCTTCGAATAAGGTATTTCTTATGAAGCGTTTATTTAATATGAAAATGGTAGAAGGTGGGTCAGTTACTGATCATTTAAATGAGTTTAATATGGTCACAGTCAATTAACTTCTATAAAAGTAAACTTTGATGAAGAAGTTAGGGCTCTTTTGATTCTGTGTTCTTTGCCTGAAAGCTAGAATAGCTTGGTAATGGCTATTAGCAATTTTTTTGGTTCGAATACATTGAAATTTGATGATGTTGTTATTTTGAGCGAGGAAATCCGTAGGAAAAGCTCGGGTGGAACATCCACATCGGCAGTGCTTTGAATGCAAAAGTAGGGGCAGAACAAAGGAGAGGAAACAATTCGGAAATCATGGGAAGTCACGAGGAAAATCAAAGGACATAAAGTCCCAATCTAGAGACAAGAGGGATTGCTGGTATTGTGGTAAGCTGGTTCATTTAAAGAAAGATTGATGGTCTCGGAAAAATAAAGGAGACAAAAAGGAAGGAAGTAAAGAGGAAAATGTGGTAAGTAATAAATCTGATGAGGATGCTTTGATTCTTTCCCTTGATAATGCTAATGATTCTTGGGTGTTAGATTCAGGCTTCATTTCATGCTACCCCCCATAGAAGTTATTTTCTTGATTATGTCCAAGGGGATTTTGGGCTGGTTTATTTAGGAGATAACGAACCCTCGATTGTTGGAAAGGGAAGAATCAAGATTAAGTTACAAAATGGGAATCATTGGCTACTACATGAGGTAAGGCATGTTCCAAAGTTAAGCAGAAATTTAATTTAGTAGGGCAACTAGATGATGAAGGTTATGTTGTTACATTTAGTGATAAAAATTGGAAGGTCACAAAGGGTGCCTTAGTGGTAGCAAAAGGTGTGAAAGTAGGCACCTTATATCTTTGTACAGGTCATACTGTTCCTTCTACTTTAATTGTTACGAGAAAAGGTCAATGTTCGTGAACGCTTGTTGTGATTCAGCAGTAGAAGATTATACACGGTTGTTGTGGACTCGAATCGACGTGGCATAATAGACTTGGGCATATGAGTGCAAAAGGTATGAAAGTACTTCATTCAAATAATGTTTTACCAGGTCTAAAATGTGTTAATATGGATTTCTATGAAAGTTGTGTGTATGAAAAACAAAAGAGAGTAAGTTTTCTCAAGGATAGGGGCCGAGGTGTACAGTAAACCATGGGCTATACATTAAAGCATGATCAATCGCTCCATACCAACAAAAGAGAGTAAGTTTTCTCAAGGATGGGAAGCAAAAGAAAGATGAGAAATTGGAGCTTGTGCATACGGATGTATGGGGACCAGCTCATGTATCTTCTCTCGTGGCTCTCTGTATTATGTTACATTCATTGATGATGCAACTAGAAAGGTATGGATTTATTTTCTTAGGCAAAAATATGATGTATTTGAAACTTTTAAAAAATGGAGAAGCTTGGTTGAGAATGAGATGGGTAAAAGGTTAAAATGTCTCAGATCTGATAATGGTGGTGAGTATTGTAGTAAAGAGTTTGAAGATTATTGTTCCTCTAATGGTATTCATAGGTAGAAAATGGTTCCAAGGACTCCACAGGAAAATGGAGTGGTTGAGCACATGAATAGAACAATAATGGAGCGTGCACGGACTATGAGATTGCATATTGGGTTGCCTTTAAAAATGTGGGCAGAGACTGTAAACACTGCTATTTATTTAATTAATAGAGGTCCCTCTAATCCTTTGGGTTGTGGTATTCCAAAGGAAGCATGGAAAGGTAAGAAGGTGAGTTATTCTTTTCTCAAAACCTTCAGTTGTGAAGCATTTGCACATGTAGATTCTGAAAATAGAACCAAGCTTGATGCAAAATCAAAGAAATGTGTATTTGTTGGAAATGGAATTGATGAATTTGGTTATAGGCTTTGGGGTTTTGAAAATCAGAAAATTGTGAGAAAGGATGTCATATTCAATGAGAAAGTGTTGTACAAAGATCTATTGCTGCAGCATGAGAAGAAAGAAAATGATTATGCAGTGTTGGAGGATATTCCAAACAATGATGTTTCAGTGGTTCCTCATGTTGGGCAACAACAACAACAACAAATACCACAAACTCCTGTTAGACGATCTTCAAGAATAGGTATACCTCCAGAAAGATTCTCTCCCTCTTTGTATACTATTTTGTTAACTAATGCTGGTGAACGACAATATTATGATGAAGCTATGCAGGTGGATACCAAGGTTCAGTGGGAGCATGGAATGGAAGAAGAAATGGACTCCTTATTGAAAAACCAGACTTGGGAATTATGCAAGTTTCCTGCAGGTAAAAAGGCTTTACCAAACAAATGGATTTATAGGCTGAAAGAGGAGGATGGAGGTAAGAAGAGATTTAAAGCCAGATTAGTTGTAAAGGGATTTGCACAGAAAATGGGTATTGATTTTGATGAGATTTTTTCTCCTATTGTTAAAATGACTTCTATTCGTATTGTTTTAAGTATTATGGCTGCTGAAGATTTGTATTTAGAACAGCTTGATGTTAAAATAGCCTTTCTCCATGGTGATTTGGAAGAGGAAACATATATGTACCAGCCACAAGGATTTGAGGTCAAAGGTAAGGAGAAACTAGTCTGCAAATTGAAGAAAAGCTTATATGGCTTGAAGCAAGCACTTCGGCAATGGTACTTAAAATTTGATAGTTTTATGGCTGAGCAAGGCTATAGTCGGTGTAATTCTGACCATTATGTTTATTTTAAGAGGTTGGATAATGACAACTACATTATTTTATGTTTATATGTTGATGACATGCTTGTAGCTGGGTCTAACATGGATCACATAAGTGAGTTAAAACAACAGTTAGCAAATTCTTTTGCTATGAAGGATTTGGGGGCAGCAAAACAAATCCTTGGTATGAAAATTTGTAGAGATAGGAAAAACAGAAAATTATTTTTATCTCAGGCTAATTATGTTGAAAAGGTGTTGCAGAGATTTCATATGGAGAATGCAAAAGCCGTCCAAGACACCTTTGCCTAGTCATGTTAAATTGACTAAGGATATGTGTCCAAAGACACAAGAGGAGGAAGAAAAATGTCCAAGGTACCATATGCTTTAGCTGTAGGCGCCTAATGTATGCCATGGTATGCACCAGACCGGATATTGCACATGTTGTAGGAGTTGTTAGTAGGTATTTGAGTCATCCCAGAGTTGAGCATTGAATGTGGTAAAATGGATTCTCGGTATTTGAGAGGTACATCCAATAATTGTTTATGTTTTGGGGGCTCTAATACTGATTTAAAAGGCTATGTTGACTCAGATTTAGCAGGGGATATAGATACCAGGCGGAGTACCATAGGTTATGTATTTACAGTTGGTGGGACAATAGTGAGTTGGATTTTTCGATTGCAGAAGGTGGTTGCTTTATCCACCACAAAGGCAGAGTATGTTGCTGCAACAGAGGCGGAAAAGGAGATGATATGGCTGCAACTTTTCATGGATGAGTTGGGAAAACAACAGGCTGACAATTACTTGTTTACAGACAACCAGAGTGCTATACATCTTGCAAAGAATTATGCTCTGCATTCTAAAACAAAACACATCCAGTTGAGATATCATTTCATTCGGTCAGTGTTGGAGGATGGACAGGTTAAGCTAGACAAGATACATACAGATGTCAATCCAGTGGATATGTTTACGAAGGCGGTGACAAGGGATAAGATGAGATCCTCTTCAGCTTTAGTTGGTCTTCAAGGTTGAATTCAAGTATAATAGAGCAGCAGGGTCCAAGGTACTTATTTCCAATGGGAGCTGTAATTGCAGTAGTGTCATCCAGGATTAGTCTCCAAGTGGGAGATTGTTGGTATGTGGTGACTAATCATGCTATACTGTATAGCCCATGGTTTATTGTACACCCTGGCCCCTATCCTTGCCGGGGTCCAGGGTCGGGTCGGGCCTCGGGCGGGGGTTCAGGGGCGGTAGTCCCCGAGAAAAAATTTATTCCTACTTTTTCGCGTGATCACCGAAAAAGGGAAAAATCAATGAAAAAGGAAAAATCCGATTTTGTAGAACCCAAAAATCTGGAAGCTTCTAAGCTTGTTAAAAAAGGGTTCAGATGGGTATTACTGTATGATGATGAAAAACACAATTATTCGCAAGATTGTAATAGGTTTTACACTAGATAATAAAAGTATTGGATGGCTGCGGTTTGGTGGATGTAGCCCGGATTGGGTGAACCACGTTAAATTCTCTGTGTTATGATTTATTCTGTGTGTGTTTTAGTTTCTCTATTTATTAATTAAATCCACATTTAATTGTTAGATATATGCCATCTCTGCCTATGTGCAAGTCATGCACAATGCAGAAAAAATCCAAGAGTTTGCAATATTGTTTAAGTTGAAGTGTGAACCCTTGAACTTTCAAGTGTGATTAAAGAGTGTGTGTAGATGTCTTGAGTTATCTTGCATGGAACTATGGAATTGGTGTTTGCATAAATTTGCATGAATCCATTCTACTAGATCTTTTTATCCATGCATAAAACATCTTGATGAAATATTGTATGTATAAGAAAAGATTACGACATGAGATAAGTGTATGATGAATCAATGTATATGAATGTGAGTTGCACAAAATTACACATGAATGAAATGTTCCTTTTTATGCTTTGAGATCATGGAAAATGCCAAGAAGGACTTTCTATTTAAGATTATTAACCAAAGTTATAGGTTTATTTCATAAAAGTGTGTGTTGTGTTTCACCTATTATTTTGGCATGTCTATCTGTCTTGAAATTTATAATATGATAACTTGGCGATTAAGTTTTGAAATCATTAATTAGAGATTCATATTCCTTTAGTGTTAAGTGAAATGTATTCTACCATTTTATTCTAGATGAATTTTTTTTGCAAGAAGAAATATCATGGTTCAAACAACCTTGTTAAAGTTATTGAACCTTTCCCTTAAATTTTTTGCCAAGTCATGTGTGTACTAGACTTGGGAATGTCCTATATATTTAAAATCATGTTACTCTTTCATTGAGTTATATGCTATGATTTTGTGATACCCTTTCCCTATGACACTCTTGAATGTGTGACCATTTAGTTGGCCCTTTTAAAAAGAATAATAAATCAAATTAGATTGTTTTCTAGTTTTGTTTAAATGATAAGGAATTGTAACATCTAGTTAAAATTTGTTCCAACAAAACTCTTGGAACTATTAGTACTAGGCAGTGCATCTTATTAAATAGTATTTTGATCTTAATTTTCATAACATAATTATAACTAATTGGAGTAAAATTTAATAGACCAAATTTTTATTTGAATCATTAAAGGATAGTGAATACATTATTGTGTGAAAGGGTATGAGTGATGAGTATTTTTACCATTATTGGATTTGAAAATTTGGGAAAAGAAATTGAATGATATTTTGTGTTGAAAGGAATAAATTCATATTAAAATTAGGTATGGATAGATTACAAGCGATAGATTGAAATTAAAATATGTTTGTGTAAAATTGGAAGGAAATTGTGGCACAACCTTAGCTAATTGTGAATGTTTCATATATAAATTTTATGTGAAACATAATTTCAATTAATAAATGAAGAGAAAACAATTTACAAGCTTGGTGTAGTGTTTTGATAGTAAGTAGGTATGGTTGTTCAAGTCTCTAATCAATTCAATTGAAGTAAGTTGTGTTTGAAAATAATGTGTCATGTGAACAACTACAATTGTTGTGATAATTTCTCAAGCATGATTTTTGGACCCGTGATGTAAATATTATATGTATGATATATAAGAGACAATAGTTGTTACATCTAGGATGCCTCATCGTCACTTTGAAACATGTTACAACAAATTAATGTATGGTACTAGAGGTTAAATGGGTTGCATACTAGGATGTGTGTTTCATTCATCATTGTAGTGTCACATATTTCTAAGTTGTTTTGTTTGGTTGAAACATGACAAAGCATTGGTGTTGTATTGATGTATCACCTTGTTACTGGGCCTTGATTTTTATAATAAAAAGCAACAAAACCATGGTGCTGACCCTATAAACAAAAAAATCCTAGAGGTAAGTAACTAGGTTAATAGAACATTAACAACATATTAACAATGCATAAGTCCATAATAGTAAAGAGTATTAAAAACCAAAATAGAGTAGAGAAGCACTAGGACCAACAAAAAACAACATAAATAAAACTAGCAAGGCTAGCCAAATAGTTGTCCCTAGTCTTCAGTAAGGAACATGTAGAGTTCCTTATGATTCTCATCCTTGTTACTAGGCCTTTCTACCAATCTCTTACCTTAGAAATTGATCTTTTTGGTTGTTAATATCCATTGAAAATGTTGCTTGGAATATGGCTACAAGATATTTGAGAATATTGTTATAAGACATGAAATTACCTCTATGACCTTTTACCTCTGACATGTGCTAGGAGATCCCTTATTCCCCTCCTCCCCTAAAGTTACTGGATGTAAACCATCAAATGTTCATATTATGCATGATCGATATTTGTGATCATTAATTTACTCTTGCAATTTTCTTCTTGTTGAAAAATAATAGTATTTGAATTTCCTTTACTTTTGTGGGCTGCTTAGCCTCGTTCATTGTGTTACTCTCAAATTTCTAATTGACCATGATTCTTCTTTAAAGAAACTACTTTAAAATATATGCAATTTTCTTCTTATTGATGATTTACACCTTTATTATTGGATACTTGGTGAATGTTGAAATATTTTCTTTTAATTTTCTCAATTCAAGGTTTCACAATGTTGTTTTTGTTTATTTTGTATGTGGTGTTGTGCTTAGTGTAAATTTTCATACCAATAGGGATCCCTAGCAATTTGTAAGAGGGTTTAGGTGGCCTATGAAATTATACTGTGACATTAAGAGATGTAAATGTGACTTGTATGTGATGACTATATCCATTTTTCTCTAAGTTTGTGATCTCTTGTGCCTTTTGAAGGTTAAACCCCTTGCTTGCCCCATCCTTAAAAAAAAAGGGAAGGTACTAGGAAATGTATGAAAGGGGCCTCACTAAGGACCTTAATACCATCTCTCATACTAGATTCCATTGAATTTGGTTTCTAGATCTTGACTTCAACAACAAGGTTCTATATTACCACTTGGCATCCAACGTCCTTATGATCCAATTCTACAATCATTATTATATGATGTGTATTTGGAGATGTTTTTTACATGTGATATAAATGTGATGTGATTGATCCTCTAAGATGGCTATTACAATGGTGAAAAAAATAGTTAACTACTAATGATTATTAAAATTGGACTAAGATGTGGTACTGTTGGAGCAACTCATATTATTTGTGTAAATTTTTAAACATAAAATAAGTCATACAATGAACTTTCTTTTACCTTCAATGCATTATATATGTTAGTAACAATATGTATTTTTAATAAGGTGGAATAATGTAAATTCTAAATAATCTTGGCTAATTAACATTTAAGAGCACTTGTCATAGTGTTCCAAGTCATGGAAAATTGACCTTTATCCCAACCTCACTACTCATTATCGTGTGGCTATAACTTGTTAGCTTTATACCTTTGACATAGTACCTTTGACATAGATTGTCTTACCACCATGTCTTGCATGTGTTATGATAGAAATTTAAATATGTGGATTAATTGTACTACTTTACATTCCCTAATAGGAAGAGATGTGAGCCAGCTAAAAACCATTTGTCCTCACCTTTTTGAGGTATTCTTGGAGGAATCCTAGTCTTGGGAGGGAGGGTGAAGGTGGGATGTAAGGCCCATTTTCTTACTACAAATGTTCCTTGTGGTAGGTTTTATGGATATCTTATGCATACCTTGTAGTAGGTACTATGTATATCTTGAATTTGGGCTACATTTGTAGTAATGTTTTGTGTATTTTACTACAAGTGATATGTTGGGTCCCAAAATAATTGTCCACACTCTTAGAGGAGTCACTCCTATACAAGGCTAGTGAATTTATATCATAAAGGGTGATCAAGTTATCAATAAAATATGAGTGATCTAAAGAAAAAAATTAAGATAGGATATTCTCTTTGCTTTGGGCTCAAATAAACCTAGGAGGGTGTTCCTAGAGACATCCTCAATAGAATTGATCACAAGTGATGATAGAAAAATTGAAAGCATTTCAGAAATATCTTATGTATGCTTGGACCCAAGGTTGTCATTAGACCAAAGACTAACCTACTACACATAAAACCTCTATTGATATGAACATAATTGCACAAGTTTAAGATGAAGGTATGAAAAACATGATACCTTAGGATGAAAATTGTTAAGTCTCACTAAATTATGAGATGCATACATACTACTAACCTACTCCTAAACTGCTAGTGAAATATTTATTTTCATTTTGAATGAATGATTGATCATAAACTTCCATGACCAGTGCCTTATTTATTAGATTATAGAGTCATGACTTACTAATAAAAATAACAAATTAAAATTAGAAAAAATATAAGCTATGCATGTACATGCATCGAAGATGTGATATCAAGCAATCAAACATATTTAATAATCCCTCTCAAAACTTAATAAATCCATGTGCAATAAAGAAGACACCATTACAAAGATAACAATGACTTAGAATGTTGTGGAATTCATCAAGTCTCTACTATAATCATGCTATAATAAGTATGACTATTCATCATATAGAAGTTCCCTTAAAGATCTACAAATGCCCAAGGAGGCATTCAATCATATATTTTGTGTTTAAATTTATGAGCTCCTTATGAGTTACAAAATGTGTTGCTTTTTCTCCATAGGTGACTAAACTGGCAAGATTTGAAACACTAAACAATCATCGACACTTGCAATCACGTGAAAATATAAAAATTGATTAGCCTTTTGTCAATAAAATAAACTACATATAGCACTTTTTTTGGTTGTTTGGTTGCTTGTGGGAATTTGACTAACAACTAGAGATAATAAATTTGGCATGCAAGACAAGCTAAAATCTCACAAAATCTATGAGATGGATGATCTAGAATAGACATGAGGACCATTGGGAATAAAAACTCAATTGTCACATTAAAGGGAACATGATTGCCTTCATCTTCCATCATTAAAGTTGCATGTCAATCCATGCCCTTGATATGGATAATGGTGTTTAGGTAGGAAAATACTCTTGGAGTAGTTGTAAAAGTTAAATAATATCATTATGTTAGGAAATAATGCATTCAACCCACATTCTTAATCCATTTTCTACATAACCCCATGAGAGATAAAAATACATACAAGTAATCACAATGCATAGATCAAATAGACAAGCCAAAAGATAACACAAGATATACCCTGGGAAAACCATCAAGGGAGAAAAACCCAACCTCCAAAAGCATCCATACTCCATCATATCATTCAACAATAAAGCAATACAAGAGTTACAATGAATACCTCTGAATCCACACATCCCATGCCATGCTTCACACATGCACTCCTCATAAAGACTTAATAATGACAACCCACTCAGCCAACCAACCTTAACCACTAAACATGTGCTTGCTTTTATAGACTCAAGCTCACACAATTACAACCAAGTGGTAAGATAAAACCATGTGCCACAAAACCACTAATCCCAAGTATTTAATATTGGGTACTAAGTTTTCACTTTATTTAATATTTTTCCAATATTAAATTATCACATGTCTCTCATACATTAAACAATAATACAATGTTACAATACAACATAAAGTGGTCTCCAAATAATTACCTAGTGTCATTAACCACACCACCTAGGTGCATCACAACTAAATAATTATTTAATTACAACATTATAATAGATAATTTTATGCAATGGTGTACAACACCATATCCCAATGCATTAATGGCATTGTGTGAAGATCTAGCAATTGACATAGACGATCTAGAAGAAATACCAAAATTTGGTGTGGGACAAGAGGTCGAGATGGGAGATGCAATGTTTGTGGGACCAAATATTGAATTAACAGGGAAAAAAATCCAAAGGTCCATCAAAACTCTATAAAGGGATGAAAATGAGTGAATTGAGTGCTTGGAATAAATGCAAGAAAACAATGTGGAATTGACAATTGGAAGTAGGAGTAGAACTAGATGAAGTTTGGATGTCTATTGAATCTTGTTGGTAATTTTAAAAATTACAAAACCTTATCAATGTTGCATAGGGTTCACAAGCCTAAAAAAATTGATGCTTTATTTGTTAGCACTTCAATGAGTTCTAGAAATTTTGAAAAGATTCAACAAGTGGAAATAAATAGAACTTTTCAGGTTTCAAGGAAGTCAACAAACATTTGAATTTCCAACAAATTCTACAAATCCATTGGCATTGATATTATAATTGGTGTGGGAAAACCATGCAAAATTGATGAAGGGAATTACATGAATAAATGGAGGAAAAACTAAATAAAATTTGTTAGACCTCCTCAAGTCTACAAAGTAGAGGAAACAAAAGATTGTAGGGATGTTGAGAAGGATGGGAGGTTGGGATGAGGAAGGGAAAGGGAAGATGTCCATATTTTTTTTGAAACTCTACAAAAAGGAAAAAAGGGGAAAGGAGCGAGAGAATGGGAGAATGTGAGGATGTGGAAGAGGACAAGAGGTAGACATAAGTCCAAATTTCTATAAAAAATTCTACAAATAGAGGAAACAAAATAAAATGAAGGAACAAAAGGACCAAATAGACTTAGTGGAGCTTCTATGTGGTACTAGCAATCAAGATACGAGGCAAGATGATCAAAATAAGTCTGCTAATCTACTACAACTCTTCAACTCTATAAAATAGCAAGTAATAATTAGAAAATCCCCTAACTTAGATTGTTTTGGTTTTTTAAAACTTCTAGCATCTAATATGGAACATGGGAGATGATAAGGAACAATGTTTAGGAAACTTTGACCAAGGGAGACCCATTTAGGGTTTTATTAGATAAGTCATAAATGATGGGTAAAATGAGGCCAAATTCCCAAGGGGCTAAGACTCAAGCAACACTATCAAATTGAGTCTCAATATTGGATTGGGTTTGAGATGTGTCTCTTGCTACAATAGTTGAAGCATTTGTTACAACATTCTTGTTATCAATCAGATATGCACCCTTTGTCAGATTTGCGAAATCAAACTATCTATTGAAACATGGAAACTCTTTTCAGATGTGGGTGATCTTCTATGAAAAGAGAATCTCCAAAGTGAGATGGTTCTCCAAATAATGGATCCTATTATAAGTAACTTTTCAGGAAAAGGGATAGAGAATAACTGAAATTAAAACCCATGACTAACAGATGATTTTTAGGACTTGATAATAACTTAATGATGACTCTAGTTTTTTCTCACAAACAGCTTTAAAAAAACAAAAATATCTCACAACCTCTCATGAACAATTAACACATAAATAATTTGCATGAAGATTTGAGTTTAAACACAACATGCAACCTATGTTTAATGAACTTTCTACACTAAAATTGCAACTCTAGGACATAATAAGGATTCTGCAAGCAGAAATCACAATACAACATCAAACTAAAACTGCAAAAGGCACCAAATTGAGAATTAGGAGTGTTGTTTTATTCAACTGGAGGAGTTTTCCAAAATCTGAAACTAAGTACAAAGGAAGTTTACAAGCTCAAAAATGTCTATGAGCAAGAAACTAAAATTTGAACTAGAAAAACACTAAGTTTTCCTCAAGATATATCACTAAAACCCTAATCCAAGCTCAAGGAAAAAGCTCCAGGAAAGGTATCAAAACTACCCAAGAAGTTTGCACAAAAGCGGAAATACCACACTTTTTGCATATACATACTGAAAAGCTTCTAAAAATAGGTCAAATATGCTTTAAAAGAAAATAAAAAACTTCATCACTCCACCAAGAAGTTTAAATCCGACCAAAGAAAGATCCCTCATAAATCTGCTAAAAATAGCAAAGAATTAAAACAATTTATAAGATATTGCTTTATTCTTGCTTTACATGGCTTGCATATTTTAAATCTTCTCAATTTGACTATTTTTGCAATTAAATATTTTTGGAAATCTTTTGCAAAATTATAACTTATCTCTCTAATACAATTTGATTTTCTCAAAAATCATAAAATATAAAGCAATCTCCTATTCATACTTTCATTGATTTCTTTTAAAATCATTCTGAAAATAAAACCCTAAGTCATAAAAAATTTACTTAAGGCTTAAGTAAAATCTCATTTATAATTTTAATTGACTTATCTCAAAATCAATTAAAACCTAAGGAATTTATCCTTATCTATCTTTGACTAAGGCAATATTGACACAAAAATACTAAAGCCTTAAGCCATGAAATATTTATCAAACCAGCCTAAAGACTTAGGCAAAATCATAATATGGAGGCCTCTAAGATGCTCAACCTAAGGCATGCATAAGACATAACACTAAGGCATTATTTTTAAATGAAAAAAAACCACTTTCGAATTAGAGCATGAGGAATAGAAAAAACGTAAAGGAAACCCTAAATTTGAATAATTTTCCCTTTGTGACTTTGAGAAAAATGCTCTTCTGAGAAAGGGCCACCACGTATGAGCTAGGGTTTTGATTTGGAGCCTCCATTCGAGCCTTATTTTTGGATATTCCGCACCAGATTCGATCTCCACTACTCATGGTAAGCTCGACTATTACTTTTATGGTTCCATGTATTTTTTCAATGAGGAATATGGCTTCTCTGGTTGCAGCTTGAATGTTGTTTCTGATGCAATTTTTGTTGTATTTTTGTGTTTTCTCACTGATGAATCCATTTGGCTGCCATATGTGAGCTCGACCTTGCATTTTGGAAGCTCTATAAGAGCTTGGCTGCCACGTGCTTGGTGAGTTTTATCCTCTCTTTGCTTTTTTTTGTCAAAGCAAAAGCTTTCAAAGCTTGTCTTCGTAAGAGAATGATTGCTCTTTTGTAAATAAAAACCAGGCCCATTGTACAGGCTGCGCCATTACATGCTCTTGATAATGGATTCCTTCCAAGAAACTTGCATTTTGATTATTGCTTACTTCAAATATTGAAGTTTCAAAGGGAACTCAAACGGATTTTTCTCTCTTCTGTGAAATGATTAATCAAGAACCTCCAGGTCGCGGCCCCTCTATGCTTGATTTGGGTATCTTAGAAAACATTGTATTCTTATTGTCTTGAGTACAAACTCAAAAAGAAAACTCTTTCATATGGTGAAAAACCAGAGGAAAATTTTGGAACTCCTAACACATTTCCTGAACTCTTAACTTCCATTGATTGGGCTCGACTCATGATAGCACTTAATGCATTTCATAATTTATGTAGTTCTAAAACAAAAACCCCATCTGGGTATACCGTATTTTGAAGAAAAATGTATGTATTTCTTACTGGAGTTCAACCCATAATAGCTTTTCATTTTCATTCCGATTTCTATAAAAAACCTTTATGTGAGGAAATAGTACTCTAAAGAAATCTGCATTTTAATCGTTATATGGGCATTCCTTGTTTCATTTTCTGAAGGTATTTGTTGGGTTATCTTGTTTGTTCACAGGGTTAAAACCCTAGCATTGTAATACTAAATGAGACTTTGTATGCACCTCCTTGAAACAGAAAGCTTTAATACTCAAAAATCTGCAAAAAAAAGTAATGAGTGTATCCTTCATGGGTATTGCTAAAAAGCTACAAACCTCATATGGAGCACATTTTCTTTTAAAAGTCACCATCCTGCATACAAAAACTCTTTGATTTTCACCTGTAGATTGCTTCAACTTACATCTTTTAAAGCTTTGTCCAATCTGGAAATGTCTTTTGCTGATTCAAATTCTTCTCAAGTACTCTTTGAAAGCATACTTTGAATGATAAAAAAACTCTTAAAAATAGTGTACTCTTAAACTGTTTCCTTCTTTGTCAGCCAAAATGAAATTGGTTGTGTCTAACATACCTCATCACTTTGTTCTGCGCTTGAAAAATTTGCTTCTTCATCATTCAAACAAAAGACTGTACTGTCCGTGTTTTGATCAAATGACATCACTATTCTTCTTCTTAACACTCTTCATGCATTTTTATGTTCCATTATGAAAAGATTGTTCTATGCATTCGTTCTCCTTTCAAAAATGAAAGTCTAAAGATTTACACATGTTTCCTTTATTGATCAGTGCTCTTGTTAATGAGGCATTATGTATGCCTTCTTACTATTACCATCATGAACATGAACACTGCTGTAATTTCTCATATCATAATGAACATTGATTAAATCTCAGTTGAATTGATTAAATTCATTAAGTCTATTGTTCACCTGTAGCTCTCAAAATAACATATCACTTGATTGTTATGAATGAACAATAGGCTTAATGGCTTTGATGAACGAAACTCTGCTTTACTCCTTCAGAATAATTTAGATGAACATAAGAATTACATTCCTTCACTCAACCCCATCTGTAATGTTTAAGGGGTAGCATGCCGAGCTCTACCCTTGTGGGAGCCCATTTTTCACCACATGCTTGGTCTTCATAAGATAATCAGCTACATGAATTTTCCCATACCTGCACAAAGAAACAAATGATGTTAGCATAAAAACAATATGTGATGATGATGTCTTCTCTTTTCAGTTCATGTTTCTGTTCCTTCCTTTAGTTGATTCCATGCATTTCGAAGAGTGAATTATATGTCTGTTGGTAGAGTTTGTAGTATAACTCATATCCGAAGCTCTTAATTGACACCCCTCTCAATCTCTTGCAGGCACACTCAGGAGTGGAAGCAGGATGAAGCAAGCAATGGTGTCTCAACCAAAGATGAAGAATCATGCAATGATGGATATGTCTTTTGCTATCTGCTTTCTCATTTCTTTTTTACCTTTAGCCGTAGAATTTACTTTCCGCAATGAATGGAATTAGCTAAAACCATGGTTTGTGTGGATATTTTATTTCGTTCTTTCATTTCCATTCTTAAAGAAAAGCATTAAAATGAAAAATTGTACCATCATTTGTATTCTTGCAATCAAATGAACATATGTAATGTGAATCATTTCATGAAATAAATGAAAGCATTATGTTATGCTTCATTATTTGTATATTCAGTTTTGTACTCCATTTGATTTAAATTATTTGGGAAATACCTTTGAATCTCAGTTATCTCAAAACACATGTACAACTGTCACTTAATGAATGATAAATGTAGTGCAAAACAACACTTAAGCACATATAAAAATAATTGTATTTTCACTTTCAAATATAACAATATTTAAACCAACTCCACCAATTGAGCTGTAGCAAAAAATTGGTAACAAATCTCTTATCCATCATTCCACATGAAGACCAATCATCATCTTGGGAACATCCTTGAAGATCCTTCTCATCAAATGGATGTCTCATTTTTTTTCTCATGTAACAATATTTTATCATGTGCATCTCTTCCATCCTCATCCAAATTTATGAATACTATTAATGTTTGAGAGATAGCACCATTCCTCTATTCTTCAACATCATGCAACAACATATTTATAGAAATCCTAACCTAATTGGCATCTTGCTTCTAATTCATGGAATGCCTCAAATGGGATCTCACTAACTTCTTTGGATGTTACCTTGTTACTCCTCAAAAAGACTCAATAATGGCAACCCACTCACCCAGCCAACCTTAACCACTAAAAATGTGCTTTCTCTTATAGACTCAAGTTCACACAATTACAACCAAGTGGTAAGGTAAAACCATGTGCCACAAAACCAGTAATCCTTTATTTAATATTGGGTACTAAGTTTTCACTTTATTTTATATTTTCCCCAATTTTAAATTATTATCACATATCTTTCACACATTAAATAATAATACAATGTTACAATACAACATAAAGTGGTCCCCAAATAATTACATAGTGCAATTAATCACACCACCTAAGTGCATCACAACTAAATAATTATTTAATTACAACATTATAATAAATCATTTTATGCAATGGTGTACAACACCATATCCCAACATTCTCCCACTTGTTGTATACATTGCATAATGGATCAATACATGAAATACATCATCATAGCCATACATGTAACCACATGAATCTATAACATTCTCCCATGCTCCATTGAGATACCTACAATAAGAACAAAGTGACCACCATCTCAAGCAAGAATTGCTCTCATCGTCCAATGTGCCACCTATGGAAGAAAAGGAACATGCCAACGTGAAGATGCACCAATCCAAGAACACAGGCATCAAATCCAAGTGATAAAAAAGGATCCAAACAAGCTGCTATCAACTTAAATAAATCCACATGATTGGAAATAGCATCCACAACACATGTTAATGCATCCAACCATCCATACCTCCTAGGTAGCAATACATCAGTAAACTCATGCCAAGAACATATGCAACCCATAAACCGTAATCAAAAGCTCCCTATATCAAACCTATCAATGAAGAACATACATATCCAAGAAATCCCACTACATAGGTAATGTCAAAGAATATCAAGTCTACCAATCAACACTATATCAAGGTGTGATAAATAATCAACAATGAAGTACCAAGAACAATAATAATGATCCACACGTGCAACCCAAATAGTTGCATAATCTCTCACAACATGTTGCCACCATCCTCCCAAATCACATGAACATGAACCTCCAGGAAGGAACCATGAAGAGAGAAAAACCTGTAGACCATAACATGTCCTTCTACCAACACCTCAAAAGTGCAATTTTGTGTCAAGTATGATCTCCTAACAACCTGGTGCAGGAGCACCTTGTCTATAAAATACATTCAATAGGTCAATGGGAAAAAAATTGAATTTTTCAAGTGTAAAAGCATTGTAAGGGTCTTGTGAAGTCACATTAATGTATTTAAGGTCCTTAAGGGGTCTTTAGGAGGTCCAAAGATGGAAAAAACAAAAATTTCTAAAATTTCTAAAAGTTGTAAACTTGTAAAAAAATAATGAAAAAAGGAGCAAAAAGCTAAAACAAAGTGGAAAAGGAGAGGATGGGTTGAAGAAGTTGAGGGGAAATTTGCTTTAAATATCTAAAAACACCTTTAAAAGGCATGGAGGACATCATACTTTAGGATCTTGAATGAAATTTTACAATAAAATCCCCTATTTTCTTATTTTTCAAATTTTTTTTGCCTTTTACCAATCCTGTAGGGACTGTACATCAAATTTATGGTTGTAATCTTGCTATGATCTTCTAAAGGAGTGTGTTATCCTTTAAGACAAGTTGGTTTTGTGGGATTTTACTTGTGTTTAGTGCCAAACTTAGTCCATTTTCTAAAATTGGTTTAAAAACCCAGTAAGGGTTTGAGAGTCTTGTGAAGGTGCAACTCACCATCCCACCAATGTAGGGTTAGAATATTGGTGGGATGGATAGGTTAGTGAGTTTTTAATATGTTTTATGTGTTTTGAGTGTGTATTGGTTGTAGGGGAACACAAGAATTTGATGAGTGACTATTGTTTTCTTAGAAAAATTAGAGTTTTCCCAATGTAAATGGGTGCCTACAAGCTTGGAATGGTTGGAATAGCATTTGTTTTGATATGGAAGAGGGCTATTATGTCCATGTAGACTTATTCACAAGTATTTGCAACAGTGGCAGGTGATTTGGAGGTTGGTAGATGGTAGTTCTTAAAAATCCTTATTTTTGCTCTTAAAGCCTATAACCAAGGGTTTGATAATATGATATCAAAATGAGTTTTTAAATCCCTTAAAGTGGATAAATTTTAATTTTTGTAACCTATGCTAGGAATATTTGTGGTTGTATTGTGATTTGGAATAGATTTGGTGGAAGCTTCTTTGTTAAAATGGCCTAATGGGGCTCTTTACCAGCGTTATAGGCAGTTTTCTAAAAGTTGTTGCAAAAGAAATGTATTTGATTTTGTGGTATGTTGTTAATACCCTGAAATGGGTTCCTAAAAGTGTAGAGGTTAGGAATTGATGCTAAGTGATTGAAAGGAAACACCCGATTTAGTGATGTGTTGACCTATTAAGGATATAGTGGGTTGTTTGCTCAAAACAAAGAACATGCCAAAACTGTGATATTTGTGAACGGATTGTGTTGAAATTGTTTGCACAATGGTACATAAGTTATATCAATGCTTGGATAAAGTTTATTTGACAAAGTTTGATAGTTTTGGTGATTTGGAAATATGAGTCCATTATGCAAGAAGGATGTCTTGACTGCAGAGTAGGCAGATCTGATGGTTCTGTATTAAATGTATTGAATTGTTTCAATTAAAACATGATGAAGGTTGTGTCTTAGAATGCTTGATGATGGTTTGAAGGCTAGATTTCATTGGTTTGTTGATATTGAGGAGTAGGTTACATAGATGGGCAGATTTGATGCATGATGAAAGAATGGATAAAGTTTCTTGATTTGATAATTGCTTGTTTCAGCCTAATCAATGTGGATGAAAGTAATGGCAAGTCTATTGAGAGCTTGGAATTAGAAAAGAGTGAATGTTGTCTTTTTACCTAAATAGAATCAAGTTAAGAAATGGTGTTTTGGTATGCATGTGGATCCAATTGATTGGGTCAAAGTTTCCTAATATAGTTTTTCCTTTGAATTTGACCATGGTGCAAGTGTGTGGATGATAAGAAGTGTTGAAGTGAGTTGGCTTAATGATGTCTTTTGGTTTGCAAATGAAATAATGTGATTTTTGATGAAAGAATAAAGAAATTTAGATGCTTGTTCAATTTGATCTTCTCCTGATTCAATTGGGCCAAATGTACCTTGTTAAATTGTGTTGTTGGTTTGATGCTCTACATCAAAGTGGTATCAGAGCTAGAAGGCTATGGGAAAAGAGAATTTTTCTGGTTAAGTTGTTGCTGATAGTTCATTGAGATTGTTGGTTGGTTCCAGGTGCTTGGTCCATCTAAACCACAGAGAGGAAAGTTTATGAGTTGTGTGTGTTGGAAAACAAAGAAAGGTCTATAATCACCATCCTATAATGGAGATTAAGTTGGGTAGAAGGTGCAAGAAAAGAGAGAGAGGCATCTTCCAGGGTCTACTGTTGGGTAAGATAAATGGTTTGTTGAGTTGGTGTTTGAGTTTTTGTTTATAGGTTGAAGAGAGATGGATATTTGTCTGAGGAAGCACTTGAGGTTGCAGCCCTATTGAAGGATACTCCACTTATGGGAGTAGTTGAGAAGATGAAAGAATATTAGTTAGAGAAGGTCAAGGAAAATTTGCAAGGATAGTCCTGTGTCCTTGGTTGAGAAAGAAGTCAGAGGAAATTTGAAGGACAATCCTATGTCCTTGTGAAAGAGAAGATGATTGTGAACTTGAAAAGAGAGATGGAAAAGATAAAGAAGGCAAAGTCAAAGACAGGTTGAAGACAAGTGAAGACAGATAGAGTTGTAGGTAAAGACAAAGTGAAGATGGCAAAGTTGAAGACAAGAATGAAACCAAGACAAAGACAAAGACAAATGAAGAGTAAGAAAGAGAGAGAGTAAAGAATTCCAAGACAAATTTGAAGATGAAGAACAAGTTAATGTGTTTCCAAGGGACTTGGAAAATTTTGTTGGTTGGTTGTATGGTGCAGGAGCACCTTGTCTATAAAATACATTCAATAGGTCAATGGGAAAAAAATTGAATTTTTCACATGTAAAAGCATTGTAAGGGTCTTATGAAATCACATTAATGTATTTAAGGTCCTTAAGAGGTCTTTAGGAGGTCCAAAGATGGAAAAAACAAAAAAATTGTAAAATTTCTAAAAGTTTGTAAACTTGTAAAAAAAAATGAAAAAAGGAGCAAAAAGCTAAAAGATGAAGAGACAAAGTGGAAAAGGAGAGGATGGGTTGAATAAGTTGAGGGGGAAGTTGCTTTAACTGTCTAAAAACACCTTTAAAAGGCATGGAGGACATCATACTTGAGGATCTTGAATGAAATTTTGCAATAAAATCCCCTGTTTTCTTATTTTCTGAGTTTTTCTGCATTTTACTAGATCTGTACGGACTGTACATTAGCTTTGTGGTTGTATTATTTCTATGATATTCTAAATGAGTGTGTTAGCCTTTAAGACAAGTTGGTTTTGTGGGATTTTACTTTTGTTTAGTGCCAAACTTAGTCCATTTTCTAAAACTGGTTTAAGAACCCAGTAAGAGTTTAAGAGTCTTGTGAAGGTGGAACTCACCATCACACCAATGTAGGGTTAAAATATTGGTGGGATTGATAGGTTAGTGAGTTTTTAATATGTTATATGTGTTTTGAGTGTGTATTGGTTGCAGGGGAACACAAGAATTTTAATGAGTGATTGTTGTTTTATCAGAAAAATCAAAGTTTTCCCAATGTAAATGGGTTCCTACAAGCTTGGAACAGTTGGAATAGCATTTTTTGATGTGGAAGAGGGATATTATGTCCATGTAGATTTATTCACAAGTATTTGCAATAGTGGTAGGTGATTTGGAGGTTGGTAGATGGTAGTTCTTAAAAACCCTTACTTGTTTGTACTCTTAAAGCCTATAACCAAGGGTTTGATAATATGATATCAAAATGAGTCTTTCAATCCCTTAAAGTGGATAAATTTGAAGTTTTTTAACCTATGCTAGGACTATTTGTGGTTGTATTGTGATTTGGAATAGATTTGGTGGTAGCTCCTTTGTTAAAATGGCCTAATGGGGCTCTTTACCAGCGTTACAAGCAGTTTTCTGATAGTTGTTGCAAAAGAAATGAATTTGATTTTGTGGTATGTTGTTAATACCCTGAAATGGGTTCCTAAAAATGTAGAGGTTAGGAACTAATGCTAAGTGATTGAAAGGAAACACCTGATTTAGTGATGTGTTGACCTACTAAGGATATAGTGGGTTGTTTGCTCAAAACATAGAACATGCCAAAACTATGATATTTGTGAATGGGTTGTGTTGAAATTGTTTGCACAATGGTACTGAAGTTATATCAATGCTTGGATAAAGTTTATTTGACAGAGTTTGATAGTTTTGGTGATTTGGAAATATGAGTCCATTATGCAAGAAGGATGTCTTGACTGTAGAGTAGGCATATCAGATGGTTCTGTATTATATGTATTGAATTGTTTCAATTAAAACATGATGAAAGTTGTGTCTAGGAATGCTTGATGATGGTCTAAAGGCTAGATTTCATTGGTTTGTTGATATTGAGGAGTAGGTTGCATAGATGGGAAGATTTGATGCATGATGAAAGAATGGATAGAGTTTCCTGATCTGATAATTGCTTGTATCAACCTAATCAATGTGGATGAAACCAATGGCAAGTCTATTGAGAGCTTGGAATCAGAAAAGAGTGAATGTTGTATTTTTACCTAAATAGAATCAAGTTAAAAAATGGTGTTTTGGTATGCATGTGGATCCAATTGATTGAGTCAAAGTTTCCTAATATGGTTTTTCCTTTGAATTTGACCATGGTGCAAGTGTGTGGATGATAAGAAGTGTTGAAGTGAGTTGGCTTAATGATGTCTTTTGGTTTGCAAATGAAACAATGTGATTTTTTATGAAAGAATAAAACAATTTAGATGCTTGTTCAATTTGATCTTCTCCTAATTCAATTGGGTTAGATGTACCCTATTAAATTGTGTTGTTGGTTTGATGATTTGCATCACAACCCAAGTGAGAAGCCTCAACAACACCCAGACCAATGTTCAATCTCTTAGATCAAACAACATATAACATCATGTAACAATGCCAACATGGATGTAAGCCTCTCTAACCAAGAAGATCAAACTCAAAGTAACCATTTCCAAACCAAGGAAATCAGCCCATAAAACCATCTCCTAAACTCCTCATCAATAAATGATAACATAAACTCAAATGCACAAGGAGATAACTATTCCAAACATCCCTCAAAATGAATCATCCATAACTAACTATCCATAGCTCAAGCTCCATATCCATGAAATATAAAGCATCATAACTCATACTAAACCATCTTCAAATGACTATCCAAAATCAGTCACCATGAATCAACTCATTCCCATGAGAAATCAAAGCATGAAACATAACACATTTGAAAGAAATAATAAGAAAATACCTCTCAAATGATAAACCATCGAGTAGACCAAGAGTGGGGAATGAGAATGCTACTCCAAGATAACCAAGTCATCATGAATCACTCCAACAACAATCTCCTCTATTGGTCCATCATTAACTCACGTCCATACCAAGGTGAAAGCTCCTTGGTCTTCCTACTAAAACCTCCAAAGAGTAACCATCTCAAGCAAATGTCTCTAAGCAGAAGATAACTTCAACCATCACCCACGTCTCCAAGTATCCATGAGCAGCTATAATTGATCAATACATTCCAAACTCCAAATGCAACATAGAACCATCATGAATCAATCAAGAAAATCATCAATGTACTCAATACAAAGAGAACCACCAAGATCATTGTCAAAGCTCCAAGCGTAAAATCAGGAACCTATATCATGAAAAAATGATCTAACCATCTCCTCCTATGAGATCACATGCACCAATGCAAAAATCTTGGTCTCAAGAGAACATATAACATGCCAAACTCTAACTAGAATCAAGAGTATATCATGAAATAATAACACACTCTAAACCAAGAAACGATATCTTCAATCACATGAAGATAACCATCACCAATGATGCATCTACATCACTACCAACAACTCCTACTAAACCATGATATCGAGCTACACATGGCATCATGACTACCATCTCCTCCATGAAGATCATCTAGCTCTACATAAACTCAACTATAATCTCAGTAACATACAAGTGAAACCAAGATCTCCAAGCCAAGAAGACACATACATCCACCATCAAAACATCACAAAACAAACCAATCCAACACCGCCAAATCATCAATGTCAAAAGCTCCCACTGAAAGTGTATAACCAATGAATGTACCAATCTATCATGAAATCATGGTCAAACCACATGCTACAAGTCCCAAACACTGACTAATCAAGTACTCTAACCATCCATCCTTTCATCCCAAAACAACATACCAATGCACAAATGACCACATGCAAGGCCAACTAATGAAATATGTAACAACAATGAATCGAACCTAGTGGATATAGATAGTCCACATTTGAATCATCCCACTGCAAATGAATGTGTGGCCAACCCACACACCTTCATAACTTTTAGATCCAATCAATGAAACATGCAAACTCATCATCACATTAGTAAACTACAAACCGAGATATCAAAGAAGATAATCTTGTAGACATAAGGACTCAAACACCAAATCAACCATAGATCTAATTTTCCAAACATGTCCACATGTGAGTAACCATAGTTAAGGAAACAAATAAGCATCAAGGAGATAAGAACAACCTCCTAATCATCAAACCAAAACACCACCAAACAACCACATACATGATCATGTCGTGTCAATGTAAAAATATACTTGCATGCCCATGACACTATAACCATAGCCATTGTTGTACCTACACTTAGCTATCACCCATATGAGACTCCAGGTCTCCACTCGTGTCAACCCATGTCCTTAAAACCAAGGACAACTTGTGTACCTGTCACCATCAAAGTCCAAATCTAAAAAACACTTATAAACCTATACCAAGAAGCACCAAACTAATAATCAGTTGTACAATCATAACTATCATATAAAACATGTACTCTCTCAAGTTTTCATCTCTTGTCTTGTCCTAATGCTCACACAATCACACCCTGAATTTTAGGCACTACAAGTGATCAAACAAGTACCAAACTCATTTTGCACCACAAACTTATAATATGACTGAACCATTGTGTAGTAAACTACAATTTCTCTCCAACACCTATTTAAAATCAAAAATCCAATTTTATATGTAAAAGTTATGCCCAAAACTATGCAACAGAGAACATCAGACTTCCAAGCCCCAAAAACTGATCAAAATAGAAAAATCATGGAATCAAACTATGTACAAAGATTTTGGCTTCCAAGGACTTTCTTGCACTTCTAGGGTTTTTCACCTAAAAGGAGAAAGATGGGCTAAAATGGGAAATGTCTACACTCAAAATCAATGCAAGGATGGATGAATTATGTCTAAATATGATGTACTGAATGCAATAAAAAGAAATGACTTATTAATGCAAAACCAAAGAAATGCAAGTTGTTTGAAAACATAGTGATGTGTGCAAAATGACCTAAAAATGCAAGTAAACAATAACAAAAACAAACAAGATTGCAGAGGTACACCTGGAAAATGAAGTGTGATGTAGAGAGGCTTTGGAATTATACATATTCTGTTGTTGAAGCCAACTAGGACACTTACGCCAAGCTGGGCAACTTAGTCTTGTTTTGGGGAGATTCTGTCGGAACAGGTTTATGCCAAATGGGTACTCAGAAATGCAAAAATCACTTTTCAAGCCTGGCAGTGGAACTAATTCACCACAAATGGTGACTTAGTCCACCTGGGAATCTCAAGAAATTTGGGACAAGAATCTGTAGCTTTCGATCTACACTTCTCTTCTTGACAGGTGTTCCAGTTCAGATTCTGTAGAAAACAAGCTGAAAGAGGTCTCCAAGCTTCAATTAGGGCTTTGTTGACTTGAATGACTTTCATGGATTGTTGACCACTTTTTAACACCTTTCCCTTTGAAAAATATGCATATAAGACCTGAAAAACACACATGCAAAGAGGGGAGAAAGGGTTAAGGGTTAGAGAATAGGGGTTTTCCTTGGTCAAACCCCAATTTGGTAATCAAACCCTAGAAAATGAAGTGAAATAAAGAGAGAATGGTGAATGAACAACATGCAATGTCACAAACTCACCAAACCCTTGATGTTGAAATCTAAAGATGTGCAAATGGATGCTCCAATGGATGCTTGAAAGTGCTTAGAATGCTTGAGAATGATTAAGAAAATGTACCAAAGAAATTAGGAAATTGGAAGATTGTAGGAGATGAAAAATGAGGGGAAAACCCTTTATTTATACTTGATTTTACAATATTTGTTGAAAACAACACATCACAGGCTGACCTCAAGGTTAAGAGAATAAAATTCTGCCATAAAATTAAAATTATTTTGATTTTTGTGCCCAGTGGGACTAAGTCTCCCCAAGTGGCAACTTGGTCCCACCAGGGCAATTTTACTGGGTGTCAGGGATTGAAGTGTATTTAATGTTGTTTAATGGGAATATTCTAAAAAATACACTTAAGTAGGGCCGAAAAGTGCATTAAGGGGTCATTTAAACATAAGAAAGGGTTGAATAATTTATGACAAGCCTAGAAAAGTGTGAGAGTTTGTTACAAATATTTACAACACTTTGAAATAAGACTTGGTAAGTGATAAAAAGGGTTATTTAGGTGAATTATAATGAAAGGGTCTTAGAAAAGTGTGAAAGTGGGTTACAACACTTCACAACACTTTTATAAGACATCCTAGAATTCTTAATGATTCATAAGGGTCCAAGACCTAATGTGAATGTGTTGGCCACATTACAAAATTAAATCTAGGCAAAATCAAGCCAAAAGTCCACTAGGAGGGCCTAAACATGAGAAATAGTAGAAGGGTTACTTTTTCTATGTCCACAATTAGCCCCCACTTTAGTGAGAGGATGAACATGCTTCAAACTCACACTAAAGTAGCTGAACATGCATATCAAGAGGGGTTTCAATGAACTAATGCTTAGCAAGGTGAGACAACAACAATCAAGAGGGATGATCAATCCCTCAGGATGAAGATCCCATGGAAAACTAAACATGAGCACAAGAAACACACGTGAGAATGATAAAAGAGAGAAGAGAAGAAATAAAAGAGAGAGATTCATATCAAGATTTGATCGTTTGTCCATCCTGTTGCAGTTCAAATCTAGGCTGTTTTTTCAAAAAAATAATGTATACTCACTTTAAGGCGACGAAACTCATGGTATTTTTCCGAGTGAGAAGGCCAAAAAGGTGAGATATGTACACTCATGGCTGGTATGCACTAACACACACGTAAGTGGATATGGGGAAAATTCATGCCTTGGAATGGGCTTCCCGCTCAACCATACCAAAGTTATACCTCCTGATAACTTTAATAAGGCACCATAAAAGAAAATGACATTTTGAGCTTCACGAGACAAGCAAAACTTCATATGCTTGGAGCTCATGAACAAACATGACTGCTCCATAGGCATGCAAGTTGTGTTATGCAAGGTGGCCATATAACAAATGCAAAATGCAACATGCAAAAGATGTTCAAAGGAGTCTTTCTTAGTTCATGCAAGGTCTTTAACTTAGGGAACATTGTGTCTAATGTCTCCAAGAGAGGACCGATCAAAGAATAGAAAATTCACAATTTAGGGGATTTCGTATGTCGCATCAACCCACCAAGAGGAATGTAATATGCTAAGATAGATCACACTCATGAAGGACATCACACCCAATGTCATCCACACAGCGACAAAACACATCGTATGAAGTAAGAAGGCTGCACTAAGAACCAAGAAAAAGGAAAAAATGAAAAACAATAACTCCAATGTATGCCCCCACTTTAAAGGAATTACTACACACCATTCTATGAGCAATTACTTTAAAGTATAAAATGAAAAATGCAAACAAGAAAGAAGACATGAGAGCCAACTTGGAAAGACCCTATGCCAAGTCATACATTTCCGAGTAAGGCTACATCATGTGAAGGGAATGAAAAGAAAGGGTTTTCCCCCAAAATGAAAACACCAAACACATAAGGGATCTATGGATTTGGGGTCAGTATGTTCTTTGCTGCAATGTTTTGTTTAAAGAGCTCGGAACTATCATCATTCCTCAAATACATAGAACTAGAAGAATGACACAAAGAGAGTGAAAACAAAGAAAAATAAAGATTTGTTTGGGTCAACATGGAAGAGACATAGGGTGTCTCACCGCTTTGCATCGTCCCCAAAAGGAAAACACAAGAAAATGAAAAAGAAAAAAGAAGAAAAAGGAAAATATTTTGGGTCAACATGAAGGAGACACGAATGTCTCAATGCCTTGCGTCATCCCCAAAAAACACAAGAAAAAGAATAAGGAAAAGGAAAAGAAAAGGGGCCTTTTGGTTCAACATGAAAGAGACATTTCGGTCTCAATGCCTCGTGTCATCCCCAAAAGGAAAACACAAGAAAAAGATAAAAGTAAAAGAAAAGGGGCCTTTTGGGTCAACATGAAAGAGACATTGTGGTCTCAATGCTTTGCGTCATCCCCAAAAGGAAAACACAAGAAAAGGACAAAAGAAAAGGCGAAAGCAATGTATGACATATAGAATAATGAAGGTACAAATAGAAGAATGTCACAAAGAGAGAGAGAACATCAAATGACACATCACGGGGGAACACATTATGCACATGCCAACACACAAAAGAAAATACATAAGACTAGTAAGGCAAATGCAAGTCAACCGTCAAGCAAGTCATTTGTATCCCAATCATGTTCATGATATGCCAAGGGTGGGAAACTAGCTAAAGGGACAAGTGAAAGTGTCAAACTAGGGGAAGTACCAAGTTCTACACTTTTTATAGGAGATTTATCATTTAAGCTCATGAAAGAGGACGGATGATAATCACAACAAGAGGACGGATGATAATGTCCAATGAAGGGCATACCATGGGTTGTGGTTGTTGTATTGGATCATTTTGTTGTGATTGGGGAGGAGGGTCATCATGCATTGCTTCTATCAAGTGCGGATTTTGATTTTCTTTATTTTATTTGTCTTGTAACTTGTGAGCAAGGGCATGACGTCTATGCCTACGCTCACTAGCTCCTCTGTTTCTTTTGGTTTTATTGTCAAGTTGTTCTTGTGAAGGAGCGGGTTGATTAACCATAGGTTGCTTTTCTTCCCTAATAGGAGGAACAAAAGGAACCATGGAAGGTTGTTCATCCACTTTCTCCTTTGCTTTATAAACTTGTTTTATACGAGGCCACATGAAAAAGCTGTTATCATTATCTCTTGGTTGTTTGGTTGATGTGGGGGAAGTTTTAGGTGTTTTTTGAGGTTGATGGGTTGGTTCTTGTTTGGGTTGAAGCATTGTTTCATCTAAGATAGGAGTGTTGGAAGTGGATGGGGACATGTTGCAGAGAGATAATTCTATCATTTTCTTTGCTTTTAACTTTTGGTAAGCAATGAAAAAAAAGTCTTTGTGAGGCATTATAGGTTCCATGGGCTCAGGCCAAAAGGCTTCTAAGGATAAGTTTCCTTTAGAATAAAAAGGGTGAAAGCCACTATGGTGACAGTGAATATGTCATTTTCAAGTGGAAACTTTAAACATTTGTGTATGACCAAAGGGACAACTTTCATTGAGTGAAGCCATGGATGGCCTAGCCGTAAACGAAACTGGTCTGACTACGTGATGATGGAGAATGTAATATCCAGTATTTTTGGTCCTTTTTGTAATGGAAGGATGATCGATCCTATCGTAGGGCAAGCAAAACCATTATGTGCTTTGATCCATACTGTCAGTTTATCATAATCATCTTGATAAAGATCATGTAATACCAAAAATTCCTCAATGATCACATTCTCTCCATAGGCAAGATTTATGAGTATCCCATTAGTGGGCTTATCATAAATATAGTCGGCTATGTAAAGAGGACCATCAGGGAGATTTGCAAGGATGTCCTTAGAGGAGAAAATAATATCAAGAGATTTCTTAGGTTGGCCCTTATGAGGGATAACATCTATCGCACTTACCATTTCATCCATAGGATTCATAGTAGTGGTATGTGGAATAGGATCAGGATGTTCAATATCTGTATGAACATTCATCACATCATTGTTTTGAGTTTCACTAGCTTTGAAAAATGACACATTATGTTTGGGCATTAGATCGGTGAAAATTTGCAAATTTTGATTTGGAGGAGCAACAGACATATTGCCTTTAACATTAACATTTGTAATGGATAGACAACCAAAATCAATGAGGTCTTGCACAAGGTGTTTAAGATGCTTACAATTTTTTGTGTCATGTCCATTTTGTCTATGATAATGGCAATAAGTGTTGGGTTTAAAGGTTGGAGGTAAAGGATTAGTAGGATTGAGTGGTTTAACAACAGGTAAAGTAATCATTTGTTGCTGTAAAAGTTGGGACATTGTGTTATGAAGGGTGTATGGTAAAGGTGTAAACTATCATTTCGGATCTCCATAACTATAAGGTATCATAGTTTTAATAGCTGCTACTTGGTTGTTGACGGGTTGAGTTGGTTGTTGAGGGGGATTGAACTGTAAAAACCCTTTGTTTTGCTTTCTAAATGGTTGTGAATTGTTTGGATTGACATGTTCATACTTCTCAACTTAGCTAGAAGTGGACTTTGCATCACGACTACTAACTGAATTGTGATAATCACAAAGGGAGGTACACAAGTGCATAAAGGAGGGAGATTTCATCATTGTGAGTTTATCCTGAAGTTTAGTTTTCAAGTTTTCTATAAACATCTTTTGAAGATGTGGATCGAGAATCTTGACATTGATTTGAGAATAAAGAGATTGATATCGTGAGATAAAATTTGTTATCTTTTATTCTTCATGTTGTTTGCATCTCATCAAATCAGCCAAGGTCTTCTTCGGAGTCATATGCACTTGGAAATGATCTATAAATGCATCAAATAGTTCATTGAATGAACGAATTGAATTGTTTGGTAATGATGAGAACCATTCTAAGGCAGTTCCTTTTAAAGTCCCCAAAAATAGTTTTGCCAACAATTTATCGTCAAGGATAAAGTCACTACATAAGGCAGTGTAAGCATTAACATGGTTAGAAGGATCTCCCTTCCCTCCATAATTCTCAAATCTAGGCATCTCTATTCCTTGTGGAATTGGTGCTCACAATATTTCTAGAGATAGTGGGTTGCTACGAACATAATAGGTAGGTGGTCCATTTTGATTTTGGTTTATGGTGGATATTTTCTTTTGCATGGAGGAGACGGTTTGGAAAAGTTGTGTTATGAGAGGATCAGTGTAAGTGGTATGGGGTGGAAGGGAAAGTGGTGATGGAGTGTATGTAGTGGTAGGGAAAGTAAATGGAATACTTATAGATGGTATGGTGGAAAAGGATAGAACATACGATGCCACATAAGAATTAGGAATGCTAGCATGAATAGTCGAGGAAGGAATCACATTGCTAACATGTTGCATGGTTGTTGTGACTTGAGGAGTGGTATAGGTAGGTATGGATGATATTGTTGAAGGAGTGTTAGGTCCTCCTTGACTAACCACAATGTTTGTTGGTTGAGATGTAGTGGAAGGAACATGTTTGTGGTATATCTTAGCAATTTGTTTCATAACGTTTAGGCCTTCGTCATATTCAAGCATGTGATGGATGTTTTCTATAGTAGGAATTGTAGTGGTTGAAATGTTTTCAAGACACAGTTGATGTTGGAGATGTGTTAAGCCCTCATGAATGTTAATAACTTTGTCTTGCGTAATGTGATTGTTTTGTGTGTCAATTTTCATGTTATTGGAAGGCAAAGAGTTGCTAAAGGTAGGGTCCATGCCTAGTGTACTAGTTGCAATATTAGGACTGGAAGTAGTAGACAATCCAAGATCCACAACGAGTGTATTATCGTGGGATAACATGAGTCCTAAGCTTCATCTCACTAAGGTATTAGCAATAGGACACCAAACACTCATGCAAAGGTTTCTAAAGGCGGGTGAATGCAATGTAAGCTAAGAGCAATAAAATGCCAATAACTACAATTCTGGAAACTATAACAACAATGCAATAACAGAAAATAGAAATGCAGAAAATGCTCATAAAATGACAAAAATTAGTGTGCAAAATGTGCAGGAGGACTAAGTTGCCCAGTGTGGCGAATTAGTCCCAGTGGTATTTTTTTGTGATTTTTCATAAATTTTAAATGAAATTTTATGTTTTTCAAATTTTTAGATGCAACTACAGTGTGAAAATGCAGAAATTTTGGAAATTTTAATGAAATGTAATGCAAAAATGCAAGCTATATGAGCTTTTCACTAATGTAATGTTTAAAACCCTAGGATACAAATTAAACAATGCAAAATCTAATGCAATGTTGATGCAAGATATTCCTAGGATGCTAATGCACTTGAAATCAAAAGTAAAATGCTCTAAAGTCATGTTCACCAAAATGTGTACAAATATTTTGGCTTCCAAGGACTTTCTTGCACTTCTAGGGTTTTTCACCTAAATGGAGAAAGATGGGCCAAATTGGGAAATGTATACACTCAAAATCAATGCAAGGATGGATGAAGTATGTCTAAATATGATGTCCTAAATGCAAAAAAAAGAAATTACTTATTAATGCAAAACCAAATAAATGCAAGTTATTTGAAAACACAATGATGTGTGCAAAATTACCTAGGAATGCAAGTAAATAATAACAAAAAAAAACAAGATTGGAGAGGTGCACCTGGAAAATGAAGTGTGATGTAGAGAGGCTCTAGAATCCTATATATTTTTTTGTTGAATCCAACTGGGACACTTATGCCAAGCTGGGCAACTTAGTCCTGTTTCGGGGAGATTCTACTAGAACAGGTTTCAACCAAATGGGTACTCAGAAATGCAAAAAACACTTTTCATGCTTGGCAATGGGACTAATTTTCCACAGATGGTGACATAGTCCACCTGATAATCTCAAAAAATTCAGGACATGAATCTGTAGCTTTCAGTCTGCACTTCCCTTCCTGACAGGTGTCCAGTTCAGATTATGTAGAAAATGGGCCAAAAAAGGTCTCCAAGCTTCAATTAGGGCTTTGTTGACTTGAATGACTTTGATGGATTGTTGACCACTTTTTAACACCTTGATATTTGACAAATTTGCATATATGACCTATAAAACACACATGCAAAGAGGGGGAAAGGGTTAAGGGTTAGAGAATAGGGGTTTGTCTTGGTCAAACCCCAATTTGGTAATCAAACCCTAGAAAATGAAGTGAAATAAAGAGAGAATGATGAATGAACAACATGCAATGTCACAAACTCACCAAACCCTTGATGTTAAAATATGAAGATATGCAAATGGATGCTCCAATGGTGCTTGAAAGTGCTTAGAATGCTTGAGAATGATTAAGAAAATTTACTAAATAAATTAGGAAATTGGAAGATTGTAGGAGATGAAAAATGAGGGGAAAACCCTTTATTTATACTTGATTTTACAATATTTCCAAAAAATAACACATCAAAGGCCGACCTCAAGGTTAAGAGAATAAAATCCCGCCAAAAAATTAAAATTATTTTGATTTTTGTGCCCAATGGGACTAAGTCACCCTAGGTAGCGACTTGGTCCCACCAAGGCAATTTTACTAAGTGTCAAGGATTGAAGTGTATTTAATGTTGTTTAACATGAATATTCTCAAAAATATACTTAAGTAGGGCCAGAAAGTGCATTAATGGGTCATTTAAACATAAGAAAGGGTTGAATTATTGATGACAAGCCTAGAAAAGTGTGAGAGTTTGTTACAACTCCTTACAACACTTTGAAATAAGACTTGGTAAGTGATAAAAAGGGGTTATTTAGGTGAATTATAATGAAAGGGTCATATAAAAGTGTGAAATTTGGTTACAACACTTCACAACACTTTTACAAGACATCCTAGAATTCTTAATGATTCATAAGGGTCCAAGACCTAATGTGAATGTGTTGGCCACATTACAACATTAAATCTAGACAAAATCAAGTCAAAAGTCCACTAGGAAGGCCTAAACATGAGAAAAAGTAGAAGGGTTAATTTTTCCGTGTCCACACAAACCTATACCACTGAGTATTTCTCTAAACTAGCTTTCCAATGAGTCTAAGAAGTCAAAAATCTGACTCTGTGGGTGAAAGTTATGTGATTTTGAAAAAATACCTTATTTAACTATATGGCAACACTTAGGTGGACCACACTCCAAATAAAAAGAAAATATTTAAAAAATGTATAAATATGGTGATTTTCTTTTAATATTTAATATTTCAGACTTTTTAAAAAAGATTTATAAAGGGGACAGTTAGATTTTCATGAAAAGGTTTTTATTTAAAATATAAAGATTTCCTTTTAAAAGTTATATGCCCACCATTTCAACTTTTATTTAATTAAAAACCTAACTTCAAAAGGGCCGACATGATTTATTGACGGGCAATTTGAAGTGACAGGCTTAGCGAATAGACAAAGCGATGTGACAGGCTGTAGGGCGGGTGCAATTTTGCGGACCTGTCCCACTTTATTATATATTTTTAATTTGGTTTCAACCTTTTTCAAAAAGCCTTTTTAATATAAAAAAATTTCAACAAGTTTTTTTCTTAACCTTTTTTATTTTTATTTTATTTTGCAGGTGAAATTTTTTCGTGGATTTTTCAATGGTGTATTTTATAATTTTATAATATTTTTATTTTCTCCCAAAGTGTCATATGGCTTAATAGGCCTTTGACTAAAAATAAATTGCATTTTTTTTCCAACTTCTCCAAAATAGGTCAAATTTTACGTCATTTCTCATGTCTCAAACCTCCTAGATCCAATGGTGAGGTATGTTTTGTCTCAAGAAGTCATCCATGAAATTTCTCCTGCAAAACTTTCATATGAAAACTTAAACCAAGAAACCCTCTTGACCCAAATTTTGAAAACTTTAGATCTATAATAAACCCAACAAATCTTGACAACCCAAAATCTCAAATCTGCAAACAAACACTTGCAGTTGTGTTTCATATCTTTTAGTTTCTCAAATCTTCCATTCATATCCATGGCTTCAACTTTGCAAAAAACTCTCAAACTAGGGTTATAATAAAAATCCATCAACCATGAAAGCTCTAATACCACTTGTTAGGAAATAATGCATTCAACCCACATTCTTAATTCATTTCTTACATAACCCCATGAGAGATAAACATGCATACAAGTAACCACAATTCATAGATCAAATAGACAAGCCACAAGATAACACAAGATATATACCTTGGGAAAACCCTCAAGAGAGAAAAATTCGGCCTCTAAAAACATCCATAGTCCATATTATTCAACAATAAAGCAATACAAGAGTTACAATGAATACCTTTGAAGCATCAAGCCTCTCAATGCATCCTCATGTGTCCAAACATAAATCTATACATCCCATACCATGCTTCACATATGCACTCCTTAGAAAGACTCAATAATGACAGGCCACTCACCTAGCCAAACTTAACCACTAAACATGTGCTTTCTTTTATAGACTTAAGCTCACACAATCACAACCAAGTAGTAAGATAAAACCATGTACCAAAAAACCATGTGAACACAAAACCACTAATCCCTTATTTAATATTAGGTACTAAATTTTCACTTTATTTAATATTTCCCCAATATTAAATTATTATCACATGTCTCCCAAACATTAAATAATAATACAATGTTACAATACAACATAAAGTGGTCCCCAAATAATTACCTAGAGTGATTAGCCACACCACCTAGGTGCATCACAACTAAAATTACAACATTATAATAAATCATTTTATGTAATGGTGTACAACACCATATCCCAACACATTAATGGCATCATGTGAAGATCTAGCAATTGACATAGATGATCTAGAAGAAATACAAAAGTTTGATGTAGGATGAGAGGTCGAGATGGGAGATGCAAGGTTTTTGGGACCATATATTGAATTAACATGGAAATAAAATCCAAAGGTCCATTGAAACTCTACAAAGGGATGAAAATGAGTGAATTAAGTGCTTGGAATAAATGCAAGAAAACAATGTGGAATTGGCAATTGGAAGTAGGAGCAGAACTAGATGAAGTTTGGATGTCTATTGAAGCTTGTTGGTAATTTTAAAAATTATGAAACCTTATCAGTGTTTCATAGGGCTCACAAACCTAAACAAATTGATGCTTTATTTGTTAGCACTTCAATGAGTTCTAATTTTTTTGAAAAGATGCAACAAGTGGAAAGAAATATAACTTTTTAGGTTTTAGGGAAGTCAACAAACATTTGAATTGCCAACAAAGTCTAGAAATCCACTGGCATTGATATTGTAATTGGTGTGGGAAAACCATGCAAAATTGATGAAGAGAACTACATGAATAAATGGAGGAAAAACTAAAGAAAAATCGTTAGAACTCCTCAAGTCTACAAAGTAGAGGAAACAAAAGATTGTAGGGACGTTGAGAAGGATGGGAGGTTGGGATGAGGAAGGGAAGAGGAAGATGTCCAAAAAAAAATTGAAACTCTAAAAAAAGGAAAAAAGGGGGAAAGGAGCGAGAGAATGGGAGAATGTGAGGATGTGGAAGAGGATAGGAGGTAGACATAAGTCCAAATTTCTATCAAAAATCTACAAATAGAGGAAACAAAGGAAAATGAAGGAACAAAAGGACCAAACAGACTTAGTGGAGCTTCTATGTGGTACTAGAAATCAAGATAGGAGGTAGGATGATCAAAACAAGCCTGGTAGTCTACTAAAACTCTTCAACTATATAAACTAGCAAGTAATAATTAGAAAATCCCCTAACCTATATTTTTTTTGGTTTTTTAGGACTTCTAGCATCTAATAGGGAATATGGGAGATGATGAGGAACAACATTTAGGAAACTTTGACCAAGGGAGACTCATTTATGGTTTTATTAGATAAGTTATAAATGATGGGGAAAATGAGGCCAATTTCCCAAGGGGCTAGGACTCAAGCAATACTATCAAATTGAATCTCAATATTGGATCTAGTTTGAGATGTGCATCTCTTGCTACAATAGTTGAAGAATTTGTTACAACATCCTCTTATCCATCATTCTACATGAAGACAAATCATCATCTTGGGAACCTCCTTGAATATCATTCTTGTCAAATGGATGCCTCATTGTTTTCTCATGTAACAAAATTTAATCATATGCATCTCTTCTATCCTCATCCTAATTTATGAATACTATTAATGTTTGAGAGATAGCACCATTCCTTTATTCTTCAAAATCGTGCAACAACATATTTCTAGAAACCCTAAGATAATTTTCATCTTGCTTCTAATTCATGGACTACCTCAAATGGGATCTCACTAAAAACTTCTTTGGATGTTACCTTCTTAGTCTATGGAGTATAGTTATCATCATGTAAAGATTTGTTTATTAATATAAGGGAATTTTCATATCCATCCCTATCTTCTTGAATCACAATAGCAACAAAAGTATAGGATAGAGAATAGGGAAAGCTAGAAAGGATTAAAATAGTTGGACTTACTAAGACTAGCACCTCTTGAAGACATTCCTTGATTTTCACATATGCCTCAAGTCATTCCTTGCTCCTTTTGAATGATTTGTCATTCATATATTCAATGGGAGCATAGAAAAGGAGATAATCAATAGTTTCATGATCTTGTTCACCATAATATCCCATAAGAAGGTCAAAATCAACATCAAATTATGGCGCTTCATTTGTAGTCTTGTAGTTATCCTCATAAATGTGCAACAATTTATCTTCCCTATGTAGGTTGACCTCTTCTTTGTGTAATGAAACAATAGTATATGATAGATCTGTTTGATCATGTGAGGTCATTTTATTTACACTATGAATGCAAGGCATGTCTTGACTACAAGAAGGAATATCCTTACCTTTTAGTTATTGCTTCTTCTCTTTGTCTACACATTGTTCTTTTAATGACTAGGATTGAACTAATTGTGCCTCATCATGTGGATTTACCCCTTATAGAACATCTATAGCACTTAATGGTACATCATGTTTGTGAGCTTTTGGCACATCCTTCTTGACTATCCACTGATGCTCTAGATTCTTCATCTCCTCCATCACCTTCCTTGTAGCATGTTATTCCTCATCTCATTTTCTACTATTTATCTCTCCTTGTTCATGTCATTTATGTTTGATATATTAGCATTAGTATAACTTTGCACAAGCACTTGTATATCTCTTAGATTATATCCACTTTGGACCTAAATTATTGTTGCATCTGTAGGGATTTTTATATCTTCACTTGAAGGCTTGGTCTTTCTATGCTTTTGTTGTATGGGTTGACATGGATGTGCAAGATTATGAGCAAGCAACTCATACTCATTTAGACTAGCACTATGAACATATAGAAATGGTAGTCAAATGCACCACTATCAATATATTTAGTTTCTTCTCCCATGGAGTCATATTTAGATGCATCACATTAGTCATACTTATCTTCATAGTCCTCTACATAATCATTATAAGAGAACTCTCTCACCTTGTTCATTAAGAGGGAAGCTACACTTTCAAATGCAAGACTTTGATTTTATAGCAACTCAATTTTTTCTTGACAATCCTCAATTTCATCTTTGTATGACATGTTGAGAAAAGTGGGATATTGGCCAACAATATATGGATATCTCATGCAATTTAATATTCCATACATATATCAAGGATTTTATCCACACTTTTACTACCAATAATCATATCATAACTTTGTATTTGAGTTTTCTACAATTCAACTACTGCTAATATCTCCCATATCTTTTGTTTAAGGTGATATAGTGATTCTTCAAGTTCAATTTCATATACCGATATGACACATTGGGATAAGTGGGATGGTGGCCATCAATGTATGTTTTCAAATCATAATACTTCATGCCATGACCTTGCATTATACATCAATCATTCTATTCACATTTCTTCTCCCAATAATCATACCAACATATTTTTTTGTGTTCTAATTATGTTATCAATTGAATATTTAGAAGTATAAAGGTACTAATTATTACATCTATGAATGAAAAATTTCTACTTGATGTGCCTACTTATGAATCTTGGTAAGTGGGTCTAAATGACTTACCAATTTCTTGAGCTTTCCACATTGTTTGGTGTCTCCTTCCATCAGTTGTAACTTCTTGCTCATGTTGGTATTTGAGTTTTCATCTTCTAGTTTTTGGTGTGACTAAAACAAAGTCACCACTCTTCACTTGGAAGTGACAAATTTCTTCCAGCAACTAAAATTTCCAAAGTACCAAATAAGAAATTACATCCTTGTCACCATTTTGCTAGTACAAGCTGACGGGTTGTCAAATTCCATATTAACAAATTGATAATGTAGTGAAATTACTTTCAAGTTGCAAGCTCTTCTAAATGATTCCCAAGTTAAGTTGTCCTTGGTAACAATTTAATTCTATTGGTGCAAGTTGGTGATGTGCCAACATTGGACACAAAAAATACACAATTACAAAACTTCACTAAAATATGTGGGTTTTCAATATAGTAGGAACTTCAAAATATGAGCTAGAGTAAAACTTCCATAGCAATGAAAAATTACATCACTGGAAATGGTCAATACAATATCCTCGATAATGGCACCATCTTGTTGATGCAAGTTGATGGGATGTCAATACTCCACATAAACAAAACATAAAACTACAAAAATTCTAACTTGAGGTCTTGAAGATACTTCCTAAGTGCCTCTTACCCAACAACAACATCATTCTTTTGGTACAAGTTGTCAAGATACCAAAACTACACATAACTAAACCAATTACTAAGGTCTTCAAAAAACAAACAAGATTAAAAATTCCCCAACAACAATGCCATTCTATTATCAAGATATCAACTTACATGTTAGACAACTTCAATGATTTAGTTACAATGGTTTTCAAAATAAGGACCAAGACATCATATCCCTAATAATGGCACCATTCTATTAGGTCCCAAATTTCCTACCCCTACTCCTAGAGATATCATTCTACTTCAGGACAAAGAAGTTGTCATCTTGAAGAAGGATGTTCAACTCATCAACAAAATTTGAGTGATTTAAATTAAATTATTAAGAGTGGATATTCTCTCCATCACTTCAAGCTCAACTAAACCTAGGAGGGTTCTTAGAGGTACCATCAATAGACTTGATCACAATTTATAGTAGACAAATTGAAAGCAAATGTTGCAATATTACCCAATGTGCTTGGCCTTAAAGGTTGTCACTAGACCAAAGACTAACCTACAACACATAAAATTTCTATTAAGATAATATGAATATCACTACACAAGTGCAAGGTAAAGGTTTGCAAACTAGAATTCTTTAAGATGAGAACTATTAAGGCTCACTATAGTTGCTTCCCTAGATAGATCATTAAATCATGAGATGTATACAAACTACTAACCTCTCCTAAACTACTAGTGAAGGATTTTTATTTTTTTCATTTTGAGTGTATAGTTAATCACAAAATTCTAAGACCACTACCTTACTTATTAGATTATAGTCCTAGTTTACCGAAAAAATGACACATTGAAATCATAACAAAATATAAGCTATGCATATACATGCACCAAAGATGTGATATCATGCAACCAAGCATACTTAATAACCCCTCTCCAAACTCTAGAAATCCAAGTGCAATAAAGAAGAGTCCATTACATAGATAGAAATGATTTAGAATAATGCAATATTCATCAAATCTCTATTATACCAAAAAATGTGGCAAGAGAAAACCTTAAGCTAGAATGTGTATCACAATTCATTACATATAAATTCCCTTAAAGATCTACATATGCCCAAGAAGACATTTAGATATAGATGTTGTGTTTAAATTTATGACCTCCTTGTGATTTACAAAAGGTGGTGCTATTTCTTTGAAGGTGATTGAACTTGTAGGAGTTGAAACCCTAGACAATCCTCAACACTTGCAATCATGTGGAAATGCAAAAATGACCAACCTTTTGTATGTAAAATAAACTATATGTAGCACTATGCTTGGTCACTTGATCGCTTGTGGGAATTTGACTAACAACTAGAAATCATAAATGTGTAACATACCCAACTAAATTTTCTCAATAAATTATTAATTGACATTGTGAATATAAAATTTAAGACATAATTCCCATAGCTATTTTCCAACATAGCAATTTCATGTCCATAAATTAAAAGAAATAACAAATCTGAATATATTCATTTCCAAATGTCAATAGTCAATATGAATCTTTGCTTTGGCTTTCAATCGCCACATAGTCAATATAATAATTCCAATAATTTCAATAATGATACAAGTACATAAAATAGGATTCCATTTATATTCCTCTATGACAGCTCACCTCCACTGGTGGACAAGAACATGGTTGAGGTGATTTTCCACCCAACCACGAAGCAATGCTTTCCAAAAATTCTTATGTCCATTAAAGAATACCCGATCCTGCATAGAAAACTTAGCAAGAGATACAGTTTGCAAGGTGGAAACTGTGTGTGCCTAACTACATGCATTTCTATCAAATGTTAGAACATGCAAGTTCCATGTTAGGTAAATAAAATATATAACAAAGAGAGGATAAATAATAAACAATCTGTTTCGTAATAATAAAATGACTACAAAGCTTGGCCAAGCTCATGTTGTATAAAATGCAACTTAGGTTAGATTTGGAAAAGCAGATGTACACTCTTTGCCACCAATTCTCAGAAGAAGAGCTTATCATAACAAAGGGGTATCCCTCCCTTTAAGACCATCTACTAGCATCATATCCCAATGCACTAAAGTCTATCATAGTACTTTGTATCATTCCATTTCAAATTCATCAAACAAGTAATTCATCTAAATTTGGTATAGCCATTCATCTATTCATCTTATAACCATTTTTCCTAATGATTTGCATTGCAATTCAACACTCTTCCATTTCTATAGTTCTTTCTATTGCAAATGAAAGTAAACAGTCATATTTAAATGAGTAAAAATGAGATGAATAAGAAGGTATACCACATGTATGTGCACTTGCATAAATGATGAGTTTATGCACAAGCACATATATTCTTATTATTCATAGTTTGTATATGCGTATACATTCTATAAGAATATTAAAAGAAAATTCATTCAACAAGAGAATTTATTGATTGAATACATTGGTATTCTTTCTGAAACATAAACTCTAGTCTTATCAACTATGTTCTACTAACATCACAATGAAAAGAAAAAATCATCTTCAGAAGCACAACTAAGAGTCAATATTTATCATTGTAAATCAACAGTTTGAATTGCTTGGAAAAAGAACCATAACATTATTCTCTAGTCATTCTGTTACAGACATAAAACAAACATTTATTTCTCTGTGTCTATCTAGAACATTGCAGTGTCTACTCTCTATTCACATAAACTTATCAAGAAAATATTGGGGTCAATCTACATTATCTATGTTGCTGACTTAAAATTCTTCACATGATGTTTTTAATGGTGTTGTTGGCCTCATGTCAAGGCAAGATTTATCACTTGGAAAGTATAGAGTATATTCTACTATTACTCAAATTTGTATGATTCTATACATGGTCAACGAGCATACACACATATACATCATATGTGTGTGTGCCATCGAGAAGTAACGAGAAGGCATCCATAAGCCGTGAGGGTTTTTCACATACCCTTGGCCTTTAATGGCCGATATTATTGTCTGTCATAGAATGATAATACACATGCAATATTATATGCAATAAAAACAATGAAACCACAGTCACAATGGACCGATAGTATCATTCCCAATCTACACTCTAAACAGAGCTTGTTCATTTGGCGCAGATGAAATAACAATATAATATAGGGGTTCATTCCCTAATACACATTTGCATGCTTAAAGACCGATCTCGGTCTATACAAATTTATACTAGGTTGAAAATATTCATTTCTGCTATGCTCGAATAGGGCGAAGTAAACCGTCCATCAACCTGCAATGAGGTTGGCGATATTATCCACCCATTATTATGAACATGGGGCAGAATGATATGGATCATTTAGAGTCAATATTTTCTCTTGAATGGTCCATACCATTTGGCCTTGTAAATCAAATTACATACATTGTTCTGCGAACAAGGGTATTGTTCAAATGGATTTCATGGATGGTTGGCACCAAAAGGGGTGTCTTCCACCACCGAGAACATATCAATGTTTTTCATATTCAAGACTAAATAACATGTGAGCTAAACCTAAATATAGTCCTTTCAAACGATCATGCTTAGCATTTCGTTACATAGTGAAGGACAAAAATGGGGTTTTCTTTTCCCCAAGATTGCTTCTAAAAATTACACCACAAATAAAATGGAACAATCCATAGTTTAAAAGACATAAAAATGGTAGGGCGCTCAATTTCCAAAATTAAATAGAAAACTCGATATACTTTGAAAGAAACATGCTAAGAGGGCATCATTCTTACTTGTGACTGCAAGATCGATGCTTTTTCCTTTGTCAATGAATTCAGCTATCAGCCCTGCTTTTCGTGCTTTTTCTTCCTATTGCATTTTTCCCAAATCCTTTACTTTTTTCCCAATTGACCAACCTCATTCAAATTTCCACTAACTATACCCCTTGATTCCTGCATTCTATTCTTGGAATGACATTTATTCTCCATTCTTCCACTATCTATCCTCCCACTCCCCTATCGTTGGCATTATCCATCCATTGCCAATATGGAAAGGGGTCGACATTTTGAAGGGGAGGTTTATGAAATTAATCACTATTATAACCTCCACCATGCATTTTTTCTTGAGGATTTCAAATTAAAAACATATAAAGAAAACTTATCATTTGAATTCAGTATAATATGGTTGTGTATATATATATGTGCATTTGTAATGCATATATATATGCATTACAAATGCACACACACACACATATTTTTCTACTGTGGTGTGTGAGATTCCAGATTCCAATCTTGCTTACTATTCATCTTTTGGTTAAGCATCCCTGCCTCAACCAAGTTCTCATTCTTCAACCCGTTCCTACAGACACACGTTCTTGCACTTGCCAACTTCATCAATAACCTTTAACCGATAATCATTATATGAAATACTCTTTTAAATCGTAAAATTGCAAGATACTCATTTTTTTCAAATACTATTGCATTTATCAAATACATAAATACTAACTGATAAATTCCATTTTTTTCAAATATTCAATTAACTTAACATTATTAAATGCAAGCAATGAAATTGAGATGTGACATCCTTCCCCACTAGGAAGAGACATTGTCCTGATGTTTGATCAAACAAAATTGATTCACATAAGTTCATTTCAAAATCAATCATACTATTTTTCAAGCCAAAACATCATAACATATAAGTCAAAAATATTAAGCAACAATATATAGTAAACCATCAATAGTCTATCTAAGAAATCAAATGAGGAAAGGAGCATTCTATTTCCTCGGCATCCTCCCATGTAGCATTGTCCTCAAAATAATGTATTTGTTTTGCAACTTGACATTGTGTCTATCCAGAATTCTAATGAGGTCCACCAACACCACTCATGGATCCTCCACTCGTAAAGAATGCCAATCAAGTATATGAGATGCATTTGTGTGGTATAGTTTAAGCAGAGAAACATGAAACACACTATGGAGTCAAGCTAGAGCAGGCGGTAGAGAAATTTTGTATGCAACCGGGTTGATTACTTCTAACAAATCAAATGAGCCCACGTATCTTAGAGCCAACTTGGATGATTTTCCAAAGGTAATAGAGATCTTATGTGGCTTGACTATTAAAAATACCTTATCCCTAACTACAAACTATCTAAAGGTTCTATTTCTTTCGGCATAACTCTTTTGTTTATCTACCGCCTCCTTCAATCTGCCCTTGATGAGACTCATCTGCTCTTCCATCTCTTTCAACATTTCAGGACCCACTATGATCATGTCTTCCAACCTATCCCAACTAATGGGAGTACAACACTTTCACCCATATAGGGCCTCGAAAGGTGCCATACCTAAGGATGCATGATAGGAGTTGTTATAAGAAAATTCTACCAGTGGTAGATACTCTTCCCATTTATACTGTTGTTCCATACAATATATCCAGAGGAGATCTTCTACTACCTGATTCATTCGCTTAGTTTGACTGTCGATTTGAGGATGATAGGATGAACTAAAATTTAGCTTAGTCCCCAATGTTGCATTCAAGGTATTCCAAAACCTTGATGTCATCTGTGTATCTCTATTGGATATAATGGTCTCTGGCACTCCATGTCAATGGAAGATCTCTTGGACAAATTTCTTGGCCAAAGTCAATGATCCATCCTTAATATTCCCTAGAATAAAATGTGTTGCCTTAGTCAATTTATTGACTACTACCAAAATGACATCATGTCTTATTGCTTAGAGGTAACCCTTGTACAAAGTCCATGTTGATCACTTGCCATTTGTACTCAAGTATGTCATGAGGGTAAAGGAGCCCTACTGGATGCACGTGCTTAGCCTTAACTCCCTGACACTCTAAGCATTTGGCTACGTATTCCACTACATCCTTCCTGAGTTTTGACCAATAACACAAGGTTTTCAATTTTGCAATCATCTTTGTAACTCCGAGGTGTCCTGAATATGGTGCATTGTGGACTTCTTCTAGGACTAGCTTCCTAAGCTCTCCAAATTATAGAATATAAATCTTCTTTTGGTACCTTAAGATACCATCTGATTCAAAATCATACCCATCAAATTTATGGTCTAACAGATTCTCTTCTAGAGCCTTTTTCACCCTTTCATAATGCTCATCTCCTTGCAATTGTTGCATCACCTATTGCCTCAAATTGAATCTCATAGAGTTCATCATTGCTAGATGTCTTCTTCTACTAAGAGCATCTACCACTCTATTTTCCTTTCATTTTATATACTCAATTCCGAAGTCATACTCGCTAAGTAATCCTAGCCATCTCCTCTATTGTGCATTGAGGTTTGGTTGAGTAAAGATGTATCTCAATCCCAAATGATCCGTTTTGAGCTCAAACAACTTTCCCAAAAGATAATGTCTCCACATTTGTAAGGCATGCACTATACACTAGTAGAATTTGGCAAATAAATGACTATGTGACTAAAAATGACTAAATTCTACTAATTTTTTGTAATTCACAAGTATAAATGACTAAATAAATGACTAATTTCGTCATCAAGTAAAATCACAACTAAATAATTAGTCAGAAAAATAAAAATAACTAAATAAATGACTATTACTCCTCTATTCTTTTTTCTTTCAAATTTGATCATAATCCATAGAGTTTAAGCCCCCCTCATGGGACCCCTACCTAAGTGGGCCATTTGGCTGCCTAGGTTGCTTAGTGTACCAAAAATACCTATTGTGTAGAAGGCATTTCCTCTCGGTACAGTCTTAAGGCCTTCACATATTTTATAAAAAAATTAACATTTACATTCTTTAACTTTTATTACTCATTATGTTAATAAATCATTAATATTTTTAACTATGATTTGAAGCCAGCTTGATTTTCCTGTTGTGTTAGCATGTCAAATGTATCAAAGAGCAATTGTGGTCAATTTCACTAATGAAATATGATTTAAACAATCCAATTGCATTTTGAGGGTTATCTTGCAAACACATTCATTTCAAAAGGTCAAGTATTTATTTTTAGAAGCAATTAGATTCAATTTACATGGATTGTAGAAACATAATGTCTGTAAAAGTAATGATTTCTAGAAGCAGTGCCTTAAAAACGTAAGGTCAAGTAGTTATTTCTAGAAGCAATTAGATTCAATTTACATGGATTGTAGAAACATAATGGTCAAGTCTATTGAAAACGAAGATTTTTCCCTTAAAAAAAGAACATTTTTCCCTAAAAATGAAGATTTTGCCCTAAAAATGAAGATTGATTCACTTCTATCTTCACTTGCTAATATACTCAACCATCTTAATAATGCAAAATAGAAATAACAATGATCACTTTTGGTATGCAATTTTTTTCTCTTTTAGGCTTTATATTGTTAATTATTTTTAAAAATAAAATTATTTTATAATCTATGAAATCAATTGTGTGTTGATCATTTTTATAGATGTTATCTTTTTATACAAGTTTGAACTCTAGTAATTTTAGGAGTACATCATGCTTATCTTAATTTTCACAACCTATATTAAAATGACAATGTAGATTGATGAATTTTTTCCCCTAAAAATGAAGATTAATTTATGCATGCCTTCCATGCAACAATTTTTTTTGGTGCATTTTAGCAATAGGTATTTTTGGTGCATTGGTCGTATCGTATATGCATTTGGAGGGAATCTTAGGCAAATGATTTTTGGCGTAAAATATTGTGATTGCACGTTGGAGGGAAGTTTGGAAGTTTAATCAACAATTTGTTGTTTCAGCTCCTGTGTCACTACTACATTAAGGGGGATTTAAGACAATATATTTTTAATTTTCTAATTGTCTTAAATTAAGACAATAATTTATTTATTTTCTAAAATGATTTTTTTATTTTCCCTCCCTGCATTTTTCTTTTCCCTCATTTTTCTTTCCCACATTTTCCTTTTTCCTCCCAAAATGTATTTTCCTATGGCATAAATTGTTTTGGTAGGGTTGCAGAAATTGTGATTCGTAGCTTGACTGATTAGTAGAGCATTGGAGGTTGCATTGTGGGCAATGTTTACCATGCTCGGGGGCAGTGTCACCAGGGCAAAAGGAAACTTTTTTCAGACGTGTTTGGGTGTTTATTTGTGACGAGGAGGTGTTTGTTGTTGGTGGAGATCCTGCTAGTCGGGTAAAGTGGACACAGAAAAGGGCAAAGTAGAAACATGGGACCACAGGAAAGAGGGTTTGTCTTCTTGTCACCTCGCTGTTTTTTGTTTGCTTTATTTTTTTAAGTTTGTTTAAGTGTGCAAATCTAAGCACACATACACAAAGATGTTTCACGAGAAGTAAGAACATGGCACAATGAAAGAAACACCAACAATTTTCTTTTTATTCCAACTTCCTCAAACCAACATTGGCGAGTATCATACACTAGGAAAACATAGGCAAAATATTTTGGTATGTGACTAAGTCAAGTTTAATACGACCGCTTCACCTCCTCCAAGCTCTTCCCTCATGCGTTGTTCATGACCAATCATGCTCATTAGCAGGTGAAATGCCCCAAGTTATACCAATTAGAAACATAAAGCCATGTAAATTATTATCTCCATAGAAGGTATCTGATAAAGCAGCCCCGAGAACCTTTTCATCTTGCTCTGCTCCATAGCCACTATATCCATACACTGTTGATAAGGCTTACATGCTCTTTTCCATTACTAAAGTGATAAATTCTAGAATAGTTTTAGTAGTATATCCAATCCCAAGACTCGTGACCTTTTCATTTGGGGACCTTTCCATGTGCACTGTGCATTTTCTTACAGTCTCTAGAAAGAGATATCCTACTTGCAATTTGCCAATATTGGGATTGTGTGGTACTTTTTTCATGTAAATAGTCTTCTCCATAGGTTTATTGCACTATCTTTCACTAATGGTTACATATCAAAACACCAACAGAAGGAACCTATTTAATAACCAACTTCTCTTTGTCTATTTTTTGCACCTCATTATTTAACTAGTAACCAATATTGTAAAATCTCGTACTAGCTATTTTAATAATTTCAAAATAGATCCCATCATAATTCTATTTTTATCTAGTCATATAGGACCTGCAACACCATTAAAATTAGTTTCTATTCTACAACTATGCTCCTTTTTTTAATACCTTCAAAGTAGCTAGTTCTGAATTGCTTCCACAATCATTTGATAGTGTATTTTGTTCTACAAAAGATAAATTTCCTCCCAAATTTATGAAGGTTTTGATAGAGTGAGCAATCATAAATATGCTATCATAAGAATACAGTCCAAACAAATTCAAAGAGGCACTAATAAATTCAGAGAACTAAAACAACTGTTGTTATGGAGGACATGTTGCATGGCATGCTTGTCTATAATTTCCAAACCTCTTTCAAAACCTTTTTTTCCAAATTAGGCGTTAGTAGTTGTCCTTCAGCCTACCATAAATATAAACACAACAGTAGAGATATTTTTAATTTAATGAACCCTGAATGAGGTAAGTGTTGTAAACAAATTCATTGAATTTGGTAGAAAAGTAAAACACCAAATATTGCTTGAATATTAAACATATTCATGATTTTGTTGTCCATTTTCTTATTATGTGCATGTTCAGAAGGCAATTCCCAAGTTTTGGGTACGATCTTATGTACTTGAATGGTTAATTTTTTTTTGTTAAGTAATACTTCCTTACTAGGAGGAAGCAGTGTGGTTCTTAAAAGTAAACATGTCAGTCATATTAGCTTAGAATCTCTTGAACAAAGAGAGGGAATCAAATTCCTATTCTTTTAGTGAATCATGCTACTATAAATGCAAGCAGAAAGTTCTTATATATTTATAAATGTAGCTTGCAAAAAGTTCTTATATATTTATATGTGCTACTATAAACACCATCTCACATCAAGTTCAGATTCCCCTTACTTTGTTCTTACGCATGCAATTAGCCCAAGTAGTTGTAGGGAAACAAACCATGTATAGTTCTGTCAGGCATCATTCGGGATTGAACAATGTCATATTTGTGCAAATAAATGACTGTGGATAAGTTATTCCTTAAAGGAGAAACTAATTATAATCAGTAAATCTTGACCCACAATTGGGGTTCCCTTTTTAATGCATCGGGTTCATATGCTATACAACCTAAGCATAGAAGACTTGAGGCCCGAGTGTTGAACCTGAGTGCTTTGATACCAAAATGTATAGGTTTGGAAATCTCATTTACTAATTAAATTCATTAGTTTCCAAAATAATTTAATGGATTAAAATAATTATAAAAAGAAGCGAAATAAGATAAATTATTAAATTAATTTCAACACTACATTCGAATAACATACATCAATGTATCAAAGTATATTAAAACAAGGTCATGCTTTCATTAGATTTAGACATGTAGGCTTTCACAAGAATTATCATCTCAACAAAACATGTAAACTCAACTATTGTAATGCAAAACTAAGGAAATAGCAAGACCATAAATGCATCCACATAATCCATAACACAGAGATTTCATGAGTGGAAAACCCTCTTAGGGATGAAAAACCACTTGTAAAAGTGTCTTACTAGCTTAATGGAATGCTTCACTGGAAGAGCCTTACTGGCTACAAATTCTCAATGGTTATAAGATGCCTTACTAGCAATGATACAAGATGCCAAGATGCCTCTATGGAAATGATCATACTGTCTCATTGACATGACCATTTACAATTCCAATACACATTTTTGAATAGTAAAGCAAACAAATATAGAGGATCACATGGTTCCTCTATATAACAATTTTCTTCTAAACACTTCCACATTTCATAATAAAAAATTCATAAGAACTGGAATCATAACATATAAATGGCTCACTTTCTTGCATGTAGTTACAAGATACTTTCTCAAGTTTCACCAATGCATCATCATTGAACCTGAACTTTAATTAGGTAAGGTATGATTCAACAATTATTTATCTTTTATAAAATACCCAATTTATTTCACAATACATATTACGCACAGGTTAATCACAATCTACATCTATATTTATATATTGATCGAGAGTTGTTATAAAATATCTCAAATTCCATACTCAATTATTTAATTTTGTCCTCCCATCTGAATCACATACATAGAATATTTTCCTTCAATGGAATAACTTAATTGGATTTCTTTACTTTATTAAATACTTTCTTCTTTTTTTATTCAAGGGGTAAACGCTTTTGACTGGAGCTATGAACCAGATACAACCATTCAACAATTTCACCCCAACGGGGTTTGAACCTTGGTGGCAAGAACAACAAAGCCACCGATAAACCATTACACCATGCCAATACCGGCACTTTATTAAATACTTATTCTTCCATAAGTACTCTTATAATTTCAATACAATGTAACACAAGTCTCAAGCCTCAAGAAGACTTCTAAAACTTACTAACACAAGAACTCTGCCAATGCATTACCAATGACACACAAGCCACAAATCTATCGATACACTATTTAAATATAAGGTGGGGAAAATTCTTCACCAAACAAGAGAACAGGAACGACAACACCACTCATATTTAGCATTGAGAGATGAAGTGAGTTTTTCACATTTATTAAACTACCAATATTTATTTAATTTCATTTCAATGTGATCTTATATTCTAATTGTCTAATCTCAAAAAAATATTACAATCTCATAGATACACTAATTCAATACATGTGTTTGCAATAGTAATCATTATTCAACATTAAAAGAGGCTGAAAGTCAGAGAAATGGTCTAGAATATCGGAACTACAATTTTCAAGAATGGCCAAAACAAGAACAATTGGCAAAGGAAAGGCCTCTTTATGCGGGATTATTCAGACAACTGGAATCATCTGCCGAGTGTTAGAAGAAAACCATAACAAAATGAGAAGATGGATTCTCAAAGGAAAAATCCTCAAGGGAGATTCAAGGTTTGGATACCAAAAGATGGGAACCCTAGTGCAAATGTGGGCTCTTCTAAGATTGAACTTTATCTAATCCCAAGTTTTGCAATTGGGTCAAACAAAATGAAGGAACAACCTTGAACCAACTTTCCAGAAGGAAACATAAACATTGGAACCTGAGGTGAATTCAGTTAAGGACACAATGAAGTTCAATGGCAACTTAATTTTGAAAGTAACCAAAGAGATTAGAGCAGAAAAAACTAAACACTATGTTGACTTGGTTTCATTTTGGTTTAAAATATCTACTTGTCCAAAATACTAACTTACAAATTGTTTGTTTGAACTCCATGCATGCTAAACAAACAAGACTGGCGTATGGCATGGCCTCTTGTCACTCAACAATGCTCTTCTTAATATCTTGTTGCCTTGCGTTGCACCTCTATTGACACTCCTAAATTTTATAATTGTTAAACTAGCTACATGTGGCAAGCTCCAACCATGTGTCTAGCGTTGAGACTGAAAAAGATATTAATTTTGGTTTAAGTCCAATGGTAATACATATTACCATGCCGTTTGGGGGTTCTTCAAGCTGTCACAACATTAGAAAGGGTGAATTGTGAATAGGATAGTGTTGTTACTAAAGCTACAGAAAACATTAGGAATGTCGTTGGTTTTGGAATAAGCATGGAACAAGACTTCATGTCGTTCACAATTCAAGCGGAAGATGGAGGTAGATGGGTATTTATATATACAAATACATAAACCACCAAGAAAATACGAAAATACAGAATTTCACATAGAAACTTTTACATATAAACTCTAAATACATGAATACATGGGGTTTCAAAAGGAGTTCAATCTTTTCACAGGTATTCATTTATCTACACATTTTGAAATTGGAAGCATTGGAGAAGAACATGAAAACTTGGAATTTGCTTTGAGTTGTTTCCCTCTTCTTATTGTTTTCCTCTTTTCTTCCACCGATCTCTTTTTGTTGTGCTTCTAAAACTACTTCCCAGTGCCCATTTTCAGTTATCATTTTGCAGAGAAAAAGAAAGATTAAGAAACTATTATTATGTTTCTCGTTAATGATTTCATTCTTTTTAAATATTTCCCTTCACATTCCCAATAACTGAATCTTGAAATTAAAATAATATTTCTTTTTCATGCATAATATTTACCATTGATAATAATAAAGAATTTTGTTTTAATTTCAACTAAGTAATTTACCCACAGTAAATAGTGAGAAAAAAGCTATTTTTAATTTACAAAAGAAATATTTATCCTTAATGAAAAAAATAAAGAAATATTGTTCACTTGCAAATTAAGTATTTACTCCAAATAAAGAAAAGTCATTCAATTGGGAATAAAAATAATTATTCTAAATTAACCAAGTATTATCATTTATCAGGAATAAATAAAATCTATAATTAAATTATAATTAATTCCTTTTTATTTCATTTTACTTTTATTTCACCACCAATTAAATCAATCAAACATTGTAAATATGAACCATAAAAATAGGAGTCGTGACATCCTTTCCCCCTTAAGAATCATCGTCCCGATGATCAACTAAAGATAAAATGTCATACCTCTTTAATTATGTTTTACCTTAGTGTCAAAAGCAGCCCACCTAACAAGATATCATTTACTTCAACCCCTTATTTGTTCATACCAACAAAAATTCATGTGGCTAGTATCCATACACTTGCACACTTCATTAGCACATCATGGCTTCATCTATTCACTCTATTGATCTTATCTAATAAAAGCATGCAACTAATTTATTTCTTTCATACAATCTTCTATCTTATGCAAATATTTTTCATAATCAAAGATATTTACTGATAGAAGGAAAACAATTATGATCATTTTGTCAACATGCCTACTCGCATGAGATGTCAAAATATTTACCTTTTATGATGAATAACAAGCATCCCATACTACTTGTTATCATTATTAGTAAATGAAAACACTAATAAAAAAGAAAAGTCTCAGTAAGCATAAAATGCAAACCAATTACATTAAGGTCTTCCTTTTTATTAACAACATAAAAGATAAGAAGATCAACAAGTTACAGACGATCATCAACATGATTAGAATCATCAAAGATAAGATCACTTACTAATACAAAAGGTTCGAGTTGATTACCATAGCAACCCAAAATACCAGATATCGGGAAGTTCATCAAGAGTTCAACACTAATTCAACCAGTTACTAAATTTCATAGCAAAAAGTAAATCTCAATTTATAATTGGAAAAGTAAATTTTTATTAACAAGGATTTCCATAAATGTATGACATGCATAATCCTTTACCTTTTTATAAATACAACAAGAATGCATCCAAGAGAAGTGCATTAAATTAGTTCACTAAACAAGTCATACAATAATTCATGCTATGATACATATCCAGTTTCTGAATTTCATAAAGAAAATATAACATTTAATCAATCTTCAGTTGCCATAACCTAATGGTATTCCACAAGCTGAAGGTCAAAGCATGGTTAAGGTGCTTTTCCCACCCAACCATGAAGCATAACACTTCCCTAGGGTTCTTCCTAACTCGAAGAACACCCGACCCTACATGAGGCACCTAAAAACCAATAATAATAGGGCAGGAGGGAAACTCTCGATGCATGTCTGATGCCTTATATGCACTCTTATACTAGAATGAATATATTTCTTGCATATAGGATGTGGCCGGGAAATATATAATTATATAAAAATTCTAGGCATTCATTATCCATCTATTTCAATGGTACAACTCACTTTGGCCAAAGCATATATATGCAAAACTTGGTTGATCTTGGAAAAGAAGATCACCTTCTCTGTTAATGCACATTCGACATCCTGTCCCGAAAGGTAAGCTTAAAAGTTATCACGCACAACACATTCAACAAGAAAAATTAGATTGCATAGAATAAGGACCAAATGATATAATAGTGCATAACTCACGCAAATACACATAGGATGAATAATTATCCAATAAGAATGCATGAACCCTTGGTGCATAACTCACACAGGGTATGAACACATAATTTACCTGTAGTGCCTCACTCGCACAAATATGGAACATGTCTTTCATACACTAAGAATTACTCATTCAATTTTTCATAAATAATGGTAAGTGCATCTCTCGCACAAGTGCATTGCTCACACAAAAGGTGAAATATGTATAAATTACAATAGTGCAGTTATAGTGATCATTAATCGATCCAATAAACACAATAAGTATCAAAAGTATATCTTGCACACAAATAAGGAATGTAATAATTACTCAAGGTTTTTTATCCACACAAAGGAATCAAGAACTTATCCTAGTGCATCACTCGCAAAAGAACAAATATGAAATATGCATCACTCACATTAATTTAGTGAACATTTCTCGTTCAAGTGTAAATAGTCAATAATTTAAGCAACAATTTTTTTTATATGCAATCATTCATACAAATGTGTCATTCACATAGAGCACGAGAAGTGCATTATTGCACAAGGATCATTCTCATATAGTACAACCAAGCATACATGATTCAATCGCATCAATCCTTCTTACCTTGTCTATAAAGCAAATAAAAATATTTATCTAATTGACTTCTATCATGAATTACCAATGAAGATTCTCAAAACCTTGCATTTTCAAAAGATCCTGTGGATTATGTTAGATCCAAATCTTGTAAGAATAAGATGTTGCTCAACAATCAAATTTCCCAAAGCTTAGTACTAATACAAACATTCTCACCTTTAAAACATTCTTAGGTTTTCTACCTTCAAGAAGGTTTGACCAATATTGATCCATTATTATCCACTTTATTTACTTCGCAAGTGATTTTCCTTCTTCCCTTGTATCTTATCAACTCATTCATCCTTTATGTTATCAAATAGATCTCTCTTCACAACATACTTTTCTTATTAATCCATTTATATTTCCACATCAACATCCATGGGTTGTCACCATTTACTATCTAGCTTGGTTCTCTTCACGTAACATTATATATTACCCATCGTGTCTGATTTCAAATAGTCACCATCACTCTTACTAGAAATTCTTATGAAATCATGGCTAAGGCGAAGAGGTCTCACACCTCTAGATTTCTTGAATAATCAAACTATGTCTAAACTTCTAATCGGTTCCAACCAACCATCTAAGAATTACAAATTTATCTAAAAATAATCTTATCATTGAAACCTCTTTGAATCAAGGAAGTAAACATTCTTGTTATAATTGCTTAGGCATGTGTGTATTTTAGCAGTGCCAGAATTACTTTCATAAAGCTTCATGTGATTGGTCGCCTTATGATTTTCAGTGTACTTGTGTGATACTTGAGAGGTCATTGGAGGTAAAATTGTCTCAATTGCAAATACTAGAGAATGATTCATGATAGTGCTTACATTATCATAACTTTATATGCAAAGATGATGCCTTGGTGAAACTAGAAAATGTATCTTGTAACCTCATGCCAGACAATTGGGCTACTTATATGTTAAGAGTCTAGTTCTATGAATAATAGGATATGAAATGTGGACATGTTAAGAAGATAACTGTTATGTCGAAGTACAGTGTGTGCCTCTGTAATTGTTTTCTTTATTATTTAGAAATGTGTATTGAAGATGTAAATGGTCACGTCTAGGGGATAGTATGATCATAGCTAGAAAGGCGTCTTGTATCATTGTTAGTAAGGAATCTCGTAACAAGTAATATTTTGTAGCCTGTAAGGCTTTGCCAACGAGGCATTTCATTAAGCCAGTGAGGCACTTTTACGAGTGGTTTTTCATCCCTACAAGGGTTTTCCACTCATGAAAAATTTCTATGTTATGGTCCTTTGTGGTTGCATTCATGATCTTGCTATTTCCTTAATTTGCATTGTAGAACTTGAATTTTCATGTACTACTAAGATGATAATTCTTGTGTAATCCTACATGGCTAAATCTAGTGAAGGCTCGACCTTGTTTTGATATACCCAATTCATTGATATATGATATTCCATTTGAATATAAGTGATGAAAGTATTTAAATTATTCTTCTTATTCCACACCTTTTTATGATTATTAAATTATTTTGGAAACTAAGGGATAAAATTTGTAATAGAGATTTATGGACATTACATTAAGAAATAAGATACCAAATGTAAAGGGTCCAAATATCACATTTACTAATTATAATCAGTAAATACATGCAATAAATATAAATATAAATAATATTTTTATTACATGAGAATCCCCACATGCTTGGCCTTGCAGTGTGGGGCATGCTCAGAAATTATCTAAAGTTCAAATGCATGTATTTGTAAATAATTTGATTTTTACTAGAGAGGGCCATTTTTCTTGAACAATAACCACTGCTTGGTTCATTGGATATAGTGTAGTGTACACACTTTGTCATCTCACTTGGTAAGTTCAGAAATACCATTTGGAATAATTTCATGGGCCATTTGAGAGAGACAATCTCCTTTATGTTGTAGTTATTGAAGTACATTGTGAAGGGGATCTTGTTATTTGAAAATGTCTTGTCCCACATGTTGAGAGTGCTCTTAGTAGAGATGATTGCAACAAATATTGAGAAGTAGCCAAGTGTGAAATACAAGATCATTGGTGGCATGAATGTATTGACAATACTGGTTGTGAGTTAACGGTGCACCTAATCTAGCAACAATGGTTGATCTGCTCCTTGAATATATCACATAGTTTAGATATGATCACATCTAGATGAAGCTAGATTATAATTTCACAATACACAAGTAGCTAGTCCAATCCCATTTATAGGTTTCCAAGATGTCGTAAGAGTAAACATCTAGAAACACATCCTCTACTATTGAAGTTTAATAAATATATCATAGCAGAATGGAAAATTGCCATTTGATGATGGCTTGGTGAAAATATAGTAGGAAATGCATGATTTCCTGCAAATTACGTGTTTGGACATTATGAGTTGCAACTTAAAGTTGCACCCAAGAGCATCAATGCATGATTTGCTACTTGAAGATTGGTTGTATAATGGATGATCCTATCTAGGTAAGGCTAGATTGTTTGTTCGTATGCACATGTAGTTAGTTAACATGTTTGTTGTCATACTCTCAAGGCTTAATCATCTAAAGTGGTTAAAATCCCCCCAATTTTAAAAATTCAAGTTCAAATCTATAAAAATGAGGAAGTTACAGAAAAAAAAGACAACATTAAAGTAATCCTAATCTGAATATTTGCTATCTATGTTCCTTCCCGATGTGCTTGAGGTCTTTGTCTTATGATAGTGAATGCTTTTTAATTTTTTATTTAGAAACCATCCTCCTTAAGACTTGATTTTCTTTTTGTCCTCTTGGACTACAGTCTAGGGGTCATGGACATATGAAGCTTTAGCTTTGTTTCTAATTTAGTGACTTCTTATCATAGGAAGAGGGTTGAGGGATAGATTGACTTTAGCTACTCATTCTTGTAAATATCTTACTATGTGAGATATTTCTAACATTATCCACTTTCTTGTAAACGTGTTAAGTTTTTATAAAATTAGACTAAGTCGTTACAAACCAATTGAATACAATAGTTGAAAGGATACACAAATTCTTAGTTCCATCATCATCACCCATAATAATTTTGGGTTGTTGACCAAAAGCCCTTCTTGATATAGATCAGTGTCTCAAAAGTGTCTATTACTTCTCCAAAATCAATGGTATTGATTTTTGGTGTAAAACATTGTGATTGCACATTTGAGGGAAGTTTGGAAGTTTAATGAACAATTTGGTGTTTCAGCTCCCACATTTTAAGGTTTTCCCTTGGTTTGCAGAGCAGAAAATTGGCTTAAGAAAGACTCCATCAATATTAAAGGATCATTGGCATTGATGCAATGACAAAGATGACATTGTTAAATGATCATAGAGTGGTTTATTTGTCATGAAGAACAACAAAGGTATCCATCCACCAAGGCACTATCATGAGAGCATGATGCATAGCAGCCAAAAGAGTTTTGTAGTTGGGGTTTTAAAAGTATAAACTTCACACTTTCAATAGGAAAAAACCCCATAATAGTAGATATCAAGCAAAAGCTTCGGTATGAGAGTACATTGCAAGTCTGACAAAGGAAACAACCATTGAATGCAAAGAGTGGTGGTTTCCATTTTTGTAATGTCAGAGCTTGTTGAGCAGTGTTTTCTAAGTCGCAACACCAGTATCATTCAAGAAAGGGCAGGACATTAAACAAGGTTACAATCTAAAGGTAGGATTTTCAAGTGAAATGTTGAATCCCGAAACCTCATGCTTCCCTTTATTTGTTTGAGATGCATTCACTTTAAATTTTCACCATTGTTGCAAACTTGCCATATTTTTGAATAACAATATTGCTATTGTCGTTTCTAGAAAGATTTGGTTATACCAAGTTGATTGTAAGTGGGAATTACACTGAATTAATAATAGCAATTAGTTATTTTGGATGGCTATGTTAATTGTTTCATTTCTAAGGGTTTTCACTTTATTTTTGCATATTATATTGAGGATATCTACAAAATGTATCTGCAATTTTTTAGTCTCTTTTGTTCACTTAGTTATTCTATTTGGGGTTTTTTGATACAGTCTACGCATTGGCTTCTCTATACTGATCAAGCTCCTACAACCCGGTTACACTTTGTGCTATGTGGGCTAGTAGGAATCATAACATCATATGTTTTTGTATGGATCTCTCAATATTATATGGATTACAAATATGAACCTGTACAAACATTGGCACTATCAAGCTCTATAGAACATGGAACTAATATAATTATAGGAGTTACTTTGGGTCTTGAATCCATAGCTCTTCCCGTTCTTACTATTTTTGTATCAATTATTTTTGCTTACTAGTTTGGTCGTACATCAGGTCTTGTTGAGAGTGATGAAACTCCAAAAGGTGGTCTCTTTGGCACAATTGTAGCCACCATGGGAATGCTTTGTACAATAACATATGTTTTGACAATGGATATGTTTGGACCAATAGCTGATAATGCAAGTGGAATTGTGGAAATGAGTCAATAGGTATAATTTTTATGAGATTAACTGTTCATGAACATATTCATTTGACATCATTGTTAATGTTGAATATCATTGCTCACTTCAATTTGGAGAGGCTGAAATTTAAATATAATGGCTTGGGATTGGTCTTTTTCTTCTGAAATCTAAATCACAAACAATTATATAGAATATTCATCCTTGTATTTATATTGTGTAATGTAACACAACTACCAAGTTTATACATTAGTTGTATAGTAATCTGCAATTTTTTTTCCTTACAGCCTGAAAGTGTGAGAGAAATCATAGATCTACTTGATGTAGTAGGAAACGCCATGAAAGCAACCAATAAGGGATTTGCAATTGGGTCTATTGAACTGGCCTCTTTTCTTCTATTCAGTGCCTACATGGATGAAGTGTCATCTTTTTCCCATCAAACTTTCAAATAGGTACATGTTTTCTTTGTCAATCTTCATGAGATTTGAGTGCACTTATTACTAACTTATTTTTAAGTATTTGTGTAAGCTCTTTTCATGATATATGGTGTAGTTTATTTAGATCTCAAGTTGTTTTGAGGGAAACCTCTTGTGCAATCATTTTATTTTATCCTTTAAAGACATATCATTATCCCATAACAGAGGCTAATACCTCTTCCCAAATAGTGAAGAGCTTAACAATGTATGGATAACAATGTCTATTGCAAGTAGGGAAAATATTTTAGTGTATTGGTTTATGCCAAGCAATTCGAAGTTTCTAACTATGGACATAATTATTGACTCATATTTCTTATATGGGTTTAACCCATAACTTTTGACTCACCTGAATTCTCCACCCAGCCCACTGTACCTTGGCACACAGAGTCCCTTTGCAACCATTATTTTTGTCTCCACCAGTGCATGAATGCCAACATTTTTGTACAAAATATTGGTACAAATAATATATTTTTACAAATCATGCATGATTCCAAATTACACCATTATTCTAGATCATGAAATGCTCTTGGTTTGTCCTAGTAGTGAACATTCTTGATATACCTTTGCAAATCTGTTTGTGAACTAATTTTTTGGTATTTTTATATAACCAGTCATATTCCAAAAGGGATTTATATTTCATCAAGCCTTATAAATTTTAAAAAGGCTTTTTGCTTCCCTAAGTTTTTGCTGGGAAGATATTTTTGCGCAAGTTTTATGGATCTCAAATAAGACAATCTTTAAGTTTTTTATTGTAAGGGATTCTTGTCCCCTTAGAATAAAAATTGGTAAATTATAATTTTTCAACAAAGAACATCCAAACAAAATTGAGGGAAAACAAGTGAGACAAAAATGCAGCCTTTGAGCAGATGACTAGAAGGAAATTCTTAATTCTTTTGCTTTCCTTATATTATATGAAGATTGATATCGTTATGTTATGATTTGATGTTATATTTGCTAGCAAGAGACACTGCACAAGTCATTTGGTGTTGTCATTGATGGAAACCCTAGTCAGTTATCCTATCTAGACCTCAGTATTTGCTCATACTGGAAGTCAAATTGAAGATATGTGTTAGCTGTCAAAGCTAAAACAGGGCATCCGACAGAGTTGTGTATATTGACTCATATGTAATTTCTTGTTATCATTTTGTGTTGTGGATTTCAAGGAAGGTCTTTTGATATATGAACTATCTTATCTTTGAATCATAGGGCCTCTTATTAATTGGTATGCAAGTTAGAAGATCTGGTTTATTGATTTTCAATCTAGCAATGCAGAAAGGTTGACTAGATGAGTGTAGTGTGTTGTGGATCTTCAAGGCATAATTGTTTAAGTTGGTTCATGTTCGAGACATGCTATTTTGGGTACCTACTATGTTTTGGCTGACATTGTTTGGTTCACATTGATAATTTTTTATGGATTGGGTCAATAGTTTGTACATGTTTTATGTTTTGTTAAAGTCGACATGCAGTTGATGTAATCTCTAATTGCAGATATATATAATCAATTATTCATATCATTTTGATATGTGATGTGATATGATGTGAGAGTTAGAAGGAATATAGATCGATTTTGTGTAGTTTCATTTGAGTAGAAAAAAGATGGTGATTTGAATTAAAGTAGATAGAGTTTCAAGAGAAAAATTAGGCAGAATGTGAAGAATGTGATCAATGAGCTTAACCAAAACTATAATTAGGCATTAGCAGATGCTATTTCATAGTTCATCTACTCCAGTTGTCTTCCAACTATGACTATAAGACAATGAGTCTTCTTTTGGGCAGTAAACTTTTTTGTATTTGAGCAGTGAGCTCTAAGCAGTGTGCCTCAATACATGTGCATTCCATTGTAAACACTTATTTTGAGTATACACATATTGTTGATTAATCTCCACTATGGTTTTTCCCCTAAAAAGGTTTCCACATAAAAATCCTTGTGTTATGGTGTTGTGGTTGATTTTTTTGTGTTCTTGCAACTTTATTTTGGTTCAATGTTATAAGTGGTTTAAAGATCAAGTTAATAAAGTTAAATTCTGCAAAACATTGATTCACCCCCCCTCTCAATGTTCCTTGATTCTAACAATTGGTATCAGAGTATAGTTCCTCAGAATAATTTTAATAGCTTGGGGAAGATCTAGGAAGGTGATTCAATGGATTTTGATAGTCTTCATCAACAACTTTTGGTGGCACTAGATGATCTTGATCAATCCAAATCTGAAGTCTAGGAATTGCAAGCAAGCCTTATAAATGTTCAGAAATTCATTCAATCATTGAAAGATCAAATCAATAAGTCTAGGGAAAAGAGAAAGGATCTTTGTGATCAGCTCAAGTAGAAAGAGAGTAAAAGCATGGACGATGATCACCTAAGTTGAGCCTTGAAGGAAAAGATAGAAGAATGTGAAAAGCTCACCAGAGATAATGTTGTCCTAAAGCATGAGATGGAATCTATTGTGATAAGGATGACCAAGGAAATTGAAAAGAAAAAGAAGTATGAAGAGAATCTTACTCAATACTTGAAATAAAAATTTGAAGAATGCAACAAAATTAATGATGGATTCAATTAGTTGGAGCTTGAATTGAAACAATCCAAAAACAATGAAGAAGAGCTTGAAAGACAGATTGTTACTCTCAGGGATGAACATACTATTGCAAATAAATACAAGGAGAAGTTCAAGATTAGCTCAGCTAAGCTTGATGAACTAATTCAAAGTTAGAAGATTGGAAATGACAAGCAAGGTCCTATATATGAGAAAGGAGAAAGCTTCAGATCTAGTCAAAGAAAATTTAGGCTAGGAAATCAGACAAACAAAGCTAGAAGGTATCCGGTAAGACAACCCAATTCTAAAAAGTTCAATGGATACTATTTTGTTTGCAATAAATTTGGTCATATGGATACTCAATGTAGAATTAGAATGAATCCAAGTGGTCCATCATTCTTTGGTCAGTGTTTCAATTGAAATAAGTATGGTCATAAGTCAATTGAATGCAGAAATATGAAAAACTTTTTCAATAGAAGTGTCAAATGTTACATGCCTGCAATAGATTTGGCCATATTGCTAACCAGTGCAGATCAAGGGAAAATCAATGGAATAACTGGTTTGGACAAAGAAATGTTGTGTGCTATAATTGTAACAAATCTAGTCACATTGCAAGATTTTGTAGAAGCGGGAAGGGTTTAGTAAACAAAGGGAAATATGCAAAAGGATGATAAGGGAAAAGGAAAAGTTACTACAGATGAGATTGGGAATCAAATGAAGAAGAAATGGGTGAAGAAGAGTGCTTTTGATGTAGGAAATGAATCCACACTAGAATTTGGTGTTGGAAATTCCTCCGGGAATTAGTTTAAGGCCTCTGGCCTAGGGGGAGCTCTCAAGAAAAACTTTTAGCCCCTACTGGTAGTTGGTACCAAAATGTGGAAAATTGCAACGATTGCATTAGTGATTTAAAAATATTTTGGGAACACTTGTGGAGGAAATTTATGCAAAATTGAAGGTTCGCAAAAGAATTTTCTTTCATAGACTATGAAAATAGGGTATCTAGAAGACCTAGGGAAAAATCATTTATTGCAATAAAAAGTTAGGTGTGTGAATGATAAAAGGTTATTTTTATTCCTCATTTGTCACATTGCATTTCAAGAAGAAGTTTGGAGAGCTCTACAGTGAATTTCAAGTGAAGATGGAGATACAGTGAATTTTGGTGAGATATACATCTAAAGGAAATTCAGCAAACAAACCCTAATATGGCGAAAGGTATTTATCTACAAAACTTGTGAACTTGAAATTTCTGAAAATGGTCGCTCCGTTGGTTGTTGATATGAGGGATAGACCCCACCCAAAATTCAAATGGCACCTGTTCAACTCCATTGAGAAAAAACCATTAAGTGCATTTTCTTTTGTTTTGTATGGTGTTTTGCATATTGAAGATAATAGGGCATATGTTCATGCAAATTTTAAGGAATTAGGAAGCTCCCAATTGTTAAATTTGTATACAAATCACATTGTGGGAGAAGATCTTTGTGTAAGGCCTGAATTTAAGACTTTGGAGGAGAAGAAGTTCACACAAATTGTGAATTTTCCCATGTTTGACAAAAATGAATGGGTCTGATACATACAAAGTTGAGTGTATTCCTAGTTCATGTGGTTAAATCATCCCTTCGAGATCACAAGAGAAGCTATAAGCAATGTTACTGGTCTGAATTCATATGGTGGGTTTCCCACATTGAAAGTTGTAAAGAACCAAATAGTCACTAAGGCAACCAGTTCAATTTTCGACAAGAGAGCCATGACGATTAATGACATCATTGAATTGGATGTAAGATTTGCTTCATGGTTGACATTGATTAGTGTTTGATGGAAGCAACAAAACCTAGAATAGTTTGGATAATGCCTATGGGATGTGAGGTTGAAGAACACATTTTGAAGTTGTATGCCTAACACTTGTTGAGTAAACCTCAGGATCTAACAGAAGAAAGGTTTGGTACCTTTGAAGAGAAGAATATGGAAGTGCATACGCAATTGAAGAAGCCTATGATAGTCTGGAAGGTGAGAAAGGAAGTTGAATCTTTTGAAAAAAGCATTAGCATATCAGTTGAATTAGTGAGGGAAGCTAGAAAGAAAAGAGAACAAGCTAAAGAAGGGGAGCCTGCTAGAACTAAGTCAGCTAGTCTAGCAGCATCCTTTTCCAAAACTAGATCTATAAGGAGCTCTGCACTCTCATTCAGTCCTACAAAGAAATCATGCCATGTAATAGCTCAAGCCAATACATCCAGAAGAGAAGGAAAGAGGAAGAAGGATAAAAGCACAAGAGTCTATGTTGTTGTTGAAGAACAATTTTGTAGACATAGTCAAGTCCATGTAAGTTAGAAAAGCATGTTTGTACATAAATTTTGTATGATTTTTGGTATGTGGATTCTCATTTTTTCCATTGATGTCAAAGGGGGAGTGTGGGGTAGTGAAAAATGTCATATTCATCTTAGGGGGAGTTGAAATTAAAAATCTTTTTAAATTTTTAAGGATTGCAATGTATTCATGTTGGTACTGATTCCAACACTTAGTCATTTTTCACTAAGTGTTTCCATCAATGCCAAAGGGGGATATTTTTGGCAAGAGGCACAAGTCATCTGGTGTTGTCATTGATGGCAACCCTAGTTAGTTATCCTACCGCATCTCAGTATTTTCTCATACCGGAAGTCAGATTGAAGATATGTGTTAGTTGTCAAAGCTAAAACAAGGCATCTGACAGAGTTCTGTATATTGACTCATATGTAATTTCCTGTTATGATTTTGTTTTTTAGATCTTAGGGAAGGTCTTTTGATGTATGAACCATTTTATCTTTGAATCATAAGGCCTCGTATTGATTGGTATGCAAGTTAGAAGATCTGGTTTATTGATTTTCAGTCTAATAGTGCAAAAAGGCCGACTAGATGAGTGTAGTGTGTTGTGGATCTTCAAGGCATAATTGTTTAAGGTGATTCATTTTCAAGACATGTTTTGGGTCCCTACTATGTTTTGACCAACATTGTTTGGTTCACATTGATAATTGTTTATGGATTGGGTCGATAGTTTTTACATGTTTTATATTTTGTTAAAGCTGACATGCAGTTGATGTAATCTCTAATTATGGATATATATAATCAATTATTCATATAATTTTTATATGTGATGTGATATGATGCAAGAGTCAGAAGGGATATAGATCAATTGTGCATATTTTCATTTGAGCATAACAAAGATTGGTGATTTGAATTAAAGTAGACAGAGTTTCAAGGGCATAATCAGGTTAAATGTAAAGAATGTGATCAATGAGCTTAACTGGAACTATAATTAGGCATTAACATATGTTATTTCATAGTTCATCCACTCTAGTTGTCTTCCAACTGTGACTGTAAGACAATGAGTCTTGTTTTGGGCAGTAAGCCTTTTTGTATTTGAGCAGTGAGCTCAAGGCAGTGTGCCTGAATGCATGTGCATTCCATTGTAAACACTTATTTTGAGTATACTCATATTGTGAATTAATCTCCACCGTTATTTTTCCCCTAATAGGGTTTCCACGTAAAAATCCTTGTGTTATGGTGTTGTGGCTGATTGTTTTGTGTTCTTGCATCTTTCTTTTGGTTCAATGTTATAAGTGGTTTAAATATCAAGTTAATAAAGTTTAATTTTTTAGAAAACTGATTCACCCCCCCTCTCAGTGTTCCTTGATTCCAACAATATTATAGTCACTCTTTGCAATGTGAGGATTTCTTAGATGGATTATTAATTAATATTTTACTCTTTTTTATGGTAGTTAATTTTGTGTTATATTTGAGCTTCATTTTAGTATTTTATCCATCTTCAACATTCATAACAAGTAAAATGACTATGAAAATCTCCTATAATTTTGATAGCCTAGGAGGTTCCTAATCAAATTATGCTATAAACTAACAGAGATGTTTAGGGCACCGTAGCAAAATAGAGGTTGCCTCATAGCAGATGATTTACTAACAGCCTAGATGAAATAGAAAAAGATAAAAAAATATTAGGGAATCTTTTGATGTCACTCAATGTAAAAGCCAACATGAACTGAATTCACTTTGGGCCATTATAATGGGTACCTTTCTTCATATTTGGGAAAGCAATTGATAGGAATGTCTCATCCCTCTAGATAGCTCCACAGTTAGATCCTTTCCTCCCTTCTTCTTAGCATCTTCCTTAGTAGGATTTCAAATTGGAAATGCCTCCACTATTTTGTTTATTGTGGTCTCAAACAAAAGTTAATTCTTCCTCAGTTATCTAAACATGTAGTCCCTTTTGTAAATGGAAGATAGTTCCCTATCCTCTATTCAAGTCTATTAATTTTGTAAATTCAGCCTCAAAATATATGTCTATATTCTCCCACTCTTCCTCTTCTATATCCTCATCCTAGTTGTCCACATCCTTGATATTTTTCAGCTTTTGTATGCTCTGGAGCCTTTTTCAAAACTAGAATAGCAAGGGGGCTCCAAAGAGTGCAAACCTAATCATTTATCACAACTCATTGATCATTACCAAACATGTCAAAAGGAATGTTCCCTGCATACAAAATGACCAACTATAGAAGATGACAAGATGAATTTAGAACAACAGGAGAAAGTTTAAGGCTTATGCTACCTTTGTATTTATTTTTAAGGCCAGAGATGTCTCAACATTCCTTCCCCTTAACAAGGTTATGTTCTGCCCTATGCAACAGTGCATAATACTTTTTCTTTTCCCTTGCACTTTGGATTCGAAAAACATAGAATATTGATAAAGGGAAGCTTTTTCTATAAGTAGGAATAATTATTCATTCCTTAAATGATAATAGATCAAGGAAATTATTCCTCATGGACAGGCCCAATAAAAGAGATATTGTCTTTTAAATGCTCAACCAATAAATTGACCTAAACTATAATTTATCACCCTCGTACACTATCTTGTCCAATTTAGGTGGAAATCTAAGTTGCATTGACCTAAACAGTAGTTGAGAGGCTTATAAGATCCTTTAACATGAGGGAAGTGATCCCCCCAATTCATCGACACAAAATCTTATGACTATGTTGATTGGGCACTTTCTACTCCATTATTGGCTAGTAATTTTGCTAGTGCATTGATTTCTCTACATGAATGCTAGAAAACAATTGATTCAAACTTATCCATAAGCATTCTTGTTTCTTGGAAATTTCTCCTCGATTTCCAATTATGCATTCACCCTTCTCCATTACATCAATTATAACATGCAAATCATTCTCCACTGAGAGCTTCAAATAATTTTTTGATAATGCCAATTTTAGTCCCTATGCTAATCCTTCAGGGGCTCAGCCTATGCTTCATTATTTCTTCCTTTGGTAAGTGAATTGAGGAGACCTATAAAAGGATGCTACTGGAGTCCCAAAAAATGCACCCTACTCCATCCACTCCAATATTACCTTTCAAAGGCACTATAAAAGTTTAAATAAATAATCCCTAGGGTCAAGGGTTTCCATCTTGCCAACATGCTTAAGTTTCTTATCAATACTATTCTTAGCCAAATGTGTCTTCAAATTTGACCATTCATAATTTATGTGCTTACCAAGATCCCTTTTAATATGACTTTAGATAACCTCAAAAAGATCTAACTCAATTTTAATTTTACCCTGCCATGATTAAATATTATTGTGTAGTGGACTCCTATTTCTTTCTAGCCAAACTGATCATTTCACTACAGCTGGGAAGCCTTCTATAGGATCTTAAAAATATTTTCTTGGTAGGGGCTATGAGAGGAGGATTTCTTGTAGGGTAATTGGGGTGACCCAACACCAACCCAATTCCTCAATCAGTGATCCTCCGTTGTGAAGGGCTAGTGCAAAGGAAGACGATATATATTTTCTTCTTCATTCTCATAAAACACATCTTGATGGTCCTACATACCCAATTCCTCTAACCCTCTTCTAGGTCAAAATTCTATGTTGAGTTGTTAACCAAGAAAAGGAAGGAGCCTTTGGTAGGGAAAATTTCAACCAAATTGTTTTGATAAGGTCAATCGTCATTCTGTTAATTCAGAGACTGTAAAGTGTATCCTAACCTGACCTTATAATTCCTATTATTGTCTCTAGTCCAAAGGATTGATGCCAAGAGTGCCTTATAATTTTCTTTATGTTGTACTCTAAAATATCTACATGTTATGTTCCATTGGACCTATGAATGAACCTGAGAAAAATATTTGTTTATCTCCAGCTTTACATCATTTTTTGGCATGTCTTGCCTGATCTAGTGAGTTTTCGAGAGAAAGTATGGGAAATTTATTCTAGGATTCTACCCAAATGTAGCCTTAGTTTTGTGTCTAATTTTCCACGATTGGTGTTAATTAATAACCTTCATGTTTACTATTCGAAAATTCCACATATGAAAGCCTTTATCCTTTTATCGTTGCATCGAGGGAACTGGGTTTTATGTTGGCCCAATAGCCTTCTTTTCCCTCAATATGCTTTTACCACATGTTGAATCTCCCTATTGTATAATGTATTGCCCCATCGGTGGGACGTTGTGTTATCTTCCGCCGATATGTTCTAGTGTTGTCGATATGCTTTATTCAGGCCATCAAGGAAATGATAGCATTTGTTCCACCGATACACTTATTTACTCTGATGTGTTCACCTTTGTTGACCCCATCGGTACACTAGGGAGAGTCCTTTGGAAGTCTACTCGATGGAGTGTTGTTACATTGATATTTGTGTTGTGAGCTACTTTCATCAATCTATTGGTGGAGCTATGAGGGGAGTTTCCTCAATGTAGTAATGTTAGGCTGCTAGTGTTAAATTTCTTAGGAATGGGAGTGGTGACCATGGAGTTTTGGGATTATTGACATGGATGTGATCATATGGTAATATGGGTCATGAAATGGATCTTGTTACACAAATATCTGCACTTTGTGTTTATCAAAAAATCAAATGTAGTACATTTAGCAGCAGGTGGGATGTGGATGAGATGAAGTTTAGTGAATACTGAGTAGGATTTTTCAGTCCTAATAGACAGTCAAAGATAAAGTTGGACAAGGATTGTTTGTAGGTGCAAAGGCAAGTTCTATATCAATTTTTGATGGTGGAAAGGTAAGTGAACATCTAACAAATTATTACTTAGGAAATGAAGCTTTGTCCATGTCTAAACAAATTCTTTCACTTTTCCTCTCATCATTCATGTTATGCACCTATCATAATTTATAATTTCAACCCATCTCATGTCTATAATGAGGATTGTTATGCATTTTTTTTTAGAATTATATTCCCAACCTTTGTAAATTTATGCATCCTAACCTTCCCATCTCCTAGTTGTATACCCATTCACAAGTCGATCCCCCCATTGTCCCAATATTCTACAATCCCTGGCTTATGTAACTCATATTATTATATTTACATTACGAAATAAATGTTAACAACTTCTATGGGCTATTTTTCATTTTCAATTGAATATCTTCATATAAAATGTTCAGAAATAAGTTTTGTCAGCTAATAAAATTTTCAAACACTATTACAGAAATCTATTACATTTGACTAAAAATCCATATAGTAAAAATAAATCCTGTTTTCATATTTTTTCCCCTAATGTAAAATAACAATACATATTTAATTTTATTTGGATGAATGATATTTTCTATCCATAGTATTTATTTATTTCAAATGAAATAGTTTTCATCCCCAAGCTAGTTGTAGGATGTGTAGGTGAAAATTGTACCAAAAATTGCGTAAACTATGCAACTATTAGTCTTACAAGTGTGAAAGTTTTTAGGTGACGGTTCAAATAATAAATTATCACTCTCCCAAAAAATTTAACTTCATTCTTTCAAGTGGGAAAAATTTTAGTTGACAGTTTAATTAATAGATCATCAGTCCTATCAACCATTGCAAATGGGAGAAATATAAGGTGACTGTCCAAATGATAAAATAACAGTTTCCTCCCCATTCAAAGAAACAAACACACATATATCCAATGTCTTACTTCAGAAATAGATCAGCTATATTTTTGGGCTTGCTAAAAATATTAACCAAATTTTTCATAACCTATGCAAATGGCAATCTTGCAAGTGGGATAATTGTTAGGCGTACACCAACCATCCTGATGTAATGTAGTTTAATTATATGCTTTTTGTTTGCATTTACTTAATTATCCTAGATTTATGTAAAAGAGATTGTATTCCTTCACAATTATATATATGGCAATACATAAATACACATGCATATACACATATGATATATATGTATGTGTACAGGTATATTTAAGAATTGTTGCACCTAATAGGTTTGGAGATTTTATGATGCTTTAGTGAATGGAATAGAAAACTACAAGGAATTCCAAATCTCATCTACACATTGTAAGCTACAAATAAATTGCTCACAATTTGAAATCATTCAAGAGAGAATTTGTGCATAAATTTTTCATTATTGAATTTTGTGTAGAAGTTTTTTGTGAATGTTGTGGTGATCCGAAGTGGAACTTGCAACTACAATAATTGATAAAAATCCACTTCCAAATATTCTTTTGATGGATATTCATACCCTCATCCAAATCCCCCAAGCCTATTTTTTAGATTGTTTCATTTAGCATCACCAATATTGTCCACAAGAACATTGTCACTGTTTAAAATGATGGTAATGGCTCACATCTCTTAGAACAATTTCTCTTGCAACAATCTTGGAGATGAATTTAGATGCAATGTGGAAATCAGAACATACTTGAAGGTTCTTAACAACTCTAATAGTTGTACCAAGGGCCATGTTTAAAAAACCAAATGCAATTGCTAACTTTTCACTATGGTGGAAGATAAATGATTCTTTATACCCTGTTGCCTTCATTTTCCAATCCAATTTCTCCTACTTTGCATAGCTCTATCATGTTTGTGGATGTGATCTGTCTCCTACACACAAAAAACATGTACCAATTTATGGCCTTCAATCCAACTACATACAAGTATCTTTTTAATTCCTCTATCTTCCATCAATCCCTTTACTAGTTGAACCTCGTACAGATGGTTGTGGAATTTGGCTTTACACCTGTGAATTGTATTCGCTTGAAATTTTTTAAAGCCTTTCCACCAAATTCATTTTGTGCATATCTATTGTAGATTCCTAAAGTTTCTCACCTTATCTTTGTTGTAATTATCCCATTTAATCACCATACTCTCATGCTATTGTCTAACAGTCATTCCAATTGATCAGGTCTATCAACATTTGTCAATTGACCAATTCTATTATAAAGTTATTCTCATTGTCTTGTCACACCTTTGATTATCAAATTTATGTTAATTTTTTTAGTCAATTAATTGATTACATTATATTATTCCCTCTAATATTACCCTATGTCTAATTAATTATCTCTAATTAATCCATGCACGTATATCCAATTAATTAAATAAATAATTCTAATTATCTTCACCCACATTTCATTTATCAATCAAAGTCAGTTTATGAATGAGTCAATTCATGTTTCACTCATGTCAATTAGTTTTTCTTTCCACTCATCAAACAAATTTTAACTAATTGATTGATCGAGTTAACTCTTAAACAAATTAGTTGACTGAACAATCAATATAGTTGATAAGTAGGAGGTATTATCCACAGCGTGTCAAATTATGATATTGCTATCAGAATTCAATCGTGTATTTTTTTGAGTCAAATTTATTGAGCCATCTTTCATGAGTCGTGGTTCACAAGAACCCATCTCTCATTATAATGAGTGGTCCACTTGGAATTCATTGCGTCTAGGTTATTCTTACAAAGGTGAAGCATTGGGCCTTCCTAGGAGGTCACCCATCCCAATACTACTCCAACTCAAGCATACTTAAACATGATAGCAATATAATAATCAAGTTAGTTAATTGGTCAGCTAGGTTTGTTGATTAATGTTTTTTGATGGATTTATGGATGCTCAACTACCATTCAAGCTCTTTGATAATATGACAATGATTTGATTCAAATATTCATAAATGGATCAATTACTTTTTCAGAATGCTCCCCAAATTTTTGGAAGGAATGGTGGATTTATAGATTTAGAGGTGAAAATATGAATGGACAAGATTGATTTAATCGGTTTTGAGGATAAATATATGTTTTATAATTAACTATGATTAACTATTCAACTCAGCTGATTGATCAATCAACTAGCTTAATTGACCAATCAACTAATTTGATTGAGAGTTAACTTGACAACTAATTAGTTAATTTGATTAATGAGTGAAAGATAGAATTGACTTACTTGGCATGAGTGAAATGTGAGATTGACTTATTTGTTAATTGAATTTAATCCAAAAGATTAGTCTCTTTTGAGCTCATGCTATAGGGCTCTTAAGGTACAAATAAAAGCTAGACTTGGTAGCTAATTTTCATAAGGTTTACAACTTGTGTGCAGTCTATGCATTTTTTCTCTTGTATGCCTTGCTCTTTCTTTTTGTTGTGGTGAATTTTAAATGCAAAGATTCTATTGTTTATTTTACTTGACATGATGCTTAACTTGACTCTCAATAACCAGGGACATGAAAATTAGTGATAAAGTTTGATGGAATGAAAGAGGGTAAGTGTATTTCATGCTAAATGATTCTCTTTCATTTTGCTAAATAAAAGATCGTCAATATGTTAATGAGTAAATAGAGATAGAAGAAAGTTAAGAGAGGAGAAGACCTAATTTTTGAGGTCCCAATCTAGTTTAGCAAAAGAAAATACCAAGGCAACACTAAAGGCCATGTTGTTGAAGCCTCTAATCTTGTGTGGTAAAACTCATAGTAGGTAAGATACTTGCTACAACTATTTGCTTAGGTCTACTTGATATGTTTCCTAGGCCTACAGGTTATGTGTTTTTCTTTTCCACAAGCCAAGCATTTTCTTGAGTTTTAAACTTTTGTTTAACAAACCAAATGCAATTGCTAACTTTTCACTATGGTGGTAGATAAATGATTCTTTTTTCTTCTGTTCCACAACATTAGGTAGATATAAGAGAATATTCTCCTAGTGAAAACGGTGATAAGAAATCGAGGAATGAATTAGAACCAGGATTTTTGATAGATGTGTTGGAAGAGATAGGGGTGAGTTTCCATGGTTTCCTATGCTTATATGTTGCTTTTAATTCTTAACTAAAGAAATAATGCATCTCATAAAAATAGCTTATAGATGGTGTGGACACCCCTTTGTATTTTATTACAGTGTCATTTACTTCTTAAAATGTATTTTCATTTCCTTGCATCTTTCTTTCAAATACTACCCTAGGATGATATTGGTCAACATTGTTATTGGGATTTTGGCTATTGGTATGATCTAAGACGAGAATCAAATGTAGTTCCATTAGATGTCACTCTTCAATCCATTTTGGAAAGTCATGACAAGTCATTGGGCTCACTGTTTGAGTGAGCTTGTGCAGTATGCTACAAAACTATGTCCCAATGTTGTGCAGGAAGCAAGGTAAGAGTGTTTGTTGCTGGTCTTAGTAGCTTTCTTAAAGATCTAATTTCCTTTTTTTGTTTCAGGGAATGTTCTCATTTAGTGAATATTCTATTTTATACCTGAAGTTGCATTTTTTAATTCTTCCTCTGTATTCTTTACCCTTGTGATTAGAAGATTTAATCCAAATAAAGTATATCTTATTATGAAGGTAAGAAAAGTTGTGATTCCAAAACATGTAAAAAATGCCAGCACACATATAAGGATAGTTATCAAATCTGGGAGGGTTTTTTGGACAAGCCAAATTTGTTTGATTTGTTCAAGGCTTTTAGATTCCAATGGAAACTTTAGCAAATGTTTTTTTTTTAAATTTTTGAAGTACAATTTTTTTGACCTCCTAAATGAATCACATTTTCTAAACCTAGTATCTATGCATATAAGATTAATAGAAACAAAGCTATCTATATGAAATTTACATTACAAATTCTTACATTAACTTTATTTTGTCTACTTTTTTGTATCATACGTAATCTACCTGATTGTGTCATGCATTTTGGTTTGATGATGCAATCACCATAGATAATGGTTTTGTTTGTAGGATTGGATTAGAATGCATCATTTAGAAAAAAATATTAGTGATGAGGGTATATGCATCCATAAAAGCTTAAAAATATTTGACATATAAAAATATCAAATACATCAAGAACACAAATTAAACATCAAGTAGTCTTTTGAAATTATACATGCAAACTTGAAATTATAGATGCAATATCTATTTTGATTGGAATGAGCATTCAACATGATATCTATGAAAAATAGATGAAACTTAAAAGCATGATCCCCTTAACTGTAATACTAATTTTCTCAGTGTCCCAAAATTTCTTAACTTCTTTAATCATATTCAATTCCTAATATCTCTTGATGACCTACTCTTCTTTTTGTACCACTTGTTCACCTTTTATAGGGTCTAAAATGTAGTCTTTTAGGTGCAATCAAATCCATCTTAGACTCACCACACATGTTCCCTTCATTCTACACCTTTTTTTCCCCAATGGATGAACCTAGAACTAGTAATGATTATTATTCTTTGTTATATGGAATTTGGTGTCGGGAAAGCATCTCTTATTGTACTAGGAAACTCGAGTCAAAATAGCAGGTTAGTTAATTTTGGAAATTTATGATCAAAAAAATAATAATCTTGTCATGCATTGAATAAATAAAATCCTTTGTTAACTTTCACAAGTTGGAGGTGACAAAGCATGTTAAACAAATAACTCCATCAAATTTGGGTGGAAAGGCAGTGCAGTCACATGATACTGAGAACAAGCTTGATCAATGGCAAATGTATTTCATGTTTGCATGTTCCTGCCCACCAGACAATAGCAAGGATGGTCACTTTGCAATTGATTTTTCCTTCACTAAAAGTTGGTTCTAAAGGGAAAATAGTAAGTAGAAACAACTTTAGTTGTATTATTGATTCAATGCATATTACCCTTCATCCATGCATATGCATCCATTTGGTTGTTTCTACTTATGTTTATTCCTCTTTTTTCTATTCATGTCTATAAAAAAAAGAATGATGAATAAGCATACTTGAGAAACAGTTTTATTGTCACTGATAAGTGAATCCAACTAGAAAACTTGGAGGGGAAAGCCAATCGATTCATTTGAAAAATAGCATCCACTATGGATGGGGAAGGAGGAAAGGCCAAAAGAGAGTGGCTCTTGGGCCCAAGAGAAGGGTCAATAGTGAAAATATCATACCTGGTTTTATATGGATCTATCCTACTTGTTATGTCTAGCCATTCATTAAAAAATCTATGGAATTATTTATTCACCTTCTAGTTTAAAGAATTGAATTCATGATTGATATTGGTCTTTGCATGATTTATAGGATCAACATAAACTGCTTTTGAATTACTTTTTCCTATAGGTATAAATAAAATTTGTTGCTCTCCCGCCATCGTATATACTTAACACTCATTTTAGGTAAAATTAAGTTTTTTTATATAATAATTTTCTAGATATGACTATTGGTTATATATAGGTTCTCCATGAAACTCTTGAAATATTTTTCAGCTTTCTTTATTGACAATCTTTTTATGCTTTCTCCAAAATGCTTCTATTTTAGCTTTAGGCCATTAACACTTGCAAGATTGTGAAATCATGATAGTTGAGCTTGCATCCTTTCTGGAGGAGGTGGTATTTGAAACAAAAACCAGGCCAAAATGGCAGGTATGTTGCACTCATCTTTATTTTTGGATTTCTTGTTGCTTATGAGCATAGTATAGACATACCATGGTTGTAAATTTGTAGACTGCTTAGGAATAGTATGTCATTAATACTTATATTTTCTCTCAAATTCCAAAGGTACGCTTTAAAGACTCACGAGTACATTTTGAAAATGTATATCGAATGGTTGCAAAGAATGTATGGCCTGGCATGCTAAGTCACAAACCTATATTGCATACACTCTTCTTTAAGTTCATTGAGCTCTTCTTTTTTCTTATGTTTAAATTAGCATTCTCCTATGGTGTTTTGTCATCTCTATGTGGTTTGAGGGATCATCTTTGAGATAGCATTCATGTATCACAAACTTTACCAATTTCCAAGATTCATGCAACTTATCTTCATTCAAACAACAAACGTTAAGTACAAACATATATGCTTACTTTTGTTTGTGTTCTGGTGCAGGGGCACCTAATCACCTAGTGACAAATTCCTATGTTTAGTGGTCCAATGCACTCTTGCATTAAAATGAGTCACCAAGTTGAATTTTTAAGCCTAAAAGGCAATTATATGAGATTGAATGTAATGGAGTCATTAGATTAGGGTCATAAAGTTCCAAATTTGTGAGTTGCATTATGTAACAAATTTGTAATCCCAACGATTATTTGTTTTGAAAGTTGGTTGTTTAGTGGTTAGAGGTGTTGATTAGTTGGATAAGGTTTTGAAATTATATTTAAAGCCTTGAGAGGCTCGAAATATGGTTGTTGAAGCTAAGGGAAATAAGATAAACATTGAAGATACTCTGTTTTCATATAATTTCACTATTTTTTCTGAGTTTTCTGCCTGTGTATAGGTCGTACAAGTTTATTATGCATTGATTTATTTTGTGAAATAGTAGATAAATTCTATAAATTGTATTTGGTGCCTTAGCATTGTTTTTATTAATCTTTTAGGGCCTAAATCCATCGAATTTCCCTTACTGGGTTCTTGAACACTTTTAAGGTTTTGTGGTTGTCTTGATGGCATAACCATCATCCCACCTACTATTTTCAATTGTAACTCAGTGGGATGATGTATTATAATGTATGAGATGATATTTAGGAAGCAGGAGGTGTGAAAGAGTGATTCCTTGGCTTGAAGAATGAAAGGAAGGGCTGAAAATGTGTGTTTTCCCTTGGAAATTGGTGGGTCAAACCTATGAAATGATAAACCCACATTGTTAATGGCCAAGTGAGTGTTCCTTAAGAATTGGAGGACCTATTGAAAGGTGTATGAGTAGTTAGATTGGATAGGAATGGTTGGGAAGGTGGAAATTCATTAATGGTGTCCTAAAACCCTAGTTGTCTAGGCTACAAGGAGGGTTTTTTCATTGAAGGTTTACTTGAGCATTTGGGGTCATGAGACATAGAAAATCCTTGGTTTGGGAACCTAATCCAAGACTTTTTTTAGGTTAGAAGGTCTAGGGTGGAGATCTAGAGGTAGAACCTTCGTAAAAATGGCCTAATTTGAGGCCTAAAACTGTGAAAGACCCAAATTTGAGGTGTCTGGTATGAAGGTGTATCTGGTTTTCTAGTATGTTGAGTATGTTTTAAATGGGTATTTGAATCAATGAATATTTTCTAAATTGTTTTGGAAAATTATAGCCAAAAATATAAAAAAATAGGGTTTCCACTACTACAAGGAAAGCTTGTGTCAAATGATGAGTTTTGTGGATTTCAATGAACTTGACTTGGAGATTGTTTTTCAATTGATCTAATTTCCATTGTATGAATGTTGAAGGCCTTTGTATGGGTCTTGGTGAATTTTTGTTTTTTTATTTCTAAGATTAAGGGGTTGAGACCCTTGAGGGTGAGTTGATGTCTATTATGAATGCATTGTAAAGAAGAGTTCTTTGATTTAGAGTTAACATTTCCATTGTTGTGAGTGATCTCCACCTTGGCTCTACATCATAGTGGTATCAGAGCATCAGGGAGTAAATTTTTTTTCATTTGCAGGTTGTGAAGAGCAAGGAAGAAGTGAAGATTTTGGTATTCAAAGATGCCTCCAAAGAGCAAAGATATGGCTAAAGAGATGAAGGAGATGAAATACAGACATGTTAGAGAAATCAGAGAGTTGGAGGAAAGAATTCTAGCCTTGGAGACAAACAAAATAAGGGATGTGCAAGAGAGTGAGTCAGATGAAGATGAAGCTGATGAGTTTGAAGACATGGAAGAATAGCTTGATCCAGAGGACCAAAGAATTGTAAAGTTGGTGAAGGAAGTAAGGAATGACAAGCCTAAGGTAAAAATTGATGTTCCTAAATATGGTGGAAGTTTAAATGATGAAGAACTAATTGACTGGATTGCTGCATTAGATAACCATTTTGAATGTGATGAGGTTCATGAGGAGCAAAGAGTAAGGATTGCAAAGACAAAGTTTCAAGGCCATGCTTTGGTATGGTGGTATTACTTTCAATCTGAGAGGAGGAAGTAAAGAAAGTCTAAAATTACCTCATGGGACAAGATGATATCAAAACTCAAAGGTAAATTCTTACCCAAGGATCATCAAGTTCAATTGTTTAAGAAATTGCAAAGCTTAAGACAAAAGGAAATGGATATTAAGTCTTATATTGAGGAGTTTTATAAACTAAGTCTAAGGTTTGGTCATCATGAGAATGAAGAAGAAAAATCTTCAAGATATATGGGTGTTTTGAGGTTAAACATACAAGATGAATTGGTTTTGGCTAACCCTAGGAATGTAGAGGAATGTTATCAAATGGAAATCAGGGTGGAGGAGAAAATGAAGAGAAGACAAGAACAAGAAATTAGAGGCAGAGGTAATCCATCAAGAGGAAGAGGATCTATGCCTAATTCAAATCCAAACAATGATAATCAAGAAGATGCCATGAAAGGACAAGAGCAATATGATTTCAGAGGTGGATGGAGAGGCACAAGAGGCAGATTTGGTGGAAGTAGGAGTTCTAACAATGTGTTTTTAGGTAGATGTTACACTTGTAATGAAATTGGTCATCCATCCTTTAAATGTCCTAAGAAGATTGGTGCTTCATCAAGTGGAAGTAAAGGTGATAAAAAATTTCAACTTGTGCAAGAGGATGAAGAGGAGAGCATTGGTTCATCAAGTTGTCCTGCAAACCATGAGTTTGGAGAAGCTTTGATGTTGCACAAGCAACTTTTGAATACTTACAAAGAAGTGGATCCATTGCATAGGAAGAGGCTATTCAAAACCACTTGCAAGAGTAAGGGAAAGGTATGTAAAGTTGTGGTTGATTCTAGTTCAACTGAAAATATGGTTTCATGTGAAATGGTGAATAGGTTAAACTTGAAAAGGATTCCTCATGACTTTCCTTACAAGTTATCTTGGCTAAGTAATGGTCAATCTTTGTTAGTAAATGAGCAGGCTATTGTAGATTTCCAGATTGATGAGTATAAAGACAGTGTCATTTGTGACATTCTTCCAATGGACTACTACTGGACATACTCCTAAGAAGACCTTGGTAGTATGATAGGTGTGCCATGTATGATGGAAGAGATAATAAGTATACCATAATGAAAGATGGTCATAAGTTTGTTTTGACCCCTTGGGTAGAAGATGAGAAAGGTAAAGCAAAGGTTATTATGTGTGGAGGGAAAGAACCTCTTAATGTTGTGAAAGGAATCAAAGTTTTTGATGATGTGAATAATTCTAAGTTGATAATGCAAGAGCAATAGGTATAAGGGTTGATATAGTAGAAAATAAGGCAATAGCACAAAGTTGGTGTGAAAGTCTTGTGGTAGGGACCATAGAATTTCCTATAACTAAAGATAAGGTTGAGGGACAAATAAAGATTGCAGGTACAAGAGTACAAAATTCTGACAGAGACAAGAGACTGGTGATAGAGGTGCAAGGACAGTGTGGATAGAGTGCACAATAGAACACACATAAACAAGGAAATGAGGCTAAGGAAAGTGAATTTTATGGTAATGGTAAAACTAACATTTGTTTATCTGTAGTACAAAACAGATGTGAACAAATAGAAGAGCATTGGTAGGTCCTAATGTACAGATGAAGTCACAAATAAGTGTCAACAAAGTCTTAGAAGTAGGGCAAAGTATGAAGATAGAGCTATATGGAGCACAGAGTAGCATAGGTCAAAGGAAATGGCCTGTGAATCAATGGTGTTTCAATCCAACTTGGACATATTGGTATCATCAACAATTCATTTGGCATGCATTCTTCTTAGGGGGGGTGTATGGTGTAGGGGTACCTAATCACATAGTGACAAATTTCTATGTTTAGTGGTCCAATGCACTCTTGCATTAAAATGAGTCACCAAATTGAATTTGTAATCCTAAAAGGCAATTATATGAGATTGAATGTAATGGAGTCATTAGATTAGGGTCATAAAGTTCCAAATTTGTGAGTTGTATTATGCAACAAATTTGTAATCCCAACGGTTATTTTTTTTGAAATTTGGTTGTTTAGTGGTTAGAGGCATTGGTTAGTTGGAGAAGGTTGTGAAATGCTATGTAAATCCTTGAGAGGCTTGAAATATGGTTTTTGAAGCCAAGGGAAATAAGATAAACATTGAAGATACTATGTTTTCATATAATTTCACTATTTTTTTTTAGTTTTCTACCTATGTATAGGCTGTAAAAGTTTATTATGCATTGATTTCTTTTGTAAAATAGTATATAAATGCTCTAAATTGTATTTGGTGCCTTGGAAAGGTTTGTATTAATCTTTTAGGGCTTAAATCCATCAAATTTCCCTTCTCGGATTCTTGAACAGTTTTAAGGTTTTGTGGTTGTCTTGATGGCATAACCATCATCCCACCTACGTTTTTCAATTGTAACTTGGTGGTATGATGTATTAGAATGTAAGGGATGATATTTAGGAAATAGGAGGCGTGAAAGAGTAATTCCTTGGCTTGAAGAATGAAAGGAAGGGCTAGAAATGTGTGTTTTCCCTTGGAAATTGATGGGTCAGACCTATGAAATGATAAACCCATGTTGTTAATGGCCAAGTGAGTGATCCTTAAGAATGGGATGACCTATTGAAAGGTGTTTGATTAGTTATATTGGATAGGAGTGGCTGGGAAGGTGGAAATTCATTAATGGTGTCCTAAAACCCTAGTTGTCTAGGCTACAAGGATGGCTTTTGCATTGAAGGTTTACTTGAGCGTTTGGGGTCATTAGACATGGAAAATCCTTGGTTTGGGAACCCAATCCAAGACTTTTTTGAGGTTATAAGGTTCGGGTGGAGATCTAGAGGTAGACCCTTTATTAAAATGGCCTAATTTAAGGCCTAAAACTGTGAGAAACCAAAATTTGAGGTGTTTGGTCTAAAGAAGGTGTATCTAGTTTTCTAGTATGCTGAGTATCTCTAAAATGGGTATTTGAATCAATGAATATTTTATAAAGTGTTTTGGAAAATTCTGTCCAAAAGTCTGAAAAATAGGGTTTCCACTACTACAAGGAAAGCTTGTGTCAAATGATGAGTTTTGTGGATTTCAATGAACCTGAATTGGAGATTGTTTTCAATTGATCTAATTTCCATTGTATGAATTTTTAAGGCATTTTTAGGGGTCTTGGTGAAGTTTTGTTGTTTATTTGCAAGATTGAGGGGTTGAGACCCTTGAGGGTGAGTTGATGCCTATTAGGCTGAATGCATTGTAAAGAAGAGTTCTTTGATTTAGAATTGACATTTCCATTGTTGTGAGTAATCTCCACCTTGGCTCTACATCAAGTTCTAACTAGTTTTAATTATTGAAACTATATATTTTTGGCTTCCCTACTATGCAAATATAGTTTGTATCAAATAATATATATCGTTGGCTTCCCTAGTTTGATTATGATAGTCTTGTTCATTTTGATTCATTTAACAACATTACTTGTTCATTATTGTGAAGTAATATGTATCATGTATTTTAAAGAACCTCTTAACAAAATCCCTTTAAAGCAATAATTGTTGTCAAG